>CM053160.1:61751247-62351247 GCA_028571685.1 Heterohyrax brucei | reverse complement strand
AGCTGTTAGTGCTTTGTACATACTGCTAACGTGTTTCTATTGGTTTGCATAGTATTTATTGTTTTTCATATACACAAGGCTGATTACTGTACAGCTTACACTTGGAACACAGACTATGATATAAGTGCTTGAAGATATAGAAAACCTCTTCTCTATTGAACATGCTGGTGCAATCCTGGGACAGCCACCGGTCCTCCCCCAACTGAGAGAGAAGACCCTGTCAGATGGGGGGGGGGGCCGCCTCCCTTGGAGCCCTACAGCTAAGCCCGAGGGGGTCCTCGCCTCAGATTCTTAAGTCCCTAACACAAGGAACCCCGAATGCAGTCTAAAGGTAATGATTTTCCATTGGAAGATGATTAATACTGAAACTGGCAGAAAGAGAGAGAAACAACATAAAAAAATTCCAGTGTATCCACAGGAGATTCTATGCAGCTTCAGACGTCACAGTAAAATCTGTGTATATTGAGTGGGCAGGGGAGAGGTGAACATGTGTGTGTGTGTCCTGAATGTCATGTGGCATTCTGGGAGGAGCGGCCCCACTGGGGAGTGGACGGGGACAGTTACAAATGGAATGAAGATGTGTGGTGGATGGGGAACACTGGCCGATGGAGACATGAGATTAAGATGCTGTACTATTTCTTACCTAGTTTCCTTTCTCTCTCTCTCTTTTTTTTTTTTTACAGGAAGCCCACCTGGATTTCTTCCCGATGAGGTTGGACAAAAAACTACCCTGTACGCGGTCAAAATTAAGATGATTTGAAAAGAAATACCATCCCCAGCCACAAAGAGCCCTTGTTGACTTTGGCGTTCTTACTCTCTCTTGCTCTTGTTTCTTTTTTTTTTTTCTTTTTCTTTCTCTCCCCTTCTTGCTGCTTTACTCCTGATTCCGACAGAGACCTGTCACTAGAGGCAGGATTGAGGACTGTAGGTCATGCGTCTACAGTCGGTCGTTCATGCGAACAGGAGACTAAAGGAAGTCTCTTACAGAGATCATGCCGTGGCCCTAGAGGCGTGTGTGTGCACCGCGTCCTTTGCCCTCTGGTCCAGCTCTCCTCCTGTGTGCATGGCAGAGTGTGTGGAGTTCAGTGGTTGGGTGTCGAGGTGTAATCCTGAGGGACAGAAAGAGAGAAAGAAAGTCACTTAAAATTTAAAGGGACAATTCCCAGGGGACAGGAAGACTAGAGAGTTTGTGGATAGTTGCTCAGGCAGGATCAGATTCAGGACAAGTAGCTAATCCCCAGCCTGCTAACAGAGTTGCATGTTTCTGTCCACCTAGAGGGCCCTTGGACGAAGGCCTGGCAATCAATCACCTTCTGAAAAATCAGCATGGATAACTCTATGGATCATGATTCTACTGTGATCCAGGGTTGCCATGAGTTGGTGCTGTCTTGATGGCAGCTGGTACCGGTAACTAGCAAGGTGATGAGATGCAAAGTGTTCAGCTATCATCCTTGGTTTTCCTGCCTCCTGCCCTCCAACCAAGAGGCTGCCTCTCAGAGCCAGCGGCTCAGGTTCCCAGATGAGCAGATGAGCTGATGAGCTTCTGGGAACACCCTCCTTTGTGGGTTAAAGAGAGCTCTGTGCTCTCTGAGAGGAGGCAGACAGCTCTCAGGCCTATGCTGTCACCTGAGAGGCTTCCCCATGAGCAGGTCCTTGTACCTCACAAGAAGGGACCATTTTCAGAGCCAGGACTTGTACTGCAAAAAAGGCAGGGCTAGTCCATGGTGCCCTCTACTTTTTCAGCAACGTGAACCAATGTCTACTTTGCGTAGCCCTGGAGTGCCAGGGACAAAGCAGATGTGGTCTCTAGCTGGGGAGCTCATGGCCTCTGGGATGACAGTTCCTCTTTGATTCTGGTCCACAAGCTTTTACTTTCCAGTGATGCTGGCTGCTGTCTCATATCCCACAGATGGACAGTCTCTAGGGTGGTAAAAAGATCATTGAACAAGAGGTGCATTTCCTCTGAAGTAATGTGTGTTTTAGGTTTGAGAAGAGCAGCTTTGCCTGCAGAGTGAGGGCCCAACTCAGCAGCCTGGGATTCACAACAAGGCATCATCCTACAATCTGGTGCTCTACCAACCTGGTGTGAAAACACCATAGTCATTCAGGATTCTGTCAGCAAGGACTTTGGGACCCATGGGGAAAAGACCAACCAAGGGACTACTGAACACAAAAGAAGTAGCGTAAAATGCAGGCACTTACGAGGTCTGCCAATTAAGTCAGCAAACTTAACTGTTCTAAGTGCTACATACTTCATTGCCAAGTATCACCATGGTCACCTTTGAAGGACTCCCCTTAGGAAGCTATGCATTGATGCCAGCACCTAGTCCACCCTTCAGAACAATTCTGGAACTCTTTCTGGAATGGCCACTGCAGATGGTGGCATGGTGGCAAGTTAGCGAATTTAATTATATAGTTGTCTGTGAGAGAGTTTTTAGCCAGTAAATAAATAACTGTATTGGAACACCTTCCC
This sequence comes from Heterohyrax brucei, assembly GCA_028571685.1. Classification (NCBI taxonomy): domain Eukaryota; kingdom Metazoa; phylum Chordata; class Mammalia; order Hyracoidea; family Procaviidae; genus Heterohyrax; species Heterohyrax brucei. The sequence continues at coordinate 62,348,774 of CM053160.1, read as the reverse complement.
TACTCACCTGATCTGGCCCCCGCTGACTTTTTTTCTTTACCTGAAGATAAGGAAATATTGAAAGGAAGATGTTTTGATGACATTCAGCACATCAGGGTAATATGACATCAGCTCTGATGGTCATTCCAGAAAAAGAATTCCAAAATTGCTTTGAAGGGTGCACTAGGCATTGGTGTCAGTGCATAGCTTCTCAAGGAAAGCACTTCAAAGGTGACCATAGTGACATTCGGCAATAAGGTATGTAGCACTTTTTCTAGGATGAGTTCACCAACTTGATTGTCAGAGCTCATATTCTGAGTGATGGCTGTCCCCAGGCAGGGCCCACAAGGAAAGGGAAGTGGGGGAGAATGCTGAAGGTGACCAGGTGGACCCAACTCTGTGGTTCTCCAGGAAATGGGAGATGGGGGAATGGTGCTGAGTTCCTTGCCAGATGCTGCTATAAAGCTACTGCTGTCACTTGAATGGATTGCTGTCCTCAAGAGCAGGACTCATTTATCTAGAGACACAGAAACCTGAGCTTCCCCTGAACCGCCTCCGCTCTTCCTATCAGCCAAGCTGGTTTCCTCCAAGTCTCCTGAACCACAAGGCCCCTGTCCCTCTGCCTCTCTGCTTGTGCTTCTTCCCTGACAAGGATGCTATCCCCTCTCTTCTTTGCTGAAGTTCTGTTCATCACTCTTAAGAAAACACTTAAGCCCTGTCTTTCATGAAGTCTTCAGATGGACCAGCTCTCTAGTCTTCTCTCTTCTATGCTCTGGAAACCCTCCCTTCCTGTCGCTGCCTTTTATTTAAAGAGACAGCAGAAGACACTGGTGAAGAGCAAGAACTGTGGAGCCAGACTGCAGGCCTTCAAAGCCTGACTCTGCTAATTACCTGCTGTGTGACGTTGGTTGAGTTACTTACGCTCTCTGTGGCTCAGCAGTAAAACAAGGATCACTGTAGCACCTATTTCATTAGATTGCCGTGATAATTAAGAGTGGAAATCTACAAAGTGCTCAGCATAGTGGGCATGCCATGAATGTAAACTACTAGTGGGACCTCTGGAAATATGACATTTAAGTCCATGAACTTAATTGTTCTAAGTGCTATATACCTCATTGCTGAATATCACTATGGTCACCATTAAAGTACTCCCCTTGCAAAGCTATGCACCGATACCAGCACCGAGTCCACCCTTCACAGCAATTTTGGAACTCTTTTTCTGGAATGACCATTGCACACAGTGGCCCAGTGGCAAGTTCGTGAACTTAATTGTACAGTTGTCTGTGAGAGAGGTTTCAGCCAGTAAACGAGTAACTGTATTGGAGTACCTTTCCTATTCACCTAATCAGTCCCCCAATGACTTTTTTCTTTACCGAAAGGTAAAGAAAATATTGAAAGACATCTGGTTGACATTCAGGGCCTCAAGGGTAATACAAGGACAGCTCAGATGGCCATTCCACAAAAAAGAGTTCCAAAATGGCTTTGAAGGGTGGACTAGGCACTGGCACCAGTGCATAGCTTCCCCAGGGAGCCCTTCCAAGGTGACCATGGTGATATTCAGCAGTGGGTATGCAGTACTTTTTCTAGGATGAGTTCATGAACTTCACTGTCAGACCACGTATTCCATTTTTATAGGGTCACCGTGAGTTGGAATTGGCTTAATGGCAACAGATTTGGTTTGGTTTCCACTTTTTATGTCCAAATTATTTCCTGGGCTGAATTATAAAAACTGAGGGCAATGGCTTGAATCTCTGGGTGGTACAAACTGTTAACGAGCTCAGTTGCTAACTGAAAAGGCTAGAGCTTTGGGTCCATCCAGAAGTGCCTTGAAAGAAAGGCTTGGCAATCGACTTCCAAAAAAATCAGCCATCGAGAACCCCATGAAGTATGGTTTTACTCGGACACATATGAGTAGGCAAGAGTCAAGATCAAGTTGAAGGAAACTGGTGGAAGGTAATCGTTAGGTCTTAGCTTTCTTACTGTTCCCTGCCGTATTTACCTCTGCTACTAAAACAACACAGAAACCAGACCCACAGCGATTGAGCCGCTTCTGACACACAACAAGAGGACAGGATAGAATGGCCCTGTAGGGTTTCCAAGGCTGTAAGTCTTCACAGAAGCCGACTGCCACATCTTTCTTCTGCAGAGTGGCTGGTGGGGGTTCAAATAGCCAATCTTATGGTTAGCTGCTAAATGCTTTAGCCACTGTGCCACCAGCGAAGCACTTCTCAAATAAGACACAATTATAAAATCTTGAGTCTATGAAAGACAGGTTAATATTTCTCGTCTAGGTTTCTGCCCAGGCACTGAGCAGAGGGGAAAGTTCCATCCTTAGAGAGCATTCTAGCAGAGGCTCTCACTTCATCACTGGGTAAACTGAGACTCAGAGGGGCATCGTGGCAGGTCAGAGTGGCACATGAGGGTCCAGGTGGGGGCAGGATGAGAACATGAGCCTCTGGCTCATTCTGCCGCTGTCCCACACCTCTTCCTCTAATTCCACTGAGACAAAGGTCTTGCCCTTTAAAAAGCTTAGAAAATAGCTCCTTCCCACTCCTGGTGGCTGCATTGGTTGGTTTCTGTCACTCATTTTATCCCTCTGAGCTGTATCACCAGAAACTCTGATGGTGTAGTGGTTAGGGGCTACAGTTGCTAACCAAAAAGTCTGTAGCTTGAACCCACCAGGTGCTCCTTGGAAACTCTATAGGGCAGTTCTACTCTGTCCTATAGGGTCACTATGAGTCGGAATGGACTAGATGGCAGGGGGTTATCAGTGCTGTATCACTTGGTACCCACCCCTCTGTCACTCGATGCTTATAGCTTTCTCCTCTCTTCCCCAGTCTGATTCTAATATACTTGCAAAGGCTGGGAAGTGAGGGTGGACTGTAACGTAAAATAAATCAGCAAATTAAAACACCTTGCCTCCCTATCCTCTTCCTACTGAGATAACAGTTAACTTCTTAAATGTACTCAAATATTCCATTGTCAGAGCTCAGGTAAGTCTTGTGACCATGGTATCTGAACCCTAAAGATCTCTATAAAAATAAAAAAAAGGAAGCAGTATTGTCACTCTGCCTCTGCAGATGCAGGTGGCTGCTGAGAATCTGTCCCCTGCCCTGGTTCCTGGAAACTCGGAGCACTGCTGGGCTGCCTGGCTGCCAGCCCTTTCAGCTTCATCTGTCCCTTGAGCAGGACTGAGACTCCAATGAAAAGAGAAAAAAAAAAAGAAAGAAAGAAAAGAAAAAAACAGTTGCTGTCAAGTAGATTCTGACTCACAGCAACTGCCGTGTGTGTCAGAGTAGAACTGTGCTCCACAGGGTTTGCAAGGCCTGATTTTTCAGAGGTCAATTGCCAGGACTTTCTTCAGAGGTGCCTCTGGGGTGGACTCTGGCCTCCAACCTTGCGGTTAGCTGCTGAGCAACTTAACTGTTTGCACCAGCTAGTGACTGAGACCCTAGTACTTGGATCTAAATATTCAGGCACAAAGCAAAGCCCACCACCTGCTGCTGGGCACCCTCACCACTCCTCCCCTGACTAAACTACAATTTTCTGGCTTCTTCAGGTATTACCAGAAAGCACTTTCCCATTCCCCACCAGACCTTGCAGACAAAACCCTTCCCAGCATTGGGAGTGGTGGTGGGGGAATCCGCATAGGAATTTCCAGTCCCTCCCAGCCTCAGCCCAGCGCTCACTCTGGGTGTCTCTCATCTTCAGACACACTACAGCTATCTTTCATTGTGGCTTGCTCCTTAGACATACAGTCTATTATGGTGCCGCATCACATTGAGGGAATTTGGAAAGGAGAAGCAACATCGGTCATCATAAAGTAACCACCCATACAGTAAAAGACGCTTCAGGAGTTTAATGCAGAATCCCAGGCTCCAGGTCTCTAACTCACAAGGTCTAGGGCAGGGACCAGAAATCTTGGTGGTGTAGAGACTAAGTTCTATGGCTACTAAACACAGCGTCAGCAGTTCATATACTCTAGACACTCCTCAGAAACGCTATGGGGGCATTTCTACTCTGTCCTCTAGGGTCACTATGAGTTTGAATCAATTTGATGGCAATGGGTTTGGTTTTGGGTTGAGGGCAAGGACCACGAATCTGCATGTTTAACAAGCCTCTTGGATAATTCTAAGGCAGACGGTTTGTGGAAGAGACTTTGAAAAACAGTAGACTAGACTGTCACAACTTTATATTGCCTCTTCCCAAACTCATCAATCAGCATAATCACCCTATGAGCAAACACCATCACTAATATTGCTATTATATGAATAAGGCACCTGAGGCCTAGAGAGATCAATTGACTTGTTCCAGGTCATGCTACCAATCAAATCTGCAGTTGTTAGAATATATATGTTCTTATTACCTCTTTACAACAGCTCTCAATTTCCATTAGTGTCTTAAATTTTTTTTTTTATTAAAGAGTCACACACATTTAGAAGACTATTATCAGCTGGACCAGTAAGCAGCAGCATCATAAATGGAGAAAGGATTGAGGTTGTTGAGGATTTCATTTTACTTGGGTCCACAATCAACGTCCATGGAAGCAGCAGTCAAAAAAACAAGACTCATTGCGTTGGAAAAATCTGTCTCAAAAGACCTCTTTAAAGTGTTGAAAAGTAAAGATGTCACCTTACAAGGGAAAGTGCACCTGACCCAAGCCATGGTATTTTCAACTGCATCATATGCATGCGAAAGCTGGACAGTGAACAAGGAAGACAGAAGAAGAACTGATGCCTTTGAATTGTAGTGCTAAAGAGGAATATTGAATGTACTATGGACTGCTAAAAGAACAAACAGATCTGTTCTGGAAGAAATACAACCAGAGTGCTCCTTGGAAGCAAAGATGGTGAGACTATGTCTTACATATACTTAGGACATGTTGTCAGGAAGAATCAATCCCCGGAGAAGGACATTATACTTGGTAGAGCGGAGGGTCAGTGAAGAAGAGGAAGGCCCTCAGTGAGATGGATTGACACAGCAGCTGCAAGGATGGGCTTAAGTGTAAAAATGATTGTGGGCATGGCGCCAAGACTGGGCAGTGTTTCGTTCTGTTGTGCATAGTATAAGGCCACTATGAGTTGGAACCGACTAAACGGCACCTAACAACATTACCATCTGGAAACTCTGGCAGCACAGTGGTTAAATGCTAGGCTGCTGACCTTTTGGTCAGCAGTTCAAATCTGCCAGGTGCTCCTTGGAAACTCTGGGCAGTTCTTCTCTGTCCTATAGGGTTGCTATGAGTTGACGTCGATTTGACGGCACTGGGTTTGGTTTTGGTTTTGATTATCATCCACCTTCGAGGAGATGGAAGCTAGTGCAGTTAACCGACCTGTTTAAGGTCATGCACATTAATGTGCTAACCAAAAAGCGGCTGTTCAACTCTACACCGAGGCTCTGTGGAAGAAATTCCTGGCAATCTACATCCAAAACATCAGCCTTGACAACCCTTATGGAGTACAGTGTCACTCTGACAGGCGTGGGGTCACCAGGACTCAGAGTCAACTCCCTGATGACAATTTGTTTGTTTTAAACCTGGAAACAGGGTGAGTCAGACCTTGAATCTTGATTCCAAAGCCCCAGCTTTCACTCTCTCTGAAACAAATAATGTGTTTGGGAGCGGCTGCTGGCAGGAAACACCACTGAGAATCCAGGAGCTTTCAGGTCCTTCATTGTGAGGATAGAGGGTTTGGGGCTGCCCCTTGAGCCTTTAGGGGCTTAGGCAGGCGCCCTGCCTCCAGGCTGGCTCACTGATGACTGTCCCACCACACACTACCCCTCCTATTGGCAGAGGTCCCTGAACTGTCTTGGAGCCCACCTGCTCCCTGTTCCCGACACTCACTCTCCTGTGGTCCTGTCTCTGCATTGCCGGGGGTGGGGGGTGGGTAGGGTTGGCCACTCTGAAGATTCTCTATAGCAAATTAAAAAAACAGTAATAACTCTGGTTTTTCCCCTCCCCTCCTCCAGGCTGGCTTCATGGCTGCCTCTCTCCTGTTGAAGAATATCACCCGAATCTGAGCCAAACAGAGTCTGAACTTCCGAGTCCCTGCTGCCACTACCAGAAGAAAAATGATTCAGAAGAGTGTCCTATTCCTTTCACTCTCTGCTGTTTCAAATGAGTGGCACTTCTGCATTACATCCAGGACCGGAATGCAGCTTATCGCAACCTTCGGAACCAACAGCCCGGCAGTGCCAGGGTTAATGCCGTGACCTCCTTAAGCTGCTGAGGAGTCAAGTCTAATTTTATCCGATAACTGGATCCGCCAGGCCTCTTTTCTGCCCAAGTGCCGAGATAGGACCGCGAAGCACAGACTCAGCACTTCTGGCGGCTCAGGCTGACTTTTTCGCCAGCGCACAGAAAGGCGGACGCAAGTGTGGCTCAGCCCCAGAGCCTTGCCCTGGGGGCTCAAAGGGTACCAGCCCCGGCCGCGCTCTGCTGGGGCCTGAGGGCTTCCTCGCTTCCTGCTGACTCCCACCCCGATGCATCCTGTACTGAGCTGCCCCGAGCTGGGCACAGTGCAGGGCCTCGGGGCAGCTCAGTACAGGATCCATCAGGGAGGACGGGCGACCAGAGCTGGCCGCTGAAGCCCCCAGCACTGCACAGGGCGCGTGGAGGAGCATCCGGCGGCGCAGCGTCTGTATGGCGCCCCATCATGGCACAGCACCGCACACCACCCCCTCCTCTGCCACGCCGACCCCCAAAGTCAATGCACACAAGCCACGCAGTCTGACCAGCACCCAACCCTCCCTACTCGCAGAGTTAATGGCGTAGATGCCCTGGGCATGTTCCACTTAGCCCTTTGCTAAAAAGCCAAGGAGAAACCTGGAAACATGGTTGGAAGTCTGTCGTATTCACGGAAGCTCTTCCTGGGGACCTCTGCTGGCCGCTACAGACTACTGCCCCCTCCAGCGCCCTCCGCTCTCCACCCAGGAGCCCTCCCTACGGGGTGGTTTCTAAGATACAAATGCTCCTTAGAGTTACAGCGTGATTTTACTCATCGAAACATTTTCTTTTTCAAATCTTATTTTTCCCAAGCACTTCCTGGGAGGTAGCGGATACTGTGGGCGGTTTGCCCGATGAGGAAACCGAGCCACAGAGATGCAGTGATTAGTTTGGCAAACTGGAACCTCTGCCTTGGGGGTGCCCTTGCTCCCTGCCGCAGCAGTAAAGGCTTGTTGCCACCCGAATGGTGCAGGCAGAAAGGGAGGAGCCCAGGGTGGGGTGAGAGCGACCTGAGAGGATGAATTCCCCCGGAGAAAAGGATGGAGGGAGGAAGCGTGCAGGGCAGCTCTCCCCCAGAGCACAGGCCATGCAGAAGAGAGAGAGAAAGACAGTTACCTCCAAAGAGGCTATTCCTGGGAGAGAGGCCTGGAGATCACTGCTTGCCCCTTTTCAGACTGGCCCGCTTCACTATCTGAGCCCCCTTCCTGCCCTCTACCAGGTCTGGATGTAGGCTACTCCCTCTCAGCTCCACCTGGAGACAGCAGCAGAGACAAAAGCAGGACAGATCACACTGAGAGAGAGGCAGAAAATAGGCAAAAGAATGAAAAAAGGGGATTGTCTGGAGACATTGGGGACAGAAGGAAGTGAGGGGAGAGCACAGGGAAACCCAGAGCAAGCTGGCACAAGTGGAGGCGAGGCAGCAGGTTAACAGTGCCAGGACTGCTCAGAAGAACATGAGCCTTAGGAAGGCTGGTGTCACTGGAGTACCTTAGCGTGTCTCATAAAAAAAACTCAAAATCAACTTCCAGCTCACTATCATCCTCCAGGGTCCCCTCAACAATCACCTCCTCGTGCTCCCGGGTGTCATTGGCACCAGAGGAGTCAAATTCCCGAACCACTTTGCGAACAATCTGGAAAAGAGAGGGAAGAGGGAGAGGGCTGGTCAAATAGTCAAGATAGAGCTAGAAAAGAGCAAGTTCTGGGAAAAGAGATTTCGAAGGAGAGGCAGCCTTTGTCCTAAGGGGCCCTTCCTGATTGGCTGAGAAAAGGGATGTTTTTTCTGCCTCCCATCACCGTATGGAAAAACTCAGAGTAGACAGCCTCAGAGAGGTCAGAATTTGAAGAGGCGTCTTAGCAGGTGTTAAGGGTCAAGGTTTGAACACATGTAACTTCGATCTCTAGGCAAAAGCACATACTGAGTTTTGCCCTGTGGTCTGATGAAAGGTTTATGCTGTGTGTCTTTCCCGTATGGGACCACAAGCTCCTGAAGGCAGAGAGCATTGCTTTGTTGCCTCTAGTTATGTGATGGAATCCATTCATTCTTCCATTCCTTCATCCCAGTGTTCAAACTACCATTTTCCTCAGCGTCCACCAGCCCTGTCCTAGGAGAGAGAGAGGAACACATATGCGTGTCCCTGCTTGCAACAAGGTCACTATGCACAAGGAAGGATGGACAGAAATATGAGCTGTATCCTGGGGGAACACGCAAGGTCCTCCCTTTGTCCTTTCTCCCTTTTTACTCACACCTAGCACAGTGTCTGGCACTCAATAGGCAAAATCATGGCTGCTGACTGAAGACCTGTTACCAATTTCATGACTTTGCACATCCTGTTTTGTTTTTGAAGGTGACTGTGATAAGCCAGGGATGCCCATACTGCTCTCTGAAAGCTCTGTTTTCTGAGCCAAGCATCTTGGGACTAGGTTTGGGCTGTTCCATGGGGGCAGTTCCCTCAGGAACAGAGTAGCAGGAACAATTCCAGCTGAATCAGGCAAAGCTCTGAGGAATACTGTAACTGGACTGCAGAAACCCAGAAGCTCCCAGGATCTGAACATGCCCTACTGAGCAGTTACAGGGCAGCAACAGCCATGCTTATCTCCTCTGTGAGGCAGGAGCCAGAAGCTGCGACTTCCGCCCGCCTACCAGCTTCCAGCCCTCATGCCCCTCCCAGCTCAGGGGGAACGCTACTCTCTGCATCCACCTTCTTGGTGACAATGTTGCCCTGTTCATCGGTGAATTGTTCCTCTGTCACCTGCTCCCCTGGAATATTCTGAAGCTCATTCCCCTGGAATGAGAGAAAGGAAGAAAAGCGGAGGTTGATAAGTGATGATTTGGGAGTAAGAGAAATAAAAAAGCAGGAGCAGCAGCAGGAGCAATCGCTTCAGCCCACTAAATCCCCACTATCACGGAAACACTGGTGGAGTAGTGGCTGAGCGCTAGAGCTGCTGACCCAAAGGTTGGCAGTTCATATCCACCCAGCACTTCTCAGAAACTCTGTGAGTCAGTTCTACTCTTAACCTATAAGGTCACTATGAGTTAGAATGGACTCAGAGACACTGAGTTTGGTTTTTTGGTTTTGATAATGGAAACCCTGGTGATGTAGTAGTTAAGTGCCCCCAAAGGGCAGCAGTTCAAATTCACCAGGCGCTCATGGGAAACTCTACGGGGGCAGTTCTATTCTGTCCTATAGGGTTGCTATGAGTCACAATTGTCTCAACGGCAGTGGGTTTGGTGTTCGGGTTATCACAGGGAACTCCAGCTCCACAGCTAAGGCAACAGCTCACTGAGCCTCAGAGGCACCCCTGTGGGGCCTGCAGACAGGCTGGAGCCCACAGCTTGCAAGGCCTTTGTGCTTTCCTTCCCCACAACAGACCCGGGGAGTAGGCAAGCCAAGAACTACTGTACATGATTTACAGGGGAGGCTCTGAGAGAGGAAGTGAGGTGTCTAATTTATGTTTCCGTAGCATTTTTTACTTTAGAAAGCCTTCCCACATATACTGCTGCCTTGCACATGGCTGGCCTGCAATCCCAAAGCTGCAGGACAAATACAGGCCTCCTAGTACCCAGAGCTGGCCTCCTCTGCTGTCCCACGCGACTGGGGACCCCGGGTGGGTGCCACACACAGCTCTGGTTGTCTGTGCAGGAATGATCCACCAAGGCCTTTCCTCTCCTATTCTTCCAACAGGTGTCCAGAGTGGGATTCTAGCACTTTCTGCCCAGCATGGCACTTTCCCCTGGCCTCGGCTCCCCTGGGGACTCCCACTTCTAGCCCAGTCCCTCCGCCGCCTGCCGCCTGCCTGGCATTTACCTTCAAGAAGACCCGACGCCGGACCACCCTGGTGGAGACGGTCTCCTCGTCGTCAGTCAGGCCCTCGCTCTCCCCCAGCTCCTTGTCCAGCTCCTGATGGATGTGCTTCAGCATGAAGCACAGGGAGCCCTTGACAATGTGCATGACATTCTGACAGCTGACCAGGAAGAAGCCCAGCAGCACTAGCGTGACCAGGAGCTGAATGAGGAAAGTCCACATTCCGGCTACCTCCTCACCAGCCTGGCTCTCTGCTGGCCCGCGGAGCCAGGGGCCCGGCTGCTGGAGGAGCCCAGCCTCTCATTCTCCTCTCAGACTCCTGATTTCTGCAGCGGCCCCATCCACAGTGTCTGTCTCTCTCTAGTTGGTGCTCTCCGTCTCTCACTCTTTCTTCCGGGACAGGAGACCCAGCGGCCCTACGCTAGAACAAGCTGTTTTGAGTGCCCGTCCTGGTGAGCAACCCCAGACTTTGCCCTCATGCCTGGCTGACGTCAGGCTTCTATAATTTTAGCTCTGCAAACCAGCTGCTAGAGCTGTCCAACTGGGCGAGAAGGAAGCTGGCAGGTGTGTTTGTCCTCTGCACTGAGAGCGCATGTCAAAGTCACCACGCGAGTGACACCCTGCCCCACCCAGAGAATGCCTAAAGAGAGTCTTACCCTGAAATCTTTCTTGCCTGCCTACTGAGGGTTCTCATGGGGATCTAGAGGGCATTGGTGTCAGGAAGTGAGTGAGTGCTCCCCAGGGAGCTATTCTCACCTAGGGATATAAGTCAAAAAAAAGAAAAGAAAAAAGACCGGAGAATGTAGCTTCTTGTATGTTTATTTGGGGCTGCTTTTGCTATGATCAGAATGATGCTCGCTCCTACTCCTAAGGATGGGACCAGCTAATAACCTGCAGAGTTAAGGCTTGAATTAAAAAAATAGCCCCAAGAGTGAGTGATTTACTCAGGTCTGGTCACAAGAGCACAGCAGGGACCCTGCACAGGTGGCGGGACCACCTGGAAGCCCATTGCTAAGTCCTGGAGGCTGGAGGGGAAATGCCCCATCAGCACCCAGGCCCTCAGTCTCTTCCTTTAGTGGGCACAGAAGCCCTGACCACAGGCATAGAAGTGGCATGTCCATTTAAGGCCTGTCCTTAAAGGCTCTTCCCATGGCTGTCAACACCCGCTGAGCAGGAACCACGCGTATTAACTGGCTTTCACAGAGCTGATTCATAAAGGCAGCAGCAGCAGCTGTGGCTGGAAGGAATTTCACTTTCTTGATCTGGCTGTCCTTCTTTGGTTCTCAGCCCAGTGTGGTGGAAAGAACAAAGACTTGGGACATAGCACAGTGACCTGCCACTAACCTACTCGGGGTGCGGTGGGGGTGCTCTCAGGAAAGCTGGGTACCTTCCCTGGGCCTCAGTTTCCACCTTTGTAAAACAGCCGTTTTAGTGCAATCTGGGAAACAAAACCTTGGTGTCATAGTGGTTAAGTGCTACGGCTGCTAACCAAAAGGTTGGCGGTTCAGATCTGCCAGGCACTCCTTGGAAACTCTACAGGGGCAGTTCTGCTCTGACCTATAGGGTCACTATGGGTCCGAATCGACTCGAGAGCACTGGGCTTGATTTGGTTTTGTTTTAGTGCAATCTTGACTGCTCTTCAAGATTTCTGTGAGCATCACATGACTTTATTGTGAATAACGGAGCCCCTGGGATGCACAAACGGTTAAGTGCTTATTTGCTATTGGAGAGCTGGCAATCTGCTTCTGAAAGGTCTCAGCCATGCAAACCTTACAGAGCAGTTCTGCCCCCTCCCCCCACATCGTGTCACCAAGAGCCAGTGATGACTTGATGGTGACCTTTTTGTGTGTGAATAATAATAACAAACCCTCTGGTGCATATTGGAAATCCTGGTGGTGTACTGGTTAAGTGAGACATCTGCTAATCAAAAGGTCAACAGTTCAAATCTGCCAGGTGCTCTTTGGAAACTCTATCAGGGAGTTCTGCTTTGACCTGTAGGGTAGCTATGAGTTGGAATCGACTCAACGGCAATGGGTTTTCCAGTGCATATTGCTCCACAAGCATTGGCCTGCGGGCTTTTCACAAGATAACTAACTCATTTAAACCTTATGATAACACTACCAGCTGGGTTTTGTAAGTTTCCTATTTGATTGAAAAGAAACGGAGCCCTGGAGAGGTTAAGGAACTTGCTTCAGTGGAAGAGTGAGAGTCAGATTTCAGACTCTGCTCACTACATGAGCTGCCTCATGTCAACAAGAGCAGACCCAGAAAAACAAAAACCCACAACATATACAAAGGAGCTGGTCACTGGGACCGCTGCTTGTTGTCCCAGTGGAGAGGAGACTGACTTCAGATATTTATACTTGATTCTCAGAGAAATTAGCTGGGCTACAGTCATTTCAGGCCTGTCTTCTGAGAAACAAGTTCTTAATTCTCCTGGAATCCAGATTTCTGGGATCAGTGGAGTGAGGATAACCCACCCAGGCCTTTGTCCTCAGGCGGTCTTCTGAACTCTGAGCAGACTCATCTCCTAAAAGTCACCTTTTCACAACAGCCTGGTAAGCAGCTGAGTGGAGACTGCCTGGCTTATCCCATCCTCTGCTGTAGAGTTCACTTCAACCAGGACCTCGGACTGGTTCAAAGCCCTGCTGAGAATTTGCATTTCTGTCTCAGATATACTGAATCCGAATCTGCATTTTAACAAGAGGGGATATCTGGGGTGGAAATGTCAATTCTTAGTAGGAGTTCCAACTGGAATTAACCAGCTGAAAGGTCTGATTTCGACTCCTAATAGTGACCCTCTAGGGCACAGGAGAACTGTTCCATAGGGTTTCTCCAAGGCTGTAAATCTTCACAGAAGCGGATAGCCACATCTTTCTCCCATGCAGTGGCTGCTGGGTGCCAACTGTCTACTTTCTGGTTAGCAGTGGAGTGCTTCGCTATGGTATCACTTGGGCTCCTTTTTGCCTTGTCACTGGACTGTTCTGAAGAATTATTTATGTGCAATCTGTTTCCAGAAACAGAAACCCTGGGGTCGGTCGGGAAGCTGTGTTTTAGGGTAAACTGTTGTTGCATGGGGAACCCTAGTGGTGTACGACTGCTAACCAGAAGGTAGGCAGTTCAGATCCACCAGGCACTCCTTGGAAATACTATAGGGCAGTTCTACTGTGTCCTGTAGGGTTGCTATGAGTCAGAATCGACTCAGTGGTACTTGGTTGGGTTCTGGTGTACCCACCACCCCCTGGGCTGTCCCACGATGTCAAGAAGATGGAGTATAAGAATCTTTGTGAGTTCTTTTCTCTTTGGAGTACTTGGCTCTCTAGTCAGAAGTGGTGCCTGATTCCCACGCTGTATTTTAAAGAAATGTCAGATCAATTTTTAATTTATGTGATTGGCTTAATATGATTTTTGTGTTAACACGCCCAAGCCTCAAGGTCATGGCATCTCTCTGTCACGACTCCACTGTCTTCCAGGATTCAGTGGAAATACTAGTTTATTGGTGCTTTGCAAATCATCCCCTTAAATATGCCTTACTGCCTCCAGCTGGCACATCCTAGTCGGATGGCTGCTGAAAACAGTGGTGTCTATGTCATCTAGTTGGGGCCTAGGCGAGAGCAGGGTTCCCCATTTCAAGGCTGGCTATGGTTGCCCTGCATACTCACTCCAGCAGGAAGAATGTGGGACTGGGAACAGGGAGACTGGACTCTCCTGGCTGGGACACTTGTTCATGACTTTGGGTAAAGCCCTTGGCCTCTCCAGGCCTCAGTTTCCTCAGTATAAATGAGGGGGTTGGGCTGTATGAGGTAGACAGTTTCCTCAGACAGTCTTACTTTCTGCCTCTGCTCCCCAGCTTTCCCTCAGCAAAGCTGCCTGCAAAGGGCCCATGGGCAGGATTGTCCCAGCTGCTTTCTCTTTCCCCAGGGACTCAGGAAAACAGACCCAAGTAAGGTCACCTGTGCACTGGGAAGCACTGAGCTGCCTGTGATTGGGAGCAGCAGGAGAAAGACAGGGTGCCAAGGTATTGCCTGATGGAAAAGAGAGGGAATGGGCTGCAATTAAATACGGACATGCTGCCTGTCATGTCTGAGTGCACATACTTGGCAGGGAGGCATTCTAAATAAAACCCTACTTAATTCCTGGCAGTTCTTCAGAGCCAGCAGCCCAAGGCCATTTTAGAGCAAACCTAGTCCTGGGGTCCCCAGAGGTGCTTCGCTAGAGTGAAAATTCAATGTAGAAGACAGAAGAGAGAAGGAAGGAGAGGAGAGGACAGCCATTAGAAGCTAGGGACCAGCTGAGCACAGAACAGCACTGTCAGACCTTCACATGATGTTGAGAGCAACAAACAGAAAAGAACATGTAACAGATCATTTGTATATATATTAAAAATGCCTACGCATAAAATACCCATGCCAATTTTACAAAAAAACGCATAAACCAAAAATACAACCTCCAGCTGTTGAGTTGATTTCAACTCTGTCCTATAGGGTCACTCAAAAGCAACTGATTTTCTAGGGATAGGAAGGCACTGAGCAAAGGAGAATGGGCAGTAAGGATAAAAGAAAATAGATAAAATAAGGCAAAGCAAAAGGGAGGGAGGGGAAGAGGAAGAAAGGGAGGACAAGAGGAAAGCCTAAGAGAGAAGACACCCCAGGAATGAGAAGGAAGGGAGAAGAGCGGGGCTGGGGTGGGGAGAAGTCTACCTAACTGCTGGTGGCGCAGTGGTAAGTGCTACATCTGCTAACCAAAAGGTTGGCAGTTTAAATGCTCCAGGTGCTCCTTGAAAACTCTATGGGGCAGTTCTACTCTGTCTTATAGGGTTGCTGAGTCAGAATCGATTCAATGGCAGTGTTTGTTTTTTTTTTTTTTAAATCTAACCACTTTGGCAACTGCCACCCATAGTTTACCCACAAAATCACAGAATTCTATAGCCAGATGAACCGTGGTGATAACCCAATCACCCCACATATCACCAGCAAGGAAACTCAGGTGCTAAGAGTAGCCTGTCCATATCAAACAGCTAGGAAGGACCGAGGGATAACCTCATATTCAGTACTCTCAGTTCTGAGCCTTTTCTAAAACATGGTGGAAAAGCAAAAATAACAATGGGCTTTGGAATCAGCCAGACCTAATAAAGATCACTTCTGAAACTGATCTTGAAAGACTAATGACCGTTCTGAACTGGAGTTTTGTCAGTGGCAACATGAGAACAATCAGCTAGCTGCTGTGATTGTTGTAATGAATGACCACCTGTGTTGTTCCTGGAACACACAGTTGCTCTGTAATTGTTAGCCCCTTTCTTCCATTAGTAGGGATCAAGGAGGCAGAAATGTGGATGATGACCATGTATTCTTGTTGTTGTTGTTAGAGTCAGTTCTGACTCACAGGGAGCCTATGAATAACAGAACAAAACACTGCCCAGTCTTGTGCTATGTCCACAATCATTTTTACGCTTAAGCCCATCATCGCGGCTCTGTGTCAGTCCGTCTCACTGAGGGTCTTCCTCTTCTTCACTGACCCTCCACTCTACCAAATATAATGTCCTTGTCCAGGGACTGATTCTTCCTGACAACATGTCCTAAGTACATGTAAGACACAGTCTCACCATCTTTGCTTCCAAGGAGCACTCTGGTTGTATTTCTTCCAGAACAGATCTGTGTGTTCTTTTGGTCATCTGTGGTACATTCAACATTCTTCTTCAACACCACAATTCAAAGGCATTAATTCTTCTTATGTCTTCTTTGTTCACTGTCCAAGTTTCACATGCATATCACGCAACTGAAAATATCATGGCTTGGGTCAGGCGCACCTTGGTCTTCAAAGTGACATCTTTACTTTTCAATACCTTAAAGAGATCCTTTGCAGCAGATTATCCCAGTGCAATGAACGTTCTGATTTCTTGACTGCTGCTTCCATGGGCATTGATTGGGGACTCAAGTAAAATGAAATCCTTGACAACTTCAATCCTTCCTCCATTTATGACAATGTTGCTTACTGGTCCAGTTGTGAGGATTTTTGTTTTCTTGATGTTGAGTGCAGTCCATACTGAAGGCTGTGGTCCTCAATCGTCATCAGTAAGTGTCTCTAATCTTCTCCACTTCCAGCAAGTAAGATGGCATCATCTGTGTAACACAGGTTGTTAATGAGTTGTCCTCCAGTCCTGATGCCTCGTTCTTCTTCATATAATCCAGTTTACTGGATTGTTTGCTTGCCATACAGATTGAAAATGTATGGTGAAATGATACAACCCCGACACATACCTTTCCTGACTTTAAAGCATGCAGTATCCCCGTGTTCTGTTCACACTACTGCCTCTTGATCCATATAGAGATCCCTTATGAGCACAACTGAGTGTTCTGGAATTCCCATTTTATGCAATGTTAGCCATAATTTGTTGTGATCCACACAGTCAAAAGCTTTTGCATAGTCAATGAAACACAGGTAAACATCTTTCTACTATCTTCTGCTTTCAGCCAAGATCCATCTGGTACCAGCAATGACATCCCTGGTTGCATGTCCACTTCTGAATCCAGCTTGAATTTTTGGCAGTTCCTTGTAAAGACACTGCTGCAGTTGCTGTTGAGTGATCTTTAGCAAAATTTTACTTGCATGTGATGTTAACGATACTGTTCAGTAATCTCCACATTTGGTTGGATCACCTTTCTTCAGAACGGGTAAAAATATGGATCTCTTGCAGTCAATTGAGCAGGTAGCTGTCCTCCAAATTTCTTGGCATAGACAAGTGAGCACTTTCAGAGCTGTCCTCCAAATTTCTTGGTGTACACAAGTGAGCACTTCCAGCGCTGCAACTGTTAATTGAAATATCTCGACTGATATTCCATCAATTCCATCAATTCCCAAAAACCTTGTTTTTTCACATTGCCTTCAATGCAGTTTTGACTTCTTCCTTCAGTACCATTAGTTTCTAATCATATGCTACCTCTTCACATGGCTGAACATTGACCAGTTCTTCCTGGTATAATGACTCTGTATTCTTTCTGTCTTCTTTTGATGTTCTCTGAGTTGTTTAATACTTTCCTTGTAGAATCCTCCACTGTTGAAACTTGAGGCTTGAATTTTTTCTTGAGTTCTTTCTGCTTCCGAGACTCAGGATGTGTTCTTCCCTTCTGGTTTTCCATTTCTAGCTCTTTGAACACATCATTATAATACTGTATTATGTCTTCTCGAGCTGCCCTTTGAAATCTTCTGTTTAGGTCTTTTGCTTTGCCATTCCTTCTTTTTGGTTTAGCTGCTCAATATCTGAGAGCAAGTTTCAGAGTCTCTTCTGACATCCAGTTCATTGTTTTCTTTCTTTCTTGTCTTTTTAATGACTTCTTACTCTCTCCATGGATGATGTCTTTGATGTCATTACACAATTTGTCTGGTCTTCGGTCATTAGTGGTCAACACATCAAATCTGTTCTTGAGATGGTCTTTAAACTCAGGGAAGGTACACTCAAAGTCATACTTTGGCTCTCATGGACCTGTTCTAATTTTCTTCACTTTCAATTTGAATTTGCACATGAGCAATTGATGATCTGTGCCACAGTCAGCAGCTGGTCTTATTATGGTTGCTGATATGGAGCTTTTCCTTCATCTTTTTCCACAGATGTAGTTGATTTGGTTCCTGTGTATTCCATCCGGCGAGGTCCATGTGTACAGATGCTGTCTGTGTTGGTTAAAAAAGGTACTTGCAATGAATAAGTTGTTAGTTTTACAAAATTCTGTCATGCAATATCTGACATTATTTCTATCACCAATGTTGTATTTTCCAACTACCGATCCTTCTTCTTGGTTTTCAACTTTTGCGTTCTAGTCACCAGTAATTATCAATGCATTCTGATTGCATATTCGATCAATTTCAGATGCAGAAGCTGGTAAAAATCTTCAGTCTCTTCATCTTTGGCCTTAGTGGTTGGTGTGTAAATTTGAATAATAGTCATATTAACTGGCTTTCCTTGTAGGCATATGAATATTATATACCACTGACGGCACTGTACTTCAGGACAGATCTTGAAATGTTCTTTTTGATGATGAAAGCAACACCATTCCTCTTCAAGTGTTCATTCCCAGCATGGTAAAGCATATGATTGTCAGATTCAAAATGGGCAATACCAGTTCGTTTCAGATCACTAGTGCCTACAGCATTGATGGTTATACATTCCATTTCATTTTTGACAATTTCCAATTTTCCTAGATTCATACTTTATATATTCCATGTTCTGATTATTAATGGATGTTTGCAGCTGTTTCTTCTCATTTTGAGTCATGCCACATCAGCAAGTGAAGACCCCCAAAGCTTTACTCCATCCACAACGTTAAGGTCACCTCTACTTTGAGGAAGCAGCTCTTCCCCAGTAGTCTTCTAAGTGCCTTCCAACCTCGGAGGCTCATTTTCCAGCACTATATCTGGCAATGCTCCACTGTTATTCATGTTCTGCTGCTAGTCTTCTAAGATAGACTAGGAAGAAGGACACAGCAGTCTACTTCTGAAAAGAATTAGCCAGGGAAAACCATATAAATAGCAGCATGTATTCTCACTTTTGGAGAAAGTGAAGTTACCACCACAAATTTTAAAGAAAGAAAACATGGGTAAGGCTAAGATGATGGAGTACTCAGATGCTTCCTGTAGACTTTCTTACAACAAATACATGAAAAAAACAAGTGAATTGATTATGCATGACAATCTAGCAGCTGAACACCAAAGATAAAGCTGAAGAATCAAATTGAGGGACAATGGGAGGGAGAGATGGTTCAGAAGCAACGAGGAGTTGCCAGACTTAACACAGCAGGAACCAGCAATCTTCAGGTTGGACTGGCTGGCACATGTCGCGAGATAAGCAGTGGTGCTCTGGATACATTTTCTGCTTCAGGAGAGACCAAGTGGTGGAAAGAGTACTCAAGCTTCTAGAACCAGTGAGAAGAAGTGCTGAGTTGGCAAAAGATGAGCAGCTAACTTACTGTGTGGATCAAAAAACACCCCCTTTGGGAAAAATTTTCTCCCATTTGCCTGCCCCCTCCATGCTCTGCACTATGTCACCAGCTTGCTTCAGCGAATGCTACACCTCCTGGGCTGGAAGTAGGACCCATTATGCACCCTGAGCCATTCTCCTGGCCTTGAAGGAGGAACAAAATAACAAACAGGAAAAAAATAATCTACCAGGTGCTCTAAGTGAGGAACTCAGAGTAGGCACAGCTCCTTTGCCTAGGCATGGGCATAAGGGGTCCATGAACTTTGAACGCCTTTCACCACTGCATAGATCTGTGTGGGCTCATTTCAACAGCAAAGGTCCTCATCAGTGCAGTAAACAGTATACACATAAAGCCTAACTTCAACTATACCAGCTATATGGTGGAGTGACAGGTTCACGACATATGACACTGCTTTGTCCATTAAGCTGGCTCCTCACCTACCCACATCAAGGGTCTGAGGTGGTGTGGCTCCACCCATACCATCTAGCTACCCACGAAAGGGATCCAAGAATAAGAGGTGCTTCCTGGTCCTTACAGCCAACAGCACTGGGTACCCACAGTCCAGGTGCAAAACTCACCTACCTACATGCTCTAGAGAATAGGGATTTCCTTTCCTCCTAGACACTCAGGGGCAGCAGTCAGCCCCCACTTTGCTCAGCATGTGATCCTCCACTCCATTCAGTTACCTGTTCCTACTCCAATCACCTCTGCCCATATAGGACTATAGGTTGGAGCTTGTACCACACACTTGGTGATCAACTACTTGGACCCTCGAGCTCAATCTGTTCAAGAAATGTTAACCGACTTCTGGGCTCACATACCTAACAACAGTTCTCACCACCTGGTGGCCGTACATTAGAGCTTCAAAAGTGCTGATAATCACACTAGCTCACAAGAGTACCCTATTTGGGTACACCAAAATAAAACAAGAATCTAGCACACAGTAAGAAAACATTAAATAAATAAACAAAATCACTTACTGATGGTTTGTGGACAACAGTCAATATCAAATCACATAAGGAGCCAGATCATGATGGCTTTAGCAATCTCTCAGAACAAAGAATCAGGAAATCTTCTGGAAGATGAGAACTTCTTGGAATTACAGGAGGCAGAATACAAAAGATTAATTTATGGAACTCTTCAAGAGATCAGGAAGAAAAATAGGGATAAATATTAAGGTAATCGCAAAGGAAACTAACAATCCTACACATCAAAATAAAAATAAATAAAAGCATCATGACTCACTAAATACAAAATCAACAATGAAAATACACCAAGAAAATGACTCAGCATGCAAAACTAAGCGGAACACAGAACCTGTCAATAACAGAGAAAATAAGTCATCAAAATGACAACACTAAAATCACACCTTTCAATAATTACACTGAATGTTGTTGTTGCTATTAGGTGCTGTTGAGTCAGTTCCCACTCACAGTGACTCTGTACACAACAGAATGAATCACTGCTTGGTCTCGTGCCATGCCTATAATTGTTTTTTATGCTTAAGCCCATTGTTGCAGCCACTGTGTCAGTACATCTCCTTGAGGGTCTTCCTCTTTTTAGCTGACCCTCCACCTACCAAGCATGATGTCCTTCTGCAGGGACTGATCTCTTCTGACAACATGTCCAAGTATGTAAGATGCAGTCTCGCCATCTTTGCTTCCAAGGTGCACTCTGGTTGTACTTCTTCTAGCACAGATCTGTTTGTTCTTTTGGCAGTCCATGGTACATACAAAATTCTTCTCCAACACCACTATTCAAAGGCATCAATTCTTCTTCTGTCTTCCATATTCACTGATCAGCTTTTGCATGTATACGATGTGATTGAAAATACCAGTGCTTGGGCCAGGTGCACCTCAGTCTTCAAGGCAACATCTTTACTTTTTAATACTTTAAAGAGATCCCTTTCAGCAGATTTTGCCAAAGCAATGCATCTTTTGATTTCTTGACTGCTGCTTCCATGGGCATTGACTGAGGACCCAAGTAAAATGAAATCCTTGACAACGTTAGTCCTTTCTCCATTTATGACAATGTTGCTGACTGGTTCAGTTGTGAAAATTTTTGTTTTCTTGGTGTTGAGGTGCAATCCATACTGAAGGCTGTGGTCTTTGACCTTTCTCAGTAAGTATTTTAAATCCTTTTCACTTCTGGCAATCAAGGTAGTGTCATCTGCATAATGCAGGTTGTTAATGAGCCATTCTCCAATCCTGATGCCTTGTTCTTCTTTATATAGTTCAGCTTCTCAGAGTATTTGCTCAACATACTTGATGGCACTTGGCTAGCTTGGCATACAGATTGAAAATGTATGCTGAAAGGACACAACCCTGACAAACACCTTTCCTGACTTTAAACCATGCAATGTCCCCTTGTGCTGTTCCCATGATTGCCTCTTGATCTATATACAGATTCCTTAAGAGCACAGTTAAGTGTTCTGCAAATCCCATTCTCTGCAATGTTAGCCATAATTTATTATGATGCACACAGTTGAATGCTTTTTTGCACAATCAATGAAACACAGGTAGACATCTTTCTGGTATCCTCTGCTTTCTGCCAAGATCCATCTGACATCAGCAATGATATCCCTGGTTTCATGTCCTCTTCTGAATCTGGCTTGGGTTTCTGGCAATTCTGTGTCAGTATACTGTTGCAGTGGATTTGGATGATCTTAGCAAATTTTTACTTGCATGTGATATTAATGACATTGTTCAGTAATTTCCACATTTTGTTGGATCACCTTTATCAGAAATTGGTATAAATATGGATCTCTTCCAGTCAGTTGGCCAGGTAGATGTCCTCCAAATTTCTTGGCATAGGTGAATGAGCACTTCCAGTGCTGCATCTGTTTGTTGAAACATCTTAATCAATACTCTGTTGGTTCCCAGAGCCTTGTTTTTCACCAATGCCTTCAGTGCAGCTTCGGCTTCTTCCATCAGTACCATCGGTTCCTGCTCATGTGCTACCTCTTCAAATGGTTGAACACGGACAAGTTCTTCTGGTATAATGACTCTCTATATTCTTCCATCTTTTTTGGATGCTTCCTGAGTCATTTAATATTGTCCCTGTAGAATCCTTCACTATTGCAAGTTGAGGCTTGAATGTTTTCTTCAATTCTTTCAGCTCTGAGAAATGCAGAGTGTGTTCTTCTCTTTTGGTTTTCTGTTTCCAGCTCTTTGCACATTTCATTATAATACTTTGTCCTCTTGAGCTGCCCTTTGACATCTTCAGTTCTTTTACTTCATCACTCTTTCTTTTTGCTTTAGCTGCTTGATGTTCCAGAGAGCAGGTTTCAGAGTCTTTTCTTTCCTGTCTTTTTAATGACTTTTTGCTTTTTTCATGGATGATGTCTTTGATGTCATTCCACAGTTAGTCTTTGGTCATTAGTGTTAAATGTATCAAGCCTTTCTTGAGATGGTGTCTAAATTCAGGTGAGATATATTCAAGGTTGTACTTCGGCTCTCATGGACTTGTTCTAACTTTCTTCAGTTTCAACTTGAACTTGCATGTAAACAACTGATGGTCTGTATTGCAGTCAGCACATGGTCTTGTTTTAACTGCTGATACTGAGCTTTTCCATCTTCTTTTCTCACAAATGTAGTTGATTTCATGCCTGTGTATTCCATCAGGCCAAGTCTGTGTGTACTCATATAGCAGCCATTTGTGTTGGTGATAAAGGTATTTGCAATGAAGAAGTCGCTGGTCTTGAAAAATTCTATCATGTGATCTCTGGCATTATTTTTACCATGAAGGCTGTATTTTCCAACTGCCAATCCTTTGTTTCCAACTTTTGCATTCCAGTCACTAGTAATTATCAATGCATCCTGATTGAATGTTTCATCATTTTGGACTGTGGAAGCTGGTAAGAAATCTTCAATTTCTTCATCATTGGCCTTAGTGATTGGTGCATTAATATGAATAATACTCGTATTAACTGGCCTTCTCTGTAGGCATGTGGATATTATGCTATTGCTGACAGCATTGTATTTCAGGATAGATCTTGAAATGTTCTTTTTGATGATGAATACAACACCATTCCTCTTCAAGTTTTCATTCCTGGTACAGCAGACCACATGATTATACAACTTAAATAGCCAGTACGCATCCACTTCAGCTCACTAATGCCTAGAATATTGATGTTTATGCTTTCCATTTCATTTCTGATGATTTCCAGTTTTCCTAGATTCACACTTCATACATTCCATGTTCTGATTATTAATGGATATTTGCAGCTGTTTCTTCTCATTCTGGGTCTCGGCATATCAACACACGAAGGTTATGAAAGCTTTACTCCATCCATGTCATTAAGATCAAATCTACTTTAAGGAGGCAGCTGCTATTGACTGACAGTGTTCCATTGCTATTCATAAGGCCACTGCTATTCACAAGGTCTTTATTGGCTAATTCTTTTCAGAAGTAGTGTGTCAGGTCCTTCTTTCTAGTATGTCTTAGTATGGAAGCTCAGCTGAAACCTGGTTGCCATAGATGACTCTGCTGGTATCTGACTACTGGTAGCATAGCTTCCAGCATTACAGCAATGCGCAAGCCCCCACATGGGGGCTTTGTCATACTGTGGGGGCTACACTGAATATAAATGGACTAAATATATCAGTAAAGAGACAGACGGTGGCAGAATGGATAATAAACAACATGATCCATCTATATACTGTCTACACATCTCAGACTTAAAGACACAAACAAAATAAAACTGAAAGGGTGGGAAAAATATATCAAGCAAAGAACATCAAAAAAGAGCAGTAGAGGCAATATTAATCTCTGACAAAATGTCAAAATCCACACCAAAGGATAAGGAAGGACACTATATAAGGTCAGTGCACCAGGAAGACATAACCAGAATAAATATGTACACACTCAGTGACAGGGCTCCAAAGTACATAAAACAAACTCTAAGAGCACTGGCAAGAGAAACAGACAGCTCCACAATAATAGTAGGAGACTTCAACACACCACTTTTGGTGAAAGACAGAACACCCAGAAAGAAGTTCAATAAAGACAGAGAAGATCTAAATGTCACAATCAATCAACTTGATATTACAGACATAAACAGAACACTCTACCCCACAGCAGCCAAATATACTTTCTTTTCTGATGCACATGAAACATTCTCCTGAATAGACCACATATTAGGCTAGAAAGCCACTCTTAACAGAAATCAAAGTAGTGAAATATTGCAAAAGCATCTTTTCTGATCATAAAAGTAGAAATCAGTAACAGGAAAAGCAAGGGGGAAAAAATTCAAACACATGGAAACTAAACAACATCTTGCTTAAAAACTAGTAGGTTATAGAAGAAATTAAGGATGAAATAAGGAAATGCACAGAAGCGAATGAGAATGAATCTACTATAACCCTTGGGGCACAGCAAAAGCAGTGCTCAGAGGTCAATTTATAGCAATAAATGCACACATCCAAAGAGAAAAAAGGCCTAAAATCAACGCATTAACTCTACAAATGGAACAAATAGAAAGAGAGCAGCAAAAAAAGCCCTTGGGTACCAAAAGAAAGCAAATATTAAAAATCAGATCAGAGTTAAATGAAATAAAGAACAAATTACTGAAAGTGTTTTAACAAGATCAAACGCTGGTTCTTTGAAAAGATCAATAAAATCAATAAATCATTGACCAAAACGAAAAAAGAAAAACAGGAGAAGCAAATAACCTGAACACAAAAATAAGACAGGTAATATCACAACAGGCCCAACTGAAAAGAATCATAACATTATATTATGAAAAATTGTACTGTAACAAATTTGAAAACCTAGGAGAAATGGACCAATTTCTAGAAAGCACGACCTACCTAAACTGACACAGAGGTAGACAAACCAATCAACCCTATAACAAAAGAAGAGATTGAAAAGATAATTTAAAAACACCTAATTATAAATAAATAAATAAATAAAAGCTCTGCCCTTGACAGCTTCACTGGAGAATTCTATCACCACGATCAGAGAAGAGTTAACACCACCAATACTAAAGCTATTTTGGAGCATAGAGAAGGGTGGCATTCTCCCTGATTTACTCTATGAAGGCTGCATAATCCTGACACCAAAACTAGGTAAAGACACCACAAAAAAAAGAAAATTATAGACCAATATCCCTCATGAACATAGATGGAAAAGTCCAACAAAATTCTAGCCGATAGCATTCAAAAACATATATCACCACGACCCAGTGGGGTTTATGCTAGGTTTGTAGTCATTGTTCAGCATTAGAAAAACAATCGATGTAATCTATCATGTAAATAATATAGAAGACAAGAACCACATGTTGTTATCAATTGATGCAGAAAAGGCATTTGACAAAGTCTAACACCCATCCACAGTAAAACTCTTAGCAAAATAGGAATAGAAGGAAAATTTCTTAACATGAGTAACGGCATTTAAACAAAGTCAACAGTCAACACCATTCTAAATGGAGACAGTCTGAAAGTCTGAAAGCAATTCCCTTGAGCACTAGAACCAGACAAGGATGTCCTTTGTCACCTCTCTTATTCAAGACTGTTCTGGAGATTCTAGCCAAAGCGATTAAGCTAGAAAAAGAAATAAAGATATCCAAATTGATAAAGAAGAAGTAAAAGTATCTCATTTGCAGATGATATGCTCTTATACACAGAAGATCCCAAAGAGTCTACAAGAAAACTACTGGAACTAAGAGAAGATTTCAGCAAAGTATCAGGGTACAAGATAGATATTTAAAAATCAGCTGGCTACCTCTACACCAACAAAAAGAACTTCAAAGAGGAAATCACCAATTCAATACCATTTACAATAGCTCCTAGGAAGATAAAATACTTAAGAATAAATCTAATCAGAGATATAAAAGACCTATACAAAGAAAACTACAAGGCACTACTGCAAGAACCTGAAAAAGACCTACATAAATAGAAAAACATGTCTTGGTCACAGGTAGGAAGATTCAACATTGTGAAAAGGTCAGATCTACCCCAAGTGATTTACAGATACAATGCAATCTTGATTCAAATTCCAATGACATTTTTTAATGCAATGCAGAAACAAATCACTGACTTCACATGGAAAGCGAGGTGGGCCTAGATAAGTAAAGCACTACTGAAGAAGAACAAAGTGGGAGGTCTAACACTACCTGAATTTAGAACCTATTATACCACCACAGTAGTCAAAACAGCCTGGTACAACAACCAATACATAGATCAATGGAACAGAATTGAGAGTCCGGACATAAATTCATCCAGCTATGAGAAGGTGATATTTGACAAAGGCCCAAAGTCCATTTAATGAGAAAACATAGTCTCTTTAAAAAACAGTGCTGGCATAACTTGATATCCACCAACAAAAAAATGAAACAAGAGCCTTACTTCACACCATGTACAAAAATTAACTCAAAATGGGTCAAAGACCTAAACCTAAAATCTAAAATAATTGAGATCATGGAAGAAAAAAATAGGGACAATGTTAGGAGGCCTAACATTACTAATGATGCACAAACACCAGAAAAGAAAGTAGATAACTTGGAGGTCCTAAAAATCAAACTCTTATGCTCACCCAAAAGCTTCATCAAAAGAATAAAAAGACAACCTACAGACTGGGAAAAAATTTTGGATATGACAAATCTAATCAGCATGTAATCTCTAAACTCTACAAGATACTGCAAAATCTCAGTAACAAAAAGACAAATAGCCCACTTAAAAAGCGGGCCAATGATATAAACAGACACTTCACCAAAGAAGACATTCATCATAATCATCAGCCCTTAGAGATACACAAATCACAACTACAATGAGATACCTTTTTACTCCAGTAAAGCTAGCATTAATCACACAAACACAAAACAGTAACTGTTGGAGAGACTGTGCAGAGACTGGAACACTTTTACACTGCTGGTGAGAATGTAAACCGGTACAACCACTTTGGAAATTGATTTGGCACCTCCTTAAAAAGCTCTAAATAGAAGTACTATACAATCCAGCAATCCCATTCCTTGGAATATATCCCAGAGAAATAAGAGTTGTTACATAAACAGATATACGCATACTCATATTCATTGTAGCATTATTCACATTAGCAAAAAAGTGGAAACAACCTAGGTGTCCATCAATGGATGAATGGACAAACAAATTATAGTCTATTCAATCAGTGGAATACTATGCTATGATAAAGAACAAAGATGAATCCATGCAACTTCTCATAACATGGATGAATCTGGAAGGCATTATGTTGAGTGAAATTATTTGCCTAAGGACAAATATATGACACCACTATGGTAAGAACTCAAGAATTAAAGCCAGAAGAAAATATTTGACGGTTATGAGGGCGGGGAGGAACGCAGAGGGGTTCATTAACTAGAGAGCAGACAAGAATTATCTTAAGTGAAGGGAAGGGCAACACACACTACAGGGGAAGTCAGCACAACTAGACTAAGCCATAACCTAAGAAGTTTCTTGAATACAGCCAAAAACTCTGAGACAGAGTAGCAGGGGTGGGGGCTTGGGGATTATGGTTTCAGAGGACATCTAGGTCAACTGGCATAACAAAGTTTATCAAGAAAATGTTCTGCATCTCACTTTGGTGAGTGGCATCTTGGGTCTTGAAAACTAGGAAGGGGCCATCTAAGAAGCATTAATTGGCCCAAACCACCTGGAGCAAAGGAGAATGAAGAACATCAAAGACACAAGTTAGATGTTAGTTCAGGAGACAGAAAGGGCCACACACACCAAAGTCTCCATCAACCTGAGGCCAGAAGAACTACATGGTGTCTGGCTACCACCAAAGACTTCCCTGATAGGGAATACAACAGAGAGCCCCTGCTGGAGCAGAAGAAAAGCAGGATATACAACTCATCTTCTAGTAAAAAGATCAGTCTTAATAGTCTGATTGAGACTTGAGGGACCGCCGGAATACATGGCTTCCGGACTGTTAGCTGCACACTAAAGCCGTTCCTGAATCCCACTCATCAAAGATTAGGCTGGACTACAGAACATGTACTTCTCAGTTAAGTAGATACATCAGACTAAATAGGCAGCAACTGCCTGAAGGTGAGACGAAAAGGCAGAAAGGGACAGGAACTGACTGAATAGATAAAGAAAATCTGGGTGCAAGGAGGAATGTGCTGTCACAGTAGAGGGAAAGCAACTAGGGTCACAGAACAACATGTGTATGCATGGTTATATGAGAAACTAACCAGAAGTGTAAACTTGCATTTAAAGCACAATTAAAAAAAGAAAACAAAAGAAACCATGCTTAGCTCTGGGCTTAAACTGGGAGGCTGCCCCAGGGCTTCAGCCCCTGTCTGTGCCGATGCCGACACATGCAACCACAGGGAACTCCTCACAGGCTCTCACCTCTAGCTTCTGGGAGAAGTTGTTCTCAGCCTCCTGCACCCAGTCACTGTGGCTTTGCCGTCTCTCTTCACTCTCAGCCACGGGCTGCCCTATCCCCATGTGCTCAGCTGCAGACATCAGGACCGTGTCATACTCCAGCCCTTCTGTGATGGTGTCCGTTCTCTGGAACGAGTGCGAGTCTTCTGTGACTTCCTCTTGCCAAGAACTTTGCGCACCATCTTGTAGGTATGAAACAATGGAGCCTTCCTTATCATGGTCCTGCAGTCTAGGGTCCAGAAGTGACAGACGTGGTCAGGAGACAGAAAGGATATCCGGTTAGTCTCCAGTCTCTGCTCTCCCAGATACCCTCTCCCATCCAGAGCCCTGGCTCATCCAGACACCTGTACTATCCACCCAAGGGTAAAAAGACTCTGAGCACTCTTTGACTGATAGAGTCACAAATGGTCTCTCCTTACCATTCTGGTGCAAATATCAGTGCCACTGATATCATGGATAGCAGTGCCACTGGTCCCCTTCCTTTGTGTGAACAGCTACTGTCTGTAGGCTCCCAAAGCACTTTGCTTGTACTGATGTCCTTGTCACCAGTGCCTCCACACCCACCATATTTCATCCTCAGACTATGCCACCCACCTCCCTCCAGTCTTCCAGAGCATTCCTACTGACTCTTGAAAGATTCCAACTCTGGCTTTTGGAAGACTGAAAAAACAAACCAACCCACTGGCCATTGAGTCGATTCTGACTCTGACTCATAGCTACCATAGAAGACACAGGAGAACCACCCCATAGAGTTTCCAAGGAGCACCTGGTGGATTTGAACTGCCAACCCTTTGGTTAGTAGCCATAGAACTCAACCACTGCACTACCAGGGTTTCTTCTCCAAGACTACTCATGTCAAAATGGTTGATGATTTCAATATCCGGCACCTTGTTTTTCAGTGTCTTGACCTCTTCTGCTTCAGTCATCACGACCTCTACCCTACCTCAACTTCTCACTTGCACACAGTCTCAATCTTACTGTCTTTCATTAATGACTGCCACTCTTCCACAGTCTGCTTCACTTGGTCACTCTCTTAACCAGCTTCTCCTTTATTTTTAGTTCATTGCCTCTGGAATCTTGACTCCCACAACTCTTTGACCCTCCACACCAGGACCTTCAGTCTAATGTCCCCACATCCTCTCTCCCCGCCTTTGTCGTTGAATTGCTGTCAAGTTGGCCCTCAGTTGATGGCAAGCCCCTGCACAACCTAAAAAAGTGCTGCCTGGACTTTGGCTGACCCCATAATTGGCTGTGGATTGAATGGTTATGAGCTACAGGATTCTCACTGGCTGGTTTTCAGAAGTGTATCTCCAGGTCTTTCTTTCACGTTAGTCTGGAAACTCCACTGGAATCTGTGCAGCATCGTAGCAACAGGCTTTAAGAGATGACTGGTGGCTGCAGGTGAGGTGCATTAGCCAGGGATTGAACCTGGGTGTCCCACATGGAAGAAGAATTCTATCACTAAACTACCAATGTCCCCCATCTTCCCTCCTTAACCAGTCTGAATTCCATGATTAGTCATTATGCTAACTACGTTGCATACACTTGTTTAGCATTACTTTGGCCAAACATCAATCTTTCTTAGACCATACTCTTCACCCTTTCTGTGCTGCACGGATGCGTCTGTATGTGGCTGAAGAGAAACACAAGCCACCCTGATTGGTCTAACTTGAAATTCACAACCACTAAACTCAAGCAAGGAGCTCTGGTGACAAGGTGGTTACGAGCTGTGGCTGCTAACCAAGAGGTCAGCAGTTCTAATCCACCAGTTGCCCGATGGGGCAGTTCCACTCTGTCCTATAGAGTCGCTATGACTTGAATCAGCTTGATGGCAACAGAATTTCTTTAACCTCAAGTGCAAAGAGCTCTGGTGACACAATTGTTAAGTGCTTGGCTGCTAACCAAAAGGTTGGCAGTTGAAACCCACTCGGCAGCTCCCTGGGACAAACACCTGATGCTCTATATCTGTAAAGACTACAGCCTGGGAAACTCAGTGGAGCAGTTCTACTCTGACATGGGGCGACTATGAATGAAAATTGATTCCAAGGCACCCAATGAGAACAACAACCTCAAGTGTACCCTCCAGCACTGCTGGGAAAGTGTACATTCCTCCTGGGCCCGCCTTCCCCTAGATGGTTATGGCATACTGCCTTCTCTCTTCTCACCTGGAAAGGTCTGTGCTTCCCATTTTGCAAGAAAATTGAAACAATCAGGAGAGAACTGTGCTGCATTGCCACCACTGCAACTAACTCACATGGCTCCAGCCCTTTGGTGGGCTGAGGATTCTCCAGAATGAGTATGCGTTCTCCAGAATGAATGTGGACCCCCGTTTCCCGCGCCATTCCCCGTCACAGGACCATTCTCAGCAGCTTTCATCTCCACACCAACAGACCGGCTGACCGACTGACCAACCAACCAACCTACCCTTTTGAGCTTGCTTCCATCCTGACTATCACTATTTTTCTTGGCTCCTCCTCCCAGAAAAAATTCCTTCAAGAGTAGTCTGTCCTTGCTTCACACTGTCACTTTCTCTTGAACGTTCCCATTCCCTTAATGTGGTTCATCCTGGGTCACCAGTCACCCTTTTTGTTGCTGAATCTGAATTGCTCAGTAGCTCTCAGTCTTTATCTGACACAACTATTCCTTCCCTCCTCCTCAAAATGCTTCTTCTGTGGCTTCTAGAGCATCCCATTTGCCTGGCTTTCCCCTCCCTCTCTGGCTACTCTTTCTCAGTGTCCTCTGTTGGTTCCTCCTAATTTTCTTAACTTCTGAACATTAGAGCACCCCGGGGTTCGGTGCTCGGGGCTCTTCTCTATTACAAGTACTTCCTAAATGAACGCATTCAGTCCACAGCTTTAGCGTTGTTATGAGTTGGAATCAACTCAATGGCGATGGGTTTGGCTTGATTTATATGCTCATCATGCCCAAGTGTGTGTCCGTCTCTAGCCAGATTCTTCCTTGAACTGCAGATGTATGTAACCAACTGCCTCTACTTGGGGTTTCTAAAAGGTATTTCAGACACAATAGAATCAAATCCACATTTATGATCTTCTCCTCTAACCTGCTGCACTGTCTTCCCTGCTGCAGTTAACAGCATCTCCAACCTTACAGTGGTTCAGGTCAAAGTTGCCAGTGTCATCCTTGACCTCTCTGTTTCCCTTACACTCCACATCTTATTTAAGCTTCTCAGCAAATACTTTTGACTCAGCCCCACTTCTCACCACTTCCATGGCTACCGTCTTGGTTTGCATCACATCTTGCCTCATAACTATCCCTCTGCTTCTACCCTTGGCCATGCCATGCCAATCTCAAGGCAGTTTCCAGAGAGTGTGTCTGTAAAAATGTACAGCACATTGCATCATGCCTCTTCTCCAAACGTTCCAGTGGCTCTCCTTTGCACTCAGTCAAAACTCAAGCCCTTTCTAGGACTTTGAGGACCTACAAGTCTGGGCCCATTACCTCCCTGATCTCTTCTCCCTTGTTCCATTTGCTCTACCTACAAGGACATGCTCACTTTTCCTTGAATGTGTCAGCTATGCTCTGTTTCAGGACCTTTGCACTAGCTGTTCCTTCTGTTGGAATGCTCTTTCCTGAGATATTTCACTTGGCTCGCTTCATT
This sequence comes from Heterohyrax brucei, assembly GCA_028571685.1. Taxonomy (NCBI): domain Eukaryota; kingdom Metazoa; phylum Chordata; class Mammalia; order Hyracoidea; family Procaviidae; genus Heterohyrax; species Heterohyrax brucei. The sequence goes on along the minus strand of CM053160.1, from coordinate 62,316,816 downwards.
CCTTTAGGTCTTTACTCAACTGTTACCCTCTCAATGAGGCCTTCTCTGGCCACCCTCTCTGTAAGTTCAGTCTTTCCCTTCTGCATGTTTTGTTCAACATCATAGCCCTCAGTGCTCAGAAACAGTGCTGAGCACACAGTAAACCAAACCAGGCCTGCTGCCATCACCTCAAATTTCACTCATAACAACCCTACAGGACAGAGTAGAGCTGCCCCATAAGGTTTCTAAGGCTGTAATCTTTATGGAAGCCGACTGACACAGCTTTCTAATGTGGTGGGGCTGGTGGGTTCAGATCACTAATTGCTGGCTAGCAGCCAAGTGCTTTAGCAATTGGGCTATCAGGGGCCCTTCAGCACATAGTAGGCACTCAGTAAGTATAGCTGAGTGAGTGAATGAAGCTATCTGCTTCCAGTGGAGGGCTTGCCAAGGTCACAGAGCCAGGAAGTCACAGGAGTAGACCAAAGCCCAGGCCCTCCTAGTCCTTGTGCAGTGGCCCTGCTATTATATCACAGTACAGTGGTCACGTGTTCAATAATTTGTTGACTGAATGACTGGCACAAGTTGCTGGAAGATGGTCTCTCTCACAGGAATATAAGTACATCACTTTGAGTCCTCATAGGCGCGTCCTTTCGATTCCTTCTCACAAATTAAAGGATTCATTGAGGAGATTAGCTAATTCTGTGCTGTCTCGTCTCCTTAATGATTTTCTCTTTCTTCTAACTGTGGTACCTGGGTCATCCTATAAAGGCCCTTGGGAAAGGCCTGGTCAGCCTGGGCCTCAGCATGGGCCTGAGGAGCAACTTGAGCAGGAAGAGGAAATGAGAACAGTTTTCCTATAGCCTGGTCAGGCCTCAGTTCCTTGGGTGACTACAACCTTCCCGCAGCAGATGACCGATCTCCTCTTTTAGGGAAAATGTAGAAGCAAAGTGACTGGGAGGAATGGACTTCAATCACTCACTCCATGTTAACAGCTCACGAAGGTGAAAGTGATACTTGTCTATACACCTGTCTCTCTTTCTCCAGACTACAGGGGACCCCTCACCTCTGCACTCTCCTCCGCACTCAGTGCAGTGCAGGGTGTGTGGTAGGTGTCCACATGTGGACGGACAGAGAACAAAGGAATTGGGCCCTTGGGCTAAGGGCTCTCAGGGTCCCCAGAGGGGCATAAAGCCCTCTGTTCAAACTGCCAAGGCTGCTTCCTGTTACCTGCACAGTGCCATTCCTCCTTGTCACCAGAAGTTTGGTGAGTGACTCAGAGGAATGACGATTTCACAAAAGTGGATGTCCCACAGAAGGCCATCCGTCTGTCCCTGTTAAAAGGGTGTAACAGAAAGAACACTCCACCCTCAGCTCTGTCACACACACGCTGCTTCTCAGGGTCCCTCTGCTCCCAGGTTTCTAAATATGGCCCTAAAAAATAGGCCACAGTAATGACAACTGTCCTGGCCTCATAGCTCTGGTCACATTTGAGAGCCATGATCTTACCAAGTTTCATTATCTCTCCTAAGTACCCTGTCCCGTGGGCCCCCAGCCTCTCTCCTGCCTCAGCTGGCCACACCTAGGACACGACTGGCCCTTGCAGGTTACAATTCACTTCTATATTACAGAGACCTAACTGAGGGCTGGGTGGCATCGGAGGCAAGTTTGTGCCATGTTGTGGGCTGTAGAGTCGAATCCACCTCAAAGTGACCCCCTCGATTTGCCCCAGAGGGTGTCTGAGGCTGTAAATTATTACTGCCACATCTTTGTCCTGCAGATGGCTGGGCACTGGGTGTGAACCACTGACCTGACCATCAGCAGCTGAGCGCTTAACCACTAGGGCTTCTAGCTCCTGCCATATTAACTTTGTGTGCTCAAGGGCACTTAGGACTCAGGACTGGGGTGGCAGCAGGCCCTAGGTATTGCCTCTATATTCACTGCCAGCTGCACTGTCACCCAGAAACCCGGTAAGACCAACGTGAAACCCACCCTGCAGTGAAGGCCTTACCTCTCCTGGGTGGTCTCCATCATCTGATTCATGGTGGGTGATTCTGTGACTCGGGACTGCACACTCTGCTCGCCTGAAACAAGAGACACTTCATTCTCTGAGCCCCGCCCTGCACGTGTAGAGCCATCCTGCCTCTCAGAACCTGGCTGCTTCTCTTCTGACCTCTGACCTTCCTCCTGGTCAAGCAAATCGATAAGGCCATTTGTGGCATCTGAATCCACTGTGTCGTCCTCCACAAGGTCCAGAGAGCCCAGCTCGGGGCCCTGCGGTTCCTCAGAGAGCGCCCCCTCCAACTTGAACTCGTGGCCCGTGGCGTCCGAGTCCTCGGCCTTGCTGTACTCCAGAGAGGAGTCCTCAGCAGTGACCAGGGAGGGTGTGAGGTCCGCAGACCACACCTGCATGTCAGACATCTCCAGCATGGTGTCATGCTCCGTGGCCGCCAGGGGGATGGCATCTATGACGGCCACTTCGTTCCAGTACTGGTCTGCGCGCAGCGGAGAGGGAAGCATGTAGCGCAAAGAGGTGGGGGACAGCAGCTCGTCCTGCAGTGGGGCGTAACCTGGATGGGCAGACAGAGGGCAACATTCTCCAGAAGCGATTTTTGTCACACACGCTCATGTGCAAGTTCACTCCCGCGCGCACGCGCACACACAGGTACAGCCACAGATCAGCATGCACATTCCAGGTGGGCAAGCTCAGGTTCCAAACCTCAGGCCTTGTGGCTGCTGCCTGGGGGCACCTAGGCAAGAGAAACAAGGCTCTGAGTTGGGTGGGTGGGTGGCTGGGTGGGCAGGTGGGGCAGCCAGGGAGTAGGAGAGAGGAGGACTCTGTCATTGGATGGCAAAGAGAAGAGATTGGGAATTCTTTCGTATCCAATCCAGAGCACTAGATAAAGAAGCATTTCTCCAAAGGACTTGTGCTCAATCTGTCTCTAATCAGATGGAAGCCCCACTTCTTGATGGTTGTGCAGAAAACAATATTGTTCTTTCTTTGCTTAGTATCTCCCAGTTCTTAGGGCCTCTCTTGGGAATGTTCCTTAAAGGGAGGAAACACCCCACCCCAAACCAGGGTCAGTAACCAGGCTGCCTCGGAGGGGATCTAACGGGGTACACTGAACATCCACAGACCTCAGTGCGGTGGTCAAGTGGGAAACGAGCTTCTGGTTGGGGATGCTGTAACTTTTCCTCAAGCTGCGTATTGGTTCCAGAAACTCTGAACGACCTAAAGTGGCACAGGCCAGGGTTCTAAGGGTTCAAAAGAGGGGGCAAGGTCAGAGGGGCACCATGACATGGTAGGGACAGGTGCTGCTGCTTCAGCAGAATGCTAGTCATCCCAGCTCCAGGTCACCAACCATTGGGTGGGATTGGATCTGGCCATCTGCGGCCCCCAAGTACATTGCCCTGTAGTCACCACAGTCTGCTAACAGGTCTGCTCTCTGCTAATGGCCTTGACTGAGCATGAGACTTTTCTGGTTGAATTTGTTAGTGGCTCTCTGGTATGCAGAAGCCACTAAGAAACTGAGTGAGTGGCATGTATGTGGGGGTCGGGGAATGCTTATATGAATGCAGAATAAGCAATGTTCTGCCATCCCTGTGGGGCAGTTCTACTCTGTCCTCTAGGGTCACTTTGAGTCAGAGTTGACTTGGCATGAGTTTGTCTTTTTTTTTTGGTTAACATATGTACGGACCCAGGAAACCATCACCAAATGCAGACAGGGGACATTCACGACAACCTCCAGATTGTTTCCTCCTTCTTCTCTGTGATCTCCCTCCATCTGCTCTCCTACCACCCCATTACCAAGGCAACCACTGATCTGTTTTGGCAGTATACATTAATTAGCATTTCCTAGAATTTACATACATGGAGTCCTACCCTATGGCTCTTTTTTGGTCTGACTTCTCAGATTCAGCCTCATCATTGTTGACTTGCATACATGTTGCTATTTATACCAATAGTTTGTTTTTCTTATTGCTGAGCTGTATGATAAACCACAAATGGTTTCTCTATTGACCTGTGAATGGGCATTTGGGTTGCTTCCAGTTTGGGACTACTATAAATAAAGCTGCTAGTCTGCATAGGTGTAGTATTTCTTTTGGTAAAATACCTGGAAGTTGAGTGCTGGATCGCAGGGTAGGTATGTGTTTGTCTTCTTATCAAGATGTTTCCCAAAGTGGTTGTGCATTCCCACCAGCAGTGTATGAAACTTTCAGTTCTATATTCTCACCAGCACTTGATGCGATTAGCCTTTTTAATCTTAGCCATTTTAATAGATGAGTAGCAGTATCTGCGTGTAGTCTGAAGTTGCATTTCCTTAATGACTAGTGACATTGAGGAACTTTGCATGTGCTCATTTGCCACCTCTGAATCTCCTGGGGTAAGGTTCTGTTGAAATCTTTTGCCCATTTCTTCAATTGGCTTGTTTTTCCATTACTCAGTGCTGGAAATTCTTTATATATTTTGGATACAGTCCTTTATCAGATTATTATTTGCTGATATTTTCTCCCACCTGTGGTTTATCTCTTCTTTTTAAATTTTGATGAAGTATGATTCATTAATTTGTTCTTTTATGGACTGTGTTCTCTTTGTTGTATCTAAGACATGTTTGCCTTTCCCAAGGACTTAGAAGTTTTATAGCTTTAGGCTTCACATTTAATATACAATTTTTGAGTTAAAATTTGCATATGGTGTAAGGTACAAATCCAAGTTCATTGCTGTAAATGAATACCCAGTTGTCCTAGCACTGTTTATTGAAAGGTTGTCCATTCTCCACTAAACTGATTTTGAACCTTGGTTGAGAATTAGTTGTCCGTATATGTATGGGTCGATTTCAGGAGTCTCTTTTCTGTTCCTCTGGTTTATCTATCTGTGTGCCAGTACTAGGCTGTATACTGACTATAGCTTTGTAATGAATCTTGACTTCAGCATGAGTCCTCCAGCTTTGTTTTTCTTCTTCAAAGTTACATTATTCCAGATCATTTCTAAAATTCATGTGAATTTTGAATCATTCTGTTGATTTCTACAAAAAAAGTTTGATGGGATTTTGACTGGGATTACATCAGGCCTATCCATCATTTTGAAGAGAACTGGCATCTTAACAACACTTAGTCTTCCCACCCATTAATAAGATATGTATCTGTATTTATTTAGGTCTTCAGTATCTCTCAGCAATGTTTATAGTTTCCAATGTACAGGTTTTTCACATTGTTCATCAGATTATCTCGAAGCATTTCAATGCTATTATAAATGTTATTGTTTTTTTAACTTCCGTTTCCAATTCTTCATTAGTAGTACACAGAAATTAAATGGATTTTTATATGCCAAAATTGAATCCTGTAACCTTGCCAAACTCACTGTAGTCTTTTTTTGTGGATTCCACTGGATTTTCTACATGTGCAATCATGTCATCTAGGAAGGTAGACTGCTTTACTTTCTACTTTCCAGTTTGGTTGTCTTTTATTTCTCTTACTGCTTTAGTGTCCTAGGTATAACTCTAACGCAATGTTGGACAGAAGTGGTGAGAGCAGACATTCTTGTCTTATTACTGAACTCAGTTAGAGAGAACCCATCCAGTATTTCACCAGTAAGTACAATGTTAGCTTTAGAGTTTTCGTAGATGCCTTTTTCAGGTCAAAGGAGCTCCTTTGTATTGCCAAATTGCTGAGAGTTTTCATTAGGAATGGAAACTTTGGTTTTGTTGAATGCTCCTTCTGTGGCTATTATGACTATATGGTTTTTCCTTTTAGTTTATTGTATGGTGAATTATAACTGACTTAAGAATGTTAAATGATTCTTGCATCTGTTGTATAAATACCACTTGGTCATGATACATTATCCTTTCTATATATTGTTGGATTTGATTTGCTAAAATTTGTATTTTTTGCATATATGTTCATAAAGAACATTGACTCGTAGTTTTCTTTTCTTGGAATGTCTTTGTTTTCTAGGGCAGGGTAATCCTGGTTTCATAGAACAAGTTGGAAAGTAGTATCCCTTTTTCAATTTTCTAAATGACTTATTTCTTCAGTGTTTGATAGAAATCCCTAGTGAAGCCATCTGGGCATGGAGTTTTCTTTGTAAGCATATTTTTAACAACAAATTCAGTTTCTTTGACACATACAGGGCCATTCAGGTGATCTATCTCTTCTTAAACAAGTCTTGATAATTTGTATCTTTCAGAGAATTCCTAAGTTTTTAAATTTATTGGCACAAAATCATCATAATATTCCCTTATTATCTTTTTATTACCTGTAGAATCCACGGAAACCCTGGTGGCGTAGTGGTTGAAGAGCTGCGTCCGCTAAGCAAAAGGTCAGCAGTTTAAATTTGCAAGGGGCTCTACGGAGCAGTTCTACTCTGTCCTATAGGTTCACTATCAGTCAGAACTGACTCAACAGCAATGGGGGGGGTGAGAATCCATAGTGATATATCTTTTATTCCTGATGTTGGTAATTTTTCTTTTTCTTTTGCCTGATTAGTTTGGCTAGAAGCTTATCAATTTTATTGATCTTTTCAAAGAACCAGCTGTTGATGGTACTGATTTTCTTCAGCGTTTTCTTGTTTTCAATGTCTTTGATTTCCACTCTGTTGTTTCTAGTTGCTGTCAAGTCAATTCCAACTCATGATGACCCTATGAATTAAAGAGCAGAACTCTTCATGGTTGTGATCCTTAACAGAAGCAGATCACCAAGGCTTTTCTTCTATGGTTTGTTTTGAACCATTAACCTTCAGTTTAAGAGTTGGGCAACCCATTTGGGTCACCTAAGGGTCTCAGATTTTGTTAGCTCCCACTGAGTCAGTCCCTGACCATGGAGACCCAAGTGACAGAGTAGAACTGTTCCATGGGATTTTCCTGGCTGAGATCCTTATGGGGGCAGCACACCAGGTGTTTATTCTGTGGAGCTGCTACATGGATTTGAACCACTAATCTTTAGGTTAGCAGCCAACTGAAAACTGCTTTCACCACCCAGGCTTCTGATTTTCATCCTAATTTTCATTATTTAATTTCTTCTACTTACTCTGGGTTTTGGAAACCCTGGTGGCATAATGATTAAGCACTATGTCTGCTAACCAAAAGGTCGGCAGTTCAGATCCACCAGGTGCTCCTTGGAAACTCTATGAGATGGTTCTACTCTGTTCTATAGGGTGGCTATGAGTCAGCATCAACTCGATGGCACTGGGTTTGGGTTTTCTTTTGGGTTCAAGTTTCTTTCCTGATTTCTTAAGTTGGAAACTGAGGTCATGGACTTGAGAACTTTTTCTTTTCTAATGTAGGCATTTAACACTGTAAATTTCTCCCTAAATACTGTGTTAGTGGTATCTCATAATTGTTTTTCCTCTCTCTTTTTAAAATATTTTATTGTGCTTTAAGTTAAAGTTTACAATTCAAGTCAGTTTCTCACACAAAAACTTATACACACCTTGTTATATGATCCTGGTTGCTCTCCCCACACTGTGACAGAACACTCCTCCACTCCACCCTGTATTTCCCATGCCTGTTCAACCAGCTCCTGTCCCCCTCTGCCTTCTCATCTCGCTTCCAGACAGGAGTTGCCCAGCCAGTCTCATGTATTTGCTTAAGCCAAGAAGCACAGTCTTCTCTAGTATCATTTTATGTCTTAGACTCGTAGCCCAGTACAGATTTAATCTGAACAGCTGGCTGCAGGAACGGCTTCAGTTCTGGGCTAACAGGCTTCTGGGAACCCTCCAGTCTGTCAGACTATCAAGTCTGGTCTTTGAATTTTACATCCTACTTTCCTCTGCTATGTCAGGGACTCTTTGCTCTGTCCCCTGTCAGGGCAGTCCCTGGTGGTAGCTGGGCACCATCTAGTTCTTCCAGTCTCATGCTGATGTAGTCTCTGGTTTATGCGACCCTTTATGTCTCTTGGCTCATATTTTCCTTATGTCTTTTGTGTTCTTCATTCTTCTTTGCTCCACCTGGGTTGGGACAAATTGATGGTTCTTACATGGCCATTTGTTAGTTTTTAAAACCCCAGATGCCACTCATCAAAGTGAAGCATTCCACAGTTTTTGAGATCTTGTATTATAATTTTCATCTGGGAAAAAATATTTTCTAATTTCCCTTTCACTTCTTCTTTGGTTCATGGGTTATTTCTAAGGGTGTGATTTAGCTTTCAAATTTGGGATTTTCTGTATACCTGTTATTAGTTTCTAATTTAATTAAGTGGAACTGAGAACATATTTTATAAGGCTTGGATTGTTTTAAATTTACTGATATTTGTTTTATCATCTAGAGCATGATCTATTGTGGTATATGAAGTCTGACAAATAAGTCTGCAAACTCAATTGTTCTAAGTGCTATGTAACCTCACTGCTGAATATCACTATAGCCACCTTTGAAGTACTCCCCTTGGGAAGCTATGCACTGATATTAGTGCCTAGTCCGCCTTTCAAAGCAATTTTGGAATTCTTTCTGGAATGGCCATTGTCCATGGTGGCAAGGTGGCAAATTTGTTAACTTAATTGTATAGTTGTCTGTGAGGGAGTTTCTAGCCAGGAAACAAATGACTGTATTGGAACACCCTCCCTACTCACCTGATCTGATCCCTAATGACTTTTTTCTTTACCCAAAGATAAAGGAAAAATTTAAAGGAAGACATTTTGATGACATTCAGAAGATCAAGGCTAATAATGATGACAACTCTGATAGCCATTCCAGAAAAAGAGTTCCAAAATGGCTTTGAAGGGTTGACTAGGAGCTGCCATTAGTTCATGGCTTCCCAAGGGGAGGTGACTAGAGAGACATTCAGCAATGAAGTGTGTAGCACTTTTAGTAGGATGAGTTTGCGAACTTATTGGCAGTCCTCACATGTTCCAGGTGCAGTTGAAGAGACTGTGCCTTCTGCTGTTACTGGAATGGTCTATAAACACAAATTAGATCAAGCTGTATGGTAGTGCTCACATCTTCTATGGCAGCCAAGCCAAGTGCCATCAAGTCGGAGCCGACTCATGGCGGCCCCACATCTTCTATACACTTACTGATTTTTCTACTTATTCTATCAATTATCAAGAGAAGGATATTCGGAGCTTTCAAATCTCCCTCTATAACTGTATTTTTGTCTATTTCTACTCACAATTCTCTCAGTTTCATGTATTTTGAAGTTCTACTATTAGGTGCTTTAATAATCCTAAATGTTCATATTTAGGATTGCTATGTTGGTGAAGAGTATTGAATATATCACAGACTGCCAAAAAGAATGAACCAATGTGTCTTGGAAGAAGTAGAACCAGAATGCTCCTTAGAAGAGAGGATGGCAAGACTTCATCTCATTTACTTTGGACATATTATCAGGAGGGACCAGTACCTGGAGAAAGACATCATGCTTGGTAACAGAGAAGTACAGTGAAAAAGAGGAAGACTCCCAATGAAATGGATTGATACAGTGGTTACAACAATGGACTCAATCATAGCAACTATTGTGAGGTTAGAGCCGGCTGGAGAGCATTTTGTTCTGTTGTCCACAGGGTTGCTATGAGTCAGAACCAATCCAGTAGCACCTAACAACAACAATGTTCTCTTGATGAGCTGATCAGTTTATCATTATGAAATTACTTTCTTTATCCTTGGTAATGTTCTTTGTTTTGAAGTCTACTTTGATGTTAATATAGACTCTCCAACTTTCTTTTAATTAGTGTTCGTAAATTTTATCTCCAATCATTTTACTTTTAAGCTATCTGTGTCTTCATATTTGATGGCAATTTTTGTAGGTAGCATAGAGTCAGGCCTTTATTTTGTATCCAGTATGACTGTCTCTGTCTTTTAATTAAGGTATTTAAATCATTTACAGTTAATGATATTTTATCATTTTAGTGGTTGCTTTAGGGTTGATAGTATAAATTTCTAACTTTGTCTTGAAGTGATATTACACTGCTTGCATATAAGAATCTTACAATAATATACTTCCATTTCTCCCTCCTAACTTCTATGCTATTGGTGTTACACACTGTACTTTTACTTATGATGTACACCAAATATTACATTATTATTTTTGTTTAAATATTCAATTATCTTTTTAAAGATATTTAAAAAATGAGAAAATAAATCTTAATATGTTTATTTCTGTAATTAATGTTTCAGGCACTGTCCACTGCCTCATGTTGATCTCTATTTGTGTCTGCTATTATTTGCCTTTGGTCTGAAAAACTTTTCAACAACATTGCCTGTAGCTTGGGTCTCCTGGTGATAAATTATGTCAGCTTTTGAATGCCTGAAAATGTCTTTATTTTGATTTAATTAATTCATTTTTAGGACATCTTCCACGGTTGTCTTTATTTTTGAATGTTACTTTTGCTGGGTATAGAATTCTAGGTTATGTTAGAGATGTTGCTCTTTTCTTCTTTGAAGACGTGGTCTACTTTAAAGATGCTATCCCATTGTCTTCGGACTTTCATTGTTTCTAATGAGAAATATGATGCCATTCTTACCTTTATTCCTTTGTACATATTCCTTTCCACCCCTAGTTGCTTTTAAGAGTTCCTCTTTATCGCTGCTTTTAAACAGTTTGCTTATGATGCACTTCGGCATAGCTGGTTTACGTTTCTTGTGCACAAGATTTGTTGTAATTCTTTGATCTGTATATTTACAGTTTTCATCAAATTTAGGAAAAAATGCAGCTATTATTTTTTCAAATATTTTTTCTGCCTCCACCTCATTTGGGGACTATAATTTCATATGTATTAGGTCACTTCAAAGTGACCTATAACTCACAGATAACTTTTTATTATTTTACTTTCTCTCTTGTTTCATTTTGGAGAGTTTATATTTACTATGCTTTCCAGTTTATGAGTCTTCTTCTACATGAATCCTTATTTTTTTCTGACTGGTGCCCAATGTGTTGAAACTGCTGTTTCATGTATTTGCTCATTTTTCTTTTTTGTCATTTCAAGCAGGAGGGTATCTCCAGTCCTGTTACACTCTCTTGGCCAGATCTGCTAGCCACAGAAGATCTGAGGCTCATTTTTGGATATCCTTTCTGACTTTTCCATTTTATAGTTAATGTAATATTAACAGAATGACATTTCATCCAGACAAAAATGTGTCCGTGATGTGAGCACATACACATCCTCTGCTAGGACTTTTGCTTATGTTCACCCTGGAGCCCCTACTCTCATAACAATGTTTAGATTGCAATTATAGATGTTCCCTCTAAGCTTCCAGAAGATCCATCATATCCATTCATACTCACACAGGCTTAGATCTGGGACTGTAAGTGATCATAACCTTGGTGCTGGAGAAGACTACTATTAAACCACAGTAAAGGTCACTAACGCCTAAGAGAAACATCTCCTAGGGGTGGACCAGGCCATAGTAAGCTGTACTATGCTGAGTTTCATAAATGCCTCATGTATTAGTCCCATAGGTGCTGCCACAGCTGGGTTACTAGCCCATCCCTCAGTCTAGCCTGGAGTTCCATTTTGGGGAAATCAACTAAAAGGCAACCATAATATTGCTTTGGGGAAGAGTATAGTTCAAGGGCTCTTCCTTCTTTCAGAGCTTGTTAAGTCTCCATCCCCACACCTCTCCTCACCACAGGTTACCACCCTGAGTCTCTGCTAATTCAGATGTGTAACTGTCCTTTTTTGTTTCATGTCAGTAGCAAACTGGACAAGTGTGGACAGATAATCTGGCCTCACACAGGAGCCATGCTTCACTAGTCTCATTCATTTTATTTCCAAGTGGACATTAATATGTGTCCAACTCATTTACCAAATCAAATGGAGCTGAATAGTGTGGGTATGCAACATACACCTTTTCTTTTATATGAGAAACCTGTTCTATTTTTGGAAATATGCTACGTAGTTTTCTGTTTATACATAATTTTTTTTTTCTTTATTTCAAGGGCCCCAGGGTAGTTTCCTCCTGTGCAGGAGAAACAAACTAGTGTTTTTGATTGAAACTCCCTTCTGCTCTGGCCAATCCAGGTATATGCGGCAAGTGGAATCACAAGAAAAGGAAAACAGACCTAAGGATTTTAGTTTCCTAATACCATCTGCTTTTTGTAGATGCACAGGAACTCAGAGCAACAAATTACTACCCCTGGTCCCTGTGGCTTCACTGAGGCTTTGACAAGCAGAGAAATGAGGTACAGCACAAAGGAGCCAAGGTGAAGATGATGACGATCAGTTTGGAAGGGCTCAGCTGGCACCAGCACATGTCATCATGTGACTTTGCCCAGGAGAAAGCTAGACATGCTGCAGGGGGAGGCTCTTTCCCCACCGTTATACCTTTGATCCTTCCTGCCTCCTTCTTTCCAGACCAGGAGGGCACCCAGGCGTGGGACGGTCTTCCTGGGACAGGGAAGAGGGCATGAAAACACACAGAAGCCAATTCTGGTGCCTAGAAAGGCAGGGCAGACCAAGTTGGGCTTCTATTTAGGAGTGTCAGATCTGGATTGTGGGTAGTGTTCCCAGTGATGTGTGGCCTTTGCCTGTTGGGATACCTGGATTGAGAAGGGGGCTTGAAAGGGGCTGACGAGGTTGGACAGAGAGGCCATAAAGTATGGAAATGTTCAATTTGTGACAATATAAAGTTAACAAAGCAGGGAGAAGAATCCTTTGAAAACTTAAGCTAAGTCATGTCACTCCTTTACTCAAAATCCTCCAATGGCTTTCCTTCTCTATATCAGTAAAACTCAGTGTCTTTATGATAATCTACAGGAGCTGACTCCTGTTGCCCCTCTGACTTCCTCTCTTGCCCGTTCTACCTCCCACATTCTGCTCCAGTTTCTCTGCTCTGTGAACATGCCAGGCATGCCAACCCCCACCCCACCTCCACCTCAGGGCCATGTACTGGATGTAATCTATCTGGAATGCTCTTTCTGTAGATACTGACATGACTCATTCCCTCCTCTCTTTGAAGTCTTTGTTCAAATGCTACCCACTTGTACCACACACTATTTAATCTTGACAATCCTAGCATTCCTGATCACCTTCACTTGAGTTTATGTTTTTCCATGCTTCCTATCACCTGTTAGCACATTGTGTAATTCACCTACATATTATGCTGCTGGCTGGCTATTCTAATAGAATGTTCAAGAAGGTGGGATTTGACTGTGTGAGAACTTTCTGATATCCTGTGTCTAGAATAGTGGCTAGGATGTAGCCAGAGGTCAAAATAACTTGTCAAAAGAGTTGACCCACTGAAACACAGTACTTCTCATTCCATCCTGGAGCATACAGAGACAGGGTCCTACAGGGGTATGTATAATGCTATTGCAGTGTTACAGTCTCAAGGTCTGACAGGAGCTGTGAGTCCTATGTCCAGTGAAAGACTTCCATAAATGCCCAAGTCCATAACAACCCTGTTTACATACATTGAATTCTAATGGTACATTGTCATGTAGATACATAATTGAGGCTCAGTAAAAACCTGCTGATACGACTTTATTGATTTGGCACCAGACTCCTTAAGAAAACTATACGAAAATGGTTGAAGTAGCAAATGTTGTTACATAGTTTACCACTACCACCACCACAGAATAAAACAAAACCCAACGAAATGATCCATTATCACATAGGGAAGGAGAAGTGTCTTGTTATATGGATTTTATGAAGTTTGCAGGACTCCTCAACTGCCCTTCCTTTTGTTTTCTCTAAATGGGCATTGTCCTACTTAGCATTCCCTGAAATGTTCAAGCCAAGTGACTAAAGGGAGCGTCCATGAGTGTGGACCACTATTTTAGAGCCCTTTAGGGCAACGAGGCACAACAACAGACCCCTATGCACACACGCACATACATACACGGATGCCCACAGACACAGCCATGAGGTGGAGGGGGGAGAAAGGATTAGGAGTCTTTCATGACATGCATTTGTTGGAGGGTGACGGCTCTTGATACCTGGTGGAGGTGGAGACAATGGAGACAGGCAGTGCAAGAGAATGTGCAAACTAGGTCAAGATGAGGTCAGAGGTAGAAGAGAGAGGAGACAGAAAATGACTGACATAGGATGAGCCCTGTACCCAGTGGTACTGGATGACATGTTTCAGGAGACGCAGGACATAGGAGAGAGACAACTGTGAGCAGCTTAGCGTGCACAGACTCCGCTGGCTGGGAGCCTCCCAGCAATGGGAAGCCTGGTGCCCAGCCCTGCCTAGGGCTCATCATTGTCATTCCTTATGGACTGTTGGTAGTCAGGTGCACTGGACAACACTGTATGCATCCATGGCTTGGGAATTCCATTAATACTTGAAAGTTCGGGAGCATAACCATGCTGACGTAGCTGTCTAGGGTAACATATTAGGCCTCAGAGGAAGCTGTTTCACAGAATTAAAGTACTTTCTTTCAAGCTCTGGAAGGAATCTAGGGGATCGAATCCCACCTTCCGACTTCAGAGGAGATGACTCAGACACACAGGGAGTTAGCTGGAAAGAAGGGACTAGAACTGAGGCCTTATAGATGTGGCTGCAAGAATATTTTTTAAAATACTATCCAGTTAATCTACATCAGGCCTTGGGCAAGAATCTCCATGCCTTTTCCTTCTCAGATAGGTGTTTAAAGCTGAGATACTAAGTAACTGCAGATGGCGACACTGAAGACTCAAGAGGACCCACACCTTGTTCAGAGCCATACTGAGCGTTGGTAGACACTCAGGGGCAAGGGTCTAGCCTGCTGCCCTCCAGAGTCAAGCTCTTCCCTTCTATACCAGGCGCTGTTGGGACCCCAGCCTGGTCACTGATCATCAGAGAGCCTCTCTCACGTGATTAGGGACGTAGGAGAAGCTGACAAGAAGGCCAACCTTCACAGGCATGCACAGCCTGCCTGCTCTCCCTCCCTCACCTCTGCCCACCTAAGAGTTAGGCGCCTACAGACCTCCCACTGATGGGAGAGGTGACATCAAAGGATAAAATAGTGCTGGTCCTGAAAGCAGGACCCAGCTCCGCCCATCCCCACCTCATTCCAGAAGGCACTCACCATTCATCTGATGGGGTGACAAGAAGTGATCCTGGTCAGTGTGCCGCCGCTCTGGTCTCAAGCTGCGGTTGTGTCTGCCAGGGCCTTCCAGCATGTTTACGATCTCACTCCGGTCAATGTTTCTCAGGGCTGTGTAGAGATTCTCCACTGCCGGGGAGAGACAAGAAGAGGCACTTAGGGAGTGAACTCTCATTATCCCAGGGCAGCAGGTGAACACCGCACAGGCTCTGAAAGTTAGGCCAGGAGGGGAAAACATGAGACAGGAGATAGTATATATTTTCAGAAGAGGGAGACAACAACATCTTTGGCCACAATCAACATGTACTGCCTCTTTGGAGAATTGTTTCTTGACGTTTGAACAGATTTTTTCCAAAGGCTAACTAACAAGGTCTGATTTGAAAGCAGGGAAAGCTTGTGTCTATAATCTGAGCAGAGTACTACAAGAAAAGGAGGGTGAGAAGGCTTGGATTCCGTCCTTTTGAAATGCCTGGCTTTGGCCAGTGAGTTTGGAATGTAAATGGAAACACTCATGTTCCTTTAAGTGCTTTTTGAGTATGGGAGTTTGGCTGGGGAGGAGCCGAAAAGATAGAGAGAGACACATACATCTTTCCTCCAGGTTGGAGAAGATGCCTCTGTAAGAATGAGAGCTGCTTCAGATAGGCCGGGCTCATTCATACTCCATCCTGAGAGGATGGTGCTCATATGTTGGGGAAATTCAACTGGAAGACTTCAAAGATGAGAGTCACACACCTGGCATCTATGCTGTGATTTAGGGGTCCAGGTGCAAATTTTTATCCTATTCTGAGGATGAGAGAAAAACTAAAGCCAAGATTCATTCTGTGGTAACTTAGTAGGACTCGCTAGAAAACTGACTGACCATGAGGGGTGTGTGTGTGTGTGACTGTTACAGGTTGAGTTGTGTCTCCTAAAGAGATATGCTAGAATCCTGACACTGGATGGAATCCCATTTGGGAATAGGATTTTCTTCGTTATGTTAATGAGGTCATTGTCAGTGTAGGGTATATCCTACACCTAATCTCTTTTGAGTGATATAAAGAGCAGCCTAGACACAGAGGTCTACAGAGAAATGGAGTAAGGTGGACAGTACATAAAGACAACCAAAGAACCAAGGATTGCCAGCTACCAGAAGCTGAAACAGACCAAGCGAGACCCTGCCTTAGAGCTACATTCTAAATTCAGACTTCTAGCCTCTGAAATTGTGAGAAAAGAAATGTCTGTTTCTTAGAGTCACACACTAGCACTAGGGCGCTAAGACTGTGTGTGAGAGACAGACATCTGGATTTATTTTCAAGTGGCCAACTTGACAAATGGAATTGGAAGGGAGAATTCCATTGGTAAAGAGCAGGTCCCAGCACACGCTTTGGAAAGGGAAGGCTTCCTCAGCTTCAGGGTACTAACTGTTAGCATCTTGTCCTTCACGGGTGACCCAGAAGTTCAACAAGGCTGCACTCTGCTCCAACAAGGAGTTGGGATTTTCTACACGGATTCTGTTGATGTCTTCCACACTGAACTGCAGCTCCCGGGCCAACTCTGCAAGCAAAGAACCGAGGGCAGATGTCAGCCAAGCCACAGGTCTCCCCAGCTCCGCTCAAGCTCACAAGCTGGATGTTGCAGAATGGGGGATGTTGGGCGGAGAGTACAGGCAGTTCAAGAGCAATTCTCTTTTGGAGAATCTCTTTGCATTGCCAGAAAAGGGTGTGGGAGCAGGGATGCTCAATAAACAGCTGTGGACTGAATGAAGGCCTTTTTTTTCCATACTTCAAGTACAAGGTGAAGAGAATGAGCCTTGGCAAGGTTAGCATCCAAGGTCAGAGAACAAGTCAGGATGAGAGCCAGGAGTCAATGGAACCCGCTGACAGTCACTTCAGTATTGCTTTTTCTGTTTATGTTCCTGTTTACACAAGATGTCACTCCCTTTCCCCAAGATGCAATTATAAGGAAATGTATTTACGTAACTCTGAGTCTCTGTACTTACATTTCTTCTGGGAAAGTCACCATTTACATTTAAAATGAAAACAACAAACTAACATCTAAAAGCAAGGTAATAACATAGAGCGTCAGCTCTTCTCCCCTGTACCCCATTATTTTTACTGTTATATCTTACAGGTATTTTAGAAGAGCAAACTGCATCAGAGTCTAATTTTAAGGATGAGGAAGAAGAGAGGGTAAGCAATAGGGAGAATCAGAACAGGTGTGTACAACACACTCACACCCACACCCAAAAGTGGCAATAATCGGTTGCTATTGAGGTGATCCTGTCTCATGATGACCTCACATTTGTCAGAATAGTTCTGTGTACCACATAGTTTTCAGTTATTTTCAGTGATTTTTCAGAAGTAAACAATTTTTCAATAATATCTCTTCTAAGCCACTTTGGGTGGACTTGAACAAGCAACCTTCGGGTTAGCCATCAAGTGCATTAATCACCTATACCACGCAGCAACTCCCAAGGAGCAGCAACAGAGAGGGTTTAAAGGATGAACTGTCCCTGAACTTCTGCGTACATGGCACACTGCCTTTCAGCAAGTTCTTGCCAAGGTTTCTGAAAGTGTCTGGTGTGTCCCGTGGGGTGACTGGGTGGAGGGCATCCGTGCATATCAAAAGTTAACCAAAAAAGGGGATGAGGGAGAGAATATAGCTTCAGTGGTTGAATAAACAACATTGTGAGCATTTGGGTCTTTATGTTCATGTTGCCCACCTGCCTCCCTTCAAATAAGATCTACTGTCCTTGATAATGGGCCTTCTGGTAGACTTCAGCTACCGTCAGAGATTTCAACGAAAAAATTTGCCTTTCCCTTTTCTTACTTCCTCTCCCTCCACAAAGCCAGACTTTGGGGAAAGGTGATGCATAGAGGAGGGGAAGTGAGCAGGCAGTTAGAAGATGTTTGGGGTTGTGGGCTTGTGTCTCTAGACTCTGTCACTAACAAGCTACACAGAGAAGCAGAGCTCTGCTCTCCTTTCGACACAGTGAGAGAGACAGGACAAACCCAGAGGGCTCTTAGAACAACAGAAGCTGATGGTTCTCTTCTACAAGTAAAATCCAAATAGACTGGAGGAGGAAAGAAGCACTCACTCTGCACTGTCGCCAAGGGCCTGCCTGACCAACAGATCTATCCACTCAAACCAAACCCACTGCTGTTGGGTCAATTCCAACTCGTAGCGACCCTACGAGACAGAGTACAACTGCCCCATAGAGATTCCAGCGAATGCTTGGTAGATCTGAACTGCTGACCACTTGGTTAGCAGCTGTAGGACCTAACCATTATGCAACCAAGGTTTCCAGACCCATCCAAGAGCATCACAAATCAGATCCACCACAGAGAGATGATGAGAGGGTCAGAAATGCTGTCTCCAGTGGCTCACTGGGTAGGAGGGGGTGCAGAGGTACACGAGACACACAGAGTGCTTTAACAGCCCGACTTCCTACACTCACCTGCCCAGCTGAGGCCAAGGTGCTCCGATATAACAGCCATTTTCATGTCTGCTTGATCTGTGCCACGGAGCAAATCTGGGGAGAAGCAAGAGACTACATTTAGGAGCCTGGGCAGGACACGGCCTTGACAGGCATGAAGAGTGGACAGCTGGTGGGTCCCAGGTAATGGGATGGGACTCAGTGTACACTGGACTGCTTGCTAAACCTGTAAGGTCCAGGCCGGGCCCCGGTCAAAGGGTCTATATGCTATATTCATAGTGGACTGGATAGACCGACATCAACAGCAGAGCTGTTGCAAAAATCCATTGCCATCAAGCGGCTTCTGATTCATGTCATCCCTGTGTGTTACAGCACAGAACTGTGCTCTGTAGGGTTTCCTTGGCTGTAATCTCTGTGAAAGCAGACAGCCAAGTCTTTCTTCCACAGTGCCACTGTATGGGTCTCAACCACCAGGCTTTAGATTAATAAAACACCCAAACCAAACCCACTGCCACCGAGTTGATGCCAGCTCATAGCAACCCTACAGGGGCAGAGTAGCACTGCTCCAAGGAGTTTCCAAGGAGCGCCTAGTAGATTTGAACTGCACACCATTTGGTTGGCAGATGTAGCCCTTAACCACCAGGCAACCAGAGCTTCCTTTAGGTTAGTAGATGAGCTCAAATCATTTTTACTGCCCAGGGACCTAGTGTCCTTGAGGCGGGGAAGTGATCTTATTTGCAACACACAGAGTCACAAAGAGGTTTATACCCTGTGTTGGTTCACTGAGAATGCTGTATCGCAGGGACAGTGGCGTCCTTCTCCTGTCTTCCACTCCACTCACCTGCAGAAGAAAGAAAAAGAAGGGGTGATTTGGGTTCTGGGCCATTCCCCGGTCTCGATGAAAGGGGATTTGAGCCCGTATACTGCGGGGTAGGGAGTGATGACCCGGTCTTGGTAAACAGTAACTCCATTCGGATGCTCCACATGTTTTGGTAAATAACAGCTCCACGTTGGATACCCAACAAAAAGAAGGGGAAATGTAGAAAGGGGAGGCAGTACAGGGAGGTGGTGAAGGTGACATATTTCATTAACAATAATAATAGCAAGCTTTCGTAGCACTTATCATATGCGAGGTCCCATTTCATATCTACTACAAGATAGGTGTGATTACTGATCCCATTTCGTGGATGAGAAAACTGAAGCACTGAGAAGTCAATTTGTCAATGTCATTGAGCTAAAAAGTGGTGGAGCTGCAGGTCTGATCTTAAAACTGTGTCTGCTCATAAGACCCAATTCTGATTCTGGTCCCAGGGAGAAGGCTTAAGCCCTGACATTGGGGAAAAACACCCAGACCCTTGTACCCAAGAAAGCCTCTTTGGGAACAGACATTGGTTCACAGCGGCTCTCAGAAAGAAAAGAGCAAATCCGAGTTACAAGCGTGTGAATGCAACCTGCTGTCTTTTCTAGCTCAGTGAAGACGGCTCATGATAAGAAAAATGACTGCAACAAAACACCAACAATAAGAACACACAGAGACATTATGATCACTCCAAAGTCCCTCATCTTGGCGGTGACTCTGACACTGTCACGGGTATCAGTACATGAACACACCTGGTCAAGAGTCTTTTGCTGAGCTCAAAAAACTGGTTGTTTGCAGGGCTGAGGACACCAGGGTTCCCTTCTTTTGAGGGCCTGGCACCCTGGGGGAGATAAACATGTCAACAGAAAAGACGCTAGACCAAAACTACCAAATGGACAGGCGACTTGAGCAATGCAGGAACCGTTTCTAAACCTCTGAGGCCACCAATGAAGGAAACCACAGAGGTGGGGCTCCTTCTAACCTTCCCGTCCTCAACAGCCCAGGGCCCACAGTGTGGAATCTGCACATCCTCCTCTGACACGTGGTACTCTCCTCTGGTCATGTGACCAAGGCTTGACTTAGCTTTGCATAGAGGATGTGGCAAGTTTTCCCTGCTAAGCCACAGAAAGATGTCCAGAGTTGAGCAAAGGGCCTTTCTGTACCTCGAGGAATTCAAATGCAGCTTCTCAATAGGGTGAAGCCCTTTGGAAGTGGTTGACCTGATATCCGTTTGAGATGTCCTCAGGGGACAGCATCTCAGACTGAGGGTCCTCATCAGATGCTCCAGGCAGCTCACCTTGGTGCAGGGCGGCATGGTGATATTCAAGTGGCAGAGAATGTGAGGCGTGTCCTCATACTTCATTGCCTTGCGCAGAAATGACAAGGACCCTCCTGGTTCTCGACTGCTGTCCCGCACCTAAATTCAATCACACAAAGATTCAGGGAGCTGTGACAGGCTATCAGGCTATCAGGCTAGCTGGTTTAGGGATTTCTGCCTCCCAAACTTTCTAGACCCAGACAAGTGGTCAGCCAAGGATGCTGGCACCTTTACAGAAATGGCTAAACGGTTCTCCCGAAAGGCCAGGAACTGGAAGCTTCGCTGCTGGGTGGCCTTTTTGACTGGTACTAGGTTTCCAAAGAGTTCCACAGATAGGGGCATCCCTTCCAAAACCTGTAGGAAGGAAAAAGCAAATACAACTGGTCAAGTAAAAACACCCAGGTACCACACCTTTACACTTTGGCTTTCTCCTTTGCAAGATACACCCTTTCTACAGCTGCAGCACAGATGGAATATCCTGAGAAATTCTGCTCTATTGTCAAGATTATGATGTATGAGGCATGCTTCCTACCTTCAATAAATTTTATAATAAGTGAGATCTCCACATATCCTTGTGATGTTTATTAGGATTGCGATCAGAGTATTCTAGAAATTCACTAAGATATCAGAACTCAGATCCTATAAGCCTGGTTGTTATGATCACCCCAAACACTTTTGTTTATGAGAAGTGTTGGAGGACCATACTATACTTGAATCTCACCTGTACTCATCATCCTGGATGTGTATACAATGCTTTCAACTGAGAAGTTATGATTCACTCATTTGACAGTTGAGGAAATTGAGGCCCAGGGAGAAAAACTACTTACTTAGCTAGTGCCCATGGCAGGATTGGAACTAGGACCCCAGTCCTGAGATCCTCTACAGAAGATTTCCTTTAGATGACTCAGCATAGCCTCTGAGGCCACAGCTCTGGAAAAGTCCTGGTATGTTATATACTTTAACATGTGTAGGTATCATGGGGCCAGGGACAGGTTCAAATCTAGTCCTGATTTCTTTAAGCCAAAAAAACCAAACAACAACCACAACAAAAAACCAAAGCCAGTGCCGTTGAGTCAATTCCAACTCATAGTGACCCTACAGGACAGAGTAGAACTGCTCCATAGAATTTCCAAGGAGCATCTGGTGGATTCGAACTGCTGACCTTTTAGGTAGCAAACATAGCATGTAACCAGGCCTCTCTGCTGCTGCCCTATCAGAACACTATCAAAGCCTGAGCAGAGCAGTGAAACGTGTAGACTCTGGGGTCAGACTACTTGGACAAGCCCTTTCTTTACCGTCAAATGTTTGTGTGACCTTCAGCAAGTTAATTCAACCTCTCTCTGCCTGAGCTTAGCAAGTAAAGCCCTTTTATGAGCATGCAGTAGCTGACAACTTAATAAAAGTCAGCTCCTTTTATCATTATGGAAACCTTGGTGGCACAATGGTTAAGTGCTACAGCTGCTAACCAAAAGCTAGGCAGTTTGAATCTACTGGGTGTTACTTGTAAATTCTTTCTACTCTGTCCTATAGGATTGCTACAAGTTGGAATTGATTCCACGGCAGTGGGTTTAGGTTTTTTGGGTTATATCAGTAGAGGCAACCTTGGTGGCGGAGTGGTTAAGTGCTAATGGCTGCTAACCAAAAGGCTGGCAGTTTGAATCTACTACGCACTCTGTAAACTTTGGGGCAGTTGTACTCTGTCCTCTAAGGGGCTATGAGTCAGAACTGACTGGACAGTAGTTTGTTTGTTTTTTTTTTAAATATTATTCCAAATCGTAGGCTCTGCTGTTCACCCTCACATACACGTGTTCACTTTCCTCGCTTTTGTCGAAGTTTCTTTAGGATATTTCTCAAGAAGAGAATCCCAGAGAGACATAGCCTAGAAACCCTCTCCACTACAGAGCTAAGGTTTCTGACTGCACTGGGTCAAACACCAGGAGTGTCACGGTCCCAGCTCTGAAGGTGTTGTCTCAATGTGAGAAGCAACGAGGACCTGTGAGTGCCCGGAAACAATGGGAACCAGGAGTCGTACCTCGATGTCCCTGCTCCGGGCCACCTCGACAAAGTTCTCGTGCTGCTCCAGGGTCTTGTCCACTTTATCATCTGTCATACAGTAGCAACGCAGTCGTCCTTCTCGAGGGTCGTTCATTTTGGCAAAGATGACAAACTTGGCCATGTAGGGCACTGCGGTCAGCTCCTTGTAGAGCTGAGTGGCGAAGTTCACGGCCTCCGCAGTCCGAGGACAGTCTGACAGCCAAAACCTGAAGAGGGGAGGGTGCGTTAGAAAGTGGGATTCTTGTGTGGCACGAAAGTGAAATCAATCAGCTGCTAACCACAAGGTTGGCAGTTCAAGCCCATCCAGAGGGCATTGGAAAAAAGGCCTGGTGATCTACTTCTGAAAACTCAGCCACTGAAACTCAACGGAGCACAGGTCTACTCTGTCACACATAGGGTTGCCATGAGTCACGGTGACAGGTTTAATTACAAAGGATATACCTAGAGGCCTGATGGAGAACTCATTCACCCAGACAGGAGCTATCTATGGGTGAGTCGAACACTGTTGGTGGCTTGGATGGCTTCTTCTAAGTGGAGAGGGACAGTGAAGGAACCTCAGGGTGGACAGGCTGGACTGTGAAGCTGGCTGCCCTGAGGGGGGCAGCACTGACAGCCCCTATCACCCAGGGCCTGGTAGCACCAGGCTGGGCTGAGACAGTGCCTCACCTAGCAGAGACATTGGTGGTGAAGTTGGCACAGTCGTTGGCATACAACAGCTTGGTGGTGCCTGTTATATCTTCCCATTTGGCTTGACCTGTTCCTCCTGCAACAGAAACAAAGATGAGGCTGAGGGATCACCTTTAGAATGTATACACGGAAATGCTAAGCACTGACAAAGGCACAGGTGACAGGCACATCTGGTTGGGGCTTGCTTGGTCTATGGCTCTGAACACACCTTATTCTCTTGCTCTCTCCTTCTCCTGCTAGCAATTTGCAGCACCCCCTTCTCCTCAGGGTCAGGGGCCTGGTCTTTTATCCAGATGCATCATCCCTCCACCTCTTCCAAGCCCCAGACAAAAGCAACAGGGTGAGGTAACACAGATTCCTCTCCTCCCGCCTGGCCTGCCCCAGTGCATGCTGGGAAGGAGCCCTGCCCCAGAGAACTCAGGACGGAGGCAGGGGGGCACTCTCACCAATAACACTGCAGAGCAGTCGAAGGCTGGTGGTGTCCCCCTCCCCGCTGTCCCGCGGGTTGTCAGTCCACGAAGGAGGCAGCGGGATCCGAAGCCCGATGGGGCGGTGGAACTTCCGGCGCCGTGGCTCCACAGTGACAATGGGACTGAAAGTGGCCTGGTTGCCCAGGAGTTTGGTGACTAGCTCATCAGGTACTGGCTGGGCCTGGGGAATGTCAAAGGTAGGATGCTCAGCTCTAAAGCAGAAGATGAGCTTGCGGGACAGGACCCAGGTGGCAGCCACTATTGTCCCCCAGGAGACAGTGGGGTGTGTCTACCCACAGGGTCGAGGGTCCTCTTGATGTGTCTACTACTGTTGTCCTTGTCTCTGGTCCCAGCTCTCACCACATCAATTTATTTTGCTTGCCTCAGGACCAGCCCAAGGTCTTGCGTCACTGCTTAGCTCTCCTCTCTGGTCTCTCTTCCCCCTTTGCCCTGCTGCTGTCCACCACCTCTGCTCTACCTCATTCTGGATCTGGAATGCCCTCACGTGGAGCACAGCTGGCCACATGCTACGACAAGCTCTCTGGGGCTTTTTGCCACTGAGCAGGGAACATCCTATCTTATCTCTATTTCTACCGGATTTGCTTTTGAGCAGGAAGACCCGCAAGATGGTTCTCTTCTTGTAAGGTTAAGGACAGCAGTGTCCTTAACCCTGGGAACACCCTAGGAACAAGGGGCAGTCTTCCTGAGGGCTGCAAATCCTTTCACTTCCCAGGTACTCCAAGTGGGTGTGTGTATGTACGTGTGTGCGTGGCTGTGTGTCGGTAGGGTCTCAGCTGGCCCAGGGGAAGCATCACCTGCAAAGTCAGCTTCACTTTCTTGGTGACAGCATTTTCTGGGAATGTTGCCTGCACCATGGGGACCAGCCTGCTCTTCAGGATGCCTCCTTCAGGGCTAATGGTATCTGAGTCCTGGCAGAGCCGGGACAGGATGACGAGGTATAAGGGGAAGTCATGGGTGACAATGCGGCAGACTCTCTTCTTCTCCAGTTCTTCCAGGCTGTCCAGCTCTGTAATCACACAGCAAAGACCACACCATTGGTGACTCGGGGTGCCCCCAAGCCTCCTCATCCTTGACCGGGTGTATCTACCCTCCTGGCAGTGGGGACGGAGGCTGGCGGCCTGGAGGGAGATACCCCTGGGCGAGAGCTGAGCACCCTCTGCGACGTCTTAGGCATCTGGAGCTTGGTCACATGGGGCCACTTCTGGCCTTTCAAGGTCCCCCAGATGCCAGCCAACCCCCAAAGTACAACCTCCAAACCCCCTCTCCCTGCAGGAGGCCTGCCCTGCCCAGAATCCTCAGCGCCTCACCTTCGTCCATTCCGTTGAGGACCTCTTCCAGGTAGGTTTCTTCATAGTCACTGACGTGCATCTTCCACAGGGAGCCATTTTCACTCCTCAGAACTGCCAGCTCTCGGTCCCCACGGCCACGGGAGGCGAAGTGGGGGATCTCCACGATCACAGGGCTGGGGGCGGGACAGAGCAAATGATGGGGGAAGGAGGGTAGGCGGGACAGGGCGGTCGGGATCCTGCCTGGAGGGAGGAGGTCTGGCAGCCAAGCGGGAGCACTACCTACTGGAGGCTCCCAACAGTGCACTGCACCAGCTTCTGGGTGCCTGAGATGCCCCACAGTCCCTCTTGCTTGTTTATCATCAGGCTTCAGAAGGCCAGGAAGGATGGCCTTAGCCTCGTTTCACAGAGGAGGCTCTCTCTGCTTACGGCCATGCAGCCCAACAATGCTGCCCTTGGCCCCAGTTCTGGAACCCTGTCTGACACCATTAGACAGGGAAGCTAATCTCTCAGAGCGTCAGCTTCGTCCTCCATAAAATAAGGATAATGCCATTAACTTTGGAGGATGGTTTTGAGAAGCAAATTGAAAAAGCGAGAGTACTCTGCAAGCAGCTTTTGAAAAGGTGGTTGAGAACACGGAAGTGGGTGGGGCCAGAG
Organism: Heterohyrax brucei; assembly: GCA_028571685.1. Classification (NCBI taxonomy): domain Eukaryota; kingdom Metazoa; phylum Chordata; class Mammalia; order Hyracoidea; family Procaviidae; genus Heterohyrax; species Heterohyrax brucei. The sequence goes on along the minus strand of CM053160.1, from coordinate 62,291,114 downwards.
TGGGCAGGGGTGGGAAGTGGGTGGGGCCAGAGTGGGCAGGGGTGTGAAGTGGGTGGGGCCAGAGTGGGCAGGGGTGGGGGAAGTGGGTAGGGCCAGAGTGGGCAGGGGTGGGGAAGTGGGTGGAGCCAGAGTGGGCAGGGGTGGGGAAGTGGGTGGGGCCAGAGTGGGCAGGGGTGGGGAAGTGGGTGGGGCCAGAGTGGGCAGGGGTGGGGAGGCGGGATCCCCAGTGGACACCTGCCTGGAACAGGACACCCCTCACCATGCCTGAAGGGTGAGAAAGTTTCAAGGGGAACCCGGATTTGCTGCAGAAAAGATGACGCGGAATTGGCCTCTGAAGCCCATTCATCTTGTTTTGGGGGCTGCTGCAGGGACTGGCTTCTAGTTATTGCTTGAGTAATTAACCACTGGAGGCCCAAGCGATACTGTCTCCTACTCTGTTTCTACCTAAAGTGTCACAGCAAGATTTGAGGGTACGGAGTGTCACAAGACCTCTCTAGGCAGAAACCCTGGTGGTGCTGTGGGTTAAGAGCCTGGCTGCTATCCAAAAGGTCAGCAGTTTAAATCCACCAGGCGGGGTCAGAGTAGACAGGGAAGTGGGGAAGTGGGTGGGGCCCACTATGGGGCAATTCTACTCTGACCTCTAGTGTTGCTGTCAGTCAGAATCGACTCGACAGCAACGGGTCTGGTTTGCTTTTGGTTTTGTGCATCCAGGAAAATGTGGTAAAAGGGGACTAAAACTCCCAGTTCTACTACCCTGTAAAGGACAGTGGAGGAAGAAGAAGGCCTTCAGGGCTTGCGTCTCCCTCTGCCCTGTGGCTGGGTGGTTCTGGGCATTGCTCCTTGGGCATCAGCAACGGGACCCGCAGGGCGGGGACAGGTTAGGAGCACAGCTTGCATATTAACACTCAGCAAAGGGAACTTCTCACCCCAAGAACTGGACTCCTGTGGGCCCCAGTGCAATGATTCTGCTGGCCAGGCCCTCCTCCTCGCCCAGCAGGGGCGGTGTGCCCAGCTTCTGGGGCTTGACCAGCCTGCAGGTGATGCGCATGGGTGCAGGACAGGTCCGAGGTGGGACCACCACCCTTAGGCCATTGTGGCGACTTCCTCTCATGGAGCCTCCCCGGGCGTCAACCATGAAGCTCACCAAAAACCTAGGAGCACAGACAGTTCCATTTGGGGCTTCCACACGGCCCTGTGACAGGGAGGGTGATGGCTCAGAGTCCCCTGTGTCCCCTGTGCTTGGGGGGAGACTCACCCTGTGTGGACCGGGCTGGCCACGGGGCTGATGTTGTCTGAGGTCTCTGTAGCGGGGCTGCTGGGGATGAGGGAGTCTTCATCATATTCCCCAATTGCCTGAGGAGGAGAAAAGAGGCCCTCCTATCCTTTCAACTCCTAGATTTGAGGTGCTGGTCTCAGGCCAGCTAGGAATTATGCAAGGGCTGAGGACGCTCAGGAGTGTCTCACTGCCAGACACCAAGTGGCCCAAGGGGGAAACTGCACCTGCACACTCAGCCACTAACCCTTCCATGACCCGACATCCTTGGAGTTTAAAGAAAGCACAGGCATCTTCGTCCCTTCACCAACTCTCCTCCACTCAAGATTCAGGGAGAGATCCTGGAATCTTTATTTGGCATAGATAGGGCAAGCCCATACTCTAGCCTGCACACACTAGCTAACCTAACCACTCCTTTCTCCAGCCACATCCCACTATGAAGCCTCTGCCCTAGGCAGATTGGTTTTCTCCCTAAAGCTGGCTTTAAATCCCCTGTGTCTGAATTCCTGCAACCATCACCTGCTAGCTGTGTTGCTTTGGGTAAGCTACCTCTGGGGTCCCTGGACATTGAAAGCCATTAGTGCCTTTGGCCACTGAACAAAAGGGCAGTGATTCGAGTTCACTCAGAAGCTCCTCTAAAGAAAGGCCTGGCAATTGGCTTTGGAAAAATCAGCCATTGAAAACCCTATAGAACACAGTTCTACTCTTAACACTTATGGGGTCACCACAAGTCAAAATCAATTCCACAGCAACTGTTGTTTAAGCTACTTATCTTGCAGGTATTTGCAATACACCATGGGAGCAAACAAAGTCCTGGTCCTTAGGGAACTTTACATTTCCTCATCTGTAAAATGGGAACTTTCCTATCTCGCTGTAACATTGCAAGTACAGGGATATGGAACTGCCTTGCACAGGGTCTTGTCCATCACAAGGACATGTAGAATCCAGCAGGACCTGAATCTAGTCCTGCTACCTCAGGGGTTTATTTTCAACTCTGTTCTTGCTGAGGCTTTCTAGAAAGCCCTCTGCCTCTCCTTAGCCGGATCAATCCATTTCTCACGTCTCACCACAGCTATGAATCTTTCCCATTGACACTAAACTCCCTTCTCCAGACTCTCAAAAGGACTCACACTTAGCACTTCATTATTCTCCTTCTTGTATTATTTTCTAATTAGTTTCATGACCTAAGTCCAGCCTTCCCAGTTAGACCATAAGCTCCTACGTATCCAGGCATCGTGGTATTATGTCTTATAGCCCTACTCTGTGTCTAACAGAATCTAGCCCCAGATACGACACACAGAATGACCTGCTGACTTAATGACTGAAGCAAAGAGCTTGAGAAAATGGTTCAGTCAAAGAACAACAGGACACAGGGCCAACTTGTTGGGTTCTCCTCACTCTCATTTGTAGGACATCCAGAGAACATGCCCCGCAGTAACAGGGCCATATTTAACCCCAACATTGACCATGATGACATATCCTCGCATGGAATGGCTGACCAGAACTCAACTCCAGAATTCATCCCTGTGTGTCATTTATGGGTCTAGGGTTATCCCTGCTTCTTTCAGGCATATATAGTGACAAAGAAGAAATCAGCCTTAGCTAGGAAACAGTCATGCCTTAAGCTATTAGCTTTTGAGCAGTAATGCCCAACCTTGGTGTCTGAATTCCCATCCTGGGAAGCCACATAGAGTGGACTAGAGTGAATAATACCCTACATTTGGGACAGCTCCCTGACTGCTTTTTGTGTGTCTATATTGGTCCTTTAAACTTTCAGTAACCCCTTGAGTGAAGAAAGGCAGAAACGGTTGCTGCAGCTCATCCGGGGCTTCACCGCTTCACCACTGACACAGACTGCAGCAGGAGCCGGCTGCCGGCCTCTCTGCACCTGCCTCAGGTAGGGCTTCCTCCCCTGCGCCGTGACCTCTAGTCGCTGCGTGTGCGGAAAGCAAGTATTCAGGGGTTGTGACAACATGGGCTTCAGGGCCCGATCTTGGGGTGTCGGTTCTCAGCCTCCTTGGACCGGGTGACTGATTTTTCACATACCCCTTAGGCTCTCCGATGCTCCTATCATCAGTGTCAGGGATAATAATACTCATGTTGACAACACATGGGATCACGAATCTGAAGGGACTAGATAAGCTTTGCAGTTGTGAACTCCTCTCCCTGCACTACAGATCATCTCAAACAATCCCTTTCTCAGTCCACTGACTCCGCAAATGCAAAAGGAAAAGAAGTGATGCGTCTTACCTGCTCTTGTTCTTCAGGTCTGAACAACACGGTCTCAGGTGTCACACAAGGAATCTTCGGAATGGCTGGGGATTCCATCCTGTGTGACAAGAACACTGGGAAATTAAAATGGGTGACCCTTTCAAGTGGCCTCCTATCTTTTATAGAAGGCCTGTGTGAAACTCCTCTCAAGTGCCATAATAATTTGTCCCATCCTACATTCTTCTCTTAATTCTGAGCCACTCCCCAGTCATGTGTACAACACAAACATTCCTCTTCCACCTGCTGGCTGTCCTCTTCTCCTCCCCTACAGACCCTTTATTTTCCTCTCTGTCCATCCCAGTGGCAAAGTCCTTCAAGACCTGACTGAAGTCCTTCAAGACCTGCCTCCTCCATGACAGGAGTGACTAGTACAGCCCACTTTGATCACCCCTTTTGGCAGCGCTGTAGCCCTTGTTAACGAGGTCCCCAAGCTGGCATAGTAAAATACTACCCCGCGTTGCTAGATGACCACTTTATAGGTGTTTGGGTCCTACTCAGTGAATCTACCTGGAAGTTCCTTGTGCTCAGCGTCCAAGTCTTATTCTTTCCCACAGATGTTCAGAAAATACTAACTGATTAAATAGGCTTAGAGTCCCACATCCTGCTTGTTTCAACCAGAACTATTTTGTATAAGCCATGGAACTCAACTGGGAGGCATGCTTCTTGTTTTTTAAAAATTAGATAACTTTGGATGTAGTCACAAAACATGCCTGTGTGCAAACGGACCCCCAAATGGCACAAGTCTTAGCAGTCACAGGGAGAAATGAGAAAGATGTTCCAGGCAAGCACAAATCCTTGGTGGCTTTTAACTACTGTAGCTCATGGACTGGGGGACATGGTCAGTGTTGTCTTAGCGTGGCAACTGTTTCCAGTGTGATTCTTCCTCCATGGAACTTTCTGGTAAGAAACTGAGAGCACATGAGATTGTGAGAGGGTACGAATATGTGAGTGTGAGTGAAGGGAGGAGAAAAATTGGGAAGTAGGGACAAGAGGGAATAAGATGCTCCCAGGCAGCCTACTTTGGGCAGTCCCTCTCTGCAGCCCTAGAAGAGTCAAGCCTATCTTTATGCAAATCTGGACCCGCAGACCAGCCGACTCAGCATTCTGTCTTCCTCAGAGCCACAACCGAGGCCTGGCCTTCTTCCTAATTTTCCTGGCTCTGGATTCCTACTTCGAGTTCCAAGGTTAGACACTGATGATCCCCAGTGTGAGCACTTCTTACATTTGGTCTAGCTTGGGCAAGAAGTCCAGTTGTTCTCTGTCTTCATATGCATCCCTGGAATCAGGTCTGAAGCCAAGAAAATCTTCCCCTAGAAGCACACAAGTGTAAGTGAGTGACAGAACAGAGATAGGAGACTGTCTCTTTCTTTCTTAAAATGTGCTTTTCCTGGTCCTCTCAATGCCTGCACCTGAGAAGCTGAGGAAGTTTTCCGATGCTCAAAGGGCATCATTAGTGATAACTTTGACCAGCCCTGGTACAGAGAAGGGGGCAGCCAATTCCTAACACTTTAGCTTACAAGAGGCTTTGTAGGAAAAAAAAAAAAAAATTACAGCCAGGAAGAACTTTTTGGCTTGACAAGTCCTGCTTCATAACAGCCCTTCTTGGGTGTTTAAAGCCACCAAAGAAAGTTATTTCTGCTCTTTTTTTGTACCACACACTACAGACAGGCCAACAGCAACGGAACTGAAACCATTCATTTTAAAGAGTTGCAAGAGTTTTTTTCCTAACCAAGGCAGCTAAGACCTCATTCTTTTCTAAGTCCACTAGAAAGAGGTTCCAATTATGTGTGACTCAGCCGTCAGCACCCCTGACTTCCTTTCTGTCGTTCTCTCTCTCTCCCTGCTTGAATTGGAGCTGGCATCTGGGCCCTTGACCTTGCAGGGTCACTCACTGTCACTTAGCAGGGAATTTTCTGGCTTTGTGGTCTGGAGCTGACAGGATGAAATAACAAGGAGTCATGCAGTTGTCACACACACACAGTGGCATGGGCACGGACGCAGAGATGGACAGGCAGGAATGACCTGCAGGGCGTGGATCCCACGGGAGTAAACCGCCTATTGTAGTTAAGCTCCCGGCTCCGCTTGGGTTAGCCATCAGAGGAGGATGGAAAGCACAAATGGATTAGTGAGAGAGCTGGGTTTGCTTAGGGTGAAATGCACTCTGGTGAGAAAGGACCACAGGGAACAGAAAACGTTTCATACCCATGATAGTTATATGAGCAGTTCCTGGAAAGCAAAGAAGAGCCAAGTTTAAGGAAGGATAAGAGTGAAATCAGATTGAGAGCCCACACAAGGAGAGCTTACATCTTGTAGCTGACCAAGTTACACAACCACTGAACTAGAGAGACAGAATCCTGTCCAACCCCGCCGTTTTACACCGAGAGAAAAAACAACCAACCCACTGTCATCAAGTCGCTTCTGACTCATACTGACCCTACAGGACAGAGGAGAACTGTCTCATAATTTCTAAGAAGCATCTGGCAGATTTGAACTGCCAACCTTTCAGTTAGCAGATGTAGCACTTAATCACTGTGCCACCAGAGTCCCCTTCAAACTCAGATGAGGAAATAAGGCCTATTTGGGGCAGAAAACAATAGACAGATGGATAAATAGATAAAACGACTCTGTGGTTCATAGCTCCTGAAACTCATATAATGCTGTAATAATAGATATACCCCAAATCTTACTAAGACACTGGGGTTAGAGGAAGAGTTCATTACAAGAATCTCTCACAGATTTTACATTATTGGTTTGTTCTTTTTCCAAGCAGGAAGAAAGCACCATGCAGAAGTTTATTACAGTTCCTCACAGCTCTGAAAAACCTATCTGAGAAAAATTACACTCCAGTGTCATATGCATGACAAAGATATGCATACCTAGAGGTACTTATTTATGAAATGTCAGGGGATTTTATATTTTAATTGGAGACATAAATCTTCCTTCCCCTGAAATTATATTAAATGAGCGTTTTAGTAACAGATACCATTTTTTAAAAAAGGGCTGTCTCAGGGTTCAACTGAGGGCTGCAGAACTTGGGCATGTCATGAGAACCCTTGAGTGCAACGTGGCAGGTATAGGAAGCCCCTCGGTGAGTCCCAGAGCCCCGTCTCTTGCCATCTGCCTGAGCTCATTATCCTAGACTTTACCTTCGTCTTCGGAGACATCCGGAATCTCATCCACCGTCTCAGGGAGACTCATCAGGTGCTTGTCACTGACTAACTGCAAGGAGAAGAAGGAGAGAATTCAACCCAGATGGAACACTGGGCCCTTTCCCCTACTCAGCAGTTACCTGGTCACCATTGTGGAGACTGTGGAGAGGAGACGGGAAAGGAGATTTATCCCAAATGAAGAAAACCAAAGCTAAGAGGCTCTCAGCCTACAAATGGCTGTAGGACAGGTACCAGGAGAAGGAGAGGCAAGAACTGCCAGCTTCCCGTTTCCCAGTCTCTGCCCGAGTCCATCTTCCTACTGCTACCCCTTTAGGTCTGGTCTCAGCCCCAATTCTTCACGCCACTAGGTGGCAGTACAACTTCGTCCACTGGATGGAGACCACATGCCACTCTTTGGGCTTCCTGATGGATCCGACTCGACGGCACTTGGCAATACGGTGTACAGCCAAGGAATTCACTCCACTTTGGAGAAGTTAACCCATGGGGGCACCCTGTCAGTCTGACTGTGTGTTGGGAGGGCAGTGAGGAGAGAAGCAGACATACCCTCACAACGGTTGCATCTGTGACGACTTTGAGCACGTCGGTTACGGAAATGTAGCCCAGGCGCTCGGCTATTGCTAGAGGTGTGGTTCCATTCTGGGAAGAAAAGCGGAGGCAGGAGGGGATTAAACAAGGAAATCGAGTCTAGGAGATCAGCCCCGTCCCACCTGTGTGCAGACCAGCTCAAAGTCTAATTGTTCGGAAGAGCCTAAGTGGATAGACTCTGATTTCCAGGCAAGAACAAGAGCCCTGTGCTTGCATGAGCCTGTCTGTGTGTGAAGGGCAGTGCCTGAAAAGGCAAGGGACATGGGAGGAAGGAGGGAAGTGCTGTTTTAAATCTGTAGAATTGCTTAGGGGGGCCTTGAAACAGAGCAGGAGGACTATTACCGGGGCAGGTCAAGAAACTCCAAGAGGGAACCAAATGGGAAAGAATGGACCAGAAAGTCACCATGTAATTCTAAGAAAATGAGAGCATAGAGCAGGGCTACTTCCAAAGATCAGGTGTCTCTCTCTGGGTGTCAGTAATCCAGTGTTTATTGTTGCTAGCTGCTCTTGAGTCATGGTGATACCACGTACAACTGGATAGGACTGTTGTAAGCCATAGGTTTTTACTGGCTGAGTTTTGGAAGAAGACTGTCAGATTTTTCTTTCTAATCTGTCTTAGTCTGAAAGCTCCACTGAAATCTAATCAGCATTACAGCAACATGCAAGCCTTCACTGGCAGACGGGTGCTGGCTGGGCTGGAGGTGCACTGGCCTGGCGTTGAACCAGGTTCAAATCTACCTCTGAACCACCGCTACCTTCATTGAAATAGTTAAAAGAATCCATAGACATCAATCAGTGGCAATGAAGCCAACCAAAAATTACGAGTAATCAGAATTAGGGTAGGGGTATATTTTATGTTCTGATTTTAAGAGAATGTAGTTGTTGTTAGGTGCCATTGAGTTATTCTCACTCAGCAGTCCTGTGGACAACGGTACTCAGCACTGTCCCATCGTGGGCCATCCCCCCAAACATTGCTGTGTTTGAGCCCACTGTTGCAGCTGCTATGTCAGTTCACCTTGGCAAGGCTCTTTCTTTTTTTTTCTTTCCACTGACCCTCTACTTTGCCAAGCACAATGTCCTTCTCCAGAGACTGGTCCCTCCTGATCGCCTGCCCAAAGTAAGTGAGATAAAGTCACGCCATTCTTGCTTCTAAGGAGCATGCTGGCTGTCCTTCTTCCAAGACTGATTATTCTTTTCCTTGGCAGTCCATAGTATACTCAACATTCTTCAACAACACCAATATTCAAATGCATCAATTGTTTTTGGGTTTTCTTTACCCATCATTCAGCTTTCATGTGCACATGAAACCAAAACCAAAACCAAACTCACTGCTGTTGAGTCAATTCCGACTCACAGCGACCCTACAGGATAGAGTAGAACTGCCCAGTTTCCAAGGAGTGCCTGGCAGATTTGAACTGCCAACCTTTTGGTCAGCAGATATAGCACTTAACCGCTATGCCACCGTGGTTTCCACAAGCATATGAGGCAACTGACAGTATGGTTTGGAGGAGGCGCACCTTAGTCCTCAAAGTGACATCTTTGCCCTTGAACTCTAATGAGGTCTTCTGCAGCAGATTTACACAATGCAATATGTTGCTTTGTTTCTTGATCACTGTTTTCATGAGCACTAGTTGTGGATACAAGCACAATGAAATTCTTGATAACTTTAGTATTTATTATGATGTTGTTTACTGGTCCACTTGTGAGGATTATTGTTTACTTTATACTGAGGTGTAATCTACACTGAAGGCTGTGGTCTTTGATCTTCATCAGAGTTTCAAGTCCTCTTCCCTTTCAGCAAGCAAAGTTGTGTTACGTGTGTATCACAGGTTGTTAATGATTGTGTGTCCTTCTTGGTGTGTTCCAGCTTCTCAGATTATTTGCTCAGCAATCATATTAGATAAGTATGGTGAAAGGATACAACCCTGATGCTCACCTCTCCTAATTTTAAACTATACAATATCTCCTTGTTGTGTTGTAACAACTGACTCCTGGTGTGTATGAACAGGTTCCAAATGAGCACAATTAAGTGTTCTGGAATTTCCATATTTTCCAACGTGATCCACAATTTGTCATGACCAACGTATTTAATAAAACCTATGTCTCAGTCATCCGGTACTGTTAAAACAGAAATACCACAAGCAGATGGCTTTAGAGAGATAAATTTTATTCTGTCACAGTCCAGTAGGCTACAAGTCCAAATTCAGGGCACCAGCTCCAGGGCAAGTCTTTCTCTATTGGCTCTGGAGGGATGTCCTTGTTGTCAGTGTTTTCCTGGACTGGAAGTTTCTGAGGTAGAGGGACTCCAGGTCTTTTTCAAAGAGCATATACTGCTCCCAGCACTTCTTCTGCTTGTTTCCCTTACCTTTATATCCTAAGAGAGAGCCTCAAAGCACAATACAATCTTATATTCTGCGTCCTGCCTCACCAACATAACTGCCACCCGTGCTCCCTCATTAACATCACAAAGCCAGGGTTTACTGCAGAGGAACACAGCACAATACCAGAAATCCTGGCCTAGCCAAACTGCTACACACATTCTGGGGGGTACACAGTTCAATCCATGACAACACAGATAAACATCTTTCTGGTATTTTCTGCTTTCAGCCAAGATCCATTTGATATTGGCAACGGTATCTCTTATTCCCCATCCTCTTCTTAACCTGGCTTGAAATTCTGGCAGCTGCATATTGATGTACCACTGTAATCACTTTTGAATGAACTTCATCAGAATTTTTCTTGCATGTGATACTAACGATATTGTTCAATAATTTCCTCACTCCATTGGGTCAACTTTCTTTGGTATGGGCAAGTACATAGGTCTTGTCTAATGAGTGGGTCAGGTAGTCGTCTTCCAGATTTCTTGGCATAGACAAGTGAGTGTTTCTAGTGTTGCCTCTGTTTGTTGAAACGTCTCAGTTGGTAATCTGTCAATTCTGGAGTCTTGTTTTTTGCCAGGGCCTTTAGGGTCACTTGGACTTTCTCCTTCAATACCATCAGATCTGATCATTTGCCCACCTGAAATGGTTGCAAGGTGACCATTTCTTTTTGGTGCAGTGACTGTATTCCTCCCATCTTCTCTTGATGCTTCCTGTATCATTCACTCTTTTGCCCACAGAAACATCGCTTATGTTGTTGAAAAAAGTTCTGATGAATAAGTCATTAGTCTGTAAAATTCCCTGGCATCATTTCTATCTCCAACAGCCACATTTGACAACTACTGGTCCTTCTTTTTTTCCAGCTGTCGCATTCCAATCACCAGTAATTATCAATGCATTTTAATTGCATGTTTGATCAACTTCAGACAGCAGAAGTTGGTAAAAGTCTTCATTTTCCTCATTTTTGCTGATTTGGTTTGGTGTGTAAATCTGAATAAGAGTTTTATTAACTGGTATTTTTTGTGGACATACGGAAATTATCCTATCACTGACAGTGTTGTACCTCAAGACAGATCTTGAAATGTTCTCTTTTTGACAATGACTGTTCTTTGTGACAGCATTACTCTTCCATTTGTCATTCCCAGCATAGCAGACCATATGATTGTTTGATTCACAGTGGTCAATATCTGTGTATTTCAGCTCACCAGCACCCAGGATATTCATCTTTGTATGTTCCATTATCATTTTTCCCGACTTCAAATTTCTTTGACTCATGGTTCTTACGTTCCACATTCCGATTACTAACGAATGTCTGCAGCTGTTTCTCCTCATTTTAAATCATGCCACCTCAGCGAATGACGGTCCCCAAAGTTTGACTCCATCCATGTCATTAAGGTGGACCTGTACTTTGAGGAGGCAGCTTTTCCCTGCTTATATTTTGACTGCTGTCCAATCTGAGGGGACACAGCTTCTATCATCACAGCAACACACAAGCCACTACAGTGCAACAAACTGACACACAAGAGATGGTTGAGAGACAGAGCTATGCAAAAATAAACTGATGTTGGGGCTTCTTTGTGCTTGTTTTAAGTTCTCTGGTGTTAGAATGTGCTCTAGGCTCCACACAGATTCAGCCTCATCCATAGTTATCGTTTCAGCAACCCCATCTACAGCAAAGGTCCACTCCACAGACTTTCAAAGCTGGAAGCATCTATGGAGATGATCCAATAAAATGTCCACATTTTAATATGAGAAAATCCATACCAAACACTGCTCACAGATGTTGGTAAGGATAAAACCGAGGTCCTATAAGATCCTGAACCACCGAAGACATTTAGTCATGCTCATTTGTATCCTTCTTGAAGAAGCCTCACAGGATTTAGAAAGGGATTCAACAGGAAGCTTTACGCAAAAGTAAAAGGAGAAGAATACATAAGTGATGCTACAAAGGGTAATCTTCAGTTAACCAGAAAGAAAAACCGGTTACAACACCCACGTCCCTGGGTACCCCACATAGCTACAATGCTATGGTCCCGTAGCCCCTCTCAGCTCCCAGGTGTAGTACAGTACACACAGAATGAGCAAACAGCTGGCTAATCTGGAATTATAATTCAAGTCATTTTTACACCCAAGTGAACCCGTATGGTTAATGGAAGTCTCACAGGGCTGCCCATGGAGATGAATATTCTGAAATCAGAAAACTGGTTGATACTCACGGAGTTGACCTCATTTGGGGAAGCACCATTTTTCAGAAGAAGAGTCACGATGTCCGTATGTCCTTGTTGGGCTGCCTGGTGCAAGGGGCTGTACCCTAGCTACAAAGTAAGGGAGACATTTTGGCAAGGTTAACTATTAAAGGAAGAATGTCCCATATGCTACACAGTTTATCTATCTACTGCACACAACATTAAAAACATGTATTTTCCATATTTCCTTTTCCAGGGTCAAAAGTTTAAAATTGTGGTAGAGCCTCAAGTGTGCCCAGTGCAGCTTCTGGCTGCATCCTAATTTGATACTTAAGAAACATCAGCCCAAGCGTCAGGTTTAAATTAAGGTGTTCCTGTACCTTGGTCTTTGCATTGACGTTGGCCTGGTTCTGTAGCAGAAACTTCACCAACTTGATATTTCCATAATGACAGGCCACATGGAGTGGAGTGTAACCCATCTGAAAAGCAAGAGATAAAAATGGTTGGACAACAGGACTTCTGGGAAGACCAAGAACCTTTACAGATCGTGTATTAATGAAATCCTTACAAAAATATGTGATTAAAAGAGAGTCTGGACAGAGAAAATTTTGGAAGGTTAACAGCTGCTATAAGGTACAAGCTGTGACCATCAGATGCCATGGGTCTCGGAAGGTACAGGGTTCAGTTTTAGACAAGTGAGACGCTTGTGAGATATCCTGGTGGAAATGTCAAGGAGGCAGTTGGAAAATGGATACTGAACCCTGTGAAACAACCTAGCCTTGAGTTATAAATCTGGGACCCATCAGTATATAACCCCCAGGAAACCAAATCTGTTGCTCTTGAGTCAGTTCTGACTCATAGCAAGTCTACAAGACAGAGTAGAGCTGCTCCACAGCATTTCTAAGTAGCAGCCGGGGGATTCAAACCACCTTTGGTTAGCAGCCGTAGTCTTAACTACTGCACCACCACGGCTCCAGGTTGGAGGTGTAAATCTGGGAGCTATCAGCATAGGGAAGTACTTAAAGCCTTGGAAGTAAGCGAGGTCACCTAGGATAAAGGGTAAAGTGTGAAAAGCTAGTGGTGTAGTGGTTAAGTGCTACGTCTGCTAACCAAGAGGTTGGCAGTTCAAATCCACCAGCTGCTCCTTGAATACTCTATGAGACAGTTCTACTCTGACCTATGGTGTTGCTATGAGTTGGAAATGACCCAACGGCAGTGAGTTTGGATTGTTTTTGGAAGCACTGAGGCAATGTTTAGAGAGTCGGACTGTGAGGGAGCCGCTAACAGGTGGGATGAAAACCAGAAAAGACAGTTATAGAAACCAAAGGAGATTATTTTAAGGAACAGAGAGCTGTTAGTCCCTGGGTGGCTGATAAGGCTAAGACGAGGACAGACAGCAGCATCTGGAGATGGTTGATCTTAACAGCAGCAGGCTCCTTACACTAGCAAAATGAAATGCATTTGTTGTTGGGTGCTACAGTCTCTTTCAACTCACAGTAATCCCATGTGGCAGAGTAGGACTGCCCCATATGGCTTTCTTGGCTGTAATATTTATGGGAGCAGATCACCAGGTCTTTTCTTCAAAAGAGAGACACTGGTGGGTTTGAATCAATAACTTTTTGGTTGGTAATTAAGGCTTAACCTTTTGTAGCACCACAACTCCATGGAATGTCATTGTAGAAAACACCAGGAAGCTGTAGTACGGTAGAACTGACAGGAACTGACCATTATTGGGTAGGAGTGGGCTTTGGGTATCTATTCATTTAAGGAGCTAATTTTCCAGGAATCTGTCCTATTTGTTATTTTGCTGTCCCTTGGGGGACAAGCCAAGATCTCCAAGCTCTTTGACCCTAAATATCCCTGGAGAGCTGCTGCCAGATTCCAGAGACAACCTTCCCAGGGACCATGCAATCTGAACCTTCACATACAGGATGGCTCTGGGACCCTCAAGACACTTCTAACACCCATTATAGGGTCTCTCAGGCTTGGGGTCCCAAAAGACTAAACTGGGCCCATTAGAGAAGCCTTGAAGATCCAGAACATTCTCAGGTTCTAAGTAGATTTCCGTTGAAGCTACAGGGACTTGGGGTGAAAGACAGTTTCTAGGTTTTTTTCTTCTTTAGCATAACATTGTTCCTTCCTTCTCATACAATAATTGCCTTGTGGTGAAAAGACTTCTTCCGGGAAGCCTGTCTCCTCCCATCAAATGGAAACCTTCTTGTGGCTTTGGGCTTCCTCCTGATTGTTCAGTCCCTCTCTTCCACCAGTTATCACCCTGCACTGTTCATTCCCGTCTCTTATGTTTTCCTCCACACTGAGATGCAAATGCCTTGAGGGTAGGTACCACGTGTGCTCTCCACATAATTATTCTCACTCTTCTTCACATAGCTCTTGCCCACAGATTCACAGGAAGGTGAACCGCATTTAGCTAAACGTTGAATAACAGGGAATGAATTTTTGCATGAATGTACTGTCTAACACTTGGACACCATTGAGGCAAAATCCTGAAATCATGATCAAATAGTCTCCTCCCTCAATTTCCCACTACAAAGGCTGAAATATCTAGCAAATGTGCGACAGTTCCCAGTTGAGAAGTGAGATGATTATGATCGGCTCTTGCAAACTGCACTCTCAGCATAAGATAACAGTGAAAAAGACACCAGGGAGTTCAAAGCTCTGCGGAAGAGACCATTCTGAACCATGAGGGGTGTGACCACTCGGGGAAGACCATGTGAGCAGGGTCTGTTGGGGGGGTGAAGGGTGGAGACACACAAACTGAAGCATGAGGTTGCTTGTCTTACCCGGGTGGTAGCATCCACTGTGACACCACGTTCAATCAACAGTTTTGCCACTGGAACATGCCCTTCTTGTGCAACCAGATGGAGGGGGGTGAGTCCGCTCTGGAAAAAATGAGATGCTTTTCACTTTCTATCTGGAGCACAATTCCAGGTCTCAATGAAGGTAGTGAGCTTGGGCAAAGTTCTGCTCCGGGCCTCAATAGCCTTGTCTTAAAAAAGAAGATGGTTAAGCTAGATCAGAAGTTGACACGTTTGGGGCCTGTGTCTCTGTTTCACCTATGCAGTTCTCCCATTGTAATGAGAAAGCAGTTATGGCAATATATTGTGAGCATGACTGTCTTCCAATAAAACTATTTACACAAACAGGTAGAGGGCCATCTACCTAGTGTCTCAACTAGAAAACTTCAAGGTACCTTCCAGCTATAACATTCTGCATTCCTATGATTCAAGGTGAGTTTCAGAGCTTCGGCTTCCTTATCTAGAAAATGCAGATTATCAGTGACCTACCTCAAAGGTCAAGTAAGAGAGCAGTTGAGATAGCCCAGGTGAAAGTACCATGTGCCATTTCAATGTAGGGTTATTATATGAGGTCTGACAATTAAGTCCACGAACTTAATTGTTCTAAATGCTACATTCTTCATTGCTGAATATCACTATGGTCACCTTGGGAAGCTATGCACCGAGGCCAGTGCCAGTGAAAAAGTACACTGATGCCAGTGACTTCACCTCTCAAGGAAGAAAGCATGTAGGCCTGGGTGTGGGTGCAGAGGTCACATTCAGCAGGCCAGACCCATCATTTTTGAGGATCTGATGTCATGCATTCCAGCCGTTTTCATCTACAGGCTCACAAGCCCTGCACTCAGGCCTTCTGAAATTTAAGTGGTATTTTCTTAAAAACTTTTTTGCCCTCTCTCACACCGATCTATGTATTGATGCCAGTCCACCACAAAGCAATTTAGAAGTCTTTCTGGAATGGCTACTGTACACGGTGGCAAAGTGACAAGTTCACAAACTCAATTGTATATTTGTCCGTGAGGGAGTTTTTAGCTAGTAAACAAATAATTGTATTGGAACACCCTCCTTACTCACCTGATCTGGCCCCCAGTGACTTTTTTCTTTACCAGAAGATAAAGGAAATATTGAAAGGAAGACATTCTGATGACATTCAAGACATCAAGGGTAATATGACAACAGCTCTGTAGGCCACTCTGATGGTGGGTGCAAGGGCCTGAGAAAGGTCACTTAGGTTTTACATTCTAACTGAACAAACAGGACCACATTGCTCTCCCTACCTCATCTTGTCACAATCTTGGAGGATATAGAGTTGATTAAGAACTCAGAGGGAGATAAAAATTTTGGGGTAGTTTACCCTGCTGGATTATCCTGTGACATTTAGATCTGCTCTGATTAATGTATCCTGTGGTAGACTTTAAGTCTGCCCTGTTTAATTTTCCCTGACAAACTTTTAGACAATTCACACTGTTTGTTAGATGTAAATAATAGTTTACTGTTTGATTTTCCTTGACAAACTTCAGATAACTCACACTGTTTGTTAGATGTAATGAAACCTTATAATGTAATGAAATCTTATAACTCCTGAATACTGTTCTGTGATAAACCTCCTCCCCTTTGAATTGTGGCTATAAAAAACCCTAAAAAATGTAACTCAAAGGGGGATGGTTTGAATTGGCCACTGTTCCCCCAGGTTTACTGCAGAAAACTGCCAATAAATTATTCCTTGAACCCTATACTGCCTCTGCACTTCTCAGTTATTGTAACAGGCAGAGAATCATAACTGTCATTTTGACAACAATTCCAGCAACAGAGTTTCAAAATTGCTTTGAGGGTGGACTAGGCACTGAGGTAGGTGTGAGAGAGGAAGAAAAAGCTTTAAAGAATATACTACTTAAATTCCAGAAGACCTGGGTGCAGCGCTTGTGAGCCTGTGAATGAGTGATTGTAAACAGCTGAAAAGTAGCTGGAATGCATGACATCAGATCCTTGAAAATGAGGGGTCTGGCCTGCTGAACATGACCCTTGCCCCCACGCCCAGGCCTACACACTTTCCTCCTTGAGAGGTGAATTCACCTGAGGAAGCAGCCTTTGTTATACTGTTTAGATAAGAAGGCATCAGTTTGCTTTGGGAGGAACTTCACAAACCCTATTCGAATCAATGCCTGCTTCTCTGCCTGATGCCTAAATTAGGGTTGGGGCAACAGCGTACCTTTGCCCCCCATAGAAATTCTGAGATAAGCTCAGTTTCTAAGGAGAAGGTAAAAGTCCAGATGCCTTTCTCCGGCTCCACCCCAAGATGCTCCATCCCCCCACGTCATAGAAATCCTTGATAAGCCCAGTTTCTAAGGAGGCGGTAGCTTCTTCACATGTAACTTAATGCTAACTGCTTATCTAGCGCCTCTTTAAGTATGCTGGACCAATAGAAATGCACTATGAAAATCTGTATACCTGTAATAGCCGGTTAAGAGAATATATGGAAATTCCTTTGTCTGCTTTCTTGGAAAAATGTATAAGTAGATATGTCTGATAACAGAACGGGGTGTGCGGCTAGTTTTCGGAATTGAGTCCATCCCCTGCATCGCTAACTAATAAACAGCCTCTTCCTCTACAAACAAGGTGGTGTTTGAGGGGTTTTCTGCTCTGTGGACTTAACTTATCTTTTTCCTGCTCAAGGTGTATAGCTTACCAAGGGGATTATGATATTCAGCAATGAGGTAAGCAGCCCTTTTTCTAGAATGGGTTCATGAAATTAATTGGCAGACCTTGTATCACAGCCAACAGTGTGCTATAAAGAGGATGGAGTACCCTTCTGGGAGTGAAAAGATCCTAATCTTGGATTTCTCATCACAGCTTTCTCAGGAGGGTATTAGCGTATCAGAGATACTGTTTGCTGTGTTAGTGCTCAGCTAGAGAAGCTTTCTCTTCCCTGTTCCCTATCCCAGTACATTTCATCAGTGGTGGGATACACCAAGCTCCAGTTTCTCTAAAGGTGAGAAAGCAGTGAAGAGGGCCTGTCCCCTCTACAGTGACTCTGGTTGTGCTCCTTTGCCCTCTGCACTTTCTGCCAGGCAGACCAGAGGTCAGCAGCATTAACCTTCCCCAGCTGAAGCTGGAACAAACAGGCCAATCCCTACTAGGCAAGCAGGCTTGGCTGTAGCAAGAATAGCTCTCAGCTGTACAATCTCTGTGTCAGATGCCTTTACTGATTCTTGGGACAGCACCAATAGTCTACTATGTGAGAGCGCTTTATGGGTAAGTGCCTCTAGTCCCAGCACAGAGAATTATTCCATCATTATTCTTTCCTTGTGTAGTTGGCTTTACATGGCACAACCAAAAAACCCAGAATCCTACTGACTATAGTGACGCTACCACGACAGCTCCTTCCTTGGGGGTCACCTGTCTAAACTTCTGTAAAGGGAACCAATGGACCTTAAGGTTTTAAGAACTTTGAAGTTACTCCAAACATGCTTGCCTTTCTGAAGCAGTGTTACGTCAATTTATCATCTAAAGACGCTTTTCTTCATCTTTTATGTTTCCATGTATGTGAAATGTCCCAAGAGGCAAATTCAGAGAGAGAGAAAGACCAATGGTGGCCATGGGCTGGGGAGAAGCCGGTGAGGAGGAGGGTAGCAACAGCTGATGCGCACTGGTTCCTTTTTGGGATTGATGAGCAGATTTTGAAATCAGACAGTAGAGATGGGTGTACAATGCTGTGAAGACACTGTGTAAACCACTGAACTGTACAGTTCAAGAGAGTAAACTCTATAATGTGTATTACATTTCAATAAAATGATTATAAAAGAAGAAGTAGTCCTTAGTCTTTCTTGGGCCATATATTCCTTTTAGAAGATGATAACTGCACATCACCCAGAAAAATGTTCACCTACCCAACCTTCCAAAATAATGTACATGATTTTAGAAGGTTTCCTACTCATACCCATAGCCCTTAGATCGAAAATTCCTAGTCTAATCAGCATAGATAGATCAGTATTTCTCTTCAGTTTACTCTGCTGTTGTTGAGACTATACACAGCAGGACATACACCAACTGAACCCTGTCTACTATGAGCAATTCAATGACATTGATTACATCCTTTGAGTGAAGTCAGTATTTAAAAAAAAATTCTTCTCCTACAGAAAATGAATTTCTGGAGCCAAATTATTTAACACATTCTTAAATACAGATACTGGCCTATGTTTGGGAAAGTGTATTGTAGGTTTCGTATTGATCTTCCTGGTTGCTTCTTGAGTCAACCTATTTAGAAAGACAGAATGACATAGAAGAGTCTGCTCTGGCATCAGATAGGCTCAGGGTCTGTCCTAGCTGTACCATTGACTGGCTTGGGTCTATGCAACCTTGGGAATTTGTCTGAATCTGTTTCTCTATTTATAAAGCCTGCACAGGAGTGTGGTAGGGATTAAACACATACACATGCACACACACACATACATCATCATCATCATCATCTCATCCAGAGCCCGTGCACATAGTAGGTACTCAACATTCAGATACTCTATCTACTTAGCTGACCCTCACATCATTGAGACTGCAGGGCAAGGTGGAAGACTCCATGTTTACCTTGCTGCCCAGATTGCCATTGCCTTGCTTGGAGAGGAGTAGAGAAACCATCTCAGTGTGACCCTCTTGGGCAGCCAGGTGGAGGGGTGTCACTCCTTGGACCGACTCTGCATTTGCTGACGCCCCGTACTGCAGAAGACTGTGAGCAACCTCCATCTGGTTCTGCTTGGCTGCGATGTGCAAAGGGGTGTAGCCATTCTGAAATAGAAGAAGGCATCCTGTGTCTGCTTGGAGCGATGTTGAGCTCACCATATGGGAGCAGCCTTAACTTTTAAATCATCTGCTTGGACACCCTCTGAGAAGTGTTGGTGTCACCCAAGGGAGCAGTTTATTGTAAATAAACAAATAAGATTTATCTGATTTAGAGACAGCTCTCCAGGCTCCTATTAGCCAGCAGGTATCTTGTTCTTTTTTTTTTCCTAATCTATTTTCTGGTATCATCCTCAGAGGACAGGAAGTGACCTGTCACCAATAGAAACTAGGATTGAATTAGCAGCCCTATAATCAACTTTGGTGGCATGGTGCGTAAGTGCTACATATGCTAATCAAAATCTCTGTAGTTAGAATCCACCACACACTCCTTGGAAATTCTACAGGGCAGTTCTAAACTGACCTATAGGGTCACTAGGAGTTGGAATTGACTTGATTGCAGACAGTTTGGTTTTTTGGTATGTGTCAACCAAAAACCTTGGTGGAACTGTGGCTAAAAGCTACAGCTACTAACTGAAAGGTCAGGAGTTTGTATCTACCAATCTTTGGAAACTCTAGGGGACAGTTCTAGTCTATCCCATATATTGGGTCACTGTGAGTTGGTGGCAGTGATTTTTTTTTTTAATAGATCAGCCAGAAACCTTGGTGGCATAGTGGTTAAGTGCTACAGCAGCTTATCAAAAGGTCAGCACACTAACCAGATAGTACACAAGAATTATCTTAGGTGAAGAACAACACACAATGCAAAGGAAGTCAGCACAATTGGACTAAACCCAAAACTAAGAAGTTTCCCGAACACAACCAAATACTTTGAAGGACAAAGTAGCAGGTTCAGGGGTCTAGGGACCATGGTTTTTGGAGGACATCTAGGTCAATTGGCATAACAAAGTTTATTAAGAAAAATGTCCCACATTTCACTTTGGTTAAGTGCCATCTGGGAAATTAAAGGCTTGTGAGCAGGCATCTAAGATGCATCAATTGGTCCCAATTTACCTGGAGCAAAGGAAAATGAAGAACACCAAAGGCACCAGGAAAATGTTAGCCCAAGAGACAAAAGGGGCCACAAAACCCAGAGATTTCATCACCCTGAGACCAGAAGAACATGACAAGGAACACAACAGAGAGTTCCTGAAGGAGCTGGAAAAAAGTGTGGTATAGAACTCAAATTCTAGCCAAAAGACCAGACTTAATGGTCTGAGACTAGAGGATCCCCCCCAAAAACATGGCCCTTAGGCTCTCTGTTAACCCGACACTAAAACCACTCCCAAAGCCAACTCTTTAGAACAAGATTAGACTGAAGTATAACACAAGAAATAATATTCCTGAAGAGTGTGCTTCCTAGTTCAAGCAGACACACAAGACTTCATGGGTAGCTCCTGTCCAGAGGTGCCAGAGGTGAGCCGAGAAAGCGCAAAGCGACAGGAGCTGGTTTAATGGACTCAGAGTGAGAGGTGGAAAGGGGTGTGTGCTGCTGTCACGTTAAAGGGACTGCAACTAGGGTCACATAGTAATGTGTGTATAAAGTTTTGTATGAGATATTAACTTGAGTTGTCAGCTTTCACCTAAAGCACAATGAAAACAAACAAACAAAGCCACAACGAAAGGTCGGCAGTTCAAAACCCCCAGGTGCTCCTTGGAAACTCTATGGGGCAGTTCTACTCTGTCCAGTACAGTAGCTATGAGTGCAATCTACTGGATAGTAACTCTTTTTTTAAAATTAGATTCTCCACCAGAAGGTAAACTACCCTATCCTATAACCATAAGAACAAAACAACAGCTACAGACCCCAGCCATTTAATAAAAGAAAGAGAACAACAGCAATTGTCCTCTTTCCTTTGTAGTTGTACCAAGCACTCCCCTTGAGTTTGGCTACCTTAAGGCCAACTGCACCCCCCTCCAAAAATGTTAAACTTTTGTTGCCGTGGAGACAATTCTAACTCATAGCAACCCTATGGAACAGAGTACAACTGCTGCGTGGGGTTTCCAAGGAGCAGCTGGTGGATTCAAATTGCTGACCTTTTAGTTAACGGCTCTGTCTTCACCACTGGGGCACCAAGGCAATGTGGCATAAAAGGGCACACGCTGAGCAACAGACTTGAGGACAGGGGAACCAGGCCTAGTTCCACCCTGACTTAACTAGTTGTGTGATCTGGGGCAGGATAGTCAAGTCTTGGCTTCTTTTCTTTTTAAAAAAGTCCTTAGAAATGGATATTAACATCTACTCGTTCATTTCTCCAAGTTGCTGACATGGATCAAATATCATAATATAGATTAAAATGTTTTCCAAAATCAGGGTATAAAAGTAATTCACTTTTGCATCATGGTTTCGCAGCACTGCTTAGAGTGTAGTCTGTGGGGTACTGGTTCACCAGCCATTACAGGTCCATCACAAAAGTTAGGAGTTTGGCTCAAAAGCAAATCAACCATGTGGCTAGGCACTGTTTATTCAGCTGACTTTTTTTTCTTTTTCTTTTTCTTTTAATGGGGGATGATACGGGGTTGCAAGACTTTCTCAATGAAGGAAGCAGTACGTGGTTTGCCTTCCGAAGAAGCTTCTTATCGCACTGCAGGCCGGTATCAGTGTACAGACTGGCTACTAGTTTATCACTGTTACAAACCATTTTCTTCTGCATTCTCATTTTTGAACTTCGCTGCAACCATGGGAGGTAAGTTAAACAAAAAACAAAAACAACTCCCAAAACAAGTTGCTGTGGAGTCAGTTCTAACTTACGGTGACCCCAGATGTATCAAATTTAGAAGCAGATTGCCAAGCCTGTCTTCTGAGGGACCTGTGAGAAGACTTGAACTTCCAATCTTTTGGTTAGCAGCAGAATGGAGTAAGCATTTGCACCATTAATATTATTAATATTATGCCATTAAACATCTTATGTGATGTGACTTAGTGAATGCGACAACAGATAGCCCAACCCTGGCCTTCTGACTCTAAATCCCGGGTTCTTTCAAATAGAGCAGTGCTATTCAAATACCAATGTGTCTACCAATCACCTGGGATTTTGTTAGAAAGCAGATTCCGACTCAAGATGCTCCTAGATTTAGCATTTCTAAAACACTTCCAGGAAACCCCAGTGGCATAGCAGGTTAAGCGCTACATCTGCTAACCGAAAAGTCAGAGGTTCAAATCCGCCAGACGCTCCTTGGAAACTCTATGGGGCAGTTCTACTCTGACCTCTAGGGTCACTATGGGTTGGACTCTACTCAGCAGTAATGGATTTGGTTTTTTTTTAACAGGATTCCAAGTGATGCTACTGTTCCACAGACCATACTCTGAGTGGCACGATCCTTGAGCTGTCAGCGCCAAGGGGAAGGTCACACCTGGGGACATACTGGGCAGGACTTGCTGGGCCTATGCTCAGCACAGACCCATAGTAAATGGCTACCTAACATGTGATTTGTTGTAAAGCTCATTGTTTCTCTACCTCGGCCAGCGTTCCTCTGGCCACTGTGGCAGGCTGAATTCTCTCCCTGCCAGCCCCTGTCTCAGTGTAGAAACCAACACTTCTGATTCTGCCGGGATAAAGAAAAGGGGGAAAACAAGATGCTCATTAGAGTAGAATCCCAGTTTTATATAGCACTGGAGGGCAGTAGATTGCATGCCAGGGTCAGTCTATAAGATGAGTTTTATGGGAAAAGGAAACTGGTATAATGTACTCAAAGAATTAAATTGAATAAAACATTATTCTCTTTAAAGAATCATGTAAGTCCTTCTAGTGTGCCTCCTTTTTAAGTTTAATCACAAGACAGTATTAAATTCTTTGTTGGTTGGGCACATATAACAAGATTGGCATTTTGATTACAATAAAATGAATTCAATAAAATTGTATTTTATTGTCTCAGATGAGAGGAGGGGTGAGAGGTGTGGGCAATGGTTTCTACCTGTGGTTTGGAGTCGGGGGTCTAGGTTTCTGTCTATCACCTTGGGCTGTGTGATTTTGGGCAGGAGTGAAGGTCTCAGATCCTCTAAAACAAGGCAGGATTGTGTAGATGACGTGTCTCGTCAGAGTCTGGCTCAGAGCAGATAATGATTACGTGAGAGGAACTACAACTTCTTTTAATGTACCCAGGACAGTGTGGTGGCTCTTGGGTGCAGTCAGGTCAATTATGCCCTCATAGCAACTGCATGTGATGGTGTAGAACTGCCCCGTAGAGCTTTCTGGGCTGTAATTTTTATGGGAATAGATTGCTGGGTCTTTCTGCTTCAGAGCTACTGAGCGGGTTCAAACCACCAATGTTTTGGTTTGCAGCCAAGCGCTTAACTGGTGGGCCACAAGGGCTCTTCCCAGGACAGCAGCCGGAGTGATCTGACGTACATTCATGAAAGGATAACTGGGAGTCCCAGACCACTTGGTCAGCTGTGAAAGTCCATCCTGGCAAGAACAACATTCTGTCCTGGCCAAGGCCAAGCCAAGTTTGCTTTGGATACATCTGGGGTTAGAACTCGGAGAGGAGAACAAGTCATCAATCTCAGAACATGGATTGCCCTCTGCACTTCACCAAAAACAGAAGCAGGACTAAAGGAAACAAATGACATTCTGTAGGTGACAAAGACACGGGCAACCAGGTGACAGTCAGGAGAGGTTAAGGAGGAATACTGCCAGGGAAAGGCTCTTCTGTCCAAAGCAAATGAGCTTATCCAAAGGAATGCACATGAGAGCAATCTGCCACAATGTCACAACAACAGCAGTCTCCAAATTAGAAAGGGGAGGGCTGGTTTGGGTGCAGAGAGATTTGAGTGTGAAATTCTACAAAATGGCCAGACTACTTTGGAAACTATTTTTTGCCATGGAAACAAAACCCATCTGTACAGTGTGTGTGCTTGGACTTTGCTTTCCTTAAATATCATGACCCTGGCTCCTGTTTCTTTTATCTAAGTAGGAGAGAGAGGAGTAGGGGAGTCCAACCTTTTATTCTGGGGGGCAAGAGTGAGTTGACATCTCAAGTGATGGGGAGCTTTCTACAGCAGTAGCAGACACAGAAGCTCAAAGGACCCAGCTAGGACCCGGCAATGATGTGTCTGCGGAAAAGCATCGCTGTGATGATGATAAGATAAGCGTGCATCCTGAGGAGGAACAGTGAACCCCCGACACCCACTGGGTTTCACTAAAGTGGTCCCCTCTGCTGTGAAGTCAGCAGGCGTCAGCTGGAACCCCTGTCAGACCAACTCCGTTGCTCTTTCCGCTGCGGCGTGCAGATACCCGTGGACTGATCGAGCGCCCGGCTCTGCTAGCCTATAAATTACCAACTGGTTTTCCTGTGACTTGTCTGTCTCATCGGACCCTCAAATATTCCAAGTGCATGGACTGGAGGTGTCTTGTATCCCTCAGCTTTCTGTTTGCACTCTCCTCCCTCCTCCTCAGCTCTCTGCCACTACACTGCACGGTGCCCTCTTTCCTTTCGCATCCAAACCTACACCCAAACTGGCTCATGTAGTTCAGCAATCCTCACTCTCTCATGGGGCAACCTGTTCCCCCCAAATGATCTTGGGTCATATAGGGGCCTTTTATCCCTTCGCCTCACATATTGCCATCCCATTCAGGTCTTACATAAGCAGCTCACGGCTGCTCCCTTTACTTGTCATAGGGTCAGTAAACATACCACCCTGAGCAGATCATTTCAGACAATGGCATGGGGCTGGTACGCTGGACACAAGGATACAAGGGTAACATGTCCTACATAAGAGTGTACCTCATTAAAACACAAACAAAATCTCATTCCAAGAGACTAAACTCATCAAAGAAAGAAATATGAGGTGATTGTTTCCATTCATCACAGGTTCCTTGCTTCAAGCTTCCAGCAAATTCTCCCATAGCCCTGAAAAGTTCTCAAAGCGGGATCCCTGCACCTTCAGCATCAGACTTCCTGGAACTGGTTAAAAGGGAGATTTCTTGGCCTTCTCGAAGTCCCATGGAATGGAATCTCTGAACACAAGATACTACTCCTGAGGAAATTCTTACTTGCACTGAACTTTGACAGTTAGCTTACCAGATCCAGCTACGTTGGTTATCCAGTGCTGCTATAACAAAAATACACAAAGTGGATGGCTTTAACAGAGAGAAATTTATCCTGTTACAGCTTTGAAGACAAGAAGCTCAAATTCAGGGTTCTGGCTCCAGAGGAAGGCTTTCTCTGTCAGCTCTGGGGAAAGGTCAACAATCTTCCCTGGTCAAGGAGCTTCTCACCACCCAGACCCAGGGTCCAAAGGACCCTCTATGCTCCTGCTGCTTCTTTCTTGGTAGTATAAGGTCCCCATATCTCTCTGCTGATTTTTTTTAAACTTGAAAGAGATTGACTTAAGACACCACCTAATCTCGTAGATTGACTACTGTCTGATCATAATAATTGTGCTAATTCTACCTCATTAATATCATACAGGTAGAAATTACAACACATAGGAAAATCACATAGGATGGCAAAATGGTAGATAATCATACACTACTGGGAATCAAAGACTAGCCCAACTGACACATGTTTGGGGGGGATACAGTTCAATCCATGACATTCCACCCTTTGGCACCCCAAATTCATGTCCCTGTCATATGTAAAACATTCACTACATTGTGTCATAGCAAAAGTCTTAAATCGATTCTCAGTCTAAAATACAAAAATTCCTCTTCATCTGTGAAATGCAGAATATAAATTGCCTGCTTCCAAAGTACAATGGTAATATATAAATTATCTGCTTCCAAAGCACAGCAGTGGAACAGGCACAAGCTGGATGTTTCCACTACAAATGGGAAAAATTGGAGGGAAAGAAGAGGTACCAGGCACCAAGCAAGTCAGCACAACCCTTTACATTAGCCTTTCAGCCTTGAAAATAATGGTCTCTTCTGAGACCACTTACACATGGCCCTGCTCTCTAGACACCAAGTTCTGAAAGGAAGCCCCTATGCCCTTGATTTCAGCTCTATCTTCCAATCCCAATGGAATGGCCATTCTGCTTCCTTGGCTTTGGGTGGCCCCATTTTCCTAGTCCATGTGAGTGGTGACTCCGCACTTTGAAAATGAGGTGGCTCTGCTTCCTGTGTTCCTTGTCTCTCAAGCTTCTGCTTCCTGATTCTTTGGCCTCTTGGTCCCATGAGCCTCACTGCCTACAACTGCCCTGCTGGGGCAAGTGTTCCAAAGCTCTGTACCTCCAACAGTAAGTGCCTGGTTGCACCATATTCCATCGATAAACTTTGGCCAAAAGGTTTTCAGCTCTCTTGCTCCATGGGTCAGCAAGCCTAGCTCCAACTATAAGTACCAGGAGGCACCCCACTCTGCCAGGAAGCCACCTGAGCAAAGACACTCAGCTCTCTCACTCTGTGGGTCTACTCTAGCACTATGTCACCAAGGGCTCCTGATTTTGCTGCTGCTGTTTCTCTGCCACTGCTGGTCCTCTGTGCTGTCTGCAGTGTAACAGCTATCCTCATTTCCTTCTGAGTCTTCACTAGAATTATCTTTAATGTCCACAATTCCCCCAATAGTCCCTTCAAGACAATCAAGGCTTTTATTATTAGGCACTTTAAAACTCTTCCAGCATCTACTACTCACAGTTTCAAACTGCTTCCACATTCTAAGCATCTGTTAGAGCAGCACCCCATTCTCAGTACCAAATTCTGTCTTATATGTCTAGTGTTGCTATAATAGAAATACCACAAGTGGATGATTTTAACAAAGGGAAATTCGTTCTCTCATAGTTTGTTGTTAAATGCTGTTGAGCTGGTTCCACCTCATACAACCCTATGTACAGTAGAACAAAATACTGCTCAGTCTTAACACCATCCTCACAATCATTATACTTTAGCTCACTGTTGCAGCCACTGTGTCATTCCATCTTATTGGAGGTGCTTCCTATTTTTCACTGGTCCTCTACTTTACCAAGCATGGCGTCCTTCTCTAGAGATGGATCCCTTTTGATAACATGCCCAGGGTACATGAGATGTAATCTCACGGTTTTTGCGTCTAAGCAATATTCTGGTTGTACTTCTTCCAAGACAAATCATTCATTCTTTCAGCAGTCTATGGTATACCCAATATTCTCCACCAATACTGAAATTCAAAGATGTCAATTCTTCTTCAGTCTTCCTTTTTTTCGTCATCCAGTTTTCAAACACACATGAGGCAAATGAAAACACAATGGCTTGGGTCAGGTACACCTTAGTCTTTAAGGTGACAGTTTTGCTTTCCAATACTTTAAAGAGGTCTTTTGCAGCAGATTTGCCCAGCAACGCATCTTTTGATTTCTTGACTACTGCTTCCATGGGCGTTGACTCTAGATCCAAGCGAAATGAAATCTTTGACAACTTCAATCTTTTTCTCATTTATAGTGACATTGCTTGGTTAGTACAGTTGTGAGGAGTTTCATTTTCTTTATGTTGACATATAATCCATACTGAAGGCTATAGTCTTCGATCTTCATCAGTAAGTGCTTCGAGTCCTCTTTACTTTCAGCAAGCGTGTCGTCTGCATAATTCATGCTGTTCATGAGCCTTCCTCCAATCCTGATGCCTTGTTCTTCTTGCTATGGTCCAGCTTCTCAGATTATTTGCTCAGCATACAGATTGAACAGGAATAATGAAAGAATACAATCCTGAGGCACACCATTCCTGAGTTTAAACTACTTACTCAGTGCTCCCTTGTTCTGTTCAGATGGCTGTCTCTTGATTTATATACAGGTACCTCAGGAGCACAATTAAGTGTTGTGGAATTCCCACTCTTTATAATGTTATCTATAATTTGTTATGATTTACACAGCTGAATGCTGCTGCATAGTCAATAAAATACAGGTAAACATCTTTCTGGTACTGTTGGCTTTTAGCGAGGATCCATCTGATATGCAATGTTATTCTTGGTTCTAAGTCTTCTCCTGAATCTAGCTTGAATTCCTGGGAGCTCCCTGTCAATATTTTGCTGCAGCTGCTTTTGATGATCTTTTTCAAAATTTTGCTTGTGTGTGATACTATTGATACTGTTCAATAATTTCTGCATTTGGTTGGATCACCACTTTTCTTAAGAAAAGTCATGTCTTTGTCACCTAGTGCTGTTATAATAGAAATACCACAGATGGATGGCTTTAACAAAGAAAAATTTATTCTGCCACAGTAGGCTAGTAGTTTGAGCTCAGGGTGCTGGCTCCTGGGGAAGACACTTTTCTCTGCCACCTCTGGAGCAAGGTCCTTGTGTTGCATCAGTCTCTCTGATTTGAGAGCATCTCTTTGCAGAAACTTCAGGTCCAATGGACTCGCTGTGCTCCTGACACTGCTTTCTCGGTGGTCTGAGGCCCCTTTGTCTGCCTGCTTCCCCCTCTCATTTATATCTCAGAAAAGACTAGCTTAAGACACTGTCCAAGACACCTCATCAGTATAACTGCTGCTAATACATCTTATTAAATCATAGTGATAGAATTTATAAAACATAGGAAAATCCCATCAAAGGACAAAAAGGTGGATAATCATACAACACTTGGAATCATGGCACAGCCCAATTGATAGATATCTTTGGGGGGACACAGGGACACAATCCCTGATAAGGCATAACTATGAATCTCTTCCAGTCAGTTGGTTAAGTAGCTGTCTTCCAAATTTCCCGGCAAAGATGAGCGAGTGCTTCCAGAGTTGCACCAGGCTATTGACACACTTCAGTTGGTGTTTCATCAATTCCTGGAGCCTTGTTTTTGGCCAGTGACTTCAGTGCAACTTGGACTTCTTCCCCCAGTGCCATCAGTTCCTGATCATATGCTACCTCCTGAAACGGCTGAACGTTGACCAGTTCTTCATGGTATAGTGACTCTGTGTGTTCCTTACATCTTTGTTTGATGCTTCCTGTGTCATTTAATATTTTCCCTGTAGAATCTTTCACTACTGCAACTTGAGGCTTGAATTTGTCTTCAGTTCTTTCAGCTTGAAAAATGCAGAACATGCTTTTCCCATGTGGTTTTCTATCTCCATTTCCATCTCTGAACGTGTCTAATTTACTCTGTCTTTTCAAGCCACCCTTTGAAATCTTCTGTTCAACAATTCATCGTTGCTTCCATTTCCTTTAGCTCCTAGATTGGTGTACAAGGCTAAGCTTCAGACTCTTCTGACATCCAATTTGGTGTTTTCTTTCTTTCCTGTCTTCTTAATGACATCTTTCTTTCTTCATGTATGATGTCCCTGATGTCATTCCACAACTCATCTGGTTTTCGGTCATTAGTGTTCAATGCATCAAATGTATTCTCGAGATGGTCTCTAAATTCAGGTGGGATATACTCAGGGTTGTACTTTGGCTGTTGTCAGCTTGGCCTAATTATCTTCAGCTTCAACTTGAACTTGCATATGAGCAGCTGATGGTGTGTTCCGCAGTCAGCCTCTGGCCTTGTTCTGACTGATGATATTGAGCTTTTTCATTGTCTCAGTGTAGTTGCTTTGATTCCAGTGCATTCCATTTGGCGAGGTCTACAGGTATAGTCACCATTTATGTTGGTGAAAAATGGTATTTGCAATAAAGAGGTTATTGGTCTTGCAAAATTCTATCATGTCATCTCCAGCATTGTTTCTATCATCAGGTCATACTGTCTAACTATCAATCCTTCTGCTTTGTCTTCAACTTTCACACTCCAGTCACCAGTAATCATCAATGTATCCTGACTGCAGGCTTGATTAATTTTGGACTGCAGAAGTTGGTGAAAATCTCCATTTTCTTCATGTTTGGGCTTAATCAACGGCACTTGGCTGGCAGCTGTTGTATAAATCTAAATAACAGCCATATTAACTGGTCTTCCTTGCAGATCTTTGGATATTATCCTATCACTGACAGCATTGCAGTTAAGGATAGATCTTGAAATGCGCTTTTTGACCGTGAATGCAACACCATTCTTCAGTTTGTCAGTGACAGCACAGTAGACCATATGCTTATTGGATTCAAAAAGGCCAATATCAGTCCATTGCAGTTCCTTCAGGCCTAGGATATTGATGTTTACACATTCCATTTCATCTTTGACAATTTTCAATTTTCCTAGAGTCATACTTTCTACATTCCGTGTTCAGATTTTTAATGGATACTTGTTGCCATTTCTTCTCATTGTGAGTCATACCACATCGTCCTGAAAGCTTGACTCCATCCATGTCATTCAGGTTGGCTCTACTTTGAAGAGGTGGCGCTTCCCCAACTATATTTTGAGTGCCTTCTAAACTAAGAGGTTCATCTTCCTTTAGCATACCAGATAATGTTCGGCTGATATTTGTAAGGTTTTCTCTTTCTAATTCTTTTCAGAAGTAGACCACTTTGTCTTTCTCCTTAGCCTGTTTTAGTCTGGAAGCTCAGCTAAGACCTGTCCACCATGGGTGACCCTGATGGTATCTGAATACCAGCAGCATAGCTTCCAGCATCACAGCAACATGCAAACCCCCACAGTACAACAAACTGACAGATTCCTGGATGTCTCACAGTCTAGGAGGCTACAAGCCCGTATTCAGGGTGCCAGCCTCAAAGGAAGGCTCTCTTTCTCTGATGGCTCTGAAGGAAAGATCCTTGCTATCAAATCTTTCCCAGTCAAGGATCTTCTCAGCACAGAGACTCTGGGTCCAAAAGATGCACTATTTTCCTGGCTCTTGATATTGTGGTATGAGATCTTCATGTCTCTCTGCTGACTTCTCTCTTTTATATTTCTGACTTAAGACACAACCCAATCTTACAGATTAAGTCCTGTCCATTAACATAGCTGCCACTGATCCCACCATAGAGGCAGGATTTACAACACACGGGAAAATCACATCAGATGGCAAAATGGCATGTAGTCATACAGTATTGGGAGTCATGGACTGACGAAGTTGACACACATTTTAGGGGGTACACAATTCAATCCATGACAGCAGCTGCATTTGTTGTGTAACATGAATTCCACCTCAATGAGGTAACCTGTTGCTAAGAAGTATTACCCATTTCCTATTCTACTCCTGGTCCCCAACTAGCAGCTCTTATACTCTAGGTAGCACTTGTGAAGGTGAGGTGAAATTTCTGAGGTAAAAATCAAAGCAACACACAAAAACTCTTCAGCTGCTTTTGAAATAACGTCCCCTGGAGGACTGATGGGTAGCCTGCTCTTCAGGAGTGAAAGCTGCGAGGATGTCTCCGTCAAGACCATCTAGAGAGAAACGTAGGGCTTTACCAAGGCAGAGCTGTGTGGGGAGCTCCCTCGGGGAAGCAGAAGCTTGACAATTTCCAGGTTGTTGTGATGGACAGCCACATGTAGAGGAGTCAAGCCATTCTATAGAGAGGTAAAACACAAAAGAGAAGAGCCTTCACACTCATGAATTTTCTTTCAGAGATTCCTTTAGCTATGATGCTGTCATTAGCTGCCGCAGAGTAGGTCCCTCGCACAACGGGATTGGACCATTGTGATCCACAGGGTTCTCATGGATTGATTTTGGAAGTAGATTACCAGGCCTTTCTTCCTAGTCTGTCTTAGTCTGGAAGCTTTGCTGAAAACTGTTGTCATAGCAACATGCAAGCCTCCAGTGAGAGACGAGTGGCGCCGTGCACGAGATGCATCAGCTATGCGTAAGACTCGGCTCTCCCTCATGGAAGGTGAGACTTCTACTACTGAACGACCAGTGCCTCCTTTTAAAATCTGGTTGGAAATAACTCCAGAGCCAATCATGACCTGGAAGCAGTAAAAGACACAACCAGCTTTAGTCTTTGTTCTTTTGTCTAACCTAAAGGAGGGAGAGAAGTTCGGACTCACTTTTCCAGCGGCGTTTGGGTGTTCTAGCAGCAGCTCTGCCACCCTGACCATCCCGTACTTAGCTGCCACATGGAGAGGGGTAAATCCTTTCTGAGGAGAAACACAGGCTATCAAGACCATGGGGAGACACAGATGTCCTCCTTGGAGAAAGGGCCCATGGCAAAGGAGGTTGACTACCTTAAGTGGCATGGTAGATGCCAATAAAATGAAGGACAAAACAATTTTTGATCCTTCCAAGAAGCCGAGGAACTCGGCAATTAGCATCTTCCTTTACTGCTTACCATTAGTACTTCTCTGTATAAAGACATCATGTATTGTTAACTTGGATGCTAGCTACTTGAGGGCAGGGGTTGAGTCAATCTTTGCTGAATTCCCAGCAACTATTCATGTTTTGTCAACAGTACATGCTCAATAAATAATTGTTCCATGATAAGTGGATGACAGGAGGAGGGTGCCTGAGAAACTAAATACGGCTTTATCATTTTGGGGGTGGGCGGAAAGAGAACAGCACGTCAGGCTCCCAGGCAGCGGCCAGTCCTGTGGGTACCAACCCTCCCAACTGCTTTCAGTGTCAGCATCATCGAGATCATAACACAAAGAGGATTAGGCAGGGAACCCCTCCCACACACAGCGCCAGGTGCCACCAGCCTATGGCTTCCTGAGAGAAGAAGGAGGAAGGCTGTACCTTGGTCATACAGGCCTGGGAGGCTTTGTTTTCCAGAAGGGTTTGAGCTGTATCCACATGGCCCTCTCGGGCTGCAATGTGCAGGGGAGTGTGCCCTGCGGTGGTGGCCAGGTTGGGGTTGGCACCGTTTTCCAGCAGGAGTTCCACCATCTTTGTATGGCCAACACGAGCTGCACAGTGAAGTGGGGTCTGGTCATCCTGGACTCCAAAGTAAAAACAAAGAGCAGAGAATGTTGAGATTACTTAATCCAACTCTTCATTTTATAGAGAAGGAAGATGAGGCCCAGAGAAGTTAAGTGACTTCGACAAGGTAACCTGGCTAGTAAGATGAAGAGCAACAGATTCAAATCAGATTGGACTTACAGAAAGCAATATCCTCTACCTTTCTTAAGTCTTCAAGTTAGGTGTAATTTTCAACTTGACTACCCAAAAGCTCAAGGAGCTGTGGTGGCACAGTTGTTAAGTGCTCAGCTGTTCGCCAAAAGGTCAGCAGTGCAAACTCACTAGCAGATCCGTGGAAGAAAGATACGGTGATCTGCTTTCATAAAGATTACAGCCTAGGAAACCCTATCGGGGTTTCTCCTCTGTCCACACAACAACAACCCAAAGGCTCGGCAGTCTCATCTGTAAAATGGGAATGATAAATATCCACCTCACATGGCTACGGTTCAGATCAGGCAGATGTTGTATATAAAGTATTCCTCATGGTGCTGGCACACGATAAACCAGCTGCCATCAAGTTGATCCCAACCCATGGTGACCTCATGTGTATCAGAGTAGAGCTGTGCTCCACAGAGTTTTCAAGGTTGTGACCTTTCCGAAGCAGTGTGACAGGTCTTTCTTCTAAAGCATCTCTGGAGGGACTCAAACCCCTAACCTTTTGGCTAGCAGCTGAGCCAGTTAACCATGTCTACCACCCAGGGATTCTTGGTACATAACAGGTGATGGATAGGCCACTTGTAGCTACTGTCTCCTACATGGTACATAAGTACACACTCTCGTCTCTGCTGACACTCCACTTTGATTGTCTCTGTGCCAGGGATTGTGGAGGACCCTGCTGAAAGGGTAGGTGATATTGTGTCCATCACCCGTTATCTGCCCCACTTCCTTTTTATGCTGAAGGCTGAAAGGGTCCAGCCATTTCATTTTGCATTATGAGGTCTGAAGACACTCCTCACGTGGCCTAACCACAGATCACTGCATGAAGTCAAAAACGGCCCTTCTGTTTTCCACTGGCTCAGGAAAGCCTGGCTCTGGCCAGATCCAATCAACATGCAAATTCAGCAGCTTTGTCTTCACTCTTCCAATCCCTCCCAAAAGGGTTTTACAAGAAGAGAGAATGATGGATTTTCAAGACTAAGTAATTCCTAGTTTGCCTTCATTGGCAACATTTTGCTCAAAGACTTGCTTCTTTTCTTGTACCCTAACTGCTCTCCTCATAAAAGCCTTTGAGCCCAATAAATACTGTAGGCCAGACCAGCCATGCTCCTTGTACGTAAGGCTTTCCGTTATCCTAAAAAACAAAAACAAAAAACCATGTTCTTTGATGCCAAAAATATCACCTGCAGAATCTGAGGGTTTAGTGCAGCCCAGAAGTGGATGACTACAAGCTCCACTGCCAGTTCTCTATTTTGGGTGAACTTCTCCCCACTGCACTTGAATTGCTTGCTTTCCAGGATCCTTCCCTTCCCACCTCCAAAACTCACCTTGGCCTTGGCATTGACTTTGGCTTTGTTCTGAAGCAAATACCTGGCCACTTCGGTGTGCCCTGCTCTGGCTGCCATATGTAATGGGGTCTCCACTTTCTGTAAAATAACAAAATTACAGTTGTGTTAATACACACGCTGGGTTTCCAAAAGGACCCATACAGAGCTCCAAAGTGCCAGCCGGGAGAATCTTGGCAGGTTTTCACACAAGAGGCGGAATTTCCCCAGCATGGGGCTCTTCCAGCCTAGGGATGCCTCGTGTGTGTGTGCGTGTGTACGTGCGCACGCACGCACGTGGGAACATGTATACATACGTGTGTGTGTATTCTAGGCACATTTAAAAGTGAACCTCAGAGCTAATGAATGCCCCCGTAAATGTATTGCCAGAGAACATTTACAGTTCTCTGATTATGGTCCAAAATAAAAACACAAAGATTTACAGATGTATGAAAAGTTGAATTAGGATAACATCTGTCTATGGGAATGTTCTCCACAAGTCTGAAGACCCTGCTAGCCTGAGAATCTATCCCAAGAGAGGAGATTTGGAGGTTGCCAGTGAGAGCTGCCCTCTGACCTGGGCCCAGAGAGCAGGGTCTTGTACTCCCTGTGACTCACCACGTTGGAGACGTTGGGTGATGCTCCCCGCTGCAGCAGGTTCTTCACAATAGAAAGGTGCCCCATGAAGGAAGCCACGTGGAGAGGGGTCAGGCCGGACTGGAAGGCACAAGCAAAAAGAGTCACAGAAGAAAGAGAACAAGGCCTTATCCAATGCTTTTGGCACCTAACCAAAACCAAACCAAACCCAGCGCCGTCGAGTCAATTTTGACTCACAGTAACCCTCTAGGGCAAGGTAGAACTGCTCCATAGAGTTTCCAAGGAGTGCCTGGTAGATTTGAACTGCTGACCTTTTGGTTAGCAGACATGGCACTTAACTCTTACACCTGCCACCAGGGTTTCCTCTTGTATCTAGGGCCCACACAAATGGTTATATAAAAAAAGAGAATTAAATGAGGTGGATTTGCTTCCTGGAAATGATTGGAAGAATATCTACAAGGGGAAAGTTCTGCCCACTTTGACAACCTGAAAAACAGCATCTGATCTCCAAAAGCTGCCTAAGACATGACACATACTCCTTTGTCTTAGTCCCCTCTGACTGATGCTTCATTCCTTCAAACAGTCTAATTTCAATTTTTGTGTCACACATACAACATGCGTGGCTGCAATCTTGCATACCCTTTGCTACAATGAGGAGCTCTCAGGGAGAGAGGAAGGCAAGGGACTGGCAGAAGGCCGCAGGGCAGAGACCTTACGCTCACATGCGGAGTGTCTCCTACCTCAGTGACGGCGTCGATCGAGGCTCCGGTCTTCAGCAGCAGCTCCATGACGCGGCTGTGGTTCTTCTTGCAGGCAATATGTAAGGGGGTGAAGCCGTTCTGCAGCCCCACATGGGGAGAGACAAGCAGGAGGGCTTACACCCTAGCCCAAGGGACACCCAGCATAGCCCTTTGCTGTTCTAAAGGACAGCCACTTAGAAGAGCCTCAGGGATCCCTACAGAGCATGTCAGAGACAGGCGGCTGTCACTTCACGCACCAGGCATGATCCTCAGCACGTTGTTTGTAAACTTCTAAAAACTGTTCTCATATTTTTGGATGCACCAAAAGAGCCTGCTATTTAAAATTATACCTTAGGGAGAAAGCTACAACAGAGTGCTTTCGTGAAGTAGGTCATAGTCCTTTTTCTCCAAAACCACTCAGCATTTTAGTAAAATGGATTTCTGTGTATCTGCTCTGCTCTGTAGCGATATACTACAAAGTAAGCTCTGTGAATATGTTTTCTTTTCCTTTTTTTTTTTTTTTTTAGCTATGTTATGCCCGGAGGACAACAGTTTTCAAGCATTGGCTATATTGCCCCTCAGGGGACATATGGCAATATCTTGTGTCATTTTTGATTGTTTCAACTTGAGGTGTGGGGAGGTACTCTTAGCACCAAGTGTGTGGAAGCCAGGGGTGCTGCAAAATATCCTGCACTGCACAGGGCAGCCCCCTGTGACAAAGGATTCTCAGGCCCAAAATGTCAGTGGTCCTCAGGCTGAGAAAATGTCACAGAACAGTGCCAGGAAGTTGATTAAGTTCTCAATGAAAGTCTTGTCGAGTGAGTGAGTGAATGAATGAATGAGCTAGCCTCTGCCTTCCCTGCAGGATATCCTGACCTTCAAGTTTCCTTTTCAGTGAATGGCCAGGGGAGGTGGCACATCACAGGCACGCCCTCTGCTGAGATGTAGTACCACCACAGCCTGGAGGACCCTGAGAGACCCTGGCCTTGGGGAAGAAGTAACAGAACCACAGCCACAGGAGGGAACCTACCTTGGATCTAACCTCACCACTCTGTGAGTGCCGTGACACCTTCACCTGTGAAGCCCCTCTGAAGAGGAAGCACGTTTACCTCA
The DNA here is from genome assembly GCA_028571685.1 of Heterohyrax brucei. Classification (NCBI taxonomy): domain Eukaryota; kingdom Metazoa; phylum Chordata; class Mammalia; order Hyracoidea; family Procaviidae; genus Heterohyrax; species Heterohyrax brucei. The sequence goes on along the minus strand of CM053160.1, from coordinate 62,254,091 downwards.
GGCTGCTTCAGTCATCCCAAAGCAAGTCAAGAAGTCAGATTGCCTCTAATAAACCCTTTGTCCCTCCAGCTCCAGCCTTGGCTCAGATTGGAGAGTTGGCCTCATTCCACACACATAGATGGACACTGTCTTCTGAGTCAGGTTTCTGGGCCCAAACTGCCCTTGACCTCAGCCTGTTACCTGGGAGGTCATGATCACTTGGGGGCAAGAGGTGACACCCAGATAGAAGAGGAGAGTGTGGAAGGGTGAGTCAACTCTAAGCTAATACCCTGCATCAGCACTACACCGCCTCCTGAGCCCCAGCAGGCACAACACTTTGGAGGCCCTGAATCTCTGGAGCAGGGTCATCAGAAAGCTGTTGCCTTCCCCTGGGAGATCAGTCATTCAGGCTCAGATCCTGTTCCCCCTCCACACTTTCTCCAACAGCCCCCCACTTACCAGGGCTCTGGCGTTTGATTTGGCCCCTTTATCCAAAAGGACCTTGGCCACTCTGTGATGACCGCAGTGGGCTGCCACGTGGAGTGGTGTTAGGTGGTCTAGGGTGATGTCGTCTATTTCTGCATTGTATTCCAGTAGAAGTCGAACACAGTCAAGATGGTCTCCCTGAGCCGCCATGTGAATTGGGGACAAGCCATTCTAGGTGAGGAGGAGAAGACAAGCAATTACAAAGGCTTCTCAGGCAGAATATGGAGATTCAGAGCAATGATACCAACCTTACTTCCTACTTCTTCCCTACACGATGCTCTCCACGGCTCCTGAGAGAGTTTGGTTCATTCAGTCCTCCGTGCTCTTGAGGTCTCAGATTGCAAATACTCTCCTTTCTACCTGGCCAAAGCCCCAAAGCCAGCTCCAGCCAGGCTCTGCCTTTCTGTGAAAACTTACCTGGCCCTTGTGGCTCTCGAGGACTTTTGTTATTATACCACCACTGGTCATTCATGCATCTGATTAACGGTATTCATATTCACACTTCAGCCAAGTCTACCTTCTCTCCTTACAGGCTTTGTAAGATTAGGGACTGTGTTTAAGATATCTTGTATGTCCCACAGTGCCTAGTCCTACACGCAACAAACATCCACACAGCGGCAAGTGAAGAGGAGCAGAGGGGGCGAGTTTTTCCCAGGCACGAGTTCAAGAGGGCACCAGCAGCATCACTTGAGGGCTCTGGAGGTGGGTGCAGACCACACCAGGTGAGACTTTCAGAGGGGATGACACCACACAGTCCAGACATATGTCCAAAACCAAATCACGCACTACTCGAGCTGCTCCAGAAAGCCCGGACCGGCTTCAGTCACGTTTCTGTGCAGCTCTCTATGGCCACAGGTCTTGGGGTATGCAAGGATGATCTCTCCACCCAGAGGACTCACTCCAGTTGATGCCAGTACTTGGTCACCCTTGGAGCCCCTTATCAGGCTATCTGCCAGCCAGAAATCCTGCAGGTTTTCATTGCTGCTATCAGTGTCTATTGGTCTTGAAATTTGGGTGTGGAGTGGGGTGCAATTTAGAGATTGCTCCCAGGACCTCAAATCAGGGAGATATGTGAAGATTGCCCCTGGCCATTGTAACTCTCACCATGACCCTGACAGAAAGCAAAAAAACAGACACATTGCCATCAAGTTGATTTGGGCTCCTACTGACCCTATAGGACAGAATAGAACGGGCCCACAGCATTCCCAAGGAGTGGTTGGGGGACTCAAACTGCTAACCTGGTGGTTAGCAACTGAGCTCTCAATCACTGCTAGGTTGCTGACATGTTGTCGTTGTGTGTTGTCCAGTCGATTCTGACTCAGCAACCCTATAGGACAGAGAACTGTCCACTGTCCCATCGGGTTGCCAAGGAGCGGCTGGTGGATTTGAATTGCTGAACTTTGGGTCATCAGCCTCAACTCTAAACCACTTCACTGAGAGGGCTCCAACGGCGTTCTGAAGAAAGTTCTTTGACCCTAATAAATACACGCCACTTGAAATAATCTTTCAAAGATTCTTGCTGTTTCTTAGACAGCAATTTGTTGAGAAAAAAAAACATTAAACACAGAGGATACTCAGTCGCTCTTTCATTCAAACATTCATTCAACAAATATTTATCAACTGATTGATGCTTAGGGGAAACAGAAGAGAGAAAGACATAATCCCTGGCCCAAGGAAATTTACAGATTAGTAGGTAAGGTGGTGTAGTGGCTAAATGCTGTGCCTGCTAACCCAGAGATCGGCAGTTCAAATCCTCCAGGTGCTCCTTGGAAACTCTATGGAGCAGTTCTACTCTGTCCTGTAGGGTTGCTATGAGTCAAAATGAACTCCACAGCACTGGGTTTAGGTATGAGATAGAGCCCTGAGCAGTGCAAACAGTTAACATGATTGGCTGCTAACCGAAAGGCAGTAGGCTCGAGTCCTCCTAGAAAGGCCTTGAAACAAAGGCCTGCAAAGATACTTTGGAAAAATTAGCCACTGAAAACCCCAGGGTGCACAGTTTTACTCTGACACGCATGAAGTCACTATGAGTCGGAACAGACTCAACAGCAACCGGTTAGCTAATGTGAAAAAAGGTAAATTGTTGCCATGCAAGGTGATTGTGCAAGGTAAAAGCATAATCAAAACACAGAGGCATGCAAAGGGGGACAGAATCACTGATGAGGGAGGAACATGGGGAGCGGGCTTCCTGGAGGAGGTGATACATGTGCTAAGGGCTTGACTGGAGCGGAACAGAAGTTCACCAGGCCGACTAAAGAGAAGAATAATCCAGGGAAGGGACTAGTATGTGCAAGGCTACAGAAGCAGCAATCCTAGGGGGACACAGGTATCTCTATGGGGTTTAACACGGAGGACGGTAAGGTGTCACAGGAAGCATGGAGCTGAGGCTGGAGAAGTAAGTAGTAGCCAATCCTGAAAGCCATACGACCTAAGAAACTCAGACTTCTGGCTTTCAAAAGTGAAGACTGAGAGAAGAATTCTCGGCAAAGAAGGAACACAGTCAGGCTGAATGACAGCTAACAGTGCTCACCACTCCTTATATTTTAGAAAAGTTGGACCGTATTTCCCAACTGTCTGAAGAGTTAGACATTCTCAGGAAAGAATATTCACAAATATTGTTTTCAGCTCCATTTTCATAAGCTGGCTAATACAAATCCTTTAATAACTTAGGAACATGGATGTAGGTTGAAATGCAGGTCTCCATGGAAATAATTTGAGAATTGCCTGACCTAATATTTATCACTGGTTGTAGCAGTTTTGTCTTTATTCAGTCAAGGACTTTTGCTTATACGTCCTTCTGAAGACATGATCTCATGTGAGGATTTCTACAATCCCAGCAAAGAAGAGCAGAACTTTCCAGATGAGGAAACTGAGGTATAGAGAAAATAAAAGGCATGCTCAGTGTCTCACAGCAAATCAGCAGCAGACGGAAGCTTAAACGCAAAGTAACCTGGTTCCATGGAGGATGCAATTCCACTCTGCACATACAGGGTTGGCATGAGTTGGAATGGACAAGACGGCCACCAATAACAACAACAAGTCAACAACCCACACATACACACATACAAAGGGGCCAGCCTGGGTAGTGTGAATCATGCCTCCAATTAAACACAACTTTATAGAGTTCTCGGAAACCCTGCTGGTGTAGTGGTTAAGTGCTGTGACCGTTAACCGGAAGGTCATCAGTTCAAATCTGTCAGGCGCTCCTTGGAAACTCTATAAGGCAGTTTTGTCTACTCTGTCTACAGGGTCACTATGAGTCAGAATTCACTCGATGACAGTGAGTTTGGTTCGGTTGTATAGACTTCTCACGCAGTACTTTTTTAGGAAGGAAATTAGACTGCAATTGTACAACATGAAACTTCACAGACAACCTCTGCAACGGTTGTGAGCTGGCTTAGTTTCTGCCTCACTGTGCTTGATGTTTCTTCTCAACTCACCCCTAAGGCTGAAGAGGCCTGAACGAGGTATAGGCAGCCTTGTGCGGTTTGACAGTTGTAGCCCAAGAGGACTGAAGACCTCATACCAGAATGGAAGGATCGATCTTTGCTCTGGTACTGGAGAGGAACTTCCTGTTTTATTTTTTGATTTACTTCATTCCAGCCTGACCCACTCCCAAGACTTCTCAGAGTATCTGTTTCCTCTCACACCATGGATGGCTCCAGAGACTTGCCTTTTGTGAAGGCAGGATAAAAGAGATAGGGGTTGATGGAGATCAATGGCTTGACAGCTGCCACTGTAGGCCAACCTGGCCTGTCATCTCTGTTTGTGAATAAAGTTTTCCTGGAACACAGCCACTAGTTCACATGTTGTCTGTGGCTGCATTCATGTTAATTACAATGGCACCCCTGAATCCTTGAAACAAAGTCTGAAATACTTAACAGTGGGCCCTGTAGAGAAAAAGCATACTAACCTTGATCTAGGTAATAATCAGAATTCTTCCCAGTGCTCTCCAATGTGACAGCATTGTGGTTAATGTCACAGGCACTGTCCCATTAACTAGCACTCTCACCTCTGTTTTATAGAAATGGGATTTGATCCCAGGTCTGTCATGGATTGAATTGTGTTCCCCCAAAACTATGTGTGGCTGTTTGGCTGGGCCATGATTGCTGGTATTGTGTGATGTTCCCTTTTGTTGAAAATCTGCCCCTATGATGTTAATAAGGGAGGACGGGTGGCAGTTTCATTGGTGGGGCACGACTCTGTGTATAAGACTGCTTTATACCCTGAGGCAGTCTCTTGAGATATAAAGGAAAGCAAACAGCAGAGAGATGTGGAGACTTCACACCACTAAGAAGCAATGCTGGGAGCAGAGTGCATCCTTTGGAAAGTACCCCAGGGTCCCTGAGCCTCAGAAGCTTCTAGTCCAGGGGAAAATAGGCAACAAGGACCTCCCACCAAAGCCATAAGAGAAAGCCTTTCCCTGCAGCTGACAAACCTGTATTCAGACTTTTAACCTACCGTACTGTAGCAAAAGAAAATTTCTCTTTTTAAAGCCATGCACTTGTGGTATCTCTGAGACAGCAGCCCTAGATGACTGACACAGCTCTGTCTGACTTGGAGCCATGCCTCACAGATGCTGCTGACAGGAAGGAGGCACACACCTTGGTTTTGGCCTGGATGGGCGCCCTGTTGTCCAGCAGGATCTCTGAGATTCTCACGTGCCCATTCCGAGCTGCACAGTGGAGAGGTGTCAGTTCGTCCTTGAAGAGACAGAGTCAGAAACAGAAAGCCCAAGAGGCAATTACCAGAGGCCCTTTGGAGGGAAGGCTGCAGGCGGCCTCCTGGCCAGCCCCAGGGAAGCGCTGGGCCCTTAAGGACCAGCGCACCTTCAGCATGGACTTGATCTCTCCCACTGCGCTCTGACAATGGCTGCAGGCTGCTAGGGAGCCTGGCGGTGCACCCCTGATCACGTCACTGAGAGCCCCCGTCCTCGGTGGGAGCCTCCTGAAGGCCACACTCCCTCCCTGGCTTTCCCACTCCAGTTTGCTGGCACCTACCTTGGTCCTCGCATTAACGTCAGCCTCCCATTCCAGCAGGAGCAGCACCATGTTCACATTGCCCCTGCGGGAAGCAATGTGCAGCGGCGTGATACCATTCTGGAGGGAAGACACAACAGCCGTCAGGAGCCTGCTGCCGTCTCTTCAATGCAGCTGCGGTGTCCCCCAGCCCACTCCCCACATCCCTTCCGGCCCCCCGATACTGCAGCGGCTGCAGTGCAGGCAGCCACTTTAAGCCTACGGTGTCCTGCAAGGGACATAACAGTGTAGTGGTTCATCGCAGCAAGGCAACCAAATCCAGGCCTCCCAGAGTCAATGTAACTGACTACGAAAGATCAGCTCGTTGAAAACGAACACCCTCTCCATGTTCCCTGTCTCTAGAATGGGCCAGCATGGCTCAGTGCTTTCTCAGGACAAAGTGGCTGAAACTGGAGAGGCAGATGGACAGAAAGATCTTACCCACAGACATTTGTCTAGAACTCGTGAAAAGTATGGTGTCCAAGAGAGAAAGAGAAGCTACCAGATTCCAGACCACCCCAAGCTAGTACGTGGGAAAACCCGCCAGAAGGCACTACCTGCGGCGTGAAGTTGACATTGGCCCTCCGGTTGAGGAGTAACCTGGCCATGTTGAGGTTTTCATAGTGAGCTGCGATGTGGAGTGGGGTGAATCCCGTCTGGGGGACAAAAGAAAATGAGCGGGGAAAAAAGAACTTGTCATATGTGACTGCCCATCATTTCTGTCTCAGAAGTAGCCCAGAGAACCTGACAGTCAGCCTAGGAGACGCTATAGATCAAGTCAATTTTGACGGACAGAAACCTTTGCAGACGGGGTTAAGAGACACTTGGTGGTTAAGTTGTACTCAAACACAAGGTACCACTGCTGAGCGACTCCTATAACTTGGGGGTTCATGTGGACAGGCTATAGACTAGGGTTACCTCAGATTCTGTAGGGCTCATTCACCTGAATGACAGTTTATGAAGAAATTTGATTTAATGAATGAAAAGTGCTACGTGGTCTGTGATCTTAGTTTTAGGGATTGCTTCGACTTCCTAAAGGGTCTGGTGACTCAGCTGGCTGGCCAAAGGCAGACCCTTGACCTCTTGCTGGGCTCATTCCCATCATTCTGTTCCATAATCTCAGCTCACGCGTTGACCTCAGTCAGCTATGTTTCAGAGAAAACAAGTGGGGCGGGGCAGGGACCTAGGTGAAAAACTATGGAAGTCCTTTCCCATTAAAAGATACATAATTAACAGTCTGAGCTTACAGATACTGGATCAGCATTCCTCTGCCTCAAAACAGACAGCATGTTCAGATAACTAACAGTTGTTTGTTCAAGGCCTCTCAAGAACAATGTCTCTACAGGCTGGCATCCTGTTCTCATTTCCTCCTTAGGGGACACATCTCTCCACCAGGGGGCAGGCGGGTGAAGACAAGAATGATCAAACTAAATAGCACCTTCTGAGACTCCCTGGTGATGTACCAGGGTCACTAATCAAAAGGTCGGCAGTTCAAATCCATCAGTTGCTCCTTGGAAGCCCTATAGGGCAGTTCAGCTCTGTCCTTCAGGGTTTCTATGAGTTGGAACCTACTCAATAGCGGCGAGTTTGGCTTGGTTTGGGTTTTCTGGGATTTCAAAGTTTCCCTCTGGCCACAGACCCATTCTGTCCTCTCTGGACACTTTTCTGGATGGCCAGGAACAAAAAGAACTTCTCCTGCTTCTTGCCAAGAACACTACTCCTGGAGTCCTGCAGGGATCCAAAATGGGGTCCACTGTGGCTCTTCTGTATGAGGACTGACAATGAAGTCAGCGAACCTAATTATTCTAAGTGCTACATACCTCATTGTTGAATACCACTACAGTCACCTTCAAAGAACTCCCCGTGGGTGGCCATGCACTGATGCCAGTACCTAGTCCACCCTTCAAGCAATTTTGGAACTCTTTCTAGAATGGCCATTGTGCACGGTGGCAAGGTGACAAATTGCATAGTTGTCTGTGAAAGAGTTTTTAGCTGGTAAACAAATAACTGTATTTGAACACCCTCCCTAGTCACCTGATCTGGCCCCAGTGACTTTTTTCTTCACCCAAAGCAAAAGGAAATATTGAAAGGAAGACATTTTGATGACATTCTGGACATCAAGGGTAATACAACGACAGTTCTGATGGCCATTCCAGAAAGAGTTCCAAAATTACTTTGAAGGGTGAACTAGGTGCTGGCTTTAGTTCATAGTTTCCCAAGGGGAATACTGAAGGTGACCACAGTGATATTCAGCATTGGCGTATACAGCATTTTTTTCTAGGATGAGTTTGCGACCTTAACTGTCAGTCCATATTCTTAATGGAAACCTGACAGCATGGGGTGCATGGTCTGCACAGCTGGCATTGTCTCTGGTCGGGCTGCTACCTGCTAGAGGTTTTTATTTTATTTTATGTGTATAGATTTTTTTATTATTTATTAATTTCAGTAAATGAATAAAATTTCTAACATCCATTATCTCGTCAATGATAAACCCTCACCCCCCAGCACTTGTAGCCAATAAAGTTATTTTCTTCTGTAGATAATTCTATTTTTAAGTCCTTATAACAGGGGTCATATACAATATTTGTCCTTTTGACACTGACTGATTTCACTCAGCATAATATCTCCCAATTGAAACCATGTTATGTTTTCTAAAATCTACATTGCTTTTATCATAGCATAGTGTCCATTGAGTATATGTACCATAGTTTGTTTATCCATTCATCTGTTGATGGGCCATCTGGGTTGATTTCATGTTTTAGCTGTTGTGGACTGTGCTGCAACAAACATTCGTGTACATGTGTCTGTTTGTGTGACAACCTTTGTTACCTGCTAGAGCTTTTTAGACGATTCTTGGAAAACTATTGGGACTGGATGGTGCCCGCTAACCCATGGATTTCCAGAATCCGGGCCCTAGAGCTTTCCTCCTCCACAGCCAACCGCCCTCACCTTGGAAAGCACGTCCGCATTGGGGTCATTCTGCAGAAGCACCGCAGCTGTCCTGGTGTCATCATTGCGGGCCGCGATGTGCAGGGCAGGGAGGCGCACCTTCCCTTTCGTCCCGTAGTTGATGAGATGTGCCACCACATTCTCGTGGCCTTGCTGCAGAGCCACGGCGAGAGGAGTGAAGCCATCCTGGCCAGAGAGGAGGACAGAGAGATTTGCTCTGACTATATCTGACTGCTCACTGTCCCCAAAACAGGACACACACTTTCACACCTCAGGGCTCTTGCTCAGAACAGGCCCTCAGCCTGAAATGACCTTGCTCCAACTCTCTGCTCTTCAAATTCCTCCTCATCCTTCAAGCTCAGCTTAAATGCCATCTCCTCCCCAACCCCTTGATTGACCTGCTTTCTTTCTCTGGCATCTTACAGAGCTTTCCTGACATTTTTCTTTAGTGCATATTTAACTTTTGTATACTTGTGTGACTATACATAATCCTTTATAATTGTTTCCAGTTTGAGTGCTTTGAGAAACTACCTACTTCTTTGCTTCTTTACCTGTCCTCACTCTTACCCCATCTACTGATGCTGGGATAGCACCTTGAATGTGAAAGACTATTATTCATTTCACAAATTTTATTGGATGCCTACCAGATACTGGAAACCCTGGTGGGGCAGTGGCTAAGTGCTACAGCTCCTAATTGAAAGGTCAACAGTTGGAATTCACCAGGTGCTTCTTGGAAAATCTATGGAGCAATTCTACTTGCCCCATGGGGTCACTATGAGTTGGAACTGACTTGACATCAGTGAGTTTTTGATTATCAGATACTAGGACCATGCTAGGCAAGGAAGACTCTATTGGGAGATATTATGATCAATCCCCTCAATTGCTGACAGAGGGACACAAGACCCCATGAACTCATGAAGCAGAATTGCAGTCACGTAATCATTGAGTCTTACAATTAGGAGTTGAAAGAAGCCTTAACCATGACCTAGTCCAATTTCATTATTTCACCAATGATGATAATCATTTGAACTAATGATTAAGAAACCCAAGAGCACAGCTAAAGTGACTTGTTCGAGAGTATACAGTGGGGTCCAGGGCAAGTGCCTTTTTCATCAAAGACCAAGACATATTTGTAAACCACACACACACACACACACTCCCATCCAGGCAAGTGTTGCTGCTAGTGGGAATGACAGGCTTATCAACCACACAGACAGACAGACATAACTTCCATCAAGTGTTGTTGACAGTGGGAAAGACAGACTTGTCAACCACATACACACACTCCTGTTAACTGTTGCTGTTAGTGGGAATGACAGACTTATCAACCACACGCACACACATAAACACAAATATACTCTGTGGAGTCTTAACTGCTTATATCAATGGGAACGACACAGTAGACCCTGATGTCATTTCTTTGGTATGAGTCTGGGCATTCCTCAAGACACATGACTTAGTCTCGTACTGCTTTCCAGAGCCCTAAGCACCCAGGATTAGTGCAGTGATCTGAAGGCAGAGAGCACTCCGTGAGGTCTACACTGATCACAACAGTGTACAGCTCCAGCCGTGTTCCCGGAAGCTACTGCTCAGCAACAACGCTGTCCACCCGGGAGACTTTCGGTGGCAAGGCCGTTTCCTTGAGGTACTCACTTCTGTGGCTACATTCTGATTAGCTCCATTTTCCAGTAAAAATTTAACCACTTCCAAGTGATTCTCTTGTGCTGCCATGTACAGTGGTGTAAAGCCTTTCTGTAAACCGCAGAGAAAAAGTCATTAGGATCCATCCACGACAGTGAGAGATGCTAAAACCTGCGTGGGACTCTCTATACTTGAGGACAGCTCTCTCCTCATTCCATTGTCACCCAGCCCACGAGACAACGCCCCCACCTCCCTTGCCAGTTGTAAAAACTCATTGCCACTTTGGAATGTCTTCACAGGATTATTGCAAGAGGCCACAAGGTGGAGATGATACTTCATGGAAGTCTGTGTTTCTGTCCTTCACAAGCCATCAGTCAGTGTCTCTGGATCTCCCCTCTGTTTTCATCACTACTCCCTCCCATGCAGAATTTCTCTCTCTCTTTATGAGCTATACCTAATTTGACTGGTCTATTGAATAGAGATAGGAGTTCACAATGATCCAACCCCACAGTATTTAGAATGTGTAGTCAAAGTATGAAGAAACAGTTACAAGGATAGCTTCATCACAGCGTGGAGTCCCTGGTTGATGCACATGGTTCACGAGCTTGGCTGCTAACCCAAACATTGGAGGTTCAAGTCCATCCAGAGGTGCCTCGGAAGAAAGGCCTGGTGACCTACTTCCTATAAAAGCAGACACTGAAAACCCTGTGGAAAACAGTTCTGCTCTGATGCATACGGAACCACTAAACATTGGCATCAAATCAATGGCAACCAGTGTTTGGGTCATTGTCACTTAGAAATACCTTGCTGATAAACGGAGATTCAGGCACACAGTGTGTGTGTACTAACATTGTAGCCTGAGTGCCCACTATACAAAGGAAAGGAGGAAATGTAAGTGAACGGGAAAGACAATACCCTCCAGCCTGGGGCCAGGGTGAGCCATTACCTGCGACTGGGCGTTGACATTGGCACCATAGTGGACCAGCTCCCGAACCACCTCATCCTGACCAGCAAGGGCCGCGATGTGCAGGGCCGTGTTCCCTTTCTGAAACACAAGGTGGGCGCGGGGGACAGAGGAGGGTTTCCATGGAGCCTGCATCATAAGCGATGCCCAACAGGTGATCAAGGTGCTTTGTGGGCAGGTGGCATGGCAGCAGGCTTTCTTTAAGGCTGGATGGGGTATGAAACACACACATGTGCCTGATCCGCCACACATCCTAAAACAGTGCTAAAAGCAGAAAGAGGAAAATTCTTCTTGTTTGCCATGAAAAACAAAAACAAAAAATTACCCTGAAACAAACAGAGAAAAATCTTGACACCAAACGTGCTACGTGCTGGCATAGCATCCTGTCATTGGCCTGGCAAATAGCGTTCCTCAGGATACACGCTGCAGTGTTCACCCAGCACTAATTTATCCTTAGATATCTGGCTCCTCTCACCCTGTAATTCTACAGGATAAGATGGAGCCCACAGAGAAGCCAGCAGCCCCGGGGTCTTGGCACTCTTGACGCTAATATAGGTAACACCCATGGGCCAAAAGCAGGACCAAAGAGGACAAAGAAGATAAAAATGGAAAGGAACAGGGAATGGAGAAAACAAGAAAGGAAAAAAGTAAAATACATAAAGAAGTTTGGGGGTGTTAATGAAAAGAACTATATGTTTGTATGGAAGAGAAATGCAAAGATCTGATAAACAGGAAAAACAGGTAGAATAAAATGGAATAAAAGCTGGCAAGCAAAGCCAAAGCAAAAATGAAAAGATAGAACATGTGACATGTTAATAAGAAAACACACAATGAAGATTTCACCAATAGCAGAGGAACTGTCAGAGAAAATAAACACCAGGAGAAAATGGATTGTGTCATCAAGAGTTTCAAAGGAAGCTTCTGACGAGATAAGAAGCAATAACAGAAAGGGAGAAACCAGATAGGTTCTAAGAAGATGTGTCCCTTGTTTAGGCTTTTGTGCCTAGATTCATCCTGGATAGTTCACAATTCTTAGACAAGGTGATAGATGAGCAGTCTTCATCTGTTGCCAGGCTAATGGCATCCCTGGCTGGCCAGCCTGCCAGCCAGTCCTCCCTGCCTCCTGCCTTGTCCTAGGGCCGAAACTTAGCACTTTCTCCAAGGGTGGACTGACCAGTGGGGCCAGCACTGCCATGCTGTACAGGGACACAGTCAGCACAACTGGCTCCACCTAACAACTTCCGTCAAACACGAGAAGCTGGAAAACTTGGAGCCATAACTGGATCCATCTGTTTCTATTCTTAGGTAGCTGAGGTTTCAAGTAAGTTGGATTTAGGCACTGTATACCTTTCAACTAAACTGTGGAAAGACTATCTATGCCAGGAAACATAAGATCAGACAAACAGGAACTTGAAAGTCCACCTACACGCTGTGGCCATCTGTTAACCAGTTGACCTCCAGTGTGACATAGACCACATGTGTCAGAGTAGAAGTTGCTCTTCAGGGTTTTCAGTGGCTGGCAGACAAGTTCCCTCACCAAGGAGGAAATGGGTACCACAAGGGACCCAGCTCTGTGGCTACCAGCCACCACTGCTCCAGTGTCCACACGTGGGTAAGGGTAGCCTCACTAAACGTGAGTGCCTGGAAGGGACATTTTGCCTTTGTTTCTAGTTCTTCAGTAATTCCAGTAACTCAAAGCATCACCTGGACCAAGGAGGAGTTTCCTGTTGGTGGATTCTTGATGTTGTCTTTTTGATGTTTTCTTACGTCCCATTTAATAATAGGGTTCTTCCTCAAACATCAGGCAGAGAATAAATGCCAGAGATGAATGTACAGGTGCTAATTAATAATTTTTCATGGAAGTCCAAAGATCCTAAATTTAGAAGCTTTGGCACTCAGGTCTGATTCACTCCCTGTAGCAAGTAGAACAGGGCTATTGGCACTACAACTTTGTCTAGAAATCAGGACTCAGAACTCCAAATGGAGTTTCCTGTCTCCCCTTTTAGGTGAAGGCTGCTGTGTCCAGAACCCCAGTGGCACGGTTAGTAAGCATTCGGCTGTTGACCAAAAGGTGGGCAGTTCAAGTCCCCCAGCCGCTCCTTGGAAACCCTATGGGACAATTCTGTTTTGCACTATAGGGCTGCTATGAGTCAAAATCAACTCAGCAGCAATGTGCTTTTAGTTATGCTGTGTCCATTCATTCCTTGATCAAACACAGGTGTGTGTCAGGCACCAGGCGAGGCACTGGAGACAGGTGATTAAGACATGGGCATCCTGTCCTCAAGAAGCTCACGTGGAATGTTTCTTTTCAACTGACCCTTCCTGCCTGAAATCAAACATATTTGAGTTTCCCTATTGCCCCTGAAGGAAGGTGGGCAGATGTGGAACCCTGGCTATGGAGTTTGGTTCATGCCACCGTCTGCATCCCGACTGGCATCAGCACTGGAAACAAATAAGAGCCAAAGGCAGACCTGGGAAATGGACCCACTGCCTTCACACACATGCTACGGGGTTGAGACCAAGCATCCCAGCCTGGAAGAGGCCCCGACCTCAGCACAAAGGAGCACGTCCTTGAAGGAGCAGGAAAAGTCACTTAGTTCTGTGTGAAGCCACAAAATCCAGTCTCTCCATTTTCAGAGTCTCAGCGCTTACGAAAGGGAGGGTGGTTGAAGCGGGTGCTGAGGGATTTTAAGTGGAGGAGGAGGAGGAGGAGAGAGAAGAGACAGACAGAGAGAGAGAGAGGGAGAGGGGGAGAGAGAGAGAGAGAGAGAAGGATTTCCTCCAATGGAAATACAAGCCCTCCCCCACCAGCCTGCACTAACAGCTTAGTGCTGAGCTCTGGCCTCTGAAGGGAGGAGACGGGAGACCCAGTGAGAGAATGAATTCATTTTGTGCTGTTAACATTTCTGAGCAGTTTAGGGATCTACATTAATTTTTTTTCTAGAAAAAAAACCCAGAAACTTTCTTACGCTTGGGAGACCCATTACAATTCCCCAGTCGTTATTATATGACTCTTTCCTAGTCCATGGTTTCCTATTTTCCTTTCTGTAGCGCTCTCTCTCTTTCTGTCTCTCTCTCCTTCTGAATGGTGTCCCCAAACCACACTGACTTCTAAAATTTCTGTAAATCAAAAGGATACACCAAGCCTCCACTTGCAAAATAACAACCAAAGGGGAGAAATTCAGAAAGAGCAAAAGTGCTGAAGCTTAACGCTGCTGCTGCACCTGTGGGAGCATCAGAGGGAGACGAGCTCTCTGGCGCACATCGAGGTCGGCAGACGGCACACTGCTCACAGTCAGGTATGAGAAAGCATCCAAAGAAGAAATAATTGCATCCCTGTCATCCTCAGAAGGAGGAGGGTGGAAGCAATTGGTGCTTGCCACGCATGGGGGTGGGGTGGGGGGAGAAGCCCATATACATGCAGAAAGAGCAACTCAGTTTATTTTACCAGTAAATGCAGACAGATCTTTTCATGTTCCAGAGATGACATGAAAATTACAGAATTTTACCTCAAGAGATGATTCTACCTTCATAATATTTTGGTAGCTCATTTCCTAACCACAAATTACATCTGTTCTCTGCATTCCACTCTACTGTGTTCTCTGCTTGTGAGGTGGCAAACGGTTTGCTGTGCAGAACCACAACCGAGGCTGAGAGTGTTTCACATATTTAATAGACAACAAATGAGAAATGAGACACTGAGTGGAAAGCAGTGTGGGAAACGAAGAGGAAACAAGAATCGAGGAAACAGTATTCGAGTTAGTAAACGAGATTTTTTTTTTGTTTGGCTTATCTGGTTTTGAAATGTTGGCTGTATCTTGTTTAATAAACAAAATGCACATATGTAAATAAACTGATTTTTTAATCCATGGGTGGGCATCAGTTGCACGGCTCTACCGTTTCTGAACGTAAGTTGCTTATGTTTATGAGCTGTCGAGACGGGGAGGGTGCTATTTCTGCGGGAGATGTGACAGGGCAAGTGCCAGATGCCTCCTAGAAAGAGAGAATGCTATTCAAGGTAACCGGTAAGGAAAGGCAGGAAGTCTGGGGCTGAACAGGGAAGACTTGCTGGAGAAGGAGAAATTAGAGGAACTGGACCTAGTTAAGGAGCTAGAGCTCTGTGTGCAGTGGGAAACCCTGGTGGTATAGTGCTTCAGTGCTACATCTGCTAACCAACCGGTCAGCAACTCAAATCCACCAGGCGCTCCTTGGAAACTCTATGGAGCAGTTCACTCTACTCTGTAGGGTCACTTGAGTTGGAATTGACTCGACAGCAGTGGGTTTGGTTTGGGTTTAGAGTGCAGCAGTTGAGAGCTTGGTTGCTAGCCAGAAGGTCAGCAGTTCGAACCCACCAGCCCATCCAAGAAAGAAAGATGTAGCAGTCTGATTCCTTGGATACCCTGTGAGGGAGGTCTACTCTGTCCTAAAGGGTCACTGTGAGTTGGAATCAACTCGATGACAATGAGTTTGCGTTATGTATTGAATGTGTGTTGTAAATTCCAACCTCTGTATGCCTGTGGTTGGAATCTCTGGTGGTGTAATGGTTAAATCTTACAGTTGCTAACCAAAAGGTCATCAGGTCCAATCCATCAGGTGCTCCTTGGAAACTCTATGGAGCAGTTCTACTGTACAGAGTCTCTATGAGTTGGAATCAACTTGATGTCAACAAGTTTGGTTTTGTGCTCTCTAGGTGTTTGTTGTTAAAAATCTCATCTGAGAACCGGTTGCCCTTGTTATGTTAATGACGCAGGATTAGTGTGGGTGTATCTTGAGTCAATCTTTTTTGAGATATAAAAAGATATTACACAAGTTAGCAGCAGAGATGAGGGAAGATTGATGTCAAGCCACAAAGACCTTTCTCCAGAGCCAACAGAAAGAGAAGGCTTTCTCCTTGAGTTAGCACTTGGAGTTCAGACTTCTAGCCTCCTAAACTGTGAGAAAAGAAATTTTTGGTTTATTAAAGCCATCCACTTGTGGTATTTCTATTACAGCAGTGCTAGATAACTAAGACAGGATTTGCTGCCAGAAGAGCTGGGTGCTGCTCTAACAGATACCTCAAATGTGGAAGTGGTTTTAGAAGTGGATAATCAGTAGAAGCTAGAAGATTTTTAAGGTGTCTAACGGTTAAAGCTTATACTGCCTTCAAGAGACTGTTGGTAGAATTATTAACGTCCAGTGCAAGTCTGGTGAAGTCTCAGGAGGAAGTGAAGAGAGCCAGAGAGAAACTCCCTTTCATTGTAGAGAATACATGTGGTGCCAGTAATCCGACTCGAAGGCACTTGGCTTGGCAACAGAACACTTCTGAAAATGTGGACACTAAACATGCTTCTGGTGATTGGACAGTGGAGGAAGGGTGATGTGTTTTATGCAGTGGCAAAGAACTTGACAGAATTATGTTTAATTGTTTGATGGAAGGTAGAACTTGCAAGTGATGAACCTGAACATCTGGCTAAGGAGATTTCTGAGAAAGATCTTAAAGGACCATGGTTTACCCTAGCCACTTATAATAAAATGTGAGTGGAAAGAGATGTATTTAAAAAGAAACAGTGTAAAATGAAAACAGAACTTAAAAATTTGGAAAATTGTGCTGTATACACTAAGAACACATGGCCTAGAACAGGACACATATCCAAGGATGTGTCTCCACAATCTTTTTCGAAAGAGATTAAACCTGTGACTGATGAATCTAATCAACTGCCACAGCAGACCCGTCAGCTTAGATAGAAGGGGAAAGAGAAAGAAGGGAAAGAAAGACTGCAATCTGCTTCTTGAAATTCTACAAACAGGAAACAGCCCAAAGGAGCTGTATTTGTTGTCCTGAAAGAATAGAAAAGGACCATTCCTAGAGCCTCTTGGAGACTGTGGAACTGTTGGAAGGAGATGGGAAGCAGGGTATTCTCAGTTTCAGTGTGTGGGGCCACAGTATCCTGAATCTCAAAGGATAGGGCACAGCTTCCTAGGCTTCACAGAGTCAAATCTTTACCAACTCAGTTCTGGAGTGTGTGGCTGCCGTTACGGCGTGCTAGGGTAATAAGGCCACTGAGAAGATGAGACAGTCATGCCCAAGGGACAGAAGAAAGGGTCTGCGAGAGCTGAGGGGACAGTGGGGTTGCAACACAGATGGACTAGGAGAATGGAGCCACCAAAAGCCAAAAGAGCCAAATTGCCATCCCAGTGGATCTAGAGAATGGAACTGTAACTCAGGGCCAGTATGCCTCTACTCAGACTCCAGAGGGCAACACCCAGAGTCTGGAGGGCAGAGTCACTGCTCAAGTGGTCACAGAGAAGAGAGCATTATTTTCAGGTCTTGAAAGCTAATGTAGTGTGTTCTGCTGGGTTTTAAACTTGCTTGTTGCTCATTATTTCCTTTTCCTCCCAGTTTCTCCCATTTGTAATAGAAATGTCTACCTTGAACCTATTCCCCTATTGTACTCTGAAACCAGATAACTTATATTGTCTATTTCATAGGTTCACAGCCAGCCAAGTGCTGTTGAGTCAGATCTGACTCCTAGGTTCACAGATGAAGAGCAATTTTGCCCCAGGATGGAATATACCCAAAGTCTCACCTATATTTGATTTAGATGCTTCAGAAGATGAGATTTTGGACTTTGAGCTGATGTTAAAATTTTTGAGATGACATGATGGGGTAACTGAGTTTTGCATGTGGCAAGGAATTTTGGAGGGCCAAAGGGTGGAATATTACGGATTACATTAGGTACTTCCCAAGTATATGTTGTAAATCCTAACCTCTAAACCTCTGCTTACAATGCCATTTGGCTGTCTTTGTTATGTTAATAAGGCAGGATTAGTGTAGGGTGTATCTTTTGTCAATCTCAAGTTGCAGCAGAGATATGGAAAATCGATGCCATCCCACGAAACGATCTCCAAGGAATCAGGGAGAGAAGCTGAAGAGACAAGGACTTTCCTCCAGAGCCAACACAGAGAGAAAGACTTCCCCTCAAGCTAGTGCTCTAAATTCAGAATTGTAGCCTCTTAAACTGTGAGAAAATAAATTTCTGTGTGTTAAAGCCATTCACTTTTAGTATTTCTGTTACAGCAGCACTAAGTAATGGACTCAGGTTAACGATGAAGCACCCAGACTGTTGTCTGTGACTATCTGTAACAATACAGTCACCAGTATTTATTGAGTCCTTTCCATAAGCCAGGCATTCTGTGTACACTAACTTGTTTAATTTTGTTATCAATCCAGTAAATAACATTATAATCCCCATTTTACAGATGAAGAAACTCAGGTTTCACCTTGGTTGAACAATATCCCACACTTGGTTAGAATATGAAACATCTGAGCTGGCATTTGAACTTCCAGTGCCCTTCGTCTCCTAAATTACAGCGAAGGACCCTGAGAAAGTATGGAGTCACCAGGGTAGTGGTTATGTCTTTAGATCTATGACCTAGTGATAAGAATAAAATCCAGGCCCACTGAACATGTATGGAAAAGGGTCCTGTGTTTTCAGGTGACTTCAGGGACTCACAGAACTGAAAAGTGGTTGGAAAGATA
The DNA here is from genome assembly GCA_028571685.1 of Heterohyrax brucei. Taxonomy (NCBI): domain Eukaryota; kingdom Metazoa; phylum Chordata; class Mammalia; order Hyracoidea; family Procaviidae; genus Heterohyrax; species Heterohyrax brucei. The sequence continues at coordinate 62,235,535 of CM053160.1, read as the reverse complement.
AGAAATAAACCAAAACACGCTTTGCTTGTTCACGTGAATGGTTCATTGCTATGCTAGGGTTTGGAACAATACTTGAGGGACCCATAAATTTGAATTTTCAATGAAAAACTCTCCCATACTCGATGCGACTTACCTTGGTTTTCGTTTCTAAAATGATTTCTTTGTGTAGAAGCTCAACCACCATCTTCACGTGGCCTTCTTTCGAGGCCAGATGTAGGCCGTTCAGTCCATTCTGTAAAGAGCAGAGGGCCCAGAAGCATGAGGTTAGTTGGACTTTGCTTCCTGCTGCCCCAAGTGGCTGAGAATGAGGTAATGAGATGTGAGAAGGCCTGTAAAGGAAGAACTGAAAGGTCTCTGAGGGTGTCAGAATAGGCATAAATCAGAACCTTCTGGGACTCTTGTACCACCTCCTATAAAGGCAGCAGACAGCAGAACAGGAAAAGAAAATCCCATTGTCATGGAATCTGTTGTGACTCAGTCATGACACTAAAGGATAGAGGAGAACTGTCCTCTTAGGGTTTCCAAGGCTATAATCTTTACGGAAGCAGAATGCCACATCTTTCTCCTTCAGAGTGATTGGTAAGTTCCAATTGCCAACATTTTGGTTAGTGGCTGAAGGCTTAACCACTGTGCCACCAGGGCTCATTAGAGAGAGAAAGGGAGAGTGGTGACAATGCCACCAGACTCTCTGGGTATGAATGAAAGGTGGTTGACCAAAACAACTCACTGACATCAAGTTGATCCTGACTCATGTGATCCTATAGACAAACTAGAACTGCCTCATAGAGTTTCCAAGGAGCACCTGGTGGGTTTGAACTGCCAACCTTCTGGTTAGCAGCTGTAGCACTTAGCCACTATGTCACCAGGGTTTCCAAAAGCTGGGTAGCTGTCATAATACCAAAGTGTGACTTTGAGATTCTGATTCCACTCAAATGAAATGGTATTCCTTTACCCCATGAATGAATTTTCACAGCAGGGACCAGTAAAAGCAAAGGGAAACATCAGTGCACTCTAAACATTTGTAGAAATGGGCATGTATTTAGGAAAAGGATGAATTTGAGATCAGGTCCTATGTGAACTAAATAGGGGCTTATATCCAACCACCCAGCTATAAGATTTCCTCAACAAAGGAATTAGTATTAAAACGGCCTTCGGATGTGACCGAAGCCTCTTGGCAGTTAAGTCTTAAGAAAGAGAGAGTGGACAGGGAAACCACATTTTTTACGTCCAATCATCAGCCCCCAAAAGCAGAACATCCGGTAACCAATTAAAATTGCAAACATCTGGCGAAGCTACTTTCGGACTCTAGAAATCTGCCTGGTTCAGCTTTTTCTGATCCCTCTCATGTCCCGTGGTCTTCTGAGCTTCGCACTAAAATGTCTTGAAACTTTCTGGCCAAAGCTGTCTGCAAGGAGTGCTACTCAGAGCTACAAATAATTCTGACGAGATGCTGGAACTAAACCTCAGGTCCAATGGAGGAGGAGATCTTGGCTTCATATAGAAAATGTTTTTAGTCTGTGACAGTCTCTATCTCCTGTTTGTTTTCTTTCGTTCTCTCCCTTGCTCCCCCAGTAACAGTTCTTGATTCTTCTCTCACTCTTCCCACTTCTTGTTTTGGTCAACTCCGATCAAGTGTATCCCTTTTCAGGGGTTGTCCCAGAGCTCTTGCAGGTTCCAATTATCACAAAAGAATGACAAGAAAAAAAAGAGACACTTCCTACCAAGACGGAGGGTCTTGGCACCCAATGGCATGATCTGAAGGATCCCTGACACCTGTGTCCCCAGATGTTCCTGGAGTCCCAACACAGCCTACCATGGATTCCTGAAATTCTCATTTCCCTTTGGGTTGGGGCATCATTGTTAAAGATTCCTGTATGTACAAATATTCTACCCGGGAGTGGTGACATGTGGACCCATTGACAGGTTCGTCTTGTTGCTTTGGTGTAACCCGCAGAGGAAAGCGGCCTGAAGTAGTGAGACTCAGCACAGATACGCTCTGGTGGAAAGATGGAATGTGCAAAAAACCTCTTAAAGTTGGCCTTGGAATTCGGAGAAAACAGAGAGTGGGCTCCCAAGGGAAGCTGCCCTACTTCCTGTATGGATCAGGTTAGCTCTGTACCCCCAAACATCCAATGAGTGCAGCTGGGCAAGTCTTTACATATCAGCAAAGCCAGCCTTCCCTGGGTGTGGGAAGTTAGGGGCAAGGCAGGGTGAGGGTGGATGGAGGTGACGGGAGGCACCCCCTCTGTGCAAATACCTGAATCTCTCCATTAGAAACTTAATTCCTCTTGCAGATTTTGTACACCATTAAATGCAAGGTCCAAAGATATGTGAATTCTTCTGACCCCAGTGTGAATGAGTTTATTACATAAAAGCCAGGCCACAGCCTGTTTTGATAACAGAAAATGAGAAAGTGACTGAAGGCAAGGCAGCATTCTGCAAGAATAGGAATATGGGGGAGGATACCCATCAGTTCCTCTCAAATCAATGTGAAAAACAAATTCATCAAGAAGCGGTAACCCCAAGACCGATTCTCTGCAAGCCTAAAGCCAGTGCCTCCAGGTAGCTCCGCCTCCCTCAGCTCAGTCCTGGTGCAGGTCTGCACACGGAGTTCCTCTGTTCTCCCCAGACTATTCTATTCCAGTCAGCTACTGCGTAGCATCTCTCCGATCTGTCTTCAAACTCAGCATCAAGAAGGTTCCTGTGCTGAGAGAAGGCACCCTGTGATTGCCAGGGAGCTAGGTTGGTGTCTGCGGCTGTTGGGTGATGGGCTGGAAGGACGGGCTCGCAGCTGCTGCAGTCTGCTTCCTACAGGAGCATCTCTACAGGAGCATCTCAGAAGTAGCAGCAGCGAGTACTGATTTGGTGCTGACTGTCAGGGTTTTACTGCTTGCTGGGGCACCACAATCACTCAGATGAGCATCCATGTGCTCCAAGTGCCTCAAAGCTGCGAGGCTGGCAAGTCTGCAGGGAAAATATCTGATGTTTACCGCTAGTGTTTTAGTGTGTCTGGTGCCAGCTGACCCGAGAATGCTAGAGTGAAATGGGTGTCAAAGATTTCTGTATTCTCCTCCCCTCATCTACAGCTGAGGAAATCATGGTTCCAAGTAGTCAAATGCTTAGCTAAGACCACACAGTTCATCAGGGGCACAGCTGCACACAAGAACCGATCTGCATTTCCTAGGAAACTGGGTTTTCCCATGTAGGAATATGTGTACTTCTTTTCATCAGATGAGAAAATGTATAGCCTTTTTTTTTTTTTCAATTAGCAGGAATCTTGAAGCTAAAGCTTGGTTGCCATTATCATCCATATGGTTTAGGTGGTGATCACTATAATGGATTTCTAAGGTTTTATATATTTTTCTGGTGCCATACAAAAGCACCGCTTCTTCCCTCCCTGTGCCATCTGTCTTCCTCCCAAAGCCTCACTCTTGTCAGACAATAGTGAAGAAGAGATGAAAGGGACCATCTGAGTAATCTACATCTTTAAGGGCTCTGCTAAGCTTCTATCCCAGGGTCCTGGTCCAACGTCTTCTTCATGACTTTGTAATTATTTTTCTTCTTTCATTTTTAATTTGTTCACTTTCAGCATAATCACCCTATGTTTCTTCCAGGCCTATTACTATGGTGATGTGAACCCAGTGCCTTCACCAGAGCCATGAAACCAAGCCCCACTTGGCATAACTAATGATCAGGAATTTAATGCATAACCAAACACATAGATCATGACCATAACAAACGCTTGTCTCAAATACAGTTACAGTCACTGCTGCTCCTGAATGGTGAGCATTTGCTTAACCCAACTGAACACTTATTGAGAACCTGTCCTGTGCCTGGCAGTGTGCTAAACAAGTAAAACACAGACTCTTTTCTTTACAGAACTTCATGGGAAAAACAGATGCATAAAAAATAAACATAAAACCAAGTAAAAAGAAAATGCCAAAGTGACATGTATAAGACCAGAAGCAGCACAGAAAAGACTTGCTCTATCAAGAGGGTCTTTTCAAGTCAGGGACCAGTAAGCACAAAGGCATGGTTTTGAGTTTATTAATACTGGCAAAATAAGAATCTGTGTCTCAGTTTATGTTCTAAACATCAAAGCTAAAAGTTTACAGGCATTCTCATAAAGTGCCTTCTTTATTCTTTCTTAAAGCATCTGAATGCAAGGAATAGAATGACCTAAACATAAAGACCCACAGCAGCAACTTAGCTCCAGTTGTCCTCAGCAGGTGAAAGAAGGGCTGGTCAAGATCTGCAAGGTCGGACAATTAAGTCCCAGGGCTCGAGCTTAGTTGTTCTAAGTGCTACATACCTCACTGCTGAATGTCACTGTGGTCACCTTTGAAGTGCTCTCTTTGGGAGGCTATGCACTGATGACAGTGCCTAGTCCACCCTTCAAAGAAATTTTGAAGATCTTTCTGTAATGGCCCTTGTACATGGTGGCTATTCCAGAAATAGAGTTCCAAAATTGCTTTGAAGAGGGGAGTAGGTACTGGCATTGGTGCATAGCTCCCCAAGGGGAGTACTTGGAAGGTGACCATAGTGATAGTAAGCAATGAGTTATGTAGAACTTTTTCTAGGATGAGTTTGAGGACTGCATTGGCAGATCCCATATAACCACCATCCAGCAGATGAAGTCACTAAATGCCTGAAAATGAATTTACTATACATATACACTAAAAAGCCTGTACAATTATTTCATTAAGTGTATAACTAGCCATACAGGAGACTGTTTCCTATAGTCAAATGAGTGTTTTACGTATAAATGCCATATTTAACACTTGCCTTTTCTCTAATGCAGATTTTTTTTATTGTCCAATGAGAAGAGAACAGGAGATACATAAATTATGTGAGTTATTTGTTCTTTGCTATAGCTATGGACAGAGATGGACTATAATCCACCATCCCCTCAAAAACCAGGAATTATGTGCTTTGCCTTAGTTAAATCACGTTTAAGTTGTTTGCTTAAAGTTAAAGGCAGAGTACTGAACCTTTCCTTGCAGCTTTTCAGTGACTATAACCTTCACAGCCACTCCTTTTGATGCCAAATGGTAGATGGGCTGCTGAGAGGGATTAAGAAAACACAAATAATCACATATTTGCTCCCCCAAATAAGAGGATGTAGAAGATAAGCAAAGGCACATGACAGTAAATGTTTCACTGGTAAGCCAAGCATTAACTACCTGTGGCCAGTTTCTAACCATGTGCCTTTCTCAGAAGAAGCACCAGCTGGCCAAGTTTCTCTTCCAGATCTCTTAAAGATATATATTAGGCCAGGTGATACTGTCCCGTAGCTGTCAATTATTCTGCTTTGGTTTCTACCCCATTTACTCACATATTTTCTATTTCTTTTTCTCTTTTGTCTCAATCTGGATAGTTTCTATTGACTTATCTTTGAGTTATTTGATTCTTTCCCTGGCTATGTCCAGAATACCAATGGGCCTGATGAAGAAATTCTTCATGTCTGAGTCATTTTTAATTTCTAGCATTTCATTTGACTTTTTCTTATAATTTCCAACTCTCTGCTGAAATTCTCCATATATCCATGAATATGGTCCATTTTTATGCTAGATCTTTTAGCATATTAATCACAGTTATGTTAAAGGTCATCTGATCATTGCAACACCTGGGTCACCTCTGAGTCTGGTTCTGCTGCTTATTTTGTCTCTTGACAATGTTTTCTTACTTTTTTGTGTCTTGTAATTTTTAATTGAGTGGCAGACATCATGTGGAGAAAAACAGTAAAGACTAGTTAATAGTATTTATACCTGAAAATAGACATATCTCTTCCTCTGTCAAGTTGTTAGCCTGGGGACGGGGTGGGGATTTGAGTCAGTCTAGTCAGGAGTTGATCTAGGTTTGGGTTTTGTTGTTAATGTCAATATACCACAAGCTTCAAATTCCTCTAGAGGCAAGTTGTTGTTATCTTCAGTTTAGAGTAGGGACTTGGTTACCAAAGTGTTAAAAATTGCTCCCCCTCAACTGTCAGCCATCCTTGAATGCCTACGGCTCCAAAGGGATCTTCCTTCATGTTCTTGCCCTTATCCCAGCAGTACTCTGCTCGGTTCTTATGGTAAGATCCTGGAGTGATGGGAGCAAGGAAGTTTTATTTTTGTCTTAGTCCAGCTGCTGTCTTAGGCAGGCTCTGTACATTTGAGTCTTAAAGATGAGGCTTTTCAGCATTCTTGCCCTTCTTCCCCATGGAAACAAAATTGTGCCTTGTAATAGACTTCATCTTGGGTGGGAGTTCCTTGCTCCTCTGCCAGCAGGAACAGACCTCTGCTTGTGATTGGCATAGGATTCCAGGCAGATCCTGTGGATCACTTTCCTGCCTGTCATAGACCAAAGGAGTTTGGTACCTACTTTCCAAATGCTGGTGGTGCAGTGGTTAAGTGCCATGGCTGCTAACCAAAAAGTAGGCAAAACTTCAAATTTGCCAGGTGCTCCCTAAAAATTCTATGGGTCAGTTCTTCTCTGTCCTGTATGGTTGCTGTAGGGTCACTATGAGTTGGAATCGACCCTATGGCACTGGGTTTGGTTTTGGGGTTCCTTTGCCTGTGTCCTAAAAGCAAGAATGTTGCCTCCCCTTCCCATAGAGGTAGAGGGGTTTTATTTCTAATTTCTCATTTAGGAGAATTGATCATAGTCAGTGATCTTGAGGGGAAGTGTTTGTTTTTGCTTCATGTCAGAGAAAAGTCTGGTAAAGCACACAAAGCTTTGTGTCTGTTCCTTTCCTTCTGCCCTGTCCCTGCAGCCACCAATCACCTCTGCACACCGGTGTCACCAAAGGATGTTCTCTCTGGTCTCTAAAGATCTCTGTGTTTCTCACGAGCATTCAGTGGAGGCTAGTGAAGAAAAGAGCTCATAGTTATTCCAGACACACTGCCCACACTTCACCTTTAAGAATTGGTTATGATTTTGGCTATATGGTGTCTGCCTGTGTTCCCTGTGTGCTGACAAAGTTCAAACAATTTATGTGGCATGTCTTTACTTACAAGGTCTCATCCTCTTTTGGAAGTCAGTTTTCTTAGTTGCCTGCCTGCTTCAGGTTTCTGATGAGCTCAGAAAGGCTTTATAATTTTGTAAATTATCCAGCTTTTCTTGTTGTCAGAATGGGAACAATGTCCTTTCTGCATTCTAAAAAACACACTTGTCATCATCAAGTTGATTCCGACTCATAGTCAGTCCCAAGTGCTCCCTTACGCTGAGTGTTTGAAGCCATTTGGCCCCATTCGACCTCATTCCACATGCTCCTAAAACAGCAGGTAACATTTTTAGGCTCTCCTCTTGGTAAAAATATGCCAAGCACACACACCTGGAGTTTTTCATCTGCCTTTGTTCATTTTCAGGTAATACATCAACATAGAGAATTCTTCTGAGAAGCATTCTGTCTAACAGGAGGGGGAAGAGATCTTTACCAGGCTGTGTTGTTTTTAACATTTGTAAGAAGAAGGAAAAAAAAAAGTCACATTCAGCCTGAATGATTTCATTTGGAGTATTTTCTTGTACCAACTGTGAGAAATTCCATCAGCAAGATACACAATTCCAGACATTTTTTTCTCAGCAAATTATTTCTCTTTTTAGCTTCTCTGATTGGCCCAATTACACTAACTGATTTCCAAATCTACAAATACAGTAGACATGTCACAGAAAATTTAAACAGCCTGTCAGTAACAGAGGAGCCATTGCAAATAAAAAGGCCTTGATGCCCTGAGATCCTCTGTCTCTTAGAAAAACAGAAAAAACATCTCCATGGCTGATGCTTACACCCTGATGAGGACACACAAGCCTTCCCTCCCCTCTTCTTGCAACGGTTTTTGTGTTTTTGTTTTTTACCCTTAAACATGGCTGGCCCCTTGTCCCCATGGAGCAGGCAGCCACAGTTACATCTCATTCATGAGGAGTTTCCTGAAGAGTACCTGCACAGTCCAGTCCCACAACTCCTGAAATTCAGTACTTGAATGCCCACCTCCCTTTTTTAATTTAAATGTGGTGTTTCCAGCAGATGTAAGCTAACACATTAATATAGTATCATGGAAGCATGACTTTTTTATTTGCAAGCACCTATCATGTTCTATTTGTCAGACTGGTTGGCTACCATCTAGCCAGGCCTAGAGGCATGGAATACTGGCCAGCAGAAATTTCGATGGGTAAGGAAAGACCTAGAGTACTGGAAAGAGACAGCAGTAACAGCGAAAGCCAAGAAGTCTGATGATACTGGAATGAGCAAAAAGGGAGGCAGAAGAGAGAAACTCTGAGATAATTTTGCCTTGGTACTCTGCTCATAGAGTCAGCAAAGAACCAATCATGTCTTACTTGTAGTAAGAACAAGAAAGTACATACAGAGGGTTATACAGGTAATTCCTGACTTATGATATATTTGAGTGACAACAAACCACATTTATGACCATTCCTCCCCTTTTTTTGTATGTCTTCTCATTAGTAATATGAACTACGTACAATGTTGCGGGGTGTAATTTGCTGATGTCATCATCTTTATTTCAACCCTTAAAGACAAAACAAAGATCAGATTCAAAAAGATACTGATAATAAAAAGCAATAATAATGAAGAATAAAAACAAAACGGGGTATTGCCTTACGTGAGAACTGACTTTTGATGAAGTCATCGGAATGAAATCCCAAACTACCTAGGCTGTTATATATAACATCCCACTTTCGTCCTCAGTCTGGATTCTCTCTGGAGTTTGCTTTATGTGTCTAGAGAAGATAAATATTCTACTCTGTATTAAAAATAAAAAGTTGTCATCCAGTTGATTCAGACTCATGGTGATCCCATGTGTGTCAGAGTAGAACTGCGTTGCATAAAGTTTTCAATGGCTGATTTTTCAGAAGTAGATCACTAGGCCTTTCTTCTGCAGTGCCTCTGGGTGGATTCAAACCTCTGATCTTTTGGTTAGCAGCTAAGCACACTGCACCACTAGGGCCCCGTATGCTAAATTACAGGAGTTTAATGCCCTAGAAAACAACCAGCCTGTATATTTGTGTCTTCTAGCTTTGCTCTGTTATTGGTCTCTATTTGTAGAGTGAGACCACTGACATTATGTATTTGCACATCTGCAACTCTGGTACAGAAGAGAAAATAAGAATCTAAACAGGGCTTATGGAGAGGAAAAGACTGAAATGATTGCCATTCCCGTCTCAATCCTGAATTAGAGGAAAAACAAAAACATTAACAGAAGAAAGAAGGGTAAAAACCATGGAAATCAAAGACAACAGAGGAAATGATAAACAAACTAAGGATGGTGCTAAAGGAAGGAGAGACTGTTACTCAGGGTTGACTAAATGAGGAAATAGATTAATCAGTTAGCAAAAAAAAAAAAAAAAAAAAAAAACTACAGAAATATAGATCTTGATTTCCTTCCTCTAGCCTCTTGCATTAAGTTTCTCCCAAACAGAAATGAAATTGAGAAAATGAAAAAGAGCCATATGATCTCTTATTTTCCCTTTTGCTCCCCCCACCCCAGCTTAGAGATGCCGAGATCTGAAGAGGCAAGACAGCAAAGCAGAAAGGGCCCCATGCAGAGGCATGGGCAGTTATCTGGTGTCTAGGAAAGGGGAGGAGATTGCTGGAGAGTTTGAGAGATTGTTCCAAGCATGTAAGTGACTGAGTAAGTAAACAGGTTGAGGATAATGGATAGCAGATGAAGTCAAATTTCTCACTGTCCAAAAGGAGGTACAAAAAAGGCTACAGAGAACCCTAAGGCATTGGACTGGAATTGAAAGTATTGGCAGGAACTCATGGATTAATATTATACAGATAGAGAGACAGACAATTACAAATGTATGTATGCATACATATCTGTATCACACATACATATGACAACCAGTAGTAATGGGCACACAAACTGATATGATTTTGGTGTCTAAATACCACTCTCCAATATAAGAATCAGGGTTCAATGGAGAAACAGCTGATTTAGGGCTATGGTACAAAGAGTACAGGATGAGTATGGAATGATTTATTGTGTCAGAAAGTGAGGAAATGCTCAAAGAATGATGAGGAGATGTCAAAGACCAAAGATACTAAATTGAAGGGGTCTCCATTGACTTAATTTATTTGAGCATCAAAATAAATCATGGGAGAGTCAGATTATAACCCACTGGGTAAAACAGGAATATATGAGTCCAAATTGGCATAAACAACAAACAAATACATCAATGGGGAGAAGGCAAAGTCTTCCCTTCATAGAATGCCAACTAATAAATGTAGAAGAAATAATGGAAATGGAAATTCACTCTTTGGAGCTGTCAGAGTGGTGATTGATACAGGCAGGAGTTATCAGTGGACCCAAAGTGGTGGGTACAGGTTTGGTGAGAAACAGACCATTGGCATTACACGGGAATATGACTGTCACCACACATACACATATACACACAAAATACTGATCAACTAACACATGGCCATTGACTCGATTCCAACTTATAGCAACCCTGGAAACCCCACTGGCACAGTGGTTAAGTGCTATGGCTACTAACCAAAAGGCCAGCAGTTCAAATCCACTCTATAGGGCACTCTACTCGGTCCTATAGGGTTGCTATGCGTCAAAATTGACTCAACAGCAACATCTTTGGATATGTTTCATTATAGAAACCCTATAATGCAGAGTAGAACAGTTCCACTGGGTTTCCAAAGCTATAATCTTTATGGAAGCAGAATGCCACATCTTTCTTCTGGGGAGTGGCTAGTGGGTTCGAAGTGCTGACCCTTCAGTTAGCAGTGAAATGCTTAACCACTGCACCACCAGGACTCCTAATGATGAATGACAAAGGAAAATTGATGATTTTACAGTTGAACAACTTGGCAGACACCAACTTGACCAGGTGATCTAGCTTAACATCCCCAGGAATAGAAAGGGGACATGATTTCTATGGTATTCCTACTAAGAATACATGGCCTTAGTCTGGTTATGAAGGAACATCAGCCAGATCCAGGTGAGAATGAAAAACTGTCAGAAGCATGAAAGACAGGGAAAGATTAGGGAATAATTTCAGATGAAAGGAAACTGATGAGACACAATGACCAGATGCAAACTGTGTTTCTGGATAGACTTTGGGGTCAAAATAAATAAATAAATAAAAGAGAGAGAGAGAGAAACTGGTTGGGACAGCAGGCAAAGTTGTAATGAGGTCTGTGGACTGGATGGAAATCCTTGTGGCATAGTGATTAAGAGCTATGGCTGCTTGCTAACTAAAAGGTCAGCAGTTCAAATCCAACAGGTGCTCCTTGGAAGCTCCAAGGGGTAGTTCTACTCTGTCCTATAGGGTATCTATGGGTTGGAATCAGCTCAATGACAACAGGTTTAGTGGATTGGATAGGAGTCCCTGCATGTGCAAAAGTCTCACACACTCAACTGCTTAACCAAAAGATTGGTGCTTCAAGGCTACCCAGGATAGTTTTGGACCTAGGAAGAAAGGCTGGTGATCTGAAAACTCAGTCACTGGAAACCCTAGGGAGCACAGTTGTATTTTGGGGTTGCCATGAGTATGAATCAACTCAACATCATCTGCTTTCATTGGTAGATTGTATCAGTGTTGATTTCCTGGTGGGAGGTCTGAAAGGTAGTTATATGGGAAAGTGTTCTCTTTTTTTGGGTGGAGCACTAAACATCTGGAATATTGAGGGCTGATGAGGAATTGTATGTTATATGTTGTAGGTAGACTGGGAGAGCAACACAAATACAGTAAGAAGCTAATGAAGAATCTGGGCAATGGAGTTGGGGAATTCTTTGTACTGTGCTCATAACTTTTCTGTAGGATGAAAATGTTTTAAAATGTTAAAAGAGAAAATAGATGACAGGGAGGAATGGTAGTCCACTGGAAGGTCCATTGGAGAGACAGCTGGAGAAGACGAGGCAAAGCTACAAGCTCTGGTGACAGTGATACAGGGTGGGTGGCCCATTTCTCACTGAGGGCTCAGCGTCCGTGCTACATACTTGACCACAGGCATCTCTCCTTTCACTACTGGAATTCTCCTATTGTTCCTTCACGGAAACCCCTGAACGCCACCTAACTACCACAAAGAACAGCTCATGGGCCCAGTGTAGGGAGCAACTGTGGGGGAAGCCTCTTCCAGAGGGCAGACATTTATGATTGGCTGGGCCATCCAACCTGCAGCCTCTTTCTAACCCAGACAGTGTATGGCTCTGCAGAGACTGCTTGGTGGGAAAGGTCTGATAAAAACACATCGTCTTGGGAATGAATGAATCAGAAGCCATTGAAAGTTGAAGAAACTGCCAGAACCTTGGCAGAAAACCACACCATATGTTCTTGGCAAACCTGTCTGTTGTGCCAGGGTTGGAGAGCAGGAACTGAGAAGAAAGTGCAAATGCAGAAAGAAGTGGTACATATGACAAGGAACAAGACAGGTACTAAGCATTTTCTCATCTTCGTTTTATTACAGTCCAAATATAGCCCTCTTACTTAGGTAGTCCTTAAGGTTCATAGTTTACTAGATGTTTTTGCAGAACAAAGATGCTCCAATTCTTTTCATTATCTTAAAAACAAACAAAAAACAAATCCACAAGCATTTTCAGAGCTCTGCAAGGAGATGCATCAACCTCAGATCACCTCTGTCTACTGCTCTCTGTGGAAAACTAGCAATGGCCCCTAAGCTTGGAGAAATCCTTGAAGCTCAGCGGCAAATCAGCTGCAGAGGTGGAAAGGCCCTATGGGAGCGTGGAGGAGGAAGTGTGAGCTCAAGCTAATGAGACAATAGGACCATGAAATCGAGCTCTGTAGCTAAGAATATCTCCTATGGACTAGAAAGAATTTCCACATCTGAGGTCTTGGAATTCTTCTAAAAAATGAGAACAGAGCCAGAACATCGAAGAAATGGGGGTGAGGTTCAAAATGAAGTAATATTGGATAAGGAATGGAGGCCTCTGAATAGTCTCCTTGACACATCACTTCATCTCCTGTGCCTCAATCTACATATCTTCAAAACAACAGACCTGCTCTCATTTCTTGTCCTTATTGTTATATGCCGTCAAGTTGGTTCCATCTGATAGGTATGCCATGTACAACAGAATGAAACACTGCCCAGTTCTGTGCTACTCTCACAATCCTTGCTACACTTAAGCCCTGTGTTCAATCACTGTCAGTCCATCTCATTGAGGGTCTTCTTCTTTTTCACCCACCCTGTTCTCTACCAAGTATGATGTCCTTCTCCAGAGACTCATCCCTTCTAATAATGTGTCCAAAGTACGTGAGACATAGTCTCGCCATCCTTGCTTCTAAGGAGCATTCTGGTTGTACTTCTTCCAAATCAGATTTGTTCATTCTTTTGGCAAGCCAAAAACTCAAACCTGCTGCTGTTGAGTGGATTCTGACTATTATAGGACAGAGTAAAATTGCCCCACAGAGTTTCCAAGAGCACCTGGCTGACTTGAGCTGCTGATTTTTTGGTTAGCAGATGTAGCACTTAACTACTACACCACCAGTGTTTCTAGTCCCTGATGTGTTCAATATTCTTCTCCAATTCCACACATCAAAGGCATCAGTTCTTCCTCAGTCTTCGTTACTTACCATCCAGCTTTTGGACGAGTATCAGGTGACTGAAAACATCATGGCTTGGGTCAGGCACAACTTAGTCTTTAAGGTGATGTCTTTGCTTTTCAACGCTTTAAAGAGGTCTTTTGCAGCAGATTTGTCCAATGTAATGTGTCTTTGGATTTCCTGACTGTTGCTTCTGCGGGTGTTGATTGTGGATCCAAGTAAAACAAAATTCTTGACAACTTCAATCTTTCTTCATTTATCCCAATGCTGCTTATCGGTCCAGTTGTGAGAATTTTTGTTGTCTTTATGTTGAGGTGTAATCATACTGAAGGTTGTAGTCTTTGATCTTTACCAGTAATTGCTTCAAGTCCTCTTCACTTTTAGCAAATAAGGCTGTGTTATCTGCATAATGTATGTTGTTAATCTTCCTCCAATTCTGATGCAACATTATTCTTCATGTAGTCCAGCTTCTTCGATTATTTGCTCAGCATACAGATTGAATAGGTATGGCAAAAGGACATGATCCCAACAGCTTTCTTGACTTTAAACCATGCAGTATCCCCTTGTTCTGTTGAGACTGCTGCCTCTTGATCTATGTACAGGTTCCTCATGAGCACAATGAAATGTTCTGGAATTCCCATTCTTAACAACATTATCCATAACTTGTTACAGGGTCCACATAGGTGAATATTTTGCATGGTCAATAAAACACAGCTAAATGTCTTTCTGGTATTCTCTGCTTTTAGCCAAGATCCATTTGACATCAGCAATGATATCCCTGGTTCCACGTACTATTCTGAATCCAGCTTGAATCTGTCAATAAACTGTTGCAGTCACCCTGGAATAATCTTTACCAAATTCTACTTGCCTGTGATACTAATGATATTGTTTGATAATTTCCATATTCAGTTGGATCACCTTTCCTGGGAAGAGGCATAAATATGGATTTCTTCCAGGCGGTTGGCCAGGTAGCTGTCTTCCAAATTTCTTGGCATAGACAAGAGAGCCCTCCAGTGCTGCATGCATTTGTTGGAACTTCTCGAATGGTACTCCATCAATTCCTGGAGTCTTGTTTTTTGCCATCACCTTCAGTGCAACTTGGACTTCTTCCTTAAGCACCAGCAGCTCCTGGTCATGTGCTACCTCCTGAAATGGTTGAATGTAGACCAATTCTTTTGGGTATAGTGACTCTGTGTAGTCCTTTCATCTTTTTTTGATGCTTGCTGCGTCACATGTAATATTTCCCCCATAGAATCCTTCAAGACTGCAATCTGAGGCTTAGATTTTTTTCTTCAGTTCTTTTATCTTGAGAACTGCCAATCTTTGCTTTTGGTTTTCTTTCTGCAGGTCTTTGCACATTTTATTATAATACATTACTTTGTCTTCTCCAGGCACTCTTTGAAGTCTTCTGTTCAGCTCTTCCACTTCACCATTTCTCCCTTTTGCTTTAGCTACTCAGTCTTCAAGAGAAAGTTTCAGAATCTCTTCTGACATCCATTTTGGTCATTTCCTTCTTTCCTGTCTTTTTAATGCTTTCTTCATGTATGATATCGTTCCACAACTTGTTGATCTTCAGTTATTAGTGTTCAATACATTAAATCTATTCTTGAGATGGTCTCTAAATTCAGGTGGGACACTGACAAGGTCATACTTCAGCTTTGAGGACTTGTTCTAATTTTATTCACTTTCAACTTAAACTTGCATAAGAGTGATTTTCATACACTGTTCTACAGTTGGCCCCTGGCCTTGTTCTGACTGATTACCGAACTTTTGCATTGTCTTTTTCCACAGATGAAGTTGATTTGATCCCTGTGTATTCCATCTGGTGGCATCTATATGTATCATCACTATTCATGTTGATGAGAAAAGATATTTGCAGTGAAGAAGTCATTGGTCTTGCAAAATTCTATCAGGTAGTCTTCAGCATCATTTCTGTCATCAAGGCCATATTTTCCAACTAACGATCCTTTTTCTTTATTTTCAACTTTCTCATTCCAATAACCAATAATTATCTACACATCCTGATTGTATGCTTGATCAATTTCAGACTACAGAATTTGGTATAAAAGATATTCAATTTCTTCATCTTGGGCCTTAGTAGTTGGTGCATACGTTGAAATAATACTCATATTAACTGGCCCTCCGTGTAGGCATACAAATATTATCCTACCACTGAAGTGTTGTACTTCAGAATAGATCTTCAAATATTCTTTTTGTCATTCCTCTTCAAGCTGTCATTCCTAGCATAGTATACCATATGATTATCTGATTCAAAATGGCAATGCCTGTCCATTTCAACTCACTAATTCCTAGGATATCAACACTTATGTGTTCCATTTCATTTTTTATATTTTCCAATTCTTCTTGATTCATTCTTCCTACATTCCATGTTCAGATTTTTAATAGGTGTTGAAGCTGTTTTTTTCTCGTTTTGAGTCATGCCACATCAGCAAATGAAGGTCCTCACAGCTTAACTTCATCAGCACTGAGGTTGACTCTACTTGGAGGAGGTGGGTCTTCCCCAGTTGTCTTTTGAGTGTCCTCCAACCTGAGTGGCTCTGTGTCAGACAATATGTGTACCTCTGCTATTCGTAAGGTTTTCACTGGCTAGTTTATATCAGAAGCAGATTGCTGGGCCCTTCTTCCTAATCTGTCTTAGTCTAGATCAGCTGAAACCTGACTTCCATGGATGATCCTGTTGGTATCAGATACCGGTGGTATGGCTTTATGCATCACCAGTATCACATAAGCCCCCACAGTTCAAAAACGGACAGACACTTGGGGCTGTTTCATCTCTTAGCCTCCTCTGAATTCCACAGTTCCAAAAATAAAACAATGCACTAGGTCTCCAATGTATTTTGGTGTCTATGAAACCATTTGCTAGCAAGTTAACCCTGGTTCGTAGAGACCCCATCAGTATCAGAGTAGAAGATATTCAGGGACTGATATTTTAGAAGCAGTTCACAGGCCATTTTTCTGAGGCACTTTTGGATGGATCAACATCTCCAACTTTTCTGTCCATACCCTAGTGTGTTAACCATTTGCACTGCCAAGGCACGCTAAAATTTATTTTTTTAAGACCTATATTTTCCTTATATTTGCATCAGTTCCCAGCACAGAACCTGGCATATCCTGGGTGTTTCACAGCATTTTGTGGAATCAGAAACACATTCATGCAATCTAACACACACACACACACACACACACACACACACAGAGCTATCTTTTTTTCTTAATCTTGACAGACTAAGAAAATCCCATCTGGTCTTCATATTGTAAATTCACAGCAACTGAACCACAAAGTGGAGTTTGGAGGGTGTATTCTGCTAACAGCTGTTTTCCTTGCAGTATGTTTCCGATCATTCCTGAAGAGGCTATTTACCCTTTTCCTGCCCCAGAGGATCCCAGTGACGTTCTTAGTATTGCTACAAACGAAGATCTTCTTTACATAACTAAACTGATCAATGAACTCTTCCTTCACTGTGAAGAAAGGAAAATAAAACCAGTCCAGGAGAAGATCACCCAGAGGAATAACTGTTTTGCTGTTCAGTTTCAAATACATCCAAGAAATGCAATGGAAAGCCACTCAGGTGGGAGACTTGGGCTCTGGTTCAGGGACAATCTTGTGAACCATTTGCTCTATTTACCTCCCAAGGGTGATGTGAGCATTAAAACTTGTCATGCCTGGGGAAGCACTTTGGAAGGCACAGACACGATGGAATTGCTTCTGTTGGTAGTTGCCATCAAACTGATGACAACCCCCGGTACCAAAGAATGAGACACTGCCTGATTATGCATCACCCTCACAATTGTCAGCATGTTCAAGTTCACTGTTGCAACTACAGTGCCAATTCATCTCACTGAGAGTCTTCCACGTCCTCACTGGTTTTCTGCTTCACCACACCTCCAGTGATTGTTCTTTCCTGATGACATGTCCATAACAAATGAGTCAGACTGTGTTCTTCTGTGATCCACAAGGCTTTCATTCACTCATTTTTGGAAGTAGGCTGCCAGACCTTTCTTCCTTGTCTGTTCTGAAAGTTCCACTGGAACCTGTCCACAATGGGTGACCCTGCTGACATCTGAAACACGACGGCATAGTTTCCAGCATCACTGCATCAGACAAATCATCACTGAATGACAAACTGGGATAAGAGTGATAATGTAAACTGTAATCTGTGATTATTAAATACCCCAGTGTCTCTAATGACATGAAATCAACTTACTTAAAAAAACTATAAATTGGTTATTATAATTAGCAAAATGAAATCAAGTTCATTTATTTCCTGCTGATACACGAATACATCTACCTACTTAAAATAATTCAGTGGATGGAAGTTTTCAAGTTTCATCTTTTTCACTAACAGGTTTTCTGGTGGGAATCAGAACTTCCGAAGAGTCTATGTTACCTGATGTAGGATGTCTAGGATCTTGTTTGTTTAGCTGTATTCCACAGAACTTACTTCCCCAGGTGGGGTCTGTAGTTGCATAGTCTCTCTCTTCTATCATGATTTCAAGCTGCCAGAGGCAATGTGTTTTAAGAAAGAGAGAAAATTAGCAAGAATTTGTTAGCCTTTGGGAAAGATTCAGATCCTCCTGCTTGAGAAGGGACATGGATAAATTATTCTGATCCTAAAACTCAATTAAAAAAAAAGAAGCCAAACCCACTGCCCTTGAGTCTATTCCAACTCACAGTCACCCTACAAGACAGCCTACAATTGCCCCTATAGGGTTCCCAAGGGGCACCTGGTAGATTCAAACTGCTTGCCTTTCGGTTAGCAGCATAACTCTTAACCACCAATCCATAAGGGCTGAGAATCCAACTCTGCCTTTCTACAGATTACCAAAAACTGAACCTACTGTTGTCAAGTTGATTTCAACTAGCAGTAATCCTTTAGGATAGAGCAGAACTGCCTCCTAGGGTTTCCAAGCCTATCGACCTTTATGGAAGAGGACTGCCACATCTTTTTCCTGCAGAGAGGTTGTTGGGTTCAAACAGCCAAACTTTCAGTTAGTGGCTGAGTGCTTTAACTGCTGTAGCACCATGGCTCCTCTCCTACAGATTAACCCAACCCACTGCTGTCTAGTCAGGTCTCACTCATAGCAACCCAATAGGCCAGAGTAGAACTTCCCCATAGAGTTTTCAAGGAGTGCCTAGCAGATTCGAACTGCCAACCTCTTGGTTAACAGATGTAGCACTTAACCCGTTATGCCACCGGGGTTTCCCTCCTATATATTCGGTACAAAGAAAATAATTTTCCCAGTGATGTCTTATTGGGAAGGTTTCCTGTGTGAGTCTGTGAAGGCAGAGGTAGAATTAGAGAACTATGTAGTTCAACACCATTTCCATTCCTATCAGTATTTCCTAAGAAAATGATGACAGAGAAAAATAAGTTTCTACAGCTATGCTGATCTGCAAAGGGGACCTCTCTAGACAACGTTCGTCACCCTCTTTCATTTCATTTGTTCCACCTTCACTGAACTACCTATTACTGCATGTTCTTTTACTACTCTGCCTTTGCCTAGTCTGTTCCCTCTCACTGCAAATCCCTCTTAACGATTCTCTACCTGGCAGATTTCAATTCTTCCCTGACATACTGGCATTTTAGTCACCACTTCTTATTAGAAGCAGTGTGAGAACAGAGACTGGGCCTTGTTCACCTTGGATTAGCCAGCTCTTAGCACAGTGTTCAGCATATTAGAAGAGACCAATAAAAATTTGTTGAATGAATAAATGGGAGAGAACATCTTCTGTGGCATTTATCACAGTTTATCTGGATAGCATTTGTCACATTTAACTTATAACTTTCCACTTAAAAACCTGACTCCTCTAGCTGTCTCTGAGTTCCTTGCAAGCACATGATACGTCTTATTTATCATTGTGTGTTCTTGTCTTTAGCATGTGATTGAGTCATTGTTAGTGTTCAGTGAGCTGAATGTGTGAAGAAACTTCATGTGGGTCTTCTTAGACCCATCTCACCAAAGTCACAACCAAATTCAAAAAAACTCATAAGACATTCAGAATTATCCTCTCAAGGCCCCAGTTTTCTCAGCTATAACAGAAGAAAGTTAAATTCCATGATTTCTGGGCCTGTCTAGAGCTAATCTTCCATCACTTAGAAAAAGAATTAGTTATTACAATCATCACAGACCAACAAATCCTGATCAAAAACTTAACGTTTGGCTGCTGTACAACAACTTACTCTGTAGCAGAAATTATGGTTATACCTACTCTCCCAAACCAAACCCAACCCACTGCTGTCGAGTCAATTCTGACTCAGAGTGACCCTAGAAGACAGAGTAGAACTTCCACATAGGGTTTCCAAGGCTGTAAATTTTTATGGAAGATGACTGCCATCTTTCTCAGCTGGTGGGTTTAAATCACTGACCTTTCTATTAGCAGCCTAGTACGTTAATCATCTGTACCACGAAGGGACTCCAAATGTAAAATCTTTAATCAGTGGTGATTACAATCTTAACACCCATCCATTTTCATTTAGGTAGCCTACAACCAATTTTGGCACCTACTGTGCGTGCAGGCAGGTCCCTGCGTGGTACAAACAGTCCTTGGGTGGTACAAACAGTCAAGTACTCGACTACTAGCCAAAAGGTTGGAAGTTTGAACCTACCCAGAGGCCCTAGGAAGACAAGCCTGGCTATGTCACAGCACCGAAAATCTTATGGCATGGTTCTACTCCTCATGCATGAGGATACTGTAAGTGAGAACTGACTCAACAGCAACTAGCAGTGACAAAAACAATACAATATCAGGCTGGATCCTGTTACCAAGTATTGAATAAAACCAGTCTGTTTTCTCAAGGTGCCTCATTTTCATGGAAAAGGCAAAAATAAATACATAAACACATTAGCACAATGTCTTGTAGTAATAAATATTACAGAGAAAAATAAGAGAAGATAATGAGGGAGAGTGTAACTGGAATGGTCCAGAAAATGTCTCTTCTTCCTCTTGACCTTATGCCAGAGCTATAAGTGATAATGCTTTCCTTTTTGAGCGAAATTTTCTCCTGGGGTATTAGACTCAAGTACTTTCTTTCCTACCAGGAAAGGCCAAGTGAACCAGTGTTTGCTAGTTACATAAGAATAGAAGGGAAAACTCAAAAAATGTGGCTTCTTGACCCTGGACTTACAGCTTTTGTTCCCAGTGGAGTATCCATGTTGACCCAACAAATTCAGGAATTTAGAAGAACAGAGCCTCTGACCATTCCCCCCCACTCCCACTTTTTTTTTTTTTGATGTGGCTAACTGGTCAGTGCTGAAATTCAATAAGCTCATCCAGAAAGTTTTTTCCTTTCTTTCTTTCTCTTTTTTTTTTTTTTTTTTTGGTATGGCTGCTACATTAAAATATTCTGACCTGATACAAAGATCTAGCAATAATTCTGGAAACTGAACACATGAAGCTAATACCGGCATGTGTGTAATTGCCAGCCAAGCCAAGTAAATGTGTGTAATTAGGTAGCCATTTATTCCAATGAATATTAGAGCATCTACTAAGTGGCAAACCCTACCCCGGGGGAAAATAAGAATAAGCAGTTAAGGACTTTGCCTACAGGTGGTTTATAGTTTACTAGAAGAGCTAAGACACACACAACATTGCCACGATATATGGTAAGACATGACTGAAATTACAAGAGAGCTACAGAGCACTTGTAAAAGGAAAGAGTACTTCAAGCTATGGAGGTCAGGGATGCCTTCACAATGGCTTTTGAATGAGACTTGAATCATCAGTGCGGCTGCTACAGTGGCAAAGACGGCACAACTGTAGGTAGTAAGGGACTCCTGGCTCTACATGGGTGCTAAGCCCATCGTGGCCAGGGCAACAACACTTCACGCCTAGAGAGGCAGTTTATCTGGCTTGACCACCTCCACTGCTGTTGATGCTGTTAGGTGCCGTCGAGTCGGTTCCAACTCGTAGCAACCCCGTGTACAACAGAATGAAGCACTTCGTGGTTCTTTGTCATGCCCACAATCATTGTTATGCTTTAGCCCATTGTTGCAGCCATTGTGTCAATCTATCTTCTCAAGCATCTTCCTCTTTTTTACCGACCTTCTACTTTATCAAGCATGATGTCCTTCTCCGGGGACTGATCCCTCCTGACAACATGTCCAAAGTATGTAAGACATAGTCTCACCATCCTTGCTTCTAAGGAGCATCCTGGTTATACTACTTCCAAGACAGACCTGTTCGTTCTTTTGACAGTCCATGGTATACTCAATATTCTTCTCTAGCACCACAATTCAAAGGCATCAATTCTTCTCTTTTCCTTATTCATTGTCCATCTTTCTCATGCATATAGTACAATTAAAAACACCATCATGGCTTGGGTCAGGTGCACCTTATTCTTCAAGATGGTATCTTTGCTTTTCAACACTTTAAAGAAGTCTTTTGAAGCAGATTTTCCCAATGCAATGTGTTTCGACTGCTGCTCCCATGTTTACCCTTATCGCAAGCCACCACTGCATTTTACCTAGTCCACTGCCTCAGCCTTCTAACCAGTCTCCCTGCTTCTGTCCTATGCCCCATTTATTCTCAAAGCTGCCAGACTGATCTGTTAAAAATCTAAATTAGATGGAGCATCTCTTATTTAATGCCATCATTGACTTCTCACTGCCCTTGGATTTAACTTGAAAGCCCTCACCTTAGTCTATAATCCCTTCATGATTTGGGTCCAGCGACTTCTCCTAGCTCCTTGCCTATCACTTGGTTTTCAATCAGTCCACTCCATTTGTTATTCCGCAAAGAAATGAAACTCACTTCTGCCCAAGGGCCTTTGGTCATGCTTTTCCCTCTTCCAGGAAGGCTCTTCCCAGAAACCCTGTGATTCTCTCCTACTTCTTTCAGATCTTACAAAAGTCATCTGCTTAGAGTTATCATCCCAATTATCCCTCTAAAACAGAGTCCTTTACCTGACTTTATTTTCCTCCATGATACTTATCATTAGCTGAAATTACACATGTGTTTACTTTCTTGCTTATTGTCTGCCTTCTGTACCAGAATATACGTGCTAAGAGAGCAGAGACTGTCTGTCTTATTCAGTGCCTAGAATAGTACCTGGTACAATGTAGATATTCAACAAATAGAATGGGATGACTGCCCAAACACCCTAGTGAGGATTTTATTCAATATAACTTTTATCTCTGTTTTCAGCAGCCAACACATTCAACTTCCTCGAATGCTGAATGACTTCCAAATATCTATCTTTCAGGCAAACCTCTTATCTGAGTTCCAGGCTCGCATATCATTTAGACATCTCATAGACTTCACCATGTTCTTCACACAGCCCTGTTCTTGTGGCCTCATTCCCCGTTTCCACACATTGAGGCCAGCCACAGCAGTCTTTGTCTCGGTGAATGGTGCTATCACCTGTACATCACAAAAGTCAGACACCTGAGGGTCATTCTTGAAATCTTCTTCCCTTCCTCCACCATCCAAGTCACTTCCCAAGCCTGTTGGTTCGCTTCAGTGAGTGTTACAGCCAAGAAAACCCTATGCCGAACCCACTGACCACTGAGTTGACTTCAACGCAAAGCCATCCTACGGAACAGAGTAGAACTGCCCCACACGGTTTCGAGGGATTGACTGCTGGATTGAACTATCAATCTTTTGGTTACAGCTGTCTCTTAACCACTGTGCCACCAAGGCTCGCAAAAACCCTACAGAGCAGATTGACTCGGTAACACACATGGTTGCCATGAACCAGAATCAACAAGAGGGAGCGTTTTTTGGTTTTTGTTTTTTTATTTTGGTTTTCCTTTAGTTCAATTCTCTTCCTCACAGAAGCCATTTCTGAATGCAACTCTAAACCATGTATTGTATATATTCTCATAAAGCCCTGTGTCTTTACTTCATGGTTTCTAACACAGTTTGTATTTGTTTACCGACTGCTATGATAATTGGATTAACAGTTCTTAGTGCCACAAGACCACAGTTCAGAGAATACAAGGGTAATAACTTTTTTTTCTTTTATTACATTTCTGGAAACACTGGTGGAACAATGGTTATGTGCTATGGCTGCAGATCAGAAGGTCAGCAGTTCAAATCCACCAGGTGCTCCTTGGTAACTCTATGGGGCAGTTGTACTCTGTCTATAGGGTCACTGTGAGTCAGAATCAATTTGATGGCATTGGGTTTGGTTTTATTGTATTTCTAAAGTCCAACATCCCACATCCACATGGAGATGTACATAATGGTACTTGCTTCATGGGCTGGGAGCTTGAACAATGCTTCATTAAATTCAAGAATCAGGCATTCTTATAAATGTAGTGATATACATGTGTATGTATGTCTTCTTATGTCTAAGTTTGTTTTCCTGTAAGTATAAAACCCACTACCATTCAGTCCCTGCAGATTCATAGTGATCCTGTATGTATAACAAATATTAGTAGAATGCAATTTATGCAACAAGGGAATTCTCCCTGAATATTCAGGTTCCTCTTACATAAGCCAAGAATTCCTCTTTCCCCACTACTTAGGGTAATTATTTCCTATTATGGCTGGCAGCACATATTCCTTTCACAAAACACACTTTGTAAGTGTGTTATATAAGGATCAACATTTGCTGTATTACCATCATAATAGTCTGCAAGTTCAAAAGATTTAAACCAGAAGCAAATTTTCAAGTCATGACCCCAGGACAACAGCCTGTTTTTATCTTCTCTAAACAACAAATGTGTGACATTCTATGTACCATTACGAAGCTAGTCCTGGAAACGTTATAAAGAGACAGCATTGTCCCCACGGATGCACTAACATGCTTAATGAGGGCACAAGTTCGGCCACTACAGTGCTGTTTTTCTCTCTTGCTACTCATAATCCCGCCTCCAAAACCAAACCTAGCAAACCATCCTGTAAAACTAGAAGGAGACTCGGGCCATGCCGACAAACCCTCTCCAGGGCAGTCTGTCTACAGCTCTCTGTCACTGCAGAGGTCAGATCTTGTAAGACACAGACAGACAGGGCTGAGGATTTGAGGCACCAAGGGACAGCCTGCATGAGCAGCAAGGGGACTTTGCATTATGGCAAACGCTTTCTTTCATCTCCCCTCTGAAATTCGTTTCTCTGTTTGCAGCATTTTCCTCTTTGAAAGAAAGAGGTTAGCCTTTGCCAAGACTTCAGTCTTAAGTTTAGTAGGACTAAATAGCTCCTTGTCACTGGCACTGGGCCGATAAGAAATAGTGTCAATAAAGTGCAAATAATCCCTTGGTCCCTGCTGCTCTCTGAGCCTGAAATGAACCAAGGAGGTGCTCTGAGGAGAGACGGCAGAGGGACCAGCCTCTGGTCTCAGCCAAAGGGGACCAATCAGGAAAAGCCATTCCCCGGGTGTCATCCAAATCTTCCAATTTCATGCAGAAAATGAATACTGGCTCAAGTCGTATGAAGGTTTGGTTGTCCCCATTTCTGCTAAATGACTTCCTTTGAGAGCTGGAATCTTAACCCTTGGAAGGCCTGGGAAGCTTCGACACTCCCCAGCAGTGAGCTGCACTGCAGAGAAGCAGTCATCTGTATTTCTCAAGCCACAACACTGAACAAAGAAAGCCGGGGACTCTCATCAGCCTGCTCCCAGGAATGTATTCCCACAGGCTGCCGGGAGAGTGGAGAGAGACAGCAAAACGCCTCACCTGTGGTGGTGGGGTCTGGGACAACATACGACTGCCTGGATGCCTGAGTCTGCAGAGTGGGGATCTTAAACCCATCCCAAGTCCCCCTCCCCTAGGCTGCTCTAATAGCAGGACTCTCACCCTGCTCCCATACTTTGCTCCTTCTGCCTCCTCCCACGAAGGAAATGGATTCAGAGTCTCAAAGTGGCTATCCAAAAGTTAACCCTGAGCTACACACATTTGCTTAGTATCACAACAAATGTCCCCACATCCACCCATGTGGGTGCTGGTATTAGGGAGTAGAAAGATCAGAGAAGGGGAGGATTTGCTCCTCCCATCTAGTTGGCACACATAATCCCATGCAGGTGCATTTCCCCTGTGAAATCCATTTTCATGGGCTTCTGCTTCATATTACATCCTACTTCCGTTTCCCATCACACCCCTCACCCACCCCATTTTCTCTGATCTTTTCACTG
The DNA here is from genome assembly GCA_028571685.1 of Heterohyrax brucei. NCBI lineage: Eukaryota > Metazoa > Chordata > Mammalia > Hyracoidea > Procaviidae > Heterohyrax > Heterohyrax brucei. The sequence continues at coordinate 62,209,928 of CM053160.1, read as the reverse complement.
TGAATTTAATGCCACCAGAAGACCAACTGAATCCAAATGGGGTTTTGGCCCCAAGGACAGACAGCCGGTGGTAGTCTGTATTTTCTACAGGGACAGGAGGGGCAGGGAACAGAGGTTGAATTGGGGCAGCGGTTTGTGGCCCAAGAAAAACATCACCTGTGTGTTGTGAATCTGCCAGTGGCAGCTTTGTTAAAGGCACGCAACCCACAAATACAAACCACACTGTCTTCCCTTTCTGGAGAGTGCTTTCGTCTCTATTCAGTAACTCTATCAGTAACTACTAGATATTTTAGCCAAAAACTTGACTCTTTGCTCTCCAATCCATCCTAAACACACTCCATCTTCTCACTAGCCTGTCCCCAAGCTGAGCACTTGTAGTTTAGCATCAAACCAACCAAACCCACTACAGTCAAGTCAATTCTGACTCACAGTGACCCCACAGGACAGAGTTGAGCTTCTCCATAGAGTTTCCAAGGACCGCCTGGTGGATTCGGACTGCTGACTTTTGGATTAGCAGCCGTCACCCTTAACCACCACACCACCAGGGTTTCCTGGTTTAGCACCAGGAATGGCAAACAGAAGGTTGTTTAAGTCAGACTTGCCTTCCCTAACACATAGAAAGAACAAGGCCTCATCCACCTGTTCTCTTCACAGCCCCAGCCGAGCAGAGCCTCCACAAAGGCTGCTTGGGGACAAAAGAGATTTAATGCCACCACTTACACATTCTTCAAAGGCACTTCCTCCTGCCCTGCCCACTTTCAAAGGCCACATCTCCTCTCACAACAGCAGGGACCAACTGCAGCTTCTAAGAGAGGTCGCTGCAGGGAATCTGAGCTGGGCTTGCCACACCATTCAGGCACCAGTCCCTCTCTGTGGGGACTTGTCTCTGCAGGGATGGGAACACCAAGGTTTAGGGCCTTCCACAGGCAGAAGCCCTTGTGGGTTTTTGAGGCTGTTAGGAGAAGGTTAATGAAAGCAGCTTTCAAGCCGGTGGGGAAATGGCAAGCAGGCACGAATTCCTCTGCAGAGACAACATGTGTGTCTCCATCCCACTTACCTGGTTACAGGTGTTAATATCTACCCCTTTCCGCAAGTGCTCCAAAGCTTTGTCCAGGTTACCTGATCTTGCTGCCTTCAGAAAGCTGATTTCAGCACTAGCCTGTAAAGAAAAACAACACACCGTGAGTGTCCTCGGGAAGTAATGGTCTCACTCTTCCATTCAAGCCTATGGGCACCGGAAAGGGCTCAGCCTATTGTAGTAGTCACTGTGCCCCCCGTCATGGTGGCCATGGCCTTGGTGGTACCCAGAGTGGTTACAGACATCCTGCAGGCAAAAGAACAAACAGATCTGTTTTGGAAGAAGTACAACGAGAGTGTTCCTTTGAAGCAAAGACTGCAGGACTGTGTCTTACATACTTTGGACATGTCGTCAAGAGGGATCCAGTCCCTGGAGAAGGACATCATTTTGGGAGAGTGGAGGGTCAGAGGAAAAGAGAAAGACCCTCAGTGAGACGGATTGACACAGTGGCTGCAACGATGGGCTTAAGCATGGAAACGATGGTGGACATGGTGTAAGACCAGGCAATGTTTGATTCCATTGTGCACCGGGTCACTATGAGTCAGAACCAACTCAGTGACACCTAACAACAGTAACAACAGCTCCTGATTGGACTGCCTTTGGGTCTGTAGTGTAAGAAAGCTTTAGAGGCCAGGTCTTTGGGTATCTTTATAAGCAAGATGCTTGACAAGGACCTGGGAAGGACCAGCCTTTGAGAGGGATCCCATTCCAATGTTGAATGCCCAGCATTTCTGTTTCCTAGTGGTTGCTCAGACACCTACCTCATGTATACCAAGTCCTTGCCACTCGGAACATTGTTTGCTTTGAAGAAAAACGACAGCTAGAAAGACTGAGAGCTGGGGGAAACAGCACAAAGGCTATGATGCAGACAGGTATAGACGGATGCAGTGGAAAGAGTATTGGAGTTAAGCAGATGTAAGCTCACTGCAGATCCCCTACATTGGGCTGCATGACCCAACATACTTAACCACCCTTTGCTTCTATTTTCTTCTCCCAGCTAGGGAGAGTGAAACACTTCTCATAACCATATTGACAAAATTATATGTATATATGCATATATATACGGCACTTGGCTGGCTTGGCATATATATGTACACACACACACATACACATATACGTAAAAAGAGTTGAGCACAGTGCCTGGCACAAATCACGTACGTGGGTTGAGCTTAACAGATGTTAGGGATTGAACTGTTTACCCCAAAAAGATACACGAAGTCCTAATCCCTGGTATCCGTGAATGTGACCTTGTTTGGAAACATGGGTTTTGAAGATGTTGTCAGTTAAGTTTCCATGAGGTCATCCTGGAGCAGGGTGGGTCCTGACTCAATATGAATGATTGAAAAACAAAAAAAAGACATGCAGAGACAGACAGAGAAAGGACCACCATAGGAAGATGCCTCTATAGTTTAGTAAGGGCTTTGGGCTGAGCCAAGACAGACAAGAAGGTTCTCCCTCTGCAAACTCCCAAGAGAAGATGGACCAGCGAACACATCGATTCAAACTTCTAACCTCCACAACTGTGAGACAATAAATTTCTATCTTATAAGCCACCCAAGTTGTGGTCCTTTGCTAGGGCAGCTGTAGAGACGAATTCAGCAAGGGGCACTGTCGCATGACATCCCACATACAAGGCCATTTCTACAGAATGCATCTAGTGGTTTCTTCTACACCCAGGATCACTCTGTCTCCTTCCTTTACATGCCCTCCTCAGAAAGCATGCGGTAGTGAGTTGGATGTGACCTCCCTCCCCCAAGAATATGTTGTCCCTGTCTGTGAATGTTACTTTATTTGGAAAAGGAATCTTTGCAGATAGGATTAAGTTAAAGATCTTGAGAGAAGAGCACCAGGGATTACCCAAGTGGGACTTAAGTCTAATCATGAATGTCATTCTGAGAAAGAGAAGACAGAGAGAGAGAGCAGTGTGAAGACAGAGGCAGAGAGCTGAGTGATGTGGCCATAAGCCAAGGAAGCCAGCAACCAACAGCAGCTGGAAAAGACAAAGAACTGATTATCCCTTAGAGCCTCCAGAAAGAGCATGACTCTGCAGACACCTTGACTTTGAACTTCCAGCCTCCAGAATGGTGAGAGAATTAATTTCTTGTTTTAAGCCACCAAGTTTGTGGTGCTTTGTTACTGCGGCCACAAGAAATGAATACACACGCTAATGGCTATCACCATAAATGCCAAAGACTCAGAAAAAACCTAGAGCCAACATCTCAAAGCATATGTCTACAGTTTGGGTCCTGACCTTGATTTCTCAGACCCAGTTTGTGTGCATTAGGACCTTCCAGTATCACTCAGAAACATTGGTGGCATGGTGGTTCAGTGCTACAGCTGCTAACCAAAAGTTCAGCAGCTCGAATCCACCAAGCGTTCCTTGGAAACTCTATGGGGCAGTTCTACTCTGTCCTATGGAGTCACTATGAGGCAGAATTGACTCAATGACAGTGGGTTTTGGGGTCAGTCTTGCTATCTTCATCTGAGGGCCCTCCTCTACACTCCCCTGCTGCCTTGCCTTCATCCTGCATTACCACCTCAAGCCTCTAATACTGTCCTGGCTCTACCTCAACCAGCCCCACTCCACCTCACCTTGCTCATCTTCCTAAATCTTCATTTCTTGCCAGCCCTCCCCTACTCCAGGACCTACACAGGCCTCCTATTAAATGGGCTCAAATTCTGACCCTGCAGCAGCCTGTTCACGACACACCCGCATTCAGATCTCACTGGGCCCCAACAAGGAGGGCCCTTTACTCTCACCCCCTTCCCCCCCAGGGCAGTCCCATACTCTGCCCACCTCCAGGTCCACTCTCAAATCATTCCCGGGGCCCTGAAGCCCTCCCTGCTCTTGACTGCCAATACCAATCTTCTCTCTCTTCAAGGTCTGACTCAGCTCCCATCTTCTCCATCATGATATCCAGATACACAATATTTGCATTACCTCCACCAGCTCCAACTCAGGATGGCCCCATGAATGTCAGAGCAGCGCTGTGCTCATGGGGTCTTCAGTGGCAGATTTGCACAAGTAGATCACCAGAACTTTCTTCCAAGGGGCCTCTGGGTAGACTTGAAACACCAACCTTCAGTTTAACAGCTGAGTGCATTAACAGTTTGTGCCACCCAGGGACTGGCCATTCAACATTTGCCATCTTTAAATCCAGGAAGAAGTCCCTGCGTGATGTAAATGGTTAAGCACCCAACTATTAGCCCAAAGGTTGGCAGTTTGAACCCACACAGAGCTCCCTTTGCAGACAGGCCTGGCGGTCTGCTTTCAAAATGTCACGGCCTTGGAAAGCTGTGGAGCAGTCCTATTCTGCACCTGTGGGATCGCTGTGTGTCAAAACCTACTACCACACCCAAAAGCTGCTGTCAAGTCAATCCCAACTCATAGAGACACTATAGGCAGAGCAGAACCGCCCCATAGAGTTTCCAAGGAGTGCCTGGTGAAAAAGAACACCTGGTGGATTTGAACTGCCGATGTTAGTGGCTGTAGCACTTAACCATTAGGCTGCCAGGGCTTTCAAGCTAAGTGGCAACAAAAACAACAAAATACAGGAACCATAGGACAGGACCTTGATTTTTAAAATACACTTTTATTTAGCTATTTAATACATGCATGTTTTGTCTCCCTAGCTGAATTGTTTGCTTCTTGGAACAAAGACCAGTAATTTTTCAACCTCTTTGGAATCCTTCAAAGAATTAGGTGTCTGATAGGCCAAGGCCTCCATTGTTTTAAAGCACAGGGTACCTAATGTCCCCCTGTTGCCCCACAAGGCATCTGTGGTACAGAAAATAGTTCAGAAAGGGGGTTCAGTTTGTTGTTCCCCCCTAAGCTGGATTCTCAGAGAAGCAGACTTAACCAGAGCCAGCTGACTCAGAAAGTCTGTCTGAATTCAATTGTTAGGGAAAACACTATTATTCCCCCACAATGAGAATGTGGAAGGGGAGTTTCTCCCACCAGGTAACTGTCTTTTGCAGCACATTAATGGGGCTCAGGACGAAAACCCGAGAATGGGTGGATTAAAAACGGATGCAAAACCAACTAGTGACTCTGAGTACTCAAAGCACTGAATCTGGGAAGCAGAATGTTTATGATAGACAAGCAGACAAACAGAGGGGAAGGGAGGCTCAATCTGGACTAGAGTGAGGAAACTCAACTGTTTCTCTGATTTCTGTAACAATGACATCAGGTGACTACTATCACCAGTCACTGGGCCAAGTGCTTTATCAACATTATATGTTTTCATCTTTATCACAACCTGTGAACCCAACCCACCGCTGTTGAGTCCTTTCCAACTCATAGTGACCCTATGGGACAGAGTAGAACTGCCCTGTAGAGTTTCTAAGGAGAGCGTAGTGGATTTGAACTGCCAACCTTCTGATTAGCAGACTTAACACTTAACAGCTACACCACCAGGGTATAATTATTATGCCCATTTCAGAAGTGACTGAACTGAGGTTTGAGGTGGTTAACACTTTGCCCAAGTTCTGTAGAGAGTTAACAGGGATTCAGCTCAGGTGGACCTGATCTAATTCTACACCTTTCTACTCCCCTTGACCCCAGGAGGCATTCTCAGCAATTCCAAACCTGAGGGTTTCAGACAGCGGGGACTGAATGGTAGAGGCTGGATGAGCTGGTGTCATTGTCAATTAAACAGTGAATCTGTGACAGACAAAAGGCCCCAGACAGGTTCCAGCTCTGACCCTGTGCTCTGAGTTAAGATCTAGACAGAACTCTAGAAAGGAATTTCCTAGTCCCAGTCCTTCCTTTCACTGATGAGAAAACTGAGGCCCAGATTATTGCCAATGAGTCAATTCCAACTCATAGTGACCTTAGAAAATATTGAAGAAGTGCCCTATGGGGTTTCCTAGGGTGTAATTTTTACAGGAGCAGATTGGCAGGTCTTTTCTTTCACAAAGCCGCTGGGTGGGTATGGATCACCAACCTTTGGTTAGCAGCTGAGCACTAACCATTGCACCACTGGAGCTCCTTCCATGAAAAGGACAGCCTTAGAAGCCTTATGAGGCAGTTCTACTCTGGTCTATAGCATTCCCTCTGAATCAAAATCAATCTGACAGCAACGTGTAATCTTTCTGGAAGCAGACTGCCCAAGGTCACACAAATAATTACAGATGAAAGTCAACTGCTAAGACCTGTTTAGTTTTTCAGTCTGGTCTTCCCTATGCATGGAGGAGCCAGGGCATATGCGGGATCCCCCAGGGGATCTGAGAGGTGAATTGTAGATAATGGTCTCACTCTCCCTGGCTGTTGCGGGTCAGTTTAATTCTATAATGTATTTACTGAGGTCTTATTTGAAGTCCAGAGTCCTGCTAAAGCAAAGGGAAAGAGAACAAAAAATCACAGTATAGGTCCCTGCCCTCATGGCTTGAAAAATAAAGCAACAGAGTTATAAAGGGGTCAATTCGTGCTTGTATCCACAGCTTCATTCAACCAGGATTCACTGAGCGCCATGCAGTGGTTCAAGTCTAGCCAAAGGTACCTTGGTAGAAAAGTCCTGGCAGCTTTCATATGAGACCTAATCTCACTGTCTTGCTCTTCCAAACTCTACCACCCATCTACCTGATTCAATCGCCTCTAGCTCCAACGCATCCTAGGTGCAATTTCTTAGTGCATCTCTGAGACAAGTTGTAGAATCCAACAGGGCAGAGAGTTACAAAATAAAATAAAATCCAATATTTTTCCATCTAAAATGTATCCACTGGAGTACAGACTAACCAAAGCTATTTACAGGCTGTGGTAAATGGGCGATCCACCCATCACCTGCTGGGGAGTCTTAGAGAGGCCTTTCTGTGAGAGAGACGAGTACCTGCTCTATCAGGTCGGTTCCAGCTCACTGCAACGCCACGTATATAGCGCTGTATTCCACCGGGTTTTCAGTGGCTGATATTTAGAAGTAGACCACCAGGCCTTTCTTCTCAGGGGCCTCTGGGTAGGCCTGAACTGCCCACCTTTGGGGTAGCAGCTGAGGGTATTAACCATTTGCACCTCCTGAGAGGAGGCCAGGGGAGGCTAACAGAGGCCTGCTCAAAGTATATCTCAAAAAACCCACCCATAATGTCCACAGTCACTTGTGCCCCTACTGAGGTGCTGTGATCCCCTTCCCTTACGCTCACCAAGGCTCATGTCTTTGCCCCCTCCTGGGCTTGAGCTCTATCTTCATCTCACTTGACCGGTGGGAAACTCATCCGTGCCTACATGAGGGAGTAAGACAGCGCACATACTGCTACATTCCCGGCCCACATTCCTGCGGCTTCACCCATGTGATGTCCTGGAACTTCCTTTCAAAACAGAGAAAACATTTACTTTTATGAAGCTCCTTCTGTTTTTCACATTCCTTAGCAACTAATTCATTTGCTCCTCACAGGAATCTCAAGAGGCAGGTACTTTTATTATGCCCAATTTGCAGATGAGGAAACTGAGTCTCAGAGAAGTCAAGTCGCTCGTCCAAAGTCACATAGCTAATATACAGCTTGGCAGATTTGAAACTAGGTAGTCTAGTGCCATCAAGGCATTGGTGATTCAGGTGTAGATTTCTCACTTTCTGGGCAGGAGATTCAGGTTCTATTTCCAGCCAAGGCACCTGATACACAATCACTACCTATCTGTCAGTGGAGGCTTGTATTCTGCTGTGATGCTGTACACATTTCAGCTGAGCTTCCAAACTGAGATGGACTAGGAAGAAAGATCTGGCAATCTAATTACAAAAATCAGCAAATGAAAACTTTATGGATCACCACAGTCTGATTGTGGGCATGGTACAAGAGAGGGTAGCATTTCCTTCTGTTGGGCAGGAGGTCACCATGAGGTGCAGACGACTTAACAGCAGCTGAAAACAACCATTTGGGTCCAAGTCTGTGCCCTTAACCACTGCACTCTACTGCCTCTTGGGCCCAGAATTTTCTAATGTCCATAGATTCAAGCTCAGCTCTGGCTCAAGGGAGACTTTCACCTGCTCTCAAAGGCTGGGCTTGCTTGAACCCTCAGACTTCAAGAGCAAGTAAGGGAAAAGGAAAGGAAGGCAATGGAATTCCTTCTCGGACTCAAGTTCTCACCAGGGCTACTCCGAAAGGAAGGAGAGCCCGGGTTACCTGAGACAGTCCGACTATTATTAAACTTGCACTTCCTGAGTACGGTGACACTGATACAGCAATAAATAAATAGCCGAGGGGCTCCAGTGTCCTGGGAGGGAGAGGCCGGAAACACCCTATTAAATGCCGGCATGCCTGTAACACAAGAGCAGTGCAGGCTTCTCAAACACCAGAGGCTGGGCAAAGTTTAGTTTCAGATTGAGTAAAAGAAACCATAGGCCTCTAAGCATCTTCTCTGGGGCCTGCAGGGGCCTGAGTTCTCCCCAGGACAAATTATATCCTATTTTTTTAGTATAAATTCTACCTCTAAAAAGATGAGAGGACTGATGAAGGGAAAGACAATACACAATCTAGGGAAAGTCGGCACAACTTGACCAAGTTACAGGCATAGAGAATTCCTGGACACAACCAGATGCCTTGAGGGACTGAATCGCTGGATCTGGGGGTTGGAGACTGTAGTCTCAGAGAACACCTAAATCAACTGGCATACCGTAATTCATAAAGAAAATGTTTCCAGCTCCACTTTGGTGATTAGCTTGCAAACAGTCACCTAAGCTACATCTACGGGTCCCATCCCAACCAAGGATGATGAAGAGAAGATGAAGAAAACATAAGGAAGATATGAGCCCAGTCTCAAGTGCCACAACTCCCACCACGCTGAGCCCAGAAGAACTAGACAGTGTCGTGCTACCACCACTGACCTCTCCAGCAGGGATCATAACAGAGAATCCGTAACAGAACCGGAGACAAAACGCTTCGGGACAAAATTCAGATTCATGAAAATAAGACCATACTTACTCATCTGACAGAGACTGGAGAAACCTCCCAAACCACGGCCACCAGACACTCTGCCAACTCAGAACTGAAGCCACTCCCAAAGCCCACTTTTCACACAAAGATTAGATGGGAAATAAACAACAACACTTGCGAGGAATCTGCTTCCTAGTTCAGTCAAATACAGGAGACCAAGTAGGCAACTCTTGCCCAAAAGTAAGATAAGAAAATGGGAGGGCACAGGAACTGAGCAAATGGACACAGGGGCCCTGAGGGTGGGTAGAAGGAGCAGGCTGTCACACTGTGGCCGTTGTAACCAATGTCACCAAGCCCTATATGTATAAATTTTTGAATGAGAAATAAGCTTGAACTGTAAACTTTCACCTAAAGTACAATCAAATGAAAAAATAAACAAAGCCGAGTGGAAACTGAACTATTGGCAGGCAAACAGCGATACTAAAACATCTCTTTGCCAAGGGGGCCATGTTTGGGCAAAGCACACTTTGGCTGAGAGGTCCATGGCCAGGACGCCCAGAAGGGAATTCTAGGTGCCTCCTTGCAGGTGCTGCGGCATTGAGCGGGGAGTCGAAGCCAGGCAGGTGGTGGAGGCAGGGCTGCTGGCTTCTCCAGGGCGGCTGCCATCACCTCTGACAGTACCCTCAAAGTCCAGCCCCAGGATATTCCCCATTGCCCATTTCCAGCTTGGCAGAGAGGACAGTCACCCAGCCAGCATGAGTGTGGCCCCAGCCACTAGCTCATTGACTACAGAGAAACAGTCCCACTGTGGGTGCTTTTTCATCGTTCTTTCCTGAAAGCTATGCTGTTGTTACAGCCTTACAAACTGCCTCCAACAGCCCCAATCTGACTGCCGTTGGCAAAGATAACACAAGCAAATTAAAAGTGTCATTGGGGAACAAGGATAGAATAAGAAGTGTAGGCCGGAGTCCTGGGTCCTATTTCACTCTCCCAGCAGGCCTGCAGAGAGCCCGGAAAATCACTGTCCATTCCCTCTGCTTTCTGCATCTGTGCCGGGGAGGCTGGGTGATGCTGTGACATGTGACGAGCCCAGGGTGGGCCCTGAAGACATGAGGGTGAGGCCCTATCTGACACTTGGTGTTGTACCTTGTACAAGTTCCTAAACCTCGGTTTCCTCTTTACTAAAACGGGGATAGAAACCCTAGGAGCCTAGTGGGTTAAGTGCTGTATCTGCTAACCAAAAGCTCGGCAGTTCAAATCCGCCAGGCGCTCCTTGGAAACTCTGAGGGGCAGTTCTCCCCTGACCTCTAGGGTCACTAGAGTCCAGTAAAATGGGGATAACACACAGCTAACAGGGTGGCTGTGGCGACTGAAGCTCTCAACGTTAAGAGGGCGGCAGCCGACTCCCTGGCACTCACACCTCTGCCACCTCCTGGTCTCCATTCATTTCCCGCTTCCTGTCGCCCTCCCGGCCATTCTCATTTTTAAGGTTTAGGGTCAGGCGTGCAGTGGACAAGGCCGGACATCTGAAGGGGTTCTCGCCAGGGGCAGTCGGGCGCACCCCGCAGCAGAAGTCTGTCGGCTGGACTTTCCTCCCGGGGTGAGGGACGCGGGCCCGCGCGCCCCTGCCCCGAGCGACCCCCTGCGGAAGCTCCGTGCCGGCTCCCTTCTCCGGCGAGTGTCGCCTCCGCCGGCCGGCTGCCCTAGCCACTGCCCCCACCAAAGGTCCAGCCGCCCGCGGGCCGGCTCCAGGCACCAGCCCCTTGGCGACAGCAGCCTCTGGGCCAAAGGAATTTTCCCCTGGATCCTGCGAGAAGCCTCGGCGGCCGGCGCGAGGCGGTACAAGGACAGCCCTGGAGCGCGTCCCCGCACCCGCCCGGGAAAGTTGGCGCCCGGAGGAGCCCTCCCGGCGGGGACCTGCAGCGACAGGAGCTGCAGAGCCGGCTCCCCGCAAAGCGGTGGCCAGCGGCGCACGGAGCGAGGCCGCGGAGCGCGCGTGAGCCCATGGCGCGGCGGACCCACGCGGGTCGGATACTTACAGCAGGGTCTGGACCGGACCTGCCCTGTCGCGCTGCCATCGTCCGGCGCTCGCGCTGAAATCCGAGCCCCGCGCCCTGCTCCCCCTCCCCCGTTATCTGCTCGGCGGCGCGGGAAGCGCCAGCAAGTTACGCGGCATCTGGCTAAAAATACAGGCTCCCTCGGCTCGGCTCGGCTCCGCGCGCCCGAGACCCTGCGCCGCCGGTTCGCTGGCACGCTCGCTCGTCCGCCAGCCGCTAATGGGATTTCTTCATTTTTCTCTCCATTATTATATCAGATGGGAAAGTTAATGCGAAGCGATCTCCAGAGACATGGCACGTGTCGCCCAGCCGAGTAGAGGGGGTGCGCGGCGGGTGCGGGCGGGGTGCAGTCCCAGCTGCAGGTGCCGGCCGGCCCCGGGCGGAGAGCAAGCGTCCTGTCGATGCAGAAGGGAGGCAGACCCGTCCAATGGAGGTGAGGAGCTCCAAGCTGCATGGCGCTCCTGCCCTGCCTCCCGCCACCCCGACTGCCCTAGTGAATGGGGCCCGGAGCGTGCAACGACGGCCAGGGTGAGCTCAGCAAAGTCTATTTATGCCCCATAACCAGTTTGCATGCTTTGAGCTCTTCCATCGATCGTGTCCTGAGACACCAGCTTATGGGCCTACTCCAGATCCTGCCGTAGGGCCCACGACGCGAAACGCAGCTGCCAACGGGACGCAGATCTGTTCCTAACTGTCACCCTCCTCCCTCAGGTCTGAAGGTGTTAATGAACTGGCACCAACGACTGTGGTCTGTGGAGTCACAGCAACCAGATTTCTGCTTGGGGACCGTTCTCACCTCTTCGTGAGATCATTCGGGAGTGGATGTCAAAAGCATGTATGTAGGTGATGGTGGGGGGATGGGCCATGGGAGAGTGTTAGGAGCAGGCACAACTCTGGGAGACCAGCAGTAGTCAGCTACATAGCAGACGTTAACGGTCCCCCTAGCATCACTGCTTGTTCAAACCATGGATCTTTTGTATCATAAGTTCAGTGCCAGGGTCTCTTCTACCAACTGATACAGTTGCTAATACTCTTTTTTCCCGCCCACCCCCATCCACCCTTCCTACTCTGATCTTAAGGAGGGCTGTGCGATGGTGAGGGAACCAATGCATTAAACACCCATTAAGTAGTAGATATATTGCATTAGCTCATTTAATGCTCATCCTCTATCTTGTAATTTAGGCAATGCTGTTATGGCTGTATGGATGAAGAAACTAAGACCCACAGAGGCTAAGAGTCAAGGCTAAAGTCACCACTGGTAAATGATGGGTCCAACAGACCCCAAATCCTTCCATGAACAGCACTGGCAAGATTCCTGACATTGAAAGTGCTGGGTGCCAGGAGGACATGAAGTGTGGGGTGCTTCTGAAGGTTAGAAAAAGCTTTAAGAGCGCTTTCCAAAGGAAGGTGCTATTCAAAGCCATGTTAACAATTAGAGGAAAGTCCCAAATACGTGGGACAAACACAGATCAAGATGTTATAGAATAGACGTGCAGTAACCCAAATAACTCCAGGGTGAACAAAACAAAACTGGCATTTGAAGACAGCAGCACGAGAATTCTCTAGGCCCAAGAACCTCAACAACTCTGGGGGGCCAGTTTGGGGACAGCTATACTTTGAGTAGCAGCTAGAAAATACTACAGTGCTGTACCAAGTGGCAGGAAACCCTGCTGGCGTAGTGGATTAAGTGCTGCGTCTGCTAACCAAAAGGTTGGCAGTTCAAATCTGCCAGGTGCTCCATGGAAACTCTATGGGGCAGTCCCACTCTGACCTATAGGGTGGCTATGAGTCAAAAATGACTCGATGGCAATGGATTTAGGTTTTTTTCGGGAGGGGTACCAAATGGCAGAGTGTCCAGATGTGTGAAGTCGCTGCAGCTTCTTCTGTCTCCATGTACAGAATTTAAAACACAGGTCCTCTGCCGATCTCCTGCCCTGAGCTTCTTAAAAACAGCCTCCCAGATTTGCTGGAATCCTCCACTGAGAGAGCTTCAATTAATAAATGATGGTTACTGGAAGGGCCCTGATCATAGCCCAGTGGAATGCCTCAGGGAATTCTAAAGCGCTGTTCCAACATTAATATTTAGAGACAGAGAAAATACCCTGCTCAAATGGAAGCTGGATAATGTGTGCAACACTTTCACAAATGCTAACATAATTAACTCACACAATGAACTGAAAGACTAACTCCTAACAGCTGTATTGAGGTCTAATTGACATAGTATAAACTGCATATCTAAGATGAACAATTTGATAAGCTTCAATGCGTGTAGAGCCCTATGAATGCGTCACCACAGTCAAGATAATGAACGTATCAATCACTTCTGAAAGCTTTCTCAGGTGCATCAGGAATCCCTGCTTCCTGTCCATTGACCCGCATGCTTAACGATCATTTGTACAGTCAGCTGCAATTTAGACATTCTAATAGGTGTGTAGGAGTATCACATAATGATTTGCTTTTCTCTATGACTAATGAGGAGCCTTGGCATCATAGTGGTTAAGAGCCTGGCTGCTAACCAAAAGGCTGGCAGTTCAAATCTACCAGCTGCTCCCTGGAAATTCTATGGGACAGTTCTACTCTGTCCTATAGGGCCCTTATGAGTCAGAATTGACTTGAGGGCAATTGGTTTGGTTTTTGGTTTTGGTTCAGTGACTAATGGGAATCGCTGGGTAGTGCAATAGTTAATGGACTTTGCTGCTAATCTAAAGACTGGAGGTTCAAGTCCACCATAGGTACATTGGAAAAAAGGCCTGGTAATCTACTTGTGAAAAATCAACCATTGAAAATCCTGTGGTGGACAGGTCTTCTCTAACACAGAGTTGTCACAAGTCATAGTTGACTTGATGGTGACTTGTTGTTTGTTCGATTTTAATAGCTAACAATCTTTGTGCTTATTTGCCATCTTTATAACTTTTTTGGTGCAACTGTGCTTGTTTTCGTATGACTGAATTTGGAGAGTTCCTTACATACAAAATATCTGTTTTAAAGGTGAGAGAGCAAGTAAGCACAGTGAACTATTCAAGAGTCACAAAACATTCCAGGTCCAGTTTCAGTACCCACGTGTCTCAGTCATCTAGTGCTGCCTTAACAGAAATATCACAAGTGGATGGCTTTAGAAAGAGAATTTTATTTTGTCACAGTCCAGTAGGCTAGAAGTCCAAATTCAGGGTGTCACCTCCATGGGAAGCCTTTCTTTGCTGGCTCTGGAAGAAGCTCCTTTTAAATTCTCCTCTGGACTGGAAGCTCCTGGGGGACAGGGACCCCAGTCCTTTCCAAAGGTCTGCTCAGCGCCCAGCACCGCTTCCTGGTGGTATGAGGTCCAAATCTCTCTGCTAGCTTCTTTCCTTTATATCTCAAGAGACCTCCTCAAGGCACGAAACGGTCTTGCACATTGAGTCCTGTCCCACCAACACAACTGCAGCGCATCCACCCTTATTAACCTCACAGAGTCACAGAGGCAGGATTTAAAAAATGGAGGAACACCACACAATACCAGGAACCACGGCCTAGCTAAAATGTGACCCAGATTTTTGAGGTAACACAATTCAATCCATGATACCAGGTCTTGTAACTGCTCAGTCCAGTGTTCTATATGCTGTACAATGCTACAGGTTACATATAAACCTCAAAGAAATAAGATAGTCACAGTGGGCTGGAGCTGAACTCATCCATAATGTGAAAATAACTCAAAAACCAAACCCACTGCTGTGGAGCTGAATCCCACTCATAGCCACACTACAGGACAGGGTAGAACTGCCCCACAGAGTGGGAAAGATGGTATTATCAGTCGAACTGGAGTACTCAAGACTGAAGGAATGCTTGGTGTTAGCCATGACCTCATTAGGGTTGAGGCTTTCTAACGTATTTATGCAGAGTCAAGACCAAGAGACAAAGAAAGAAAACAACTACAGAATTATAGTTCAGTAAAGCCTGAAGTTAAAGAACTAAAATGATTGAAACTAAAGGAGAGAAGGCTATAAGGATATAGTCTTAAAGGATGTAACCCTGATAGCACCAGAGTCTGGAACCCCAGAAAAACCTGTTGCCATCAAGTCGATTCCAAGTATAGTGATCCTGTAGGACAGAGTAGTAATGTCTCATAGTGTTCCCAAGGAGTGGTTGGTGGATTTGAGTCACCGACCTTTTGATTAACAGCCAAACTCTTAATCACTGCACCACCAGGGTTCCATTGGATTATGCTGCCCTTTCCCAGGTGTGGTAGCCTGGTATGTGCTCTCACAGGCAGACAGCTTGATGTGTGTGCTCTGCATTCACATCCCCTGCCTCTGATTTCTCTCTCTGCTCTCGCTCTCCATCCATGACCAGTGTGGCACTGTAGCTTAGTGTAAATAAATGCTTGCCAATGGACATAAGAAGAATGACATATCTGCCATCCCCACTAGTAATCAGAAAACATCCAAAGCTGTAAGTCATGGGTTAAACTGACTTAAACAAGATTTCAGTTGGACAGAAAGAACTTTCTCGTTGTAAGGGATGTAAACTAGCAAAACTCATTGCTCAGAAAGGGGTGCATCTCTACTGGAGATCCTTCAGGACAGCAGGGAAAGATAACTCAGGCTTTGATATGGCACATTAGAAGTGGAAGGTCAACTAAATGGCTTGCGAGGTTTCTGGACCCTAGCGACACAGAAAGACAAACCATTATCTCCTGCTCCCCTCCCCACCAATAGTTGGCTGTCTCTTCTTAGCCCTCCATCACCACCACACCCTTAGACCACAAATAATCATCCTAGCTCCTTCTCTGTCTCCTATTTGTTCATACTTCTCCAGGGTTGCACTTTTTAAAATTTATTTATTTTCATTTTGGTGAAGATAGAAGTAGTCATCCACCATTGCAACTGTTTCTACATGTACAGCTCAGTGACACTGATTCCATTCTCATCGTCCTTCTCTGTGTTTTTCTACCACGATTAACTTAGCGTCATTGCTCCCCAAGGCCTCAGCTAACCTTTTGAGTTGCTGCTGCCAACTTGACCTCACATAGGTAATTATTTAAAACAGCACAATGCTCAAGGTAGACCTATTTATTAAGGTAAATTATGTTTGGTTGAAAGAAGATTTCAGGGTATAGTCTGGGTTGAAGGTTTCAAGTTTAAAGATTATCTCAGGGCAATAGTTTTGATGGCTCGTCTAGCCTCATGGATTCCAGAAAGACTGGCTTCCATGGGGAATTTGAAATTCTATTCTGCATTCTTCCCCTTTTTGATCAATATTCTTTTTTTTTTTAATTGAGTGAGTGAAAGTTTACAATACAATTCAAATTTGCATGCCTGCCTATCAGCAGCTCCTTCTGCTCTCTTTGCCCGGTGATAGCACACTCCTCCTTTCTGTTCTATACATGTCATACCGTGTTAACGATCTCCTGTCCCCTCCTCTCCACTTTCTCCACTCTCCTCTAGTATTACATCAGTAGGATGACATCCTATAGATGCATAGAACCATAAAGTGCACATATGATATGGTCACTCTATGTCCCCAAGTCCAGTCCATTCCTGTCCAAAGTTGACCTCAGTAATGCTTTATAATCAGAGGCAGCTGGGGGCAGTGCTCCCAGGGGAACCCCTAGGCCTATGGACCATCAATTGCTGTCTTTAAGTGGACTAATCAGTATTCTTGCATAAAGTCTTTGATCAAAATGATCAATTAAAGTAGGCTGGTGCCATACAGCAACTCTGCATTTTTTATGCAGGTATTTAGTATGTTTGGGTGCACTGCCAGTGAGAGGAACTGAAACCAAACCAAAAACAAACAAACCCAAGCCAAGCCAAGTGCCAAAAACAAACAAAAGAGAATTGCTTAGTATGATGAAATAATTGACATTCTTATTATGTGCCATGGAGTCTGTTCTAACTCATAGTGACCTTATGTATGACAAATCACTGCCTGGTCCTGTGCCGTGCTCACATTCATGCTATGCTTGATCACATTGTTGCAGCCACTGTGTTAATCCAACTCACTAAAGGTCTTCCTTTCTTTCACTGACGCTTTACGTTACCAAGCATGATGTCCTTCTCCAGGAACTGGTTCAAAGTACCTAAGACAAAATTGTGTCATCCTCACTTTCTGGCTGTACTTCTTCCAAATCAAAGTTGTTCATTCTTTTGGCAGCCTGTGATATATCAGCATTCTTCACTAACTTCACAATTCAAGGGCGTCAATTACTTTTGGGCCTATATTATTGATTGCCCAGCTTTCACAAGCATATGAGGTAAAAATACTATGGCTTGGGTCAGATGCCCCTTAGTCCTCAAGGTGATGTCTTTGCTTTCTAACACTTTAAAGAAATCTTTTGCAGCAGATTTGCTCAATACAATACACCACTTAATTTCTGAATGTGGCTTCCATGGACATTGATTATGGATCCTAATAAAATAAAATCCTTGACACCTTCAATACAATTAATGTCACTGAATTGTGCATGTAAAGAATGTGGAGACAACAAATGTAATGTTACATATATATTAACCACAATAAAAAAATATCAAAAAAAAAAAAAAAGGATTTGCTATGTGTGATGGTTAAGACTGTGTCAACTTGGCTGGGTCATGATTCCCTGGGTTTTAGCAGTTGTATAATGTTGTCATCCCCCCCCACAATGAAATCTGCTGAGTGGTACCCATGGGGACAGGGCCTGTCATGGCTTATCACCCCCTCAGCCTTCATGTCTCTGTCTTCTGCTGCCTACTTCCTTTCTGCTCACTTTACCAAGGTTTTTATCTTGTTATGGAGTCAGCAGCTGCCTCTCCCTCTCTTGTCTTCTTACCTCCAATTCTTGGGACTTGAACTAGCAGCTTATGTTTCAACCTTAGGATTCATGGGTCTTCACAGCCTGCAAGTAAGAGTGCAGCTCCTCGACCTACCGATCCTGGGTTCACCAGCCCCTGCAGCTACATGAATCAAGAGAAACTTTGTGGCTCACCCGCTATCTCAGAATTCTTTGACCTTCATGGCCTGTGAGTGGGAGGCCTGCTCTCTGATCTTCTGACCTTGCCTTCACCAGCTTCCACAGCTGTGTGAATTGGGAGAAGCCTCTGTCCTGATCCAGGACTTGGGATGTTTTAGCCTCTACAGTCATGTAAACTGTTTCCTTGATATTGTGTTTCTCTTTATATATATTTATACACATCACTAGTTTTGCTTGTCTAGAGAACCCAGCCTAAGATACTAGTCCAAAGAAAACTCTAGAGGTTCTCAACAAGGAAAGCCGACTGCCTGTTTTATCCTACAGTGTTGCCCGAAGTCTGCAGGCTTTTTCTGGTCTTGCTAAACATTTTACTGTCTCTTTTCAGTTTCCTCAGCAGAGAAGCATAATGAAGTGCTGGAGGCTTCAGCTGTGGAGTTTTGTCCTCGAGGCTACAGACATAAAGCTGTGTCAGCAGGAGGCCACGTTGGGGAGAAGAAACAGAAGACATTCACCCCACAACACGTAAAACCCCTGGCTCACTTCCAGCTTGGTGAGGTGGGTCGCTTCCCAGATACAGTGGGAAACTGGAATGGTTTCTGGACCATGGATGCATGCATCCCTTAGGCCTGTTCAGTCATTCTTGAAGTCTCCTAGAAACTGGGAAAATGCTTTTGGCCCAAGCCTGAAGCAAAAAAGAGCTTGCTTCCTGGGTGCAAGGGACAGTCAGGTGACCTGGCATCCTCAAGGAGCTTCAGGGGCACTAGAACAGATACTTTCAAACTGTGGCCAGCCTGGGATACAAGCTGGCCCCTGTCTCAAAGTGCATCAGCGCTGAGACTCAGGGCTGACCCCAGGTCCCAGAGCAGGGCCTCCCCAGAGGCAGTGACCGCTACTCGTCATGCAGTCCACTGGGAGATGGCCATGCCCCTCTTGTTCCTCCTATGGTAACTCTGCTGGGGAGTTGCTCAAATGGAGCTCACCGGACAACAATATGGTTGGCTTTTCTGGGCACCCATAAAATACTCGAGGCAAGGAGACCCACTGTGGTTGGACTATATGACTTCTGAGAAACGAAATAGCTTCTCTGAACACTGATAGCCTTCTCAGTAAAGTGAAAATAACTTCAGCTGCCTCTGCAAATACCATGATAATAATGTAAAAATGCCTAGCACCATTTGGGGCACATCTTGCTTTGATATTCTCTTTTCCTCCTTCTCTCACTTCCTCCTTCTCAACTAAATATCTCTAAAGCTTTTCTCAAAGGTTGACATGCGCACACACACACAAAGGTATGGGGTGTTACGAATCTTGCTTCTACCTAGGAAAACTCGGGCCTAGTTACTGCTTATTCAAGATGAAACACCCAAGGCCGAGAACGGGACCTCCAAAAATCCCCAGCACTCTGCTGTGCGGGCTAGACCTCTTGGGTTTATAATGTACGGATTTCACTTTCCGTTTTCTCTGCAGTGAGGAAACAATTCTCAGGTCGCCTCTACAGCTGAAGACACGTTCCCACAGCATCATGTCTGACAGCTCCTCTTGAAAGATCCCTGTCACTGGCTGCGTCGTGGCCTGCTGACACACAGGGCTTTGCTCACACCCCTTCTTCTATCTGTTCTGCCCCTCACCTACACGGGGAGTCTCCCCCACCCGTAGAAACTCTGGACACTGTCGATAAGGGTGGCTGCCAGGAACCCCACCCCTTACTGAGAAAGGCAAGCCCATTTATCACCCACTGGGAAGCGTGCACCAGCCACCCGGGAGGGTTTATGAGCCATCAAGAGCATCATTGTCGGAAAAATATTATTCTTCCTATATACAAAATGGACCCTCCCCAATTAATTAGGCATGAACTTTACAGAACATATGCTACAAGTGTTACATTGCATTGAATATGAAATCCAGCCTGAACTCCCTTAAGGCCTTGTAATGACTTTACAGGAAAGAGACAAGAAGGAGAAAGGAGAATACAGAGTCCTGGCTGTTTTTCTCTTGAACTTTGTCTGAAGAGCTCCTAGTGGCTAATTAGGTAGTGCTAGGCACTCAGCCCCACCGGAGTAAGGGATCCCAAGTGTGGGGTTAATTTAGGGAACTGATCAGAGCCTGGTGTCAGGTCCCACAGTGCTGGCAATCATCTCTATCGTGTTCCTTTTAAGAGGGTTGGCAGCCCTGGATTCTATTTTTAAAACCATGAGAAAGGTGCTACATGGATTCCAGGAGAAGGCCAACAGTAAACCAGAGATCGCTACGAGAGAAGGGGTAGAGGAGGAAGAGCCGTTGAATCTAGGATGTTCTCATCACATATACACAGAGATTTCTCTTATTCCTGGGATCAGATATGGCCTAGCCTCCCACGGGAATCTCTTGACTTGCACTCTTGGGCAAGGCCTCATTAAACTTGGACTTCTAATGAGTCCTTGAGTTCATGTTGGCTCTGTTTTTCAGTGCTGAGACATTTTCTTGTGGCATGCTCATTGAGCATTCGGCTGCTAACCGAAAGGTTGGCAGTTCAAATCCACTAGACATTCCTTCAAAACCCTACAAGGCAATTCTACTCTGTCCTATAAGGTTACTGTGAGTCAGAACTGACTCGACAGCAACAGCTTTGGTTTTTGGTTTACTTTCAGGGTAAGACTCAGTGTACTTTCCACATGTATGTCACCTCCTCCTTCACTCTCTTTTCAAATTATATTCTCTGAACACCCCCTTCTCCAACACTACATGTTGTTATCTGCTGTCAAGCCAGTTCCCAATTCATGGTGACTCCAAGCACAACAAGACCAGATTGCTTTGATCCACAGAGCTTTCAATAGCTGACTGAAGGAGACTGCCAGGCCTTTCTTCCTAGTCTATCCTAGATTAGAAGCTCTGTAGAAACCTGTTTAGCATCATAGCAAGACACCAGCCTCCTCTAACAGACAGGTGGAGGCTCAGTGTGCTGTGTGCTGGCTGGGGATTCAACCTGGGTCTCTGGCGTGGAAGGTGAGTATTCTATCACTGAACGACCACTGCCCCGGAAGCACGGCAGAACCCACAGCCAGGCTGGGCTGTGTGAGGACCAAACCGAAGCCCGAGCTCCTCAAAAGTCCCTGTGCTCGCAGCTCCAGAAATGGTGCAGGAGGAAAAAGTGGGGGCAGGGGGTGGGAGAGCGGGAGTGGACCCAGTGGCAGGCCTGCAAGTGACAGGATTACTTTCCTGATAGTGAGAAATAAACAGGAGTCCAAACCTCCCTTGTTTCTCAATAGCCAGCTGAAGAGAACAGAATGTTTTATGTACAATAACAAATTTCAAAGTGTCCTTTTTTCTGTTTGGAGATGAAGTAGAACCAGACTCCCTAAAGCGTGAATGCCTTGAGAACAAGAGAACAGTTCTAGGATCACCAGGGACCACCTGGGCAGTGAAGGGAATAGAGGACATGAGGTTTCTTCTCATGCTCATCTCTGCCTCTCCAAGCCTAGCCCCAGAGGAAGCCCGCAATGCATGAGTGTCGGGTGCTGATGCTGACGGAGTTGTGTGTCCTGCGTCGATCAAATGAGAGCCTCATCCAGGCTTGGTCCAAACAATAAGAGTGAGAGTGTTACCTGACCACACACTAGAGACTCCTTAATGTTAGCTGAATCACGGTCTAAATGAATCCAGTCAACTCATGTTTTAAAATAAGTCACATCAGTGAGGGGAAAAAGAAAAATCAGATGTTTGTGGTTGGTTGACTTAACACTTTACTTTTTCCACAAACTTCTTGGACCTGTCCTTTCCTCAATGGGGGAAATCGGAGGCCCTTGCATCCCAGAGCACGGAAAGGGCTTCAGAGAAAGCCTGGCTCCCATCCTCCATGTCTCAGCCTCTCCCTACAATCCACATAAGCACTAACTGGCCGGGCCAGACGCAGTAGAACAACTCTTCCTCCTTCTCAAAGTAATGAAGCAGCCAGCTGTTCAATAGTTCATCTCTCTCTGTGAGTGTAAGCTGATGTTGGGGTGTCGTGAGGGTATATAAATACAGTTCGGAAGCATCCCCATCATTCAGCGGATGGCCTGTGTCGCCGAGTCATGCTTCGTTTCGCCCACTGTGGGAGAAACTGACAACTCAGAACATATTGCTCGGCTGCTGACTGGGAGCTCAGATGCCGAGCGGAAATTACAGCCCTCCTGGAAAACATTTATGAAATGCACTGCCAGAATAGTCCCATTTATTAAACTAAGTCCAGTGTTCCCAAACATTATGGAAACTTCCTCTGCAGCCAGTTGACCTGGGAAGAGGACTATTACACATTAAAGGAACTGCAAGAGACAAATGGACTTGGACTACGCTAATAGGAAAAAAAGACGCATTCACATTGCAAAACAGGCTGGAGTATGGACAGTGAGACCTATGCTTCCAGGGTTGCTGACAGATGTTCCAGTGCCAGTGTGTGCAGCCCTGCCTGGCACATTCCCCTGGAATAACTGAGGTTCCTGGCTCCCTTAGAAAGGCAGCCCCACCTCATAGGAACCAGGAGGGCCAACCACAGATCCACTCATGAAACACAGCCAGCCCTGTGCATCCATTCTGACTCACATGTCAGAGAACAGTGCACCCATCACATGGCTTTCAACGGAAGCAGACCACCTCTGGGTGGACTTGAACCTCAAGGTTTTCAGTTAGCAGCCAAGTTCTCACCTGTTTGCACCACCCAGGGATTTCAGGCCCTTTATGGGAACAATTTTACCCTGAAGGGACAGAACCAGGATGGGCAGTCTACTGCCAGACCTTGGAGATCTGCGTAAAGAATTCCAGAGGGATCTGTAGCCCCTCAAAATTGCCCACTCTCTGACATATGCTTTCCCAGCCTCGAGGGGGAGGCCTTGCCCCATCCCTGGAATTGTGACCTGAAATTTCATTCTGTGTGACCCATTTCACACCCTGAGGTCCATAGTAATACCCTAGAGTACACATGAGAACCAGGCAGAAGACTCAGGATGGGGGGAAAGGATTTGAATATAGTAATAGCTAAAATGTGGGTGCCAGGCACGGTATTGAAGCGTTTTAGATGAGTTAACTCATTGGATCTTTATGATAACACTAAATGTGCGGTAGGTACTATTACTATCCCCATTTCACAGATGTGGAAGCTGAAGCATCAAGACATTAAGTCAGTTACCCAAGAGTAATCTGAGACTCACCACCCGTCTTTGAGTTTGTTTTACTGTGGTGGCTCTTGTGTTGCTATGATGCTGGAAGCTAAGCCACCAATATTTCATGTATCAGCAGGATCATCCATAGTGCACAAGTTTCAGTGGAGCTTCAGACTAAGACAAGGAAGAAAGGCCTGGAGACCTACTTCTGAAAATTAGCCAGCGAAAGCCCTACAGATCCCAAGAGAAGCATGTCTGGAAGAGAAGATGAGCCCTCGAGGTTGGAAGGAACTCACAATCCACAAGGCCACAGTGGGGTCCATTGAGAAGCTATCTTAGGGCCCAACAACTTTTGGTTCTGCTCTACATAGGCTCATCACCAGTCACAGGCAACTCCGTGGCAGCTAACCACCACAACCACGCACGGGTCATACAGTGTCTTGGGTAATATATGAAGCAGAGTGAAGGGAGTTGTTCTAATTTCTGAATGATTATGTGAGTGTAGGGCACCCTGGTGGTGCAGTGGTTAAGCATCTGGTTGCTAACTGAAAGGTTGGCAGTTCGAGCCCACCAGCTACTCAGAAAGAGATAGATGTGGCAGTTTATTTCCATAAAGATTTGCAGCCTTGGAAACCCTTGGGGGCTGTTCTACTTTGTGCTACAGGGTTGCTATGAGCTGGAATGGACTCCATAGCAATGGGTTTGTTTTGTTTTGTTGGTTTTTATATGAGCTTCGGCTATTTTTAGGGTAGATGAGGAAAGTGAAATTCAATATTCTCAAGTAAGAATTGATCTATCCTGGAAATTTGGGTGCAGTGGAAGCCTCTTTATTAATGGGGCCATTCTACTCTGAAATGACCCCAGTCACTGATCAGAGGCACATTCTATGAACAAGTGTTAAGCCAACTGTTTACTTGGACCCAGACCCTTAATGAGAGACAGCCTAGCTAAGATTGTCCTTTCCAAGAGTGTTGGGAGCATAGACAGTCTTGAAATGACAAGGTTAGCTTTAATGCCAGTCTGTTCCCATGGAATTTTCTAGAATCATAACATCTCAGTCCTATAACAGCTGTTCACATGCCTCCTGAAGCAAAGGAACAAAGTTCCAGGAAAAAGGTGACAAGCCTTCCTAGCTGGCCCTGGATTCTTGACCCATAAGAGGAGGAATAGTGAGGGAGCCAAAGCCCTTAAGGACCCTCTGCTATGAAACCAACTTCTTTGGGATGAGCAGGCACAGAAGCGTCCGGCTGAGGTTTCCTCTCTTCCCAGGGATAAAATATCTCAAAGCAATTTAACCCAATTGAAATACTCAGTGGCCTACTGTCCTCTGAATTTTGCCATTCGTCACAACTTGACAAGAAGACAGGCCATTGCTTAAGGTGTTCTTACGTGGTTTTCAACAGGACATTCAGCAGCTACCACCTTGGCTTCTGCCTTCTACTTCCTTGTCCTAGTTTCTCTTCCCCATCAAGGTAGGTGCCACATAAAGTAGTTCACGTGGTGAAAGTCTACAGAGCGAATTAGATTCCCCTTCAACCACTTGTACACAAAGTGTTTCACGACTTGGTTTTCCTTCCCCAGAATGTGTCCGCACTCTCCCCATTTCTGCCCTGGGTTCATCTCCCTTTGTCCTGATTTTCTGTACTGTCTTGCCTCTTCATTTTTGCTTTTGGGCCAGTGCTGTGCTTTTGATCTGGTATAACTGATTGTTGTAGGAAACATGTTCTTCTCAAGCGCTATTGTTCATTTTATGGGCTTGTTCATTCTTTGGCTGGGAGGGGATCTCTGGGAATGACTTCAGTTTCAAGTCAGAACAGTGTCTTAGGGCCATCGTCCCAAAGCTTCCTTCTGTTTCTGTCAGACCAGTTAAGTCTGGTCTTTGTGAACTTGATTTTTCAGTCCACATTTTTCTCCCCCTGTGTCCAAGACCCTCTGTTGTGATGTCATTCAGAGTGGTTGGTAGTTGTAGCCAGGCACCATCTAGTTCTTCTGGTCGTGGGGTCACCTAGGCTGTGATTCACATGGTCAGTTAGTTCTCTGGTCTAGTTGCTCCCTTGAGTTTTTTTAATTTTCTTCACTATCCATGCTGCAGATGGGGAGAGACCAACAGTTGTGTTTTAGATGGCTGTTTGCCATCTAAGACCCTAGATGCTGCTCACCACAGGAGGATAATAGACACTGTCTTTGTGAACCGTGCTGTGCCCGTTGATGTAGGTATCTTGCAAGTCTACAGTCCTTTGCCTTGTAGCCTAGGAGTGTCACCCTGTGGGTGTTTGGTTATGTCTAAGAGGTTTCCCTGACTGTACCCCCTACTATAAGAATTTCACCTGTAGTCAAGTATGTAGAAATAACCAAACCTGTATCTGTCAGTAGGTGTATTCTCTTACACCCTCTCACACCTCTTGGCATGTCTATCTACCTACTTATCCATTTGTAAATTATTATTGGCTAATACTATTGTTGCAGGATTGTCAAACCCATAGTAGCTAGGGTAGGTGCCCTCTGTTTTTGTATCCCTCTCAGTGTCCTCTCTTGCCTTATATTGTACTGGCTTTTCCTGTATTATGTATTGCCTTTCCCTTCATCAGTATTAACATATATCTTCTATCTAATTGATAATTTCCCCTCCCATACCAGGAAATTATCAAATAATGGGTTTTTTCTCTCTCTCTCTTTTTCCTCATTTGTAAACCTCTTGTTACTTTATAATAGTGGCCTTATACAATATTTGTCCTTTTGCAGTTGACTTGTTTCACTCAGCATAATGTCCTCTAAATTCAACCGTGTTGTGAAACGTTTTGTGGATTTGTCAGTATTCTTTATCGTTCCATAGTATTCCATTGTGAGCAAGTAGTATAGTTTATTCATTCATTCTTCTGTTGTTTCCATCCTTCTACTACTTGAATAATGATATTGTGAATGAACAAGAGTGTGTACATGTCTATTCACACTATGGCTCTAATTTCTTTCATGTATATACTTAGGAGTGGGATGGTTGAATCATGTGTTATTTCTATTTCTTTTAGGAAGTGCCATACAAATTTCCATAGTGGTTGCACCATTTTACATTCCTGCCAACTGGGGAAAGCCAGCTCCAATCTCCCCACAACCTCATCAACATTTGCTATTTTAATTGTTGTCAGTGAGATATTATCTCACTACTTGCTAATGAGGAAATTTTGGGGGCATAGTGATTAAGTGCTATGGCTGCTAACCAAGACGTTGGCAGTCTGAATCCACAATATTTGGGGTTCTATTTCAGGTGTTCCTTGGAAACTCTATGGGGCAGTTCTACTCTGTCCTGTAGGGTTGCTGTGAGCTGGAATCAACTCAGGGAGTTTCTTTTTTGGTTTTTTGGACTTGCTAATGACGGTGAGTGTTTCTTCACATTTGTTAGTCCCCTGAATATCTTTTTTGTTGAAATGTCTGTTCATATTCCTTGCCCATGTTTTAGTTGGATTATTTGTCTTTTTATTGTAATAACGTTGAAGTTTTCATAAATTTCAGAGATTAGTCCCTTATTGGACATATCACATCCAAATTTTTTCCCTGTCGGTGGTTTCCCTTTTGACTCTTGGAGAAGTCTTTTAGTTGAGGTCTCATTTATCTATTTATCTTCTGCTATGCATGCATTTTTAGTTGTGTTTGGTATCCCATTTATACCATATATTAGGGCCGCCAGCATTGTACCTATTTTATTCCTCCACAATTATTGTAATTTTAGGTTTTATAGTTTGATCTTTCATTCATTTTCAGCTAATTTTTGTGTATAATGTGAGGTATGGTTCCTGTCACATTTTTTCAGCTATAGACATCCAATTTTACCAGCACTATTTGTTGAAAAGACTGTCTCTTCCCCATTTAGTGGTCTTTTACCCTTTGTCAAAGATCAGCTGACCATAATTGGATGGATTTACATCCAGGTTCCAACTATGTTCCTTTGGTCTATGTTTCTGCCCTTGTACCACTATCCTGCTGTTTAGACCACTGTGGCTTTTAAGTATTTTCTGAGATCAGGTAGCGTGAGGCCTCCTAGTTCATTATTCTTCTTCAGTTAGTGCTTTACTTATGTGGAACCCTCTTCCTTTCTATGTATGGTTAACATCATATTATCCTTAATAATTGACACTTGGCGTAATAATTGAACAGACCATTATCTTTCTGTTTAATCCTTCTATGAGTTCTGGCTGGCTTTTCTTCCAGGTACCTTTTCAAAGAGCATTCATACCACCCCATTTATAATTATTTAAATTCAAAACAAGTGAGAGAATAAGCTATAAATCATCAACTACCTCTGAATTTCTCTCTGCTTATTTGTAGAAAACCCCAACCACGTTGGCTGAATCTGAAAGAAAGTTACTAATTTAGACATTTCTAATCTGCCTAGTGATGAAGAATGTCTAGACAACCCCCTGTTTAAACTTGGGCTTCACATATTTTTAAAGAAATAAAATGTTATAGATGTATTTCTTGATGTTCTTCTCATCTCTAGTTTTTTGGCTCTATAGAGGGAGGACCTTATTCCTAATCTGAAATCAACTTGGAAGTTCATTCAGTTCCATAAACTGCTTTTCAGAATGCTCTTTCCCATCACCCTGACCTTGAGTTTCTAAACAAGGAGAAAGTCAAGGGCAATGAACCACTAGTAAAACCAGGATCATTTCTGTGATGACTGAGCTGGTTCTTAGCCTTGAGGGAGACATTTCCAAGATTTCTGAAATAAGATACAAAGATACCCATCAACATTTCTAGAGTAAAATTATTACTGATACCATCAGCCACTAGTCCCTCAAATGCTCTTAGGATGGGAGTTGTTGTTGTCCTTAACTGCCATGCTATTGGCCCCCGACTCACAAACACCCCAAGTTCGATGGGAAGAAGCAATGCCTAATCCTCTGCTATCCTCATGATCACGTGGAGATCAGACTCTTGTGATCTTTGAGGTTTTCATTTCCTGATTTTCAGAGGCACATGGCCAGGCCTTTCTTCCTAGTCTAACTTAGTCCAGAAGCTCTGCTGAAATCTGTTTAGCATCATTGCTACACGTAAGACTCCCTGACAGATAGTGGTGGCTTCATATGCAGTGCCTTCGGCAGGAATCGAACCCATGTCTTCCTCATGAAAGGTAAGAATTCTACCGCTGGACCACCACTGCACCTCAGGTAGAGGGTGGTAAAGCAGTAAGTCATCAACACAAGAACTTGGTGGTATGAACAGGTCTGCTTCTCCTCATTCACTTATTCTTTCATTTAATATAAACCTAAATGCTTATTGCTAAGTAAAGGAAGCCAATCTGAAAATACTACATACTGTATGACATTCTAGAAAAAGCAAAACTGCAGACAGTAAACAGATCAGTTGTTGTCAGGAGCTCTGAGGAAAGGGAGAGGGATGAGTAGGTGAAACAGAGGCATTTGCAAGGCAGTGAAACTCTTCAGCACTATACTGTAACGGCAAATACAAGCCATGCATTTTCCAAAACCCACAGGCCTATACAACACGGAATGTGAACCCTGAAGTAAATTACGGACTTCAGATAACAATATGTGGAAATTGGTTCACAAATTCTAACAAGTGCACCACACTAACACAAGAGATTAGTGAGAGAATAAACTTTGTACAGGGAGGAGAGAGAGATATAGAAGCTCTGTATTTTTTATGCAATGTTTCTGTAAACCTAAAGTTGCTCTAAAAAATAAAACATATTGAAGATCAAACTGTCAAATTGCCACATGCAGCCTAAGAACCCAATGGTGCACACAACTAAATATATTCTATTTACAAACTAGCAGTAGCGATAAAAAAGGAAGAGCTACAGTTGCTAACTAGAAGGTCAGCAGTTCTAATCCATTAGCTGCTCCTTGGAAGCCCTATGGGGCAGTTCTACTTTGTCTTGTAGGGCCTCTATGAATTGTTATCAACTCAGTGGTGATGGGCTTGGTTTGGATTTGGTGGTGCTGTGGTTAAGTGCTTAGATACCAACTGAAAGATGAGTGGTTTCAACCTACTCAACAACTCAGAGAGAGAGAAGATCTATTGATTTACTTCTGTAAAGATTAAAACCCACAGACATTGAGTTGTTCCAACTTACAGTGTAAAGCTTAAAAAAACCAAACCCTCTGCTGCTGAGTTGATTCCGACTCATAGCAACACTACAGGACACAGTAGAAGTGCCCCATAGAATTTCCATGAGCATATGTGGTGGGTTCAAACTGCCAACCCTTTGGATATCAGCTGTAGCACTTTAACCACCGTGCCACCAGGGTTGCTATGAGTCACAATCGACTGAGTGGCAAGGGGTTTAGTATAAAGCTTACAGCCTAGAAAACCCTATGGGAAAGTTCTACTCTGTAACACGGGGTTCCCATTAGTCCAAAGGTAACTCAACAACACTTAACAAAAACAACAGAGGTGAAAAGATACAGCCGCCTGGAAAATCAGTAGAATAACAAAAGGATTAAATACTGAGTGGGATGATGCTTCAAGAGCTGGGCCGTGGCAGTATTTGATTAAACACCAAAAGAGAGATTCTGTTCAGAAAAGCCAGGAGTTCAAAGAAAGGCATGAGATCAGAGAAGGGTGTTAGCCGTGGCGGGGGGGGGGGCATGGGGCTGGGGGGTTTGGGAGGTTGGGGAAAGAGTGGGTGTTGGGGAGAGTGGAGGGGTGGGGGACCTGATGGAGCAGTGAGGTCTGAACCGTAAAGGGCTGCTAGATTTTAGAAAATTGAGGGAATGCATTTGAACACCACCAGGGATTACTTGCATCCCACTCACTGTGTTCTGGGTGGCCTGACTCCACAGTGGTTAAGATTTTGGCTGCTAACCCAAAGGTTGGCAGCTGAAATCTACCAACCGCTTATTGGAAACCCTATAAGCAGTTCTACTGTGTCCTATGGTGTTGCTTTGAGTTGGAAGCAACTCATTGAAAATGAGGCCAGTTTGTTATTCCAGATGTTTGACTTTAGAAGAGAATCAAAGGCAAGGCTTGCACACGATCTCTTGATCAGGACACAGGGATCCAGAAACAGTCACTTAAACACTGAAATAAAACTGCTACCCAAGAGGACAGCAGTCTATCCACCAAATGCTTCTTGGAAACTCTATGGGACAGTTGTACTCTGTCCTATAGGGTGGCTATGAATCAAAATTGACCCAACAGCAATGTTTTGTTTGTTTTTTTATTAACCCATGAAACAAAACGATACTAAACATGTACACCAGCCTAGGGGCAAAGATGACAAGGAAGGAAGTGACAGGAAAGTTGGTGACAGGGAACCTGAGGTCAAGAAGGGAGAGTGCTGACATGGCCTGGAGTTGGTAATCAACATCATAAAACAGTATATGTACTAATTGTTTCATGAGAAGCTAGTTTATTCTGTAAACCTTCATCTAAAATACAATAATAAATAAGTAAAACTAAAGCCATTATTTCTCAAGATGACAAAAAAATTTGTAAAGACAGTAAGAATATGACAATGGTTCATGTAGAAATTTCAGAATGATGGAGAAAAATAGAAACTCTTAAAATTTTTCAAACAGGGAGACAAAAAGACATAAAGATTCCAGATTCAAAAGTGTTTTGGAGTTTTCAGGAACAACAGCAAATCAATAGGCCTGTTCTAAAGAGCTGCATGACTATTACATAAAAGAATAATCAATTCCTAACAGCAGCATCGTTTCTAAAGTTTTAAGTATCTCTTGCCATGACACCGAGAGGCATTTCCACCTGTCGCAGTTTCTGCAAAGAAGAAAGTGGCACGATGGTAGCTACAACCCTTCATTCCTTCACAAAGTATTTGTCAGCTTGCTATGGGGCAGGTACACTTTAGGATCCAACACTGAACCAAAAAAGAACTTGCCATCAAGTTGATTCCCAATCATAGCAATCCTATAGAATCCTGCTGTCAGACAGCTTACATTCTAATCGGAGAGGCAAAGTCAATCAGTGAACAGTGAGATATATGTCACATTGGAATGTGACAGTGCTATGAAGAAAACTCAGACACGAAAAGGGATGTGGAGTGATGTGGGATTTTGTCTTAGTGTTGGACATAAAGGACCTGATGGAGGCTGGGCGTGAACCACAGAATATCTGGAAGTGCAAAGATCATAAGAAGTAAACCTACGGGGTCACAGAACGCTCCAGCACTCACTCCAGGCTTCTGCCGTCGCTGGCTGGAATGCCCTTCTCTCCACCTCTAGATGTTACTATGCATCTCTTGAACATGAAGTGAGAGTGGCTGGTAGAGGAATCAAACTAGAAAGAGAAGGTATTAAAACATAGCATGGCTTATTATGTATCTGGCACCGCTCCGAGCATTTTACGTAACGATGAATTCATTTAAACCCTCACAGCATCTATAAGGTAGGTGCTCCAATCATCATTATTTCATGAGTGGAAAACGGAGGCACAGAGAGGTTAAAAAAAATTGCCCAAGGTCACACAGCATGTAAGTAGCGGAGTCAAGATTGGAACTCAGCAACTTGGAGCCAACCAGGCCACCCTGAGGATTCTGCTCCAGTGCCTCAAATGTGCAGACAGCAAGACGGTGGAGAGAATGCAGGAACTAAGAGGCAGTGAAGAATAAGGGAGTTGGTCTTGCTGGGAAGGAGACGAGAGAAAGTCCCCAGGCCTCTGCTTTCTAATGGACAGTGCTTGCTACTGAGGCCAGTGGAGAAAGCTGAAGTAAGAGACAGCCGGAAATAGATCTCTTGCGGCTTCCCTGGGGGAATTCACACTGTAATGCAGCTGGCTAACCAGGACAGAAAAGAGCCCCCCAGCTCACCTTCTGTCATCTCTTAACCAGTAACTTTCAGTTATTTCCTCTCGGACTCAGACTGAATTCATAAATAGCATTCACATTTTTCAAAGGCCTGTAGGAGTTTGTTGAGTTAATGTGAGTGACTCATTCTGACAGTGTTCAGCTTCTTCTCCTCTCTGAGGGGAGAATGAGACAGCCTCCCACACCCCATCCAGAGGGAGGAGAGAGGAGCAGCCTCTTCTCTTCTCCTAGAGTCTCCTGGAGTCTGAGACCTGGATGGCTCCAGTTCTTGTCCGGGCGACTTTGAGGGAACATGTTTGTGGGGGAAGGGAGAGACAGAATCACGCGTGTTAGGGCAACTTCAGACAAGAGGAAGCAATGAATCAGAGGGCGTTAGGTAGGGTCTTTGGGATGCAGAGAAGGGCAAAGGACCATTAGATTCACTGTCTTGTTTGTAAGCAAATATATTTGCAGTTTACTAGACGGATTACCTTGGAAAACCTCATGGTATACTGATTAAGAGCTGTGGCTGCTAACCAAAATGTTGGTAGTCTGCATCTAGCAGGCACTCTTTGGGAACTCTAGATTACTTAAGGAGTCCAGGTTGCATAGTGGTTAGAGCACTCTGTCACCAACCAAAGTGTCGGGAACCAGCTGTTCCTTGGGAGAAAGTTGTAGTAATCTGCCTCTAAAGATTTTACAGCTGTGGAAACCCTTTGGGGCAGCTCTCATCTGTCCTATCAGGTCACTATGAACCAGAATTGACTCAGCAGTTGGTCTGATTTCGGTTTAAACAGATTACTTAAAATGGATACTGGCAGTTGGAGACAGGGAAAGAATATACTACAAAAAATCAGGAGTGGTTTTTACCATGTAACTTCTAATCTTGCCTTGATAGAAAAGTGCTGAAGTCCCTAACTAGCAGAGATAAAGAAAAATCTCTCTTGACCTACATGAGTGGGTGCCTACTTCAACTTGGGACCAGAAGAACCGGATGGTGCCCAGCCACCACCAGTGATAGCCGCGATGGAGCTCACTAAGTTGAGTCTCACTGGCAACACAAGAATAAAAAGGGGTGCACCCTGAGATCTCCACTAAAAGACCTCAACTGATGGTCCAGCAGTTTGGGGGTTCCCCTGGGAGCATAGCCCCTGACCCTGATGTTGCCCTTGCCCGTAAATCATAATGAAGGTCCACTCTTCAGACATGAATGGATTGGACTTGGTGACACAGAGTGACCATATATTGGATGCGCTTTATGGTTCTGTGCATCTATAGGATATCATCCTGCTGACCTCTGGCTGGAGGAAGGAGAGTGGGTGGAGAGGAGCGGAAAGGAGGCTGTTGGGAGGATGAGACATGTATGAAGCAGAGAGGAATAGTGTGCTGTCACCGGGCAGGGAGAGCAGTGGAAGTTGCACATAGGTGGGCACGTAAATTTATATGGGAATGTACATTTTCACTCAGTCATAATAAAAAAAGAAAAGTAAAAATAAAAAAAGAAAAATCCCTCTCCCTTGCTGTGTGTTTGTGGGAAGCCTCTGCCTCTGCCAAAAAAGTCACCAGTATCAACTGGGAGCCCTGTCTGAAAGGCTGGAGAGGAGATGAAAACCAGTGGGAGGTCTGACTGGTGAGGCTGGTGTGATCAGCTGAGGTCTGATCTCTGTCACTAGAACCTTCTCGGTCACATCACCCTCTCCCGACTCTCCCCTTCCACCTTCTGCAGGTTTCCCAAAATGTCAGCAAGCAGGACTCTATGCTCCTCCTTAATCAGAAAGCCCACTTTTGCACAATTTCCAGAGACCTCTTTCAGGTAGAATCTACCTGGATCTGTACCTGTCCCTACTCCTAACAGAACTGTTCAAGGTACTTTCAGCTCCGGCACCACATCCTAGGGACCAGGTCCACGGACTGAGCAAAACCCATTTTCTCAGAGTCTCAGCTCTGTGTGCTCAAGCTGTGAACTCCCCGCATTTCCCAAATCATCCCCCACCTTTTTCTTTCTACCTGCAGGTGGTACAAGGATTCCAGGTGGCAATAACTGTCAGTAGGGTCAGTGATTCAAACTTAGCAGCCCTTCTGCGGAAGAAAGATGTGGCAGTGTGCTTTTGTAGAGATCTACAACCTTGGAAACCCTATGGGGAGCTCTATTTTGTCTTATAGGGTCCCTGTGAATTGGAATTGGCTGGATGATGATGGATTTTTTGGTTGGCACACGGTGCTGTGTTTTTCTAAAGAAGAACAAACATGCGATCATTCCCAACCCAAATAAAAGCTGGAGTGCTAGATGTGCTCTGAGTGTATCTACACAGCCACAGATTTAGGAGCCGAGGAAACAACCCCTTACCTTTGGACCTGGAAAGATGACCCCAGGCCAAGGTCACACAGTTTACAGCAAAGTTAGACCAGAAGCCATAATTGCTGTCTGTTGGCCAAAAATATTCAAATACCTGAACTTTGTTGTTGAGTCAATTCTGACTCATAGTGGCCCTATATGACAGAGAACTGCTTCATAGGAGTTCCAAGGAGTGCCTGGTGGATTTGAACCGCCAGCCTTCTGGCCAGCAGGTGTGAACTCTTAACAGCTTCGCCACTAGAGTTTCCTCTGCTAGTCTAGCCCATCCCTTTAAAACCTCATCCCTGGAGTCTGCACACACAGCCCCTTCTCCTTTCCTATTGTGTAGCAAGAGTGTACTGAGGACTACAGTGACCAAGAAACCAAGGAGCAAGGGAAACACAAGGCACTGAGACCAACGGCCGAGGGGACACAGGGTCTCCAAGACCAAGAGGGGCTGGGAAAGATGACAACTCCCGGGTCCAATCTCAGAATAATGGAACCAGGGAGGTGAGCCGGAAAGTGCTGGGGTGGGCTGGAGGTGAGGGCTAAAGGACCCATGGCAGCCAGAGGCTGGGACCTGGGTGAGTGGGGCTCATCCAGAGGGCCAGGGGCTGCGTAGCCAGGCTCAACTCTGGCCAAATTGAGAATGGAGCCAAGTAAACTCAAGGATTTAAATATTTGGGATTTGTACTGCTAGGTGCAAAACAAGAACTCAGTAGCTATCTGTGAATCCTTAAAGAGAGTAGACAGCTCATAGTGCCGGATCACAGGTTCTTTCCACCTAGCATTAGCCTAAGGGCTCCAGGAGTCCTTCAGCAAGGACCTACCTGTCATAGCCCTCCTATCCCAGAGATTCAGTTGTTCCCAAGCCCCAATCCAGGAAATTCTACCCCAATAATGGGGTTACTCACATGGTGAAAGAAGATACTGAACGTTTGGGTGTTCATTGTTAGCATTCCCAGTCTTGCACCATTCCCACGATTGGTTGTAGATCAGACAGTTGTGCTCCAAAGGGTTTTCATTGTCTAATATTTCAGAAGTAGATCACCAGGACTTTCTTCCTAGTCTACTTTAGACCAGAAGCTCTTTTCTAACCTGTGCTGCATGACAGCCACATACAAGCCTCCAACTGAGTGTCCTTCAGGCCTCTAAATGTCAACTGTGTGCCACTAAGCAGAGAACGAGATCTTCTTTCCCAGTGGCCGCACCGTTCTGAGTGAGCTACTTCTGCACCCTGCAGATCTACCTCCTAAACACCTATAAGTCTCCCCGGGTATTTTCTAACATTCAGGAGGGAGAGGCGCCCACCTGTTGAGCACCGTCTCAGGTAGTTTCAAATTTTTGGTGAATCAAACTCTAGGCACTTTATTTGAATAAAAATGCATTACATTGCATAAATGAAAATTTTATTCCACCTTACACATTTGGAATTAGGGGCTGTAAAATCACCTATGCAAATCCAAGTAAATAAAATGCAAATCTGCATCCCAAATTAGATGAAAGAATCTCATCTTATTTGGTTTATAAAATTTCAAGTATTTTGTCGACTTGATCATTACATGTCAGCTGATCAGAAAGTCTCAAGATCTCTAACTACAGTATCTAAGGGTATAGGCATTCCTAAAATAGCCACAGTGGGAAAAGCTCCTTTGCTCATCCCAAATCCATTTCATGTGATTGAACGATTTTCTCATTTCCTGAGAGAGTTGTTAAATCAACCAAGTAAACTATCAAAGCCCCACCGGTTCAGAAAGAGAAAGAAAATTGGACTATGTTTAGATAAGCCAATCCTTAGCAAGGTAACGGTACATTTAATTGAATGAAGCTCAGTAGGTGTTAGTTTGAGTTGTGTGTCTTATAATTAAGTCATTTAAGGTCATCACTGTGAGGATCATCTAAATTCTACCTCTAGTCTGTGCGATTATTTCTCCTTCAAAATTCTTGACAGGTTTTTAGCTTGCCTCTATTCAAATACTCTATCTTTGGAGAATTCCAGTTGTTGGAAAATTTTTTCTCCTATAAGGTTGGAATCCACCCCCCTTTAACTTCCTTCCTACCCCTTCCCTGGTCCTGCTGTTGGGAGCATTATGGGGTACGTCTCTGTTCTTCTCAGTGGCAACCGCGTGACAGCTAGGGACTTTCATTCAGCCTTTTTAGACTTTTCTCTCCTTTTATTCCTTCAGGGTCTCTCCCAGGGTTCCAGTCCCTTCTCCTTGCTAGCTCCCCACCTGTGTGTGGCTCCCATTATCAAAATCCTCACTAGAATAAAGATCTGAACTGAGTCCTCTTAATGGAACTTAATGTTGTGGTTTCCCAAAGTGTATTTCCAGGAACATCAGCCCTGTGTGATGTCACCCACCTACAACCCAAAGGGTACGCTGGTTAGGGGATCCTAGAGACTGAAGACATTTGCTTAATTAGTACCTCACTGGTTATCAGGCTATGAGTTGGAATTGATGGCAATGGGTTGTTGTTTGTTTGCTGTATCAGATCACTCTCAGTTACTCCCATCCCTACCCCATGTCACTTACTTCCTCTAAGTTGTTTTGCAGACCTTAAGAGTGAGCCCCAGAAGATTCCAGATCTCACTGGCTCAGAATAGTCAAACATACTCAAGGTAGACAACGATGACAGACAAACGTCCACTGTGCATGCTCAATAAAACTCATGTCAAGAAACCAAAAGATTCGTGCCAATGAACCCCAAACCACCAGATGCTGTAGTCCAATCCCTTTCAAAAAAGGAGATCTGTAGGCTACGGTCAAATCTTAGCCCTATCTCATAATAAATAATCAGTAGAAACTGTGAATAGTTAGAACTTTCTAATTCTGCCGACTGCCTTCCTCCACTCTGAAATGTCTAAGTATAAAATAGTAATTGCTCATGGGAACTCAATCTGAGGTAGATACCTCTCCGTTTCCACTTGCTAGCTTGTGCAATAAACTCTTCCTTTAAAAAACAGTGTGTAAGAGTTTGGCTTCTTGCATACTGGGCAAAGGATCCATTGGTATGTTTATACTCTGTGCAAGAACATTTGGGACCCACAAACCTGATCTAGGGATTCACGATGCAAGCAAGCGTGTTAAAATTCAGCAGTCCTGGGAAGTGGGATGAGCCATGTGGTTAAGTGAATGCTCCCCAGTAGTGTCTGACTCTAAAACTCTTTCCCCTCTGGTATAATGTCCATTTTGTGGAACACATGTCAGGACAGGCTAATCATTTCTACTCTGACTGATCTCTAGTTGGCTAAGCTGTGTAATAGTCGCCCCCCTCTTGCACTCTATCCCTCCCCCACCACCCTGTCAGTCCCCATGACCCCCAGGAACTAACAAGACAAACAACTTTAAAGCAGAATCCAACTGTATCTAGTGAATTCTTTCTTAAAGCAAAACATCCTTTTGGATGTAATTAATCAGTTCCGTCACTTTTCTGCTTTGTAAATGTGAACTTTTGTCTATCACAACTTCATCTGTACATTACGACCTGCAATACAACTCAATGCTACCACCTACCACACTGAAGTGATTGATGTCTGTCATTAAATTAGCTGACAAATGTGAAAGACATGGAGAATACTGGAAACCTTTTAAGATGCTGTCAGCGTACGAGTATATCTGAATCTATTCAATTAAAGCCCCCCTTTTTGCCTTCCACAGAGGCTTTTGTATATAATATTTTTCATGTGTACTGGAAGCTAAATACTTAAATAGACCCCATGGCGAAGCTTCTGAAAATTGAATAAACATCCCATAATGCTTCTGGCTTTTGAATTCAGTTATTTACACATGCATCAAGGTGGTTTTTGTCTTTGTTTTTTAGAGTCTAGAGGACAGCGTTGTACATAGTGAGCTAACAAGTCTTTGTTGAAAGAACAGGTAGTGTGGGTGACACTGACAGTACAAAAGGAAGACCTCCCCAGATCCTACAACAGAGCTGAAACTCCCACCCTGCAGACACGCAGCTGGCGAGTGGGCTTGCACTCATGGCCTGAGAAACAGGTGATGCTCTGTAACTCTTGCCAGCTCCTGCCTCTCTTCCTGAGTCTCCTGTCTATGCCACTGATGGGAAGGCAGAATGATGATGTCCTGCTGAAGATCCCTGGCTCTGGGGCCAGCTGCTTGGGGTCATATCCGAGTCCCACTGTTCACTGTTCATGCAAGCGACTGAGTTGCTTTATGCCTCAGTTTCCTTAACTGTAACATGGATCAAACGAATTCGTAACTCGTATTGCTAGGTGTCCTTTTCTCAACTCCTATCCAAAAGATTGGTGGTTCCAACCCACCCACAGGTGCCTCAGAAGACAGCCCTGGCATCTACTTCTGAAAGGTCACAGCCTTGAAAACCCTACTGAGCAGTTATACTGTGCTCATGTCGAAACTGACTCAACCACAACTAATAACAACAGCTTGTACTGTTATTTGACAGGGTCTGGCAGAGTCAGCAAACTCTTCTCAAGAGTTAGTCGGGGCTGTGCCATTCTCTTTTCTCAGTTTGATCACTCGCATCCATTCACTGCTTTCTATTTTAACTGCTAATACCTAAGACTGGGTTTTCACTACCACTCACCTGCAGTCACCTCATAACTGAACTCCCTACCTCCAGGGCTTTCCTCCCATCAGTTCACACACTGGTACAAGATTTATGGCTAGGATCATGCCACTTTCCTGTTCAAAGCTCTCCCATTGGTCCTTTCCAGATCGCTGGACACCCTAGCCGGTTGTCCCAGACGCGTCTCGGCCTGCTTTCTAGCTAAGCGTCCTGCCTGTCTCATACTTCTCACCTTCCCCCATCTTTAGCCAGTCTGAATCCTAACTGACCAGGTCAGGGTCTTTCCTCATGCTGTTCTCCCCACCAGGGAAGCCCTTCCCTCCCTCCACTCCTGAATGTCTACATCAAATCCGTCCTGGAGAGCCAAATCAGAGGCACTTTCTCCGTGGAATTTTCCTTGATTCCCTCTGCTTGAGTTATTCTCTCGCCCTTTGAAATTTCCAAATCATTGTATCTCTTGGGGTGGATTCCATTTCTCACTTTGGATGAGAGTGGTTTGTGGTCCTGCCTCATCTCCCACACTGGGATCTAAGTGTTTCGGGAAGGATCTACTGCCCCCCTAAGTGTTGACGGGAGAGGTGTAGTGATGGCGAGTTATTACGTTGGGTGACATCAACCTTAGTGACTGGTGGGGATGGTGATGAGTCAGCACACTGGGTGACAAGTGACATCAGCCTAGTGACACTACTGCCTTGGCAGCCCCTCCCTATGCCTGTGCCAGCTACTGCGGACTCTGGGGTCATTGGGGTGTCAGAGTTATAGTCTGCGTCCCTAAACCCCCTTAATGATACCACCTACTAGATACAAATAAGCAAAGACGCTTAACAGTAACTTAAGGCTGTCCCATGCACGACTTGCTTTGAATCTCATTTATTTAGAGCTAGAGACTAAGCTCCTAAAGGCTATGTTGGGAATGAATGAAGGAGAGAGCCAGGGCTCAGTATAGGTAACCAAACCCTAGAGCACCTATTTAAATCACACTTTGCACCTGAGAGCTCAGCACTATCTGCTAAACGGCACTCAGCATTCAACACCAGACTCCCTTGTGGAGGTCATTAAAGGCAAGTACCATTTTCTGCATTTTTCAGATGGGAAAACAGGACATCGAAAATGAAGTGATCATCCAAAACCTCACAGGAAGATAATTTTAGATGAAGATGGAAAATCCAAACCTCCCAACTTGTCAGCTCATCACTTCATCTGCAAATGCCTTTTAACCAAATCTCAGAAAGCCTGCGGTTGTATACAAGGCTGTTTCTAGGGGGGTAATTCCATAAAGTGGGAATAAAGGTCGTGATGAAATAAGTCTCATTTAATAAATCACTCACTGCAACAACCTTGACGCATTTTCACCCACTTGCACAAAAAAGTCAGAGTCGATGTTCAACAGCCACTCCTATTTGAACTCTACACAAGTGTTTATTTAGTACAAGAGACAAGCCCACAGCAGAGGTGGGTGGAGCCACAGTCCCAGAGGTCCAGAAGCAGGGGAGAGCCGTGAGAGCCTAAGAAGGGGTGGATCCTGCTCTGGCCCCAAGGATCAGCAGCATTTGCACTGGTGCAGGGGAATGGAGGGGAGGGGCAGGTCCAGCCTGGAAGTAAATGGTTGTGGTGTGTTGGTGGTTTTATCTAAGCTTGGTGAAGTTGCATTGGAGAGCTCCATTTCTAACAGGTCAAAAAGCCCTCAAAAACTATTGCCTTATAGCTGATTCCAATTCATGACAACCCCATATATTCCAGAGTAGAACTCTGCTCCATGAGGCTTCCTTGACTTCTAGGGACACAATGTTTAAGTGCTAGGCAGCTAAGTGAAATGCTGGCAGTTTGAACTCATCCAGGGGCTACACAGGACAAAGTCCTGGCAATCTTTTCCCATAAAGACTACAGTAGAAAAAACAAAACAAAACCTTATGGGGGCAGTTCTAGTCTTTTTTTTTTTTTTTAATTGTGATTGAGTGAAAGTCTACAATCCAATTTAAGTTTGCATGTCTACCTGTCTGCAGCTCCCTCTGCTTTCCTTGCCCAGTAACAGCACAGTCCTCCTTTCCGTCCCATACATGTCATATCCTCTTAACAATCTCCTATCCCCTCCATTCCCGTCTAGTAAGAGACTAGTTGGATGACATCCTATAGATGCATATAACCATAAAGTGCACACACGATACAGTCACTCTGTGTCCCCGAGTCCAATCCATTCCTATCCGAAGAGTTGACCTCAGTGATAATCTATGATCAGGGTCAGCATCACGTCCATGGGCTGTGCTTCCAGGGGAACTCCCAGGCCTTCAGACCATCAGTTTCAGTCTTTTAGTGGAGTCCTTAGGGTGCACCCCTTTTTTTCTCATGTTGCCACTGGGACTCAGCATTGTGAGCCCCATCACTGCTGTCATTGGTGGTGGCTGGCCACCACCTGGTTTTTCTGGTCACATGTTGACACAGTCACCCATTCATGTGGGTATTTCTGTCTTCTGGGCTCTTTTGCCCTCATGTCATTGTTGTCCTTGGTGATCATCTGTATCAACTGAGTTGTGACAATTTGGTGTACCTCAGATGCCAGCTCGCTAGGTTTTAAGACCGCAGACACCACTCACCAACACGGGGTGCAGAAAACTCTCTTAGCAATAGGCTAGTTATGCCAATTAGCCTCGATGTCCCCTGACAGCACAGTCCCAGACCCCCAGGGCCATTCTATTCTGTCACGTGGGGTCAATGTCAATCAAAATCAGCTCTACAGCACCTAACAACCAAACAATCTTGACAGACCATCTGGGGACTTCTAACAAGTGCTACTGAGTGGCAATTTACACATATTTGGCAATGAAAAGACCCCTAAACTACTATTGCTCCTGTACAGCAGAAAGAGACTTTGTCCTCACCTAGGCCTGTTATCTGAGTATAAACCATGCCACTTGCTGGCTCTCTCACCTGTATTTACAGCCAGGTTCTGAGAATAGATAAGAAATTTGAAAATAAATGATGGAGGATTCTCTTCTAAGACGTCAGCCAGCAAAATCAACACTTAGCTGGCATCTGGAATCTTCACAAAAGACAGATGTTTCTCAAGTAGTCAGAACATTGTTCATCTGATTAAGCACAAACTGAAGAAGAAGGATGTGAAGAGACAACGGTGGCCCAAATAGGGCTCCTCTACTACTCCCGCTGTTACCTTGAGCTCCCCTAGCTGGCCCTCCCTGGCAGAAGTGGCTAATTTAACACAGCTCTCTTGTCTTGTCTGTAATTCTAAAAGTAGCTTCAGACTCTTTCTCAGCACAGTACCAGGCAGCTGCTACATGAGATCGGCATCGACACTGGCAGCAAGACTCATTTTCTCTTCCAATGTTGTTTTTGTTTAATCAACAATTCATCACAAATGTGATGTTCCTTATGGTGGGGCATGAATGGTTCATCAGTCCTAACTACGGTCTTGATGACATATTCTTCTTCAAGAATGCATCGCCTTCTGTTTCTCTTACTGCACTGGTTACAAGTGACCTGCCTTTTAGATTTTTCTTAGTAGAACAAAATTCATTCACCAGAGAACACAAATGGAAAAAAAAACACAGAAAGGCCCCAGAGACGCCATATTTACATTAATAAGTGGATCTGCAGATACAAACGCTGAACTCCTGTGAGCTGGATTAGCATTAAATCAGTATCCAAGCCTACTATCCTTTGATTGTGCCATAAAATCAAGTGGTTGGGATTACGAAGCTGAGGACCTGA
Organism: Heterohyrax brucei; assembly: GCA_028571685.1. Classification (NCBI taxonomy): domain Eukaryota; kingdom Metazoa; phylum Chordata; class Mammalia; order Hyracoidea; family Procaviidae; genus Heterohyrax; species Heterohyrax brucei. Next base: position 62,167,524 of record CM053160.1, on the reverse strand, counting down.
TTCCAGACCAGAGGGGCACCTGTGTGAGCCAGTCAATACCCCCACACACCAGTCTTATTTCTTCTGCAGCCAATGCCTTTTTGTTACTTTTTCTAACTGCAGCAAAACTCAGTTTCTTTATCTGCAACGTAGATACTCATTGCTTATGTGGCTGCTGTGAGCATTAAATGAGTTGAAGTACGTAAATCACGTGGCACCATGTCTGGCACCTAACAGCTGCTCCATAGATGTTCGTTGTCTTTCATTCCCCTTCTTTTAGGACCTCATCATTTCTCACCTGGGTATCAGCAATATTCCCTTAATTGTTTTGCCTCCCACTTCCCCAAATAACCCCTCTTTCTCCACCCTGCTAGGGTGAGCTTTCTGAAGCACAAATCTGATCACAACACTTTCCTACTCAAGTATCTGTACCAGACCCCCAACACCTGTAGAATCAAGTCCAAAGTGGCTGACGTTCAGAGAACTTCACAATCTAGCCCCAACCTGTCATTCCGTCTTCATCTCCTGCCACTGTCCACCATCCACCTGTCCCTAAGCACCTAGATGGTGTGCCTTTCACAAACACACAAGGCACATCTATACTTTCCATCTGTTGATCATGCTTGTCCATTGCCTCCAACACCTTTTCAATCTCTGCTTTGTGAAATTCAATTGATTCTTCAAGACCCGAAGTCCTCTTCTTCCAGGAAGCTTCCCTGACAAAACTCCCTTGTTCTTTTAACAAGCAGAATTGATTCTTGTTCATCTCAGTCTCCTGTATTATTTGTTTCTCATCATTAATGTAGCAGTCACCACTTTTTAGGGTAAGGACCATGCTCTTAATTTTTGTATCCTGCTCAATAAATTCAGTTGATCTGAACTGAAGGTACACTGAAGGCAGGAAGATTTCTTTCTTAGTTTCCAAAGGTTTCAGAATGTTAAAAGTCATTGATCCCAAAAAGAACTTGTGATTCCAAACAAATCCCATAAGCCAGCAATTCCTTTTATGCCAGGCATCAATCTCATAGCACCCCCACAATGCTAGGACGACCACTGATAATGCCCGTCTACAGATGAGAAACTGGATGCCATGTCGAAGGACACACATCTAGAAAGCAGCAAACCAAGGATATGAACCCAGGTGATCTGGTACCAGAGCCCACAGGTCGGGCCACTGCTGTATTTCTGGTGGTACAGTGGTTAGAGTGCTTGGTGTCGAGCTGAAAGGTCAGTGGTTTGAACCCACCAGCCATTCTGCAGTAGAAAGATATGGCAGTCTGTTCCTGTAAAGATTATAGCCTTGGGAACCCTATAGGGGAGTCTGTACTCTGTCCTATAGTGTCCCCATGAGTCAGGATTGAACTCGATGGCAATGGGTTTTTAGGGTTGATTCAGGAACTCTGGTGGTCCCATGGTTAAGTATGTGGCTGCTAAGTAAAAGGTAAACTGACTGAAACCAGAAGCTCTGGAAAGGAAAACAACTGACAGTCTGCTCCCAGTGTCTGTAAAGATTATAACCCAGGAAACCTCACAGGGCAGTTCTACTCTGTCCTACAGAGTTGCTATGATTTGGGATCTATTCAGTGGCATACAACAACAGCATGGTCATATTGGCCACACTTTGATATTGCCTGAGTCAGTCCAGTTGAATCCTACAGTTTGGGCATTAGGGGTGCAGATGAATAGGGAGTCAGGCATTGGAATTTCAGCATAATCAGTACATGGGAAAATCTGCTGAAAAGGACCTCTTCAAAGTATTCAAAAGTAAGGATGTCACCTTGAAGACTAAAACACGCCTAACCCAAGCCATGATATTTTCAATCACATCATATGAATGTGAAAGCTGGGCTATGAACAAAGAAGAAAGAAGAATTGATGCCTTTGAATTGTGGTGTTGGAGAAGCATGTTGAATGTACGATGGACCGCCAAAAGAACAAACAGATCTGTTCTGGAAGAAGTACAACCAGAGTGCTCCTTGCAAGCAAAGATGACAAGACTGTGTCTTACATACTTTGGACATGTTGTCAGGAAAGATCAGTCCCTGGAGAAGGACATCAGGCTTGGTAGAGTGGAGGGTTGGTGAAAAAGAGGAAGACCCTTGATGAGATGGATCAGCACAGTGGCCGCAACAATGGGCTTAAGCATAAAAGCAACTGTGGACATGGTGCAAGACTGGGCTGTGTTTCTTTCTGTTGTTCATAGTGTTGCTATGAGTCTGAACCGACTCAATGGCACCTAACAACAACAATATGTGAGGTGAAAAAGATAGGCACCCCCGATCACCCATCCACAGAATGTTAGGAGACAGATGTGAGCTGTCGGGCTAGTTAATCAGCTCAGCCTCCGCTTCCTTATCTGGGAACTGAGGATAACACCCGCCTTAGCGAGTGGTTTCACTATCACAGTAAGATAAAGAATACGCTACACTTGGCATGTTGTAAGGCTGTATTCTTCTGCACAGAGTGTGGAGTCTAGTGGAAGGACAAGGATGCCATGGGCTGACCCATCACCACTTAGATGTCATGAGAGCAAAAGGACATTAGAATCTCGGTGACTCCTGTCACTGGTCCCTATTTCCACTTTAAGTCCAACACCACTCATCAAACTGCACAGTCCACACTGTGACAGGCCAGATTACCTGGAATCCAGACTTTTGGATATGTGAGTACCTGGGAAAGATTCTTACAGCCAGTCACTACCCTATGTGAGGAAGGAGGTTTTTCTTCCTGCATCAGTGGGTTTGGTTTTGCTGCCTTCCTGTACCAGCATCTCCTCACTTCCCTCCCCATTCCGTGAACCAGTCACGAATTCTGCTCCTTGCTCTTGGCTAATCTCAATTAATCCCACAAAGATGAGAATCAGTTCCTTGTATCAGTAAGATTCAAGATTCATATCATCTTATGCTATGATAAAAAATAATGCAGATTTTAGAAAACATCTCGTAACATGGTTTCAACTGGAAGATACTATGCCGAGTGAAATAAGTCGGTGTCAAAAGGACAAATATTGTATGAGACCCCTGTTAGAAGGACTTAAATTATCTACAGAAGAAAAGAACCTTGTTGGCTACAAGAGCTGGAGGGAGGTGTGAGGGTTTATCATAGATGAGATAGTTGATAGATGTTAGAAATTTTATTCATTTACTGTAATAAAAAAAGATTTAAATGTGTGAAATTAATTGAAGGCCTTTAGATATCAACAGTACTTTAAGAACCTATGGAATAATCTCTCATGGTAAAATTTCAGGAACATGGCAGGTGGGTCGACAAAGGTACACAGGGCTACAGATTCTGTTCCCCATTGCACTGAGTTGATTTCATCTCATAGTGACTCTGTAGCACTGAGTCAAACTGCCCCATAGGGTTTCCAAGGAGCAGCCGTTAGACTCAAACTGCTGACCTTTTGATTAGCAGACATAACTTTTATGCCACTAGGGCTCCAGAATTCTGCTTAAAAAAAAATTTAAAAAGCCTGTTGCCATCAAGTGGATTCTGACTCAGAGTGATCCCATTATAGGACAGAGCAGAACTGCCCAGAAATCACATCATGTTGACCAAATGTTAATGGCTCAGCTGAGAAACTTACAGATGATACACTCCTAGCCACTCCCTTCCCTTAGAGAAATAAACCCTCACAGGCATCCAGACCCCACCACATCCCCACCCAGGAGAGAGGTTCCCTAAGTGGGAGACAGAGAGAAACTTCACAAAGCATCTCCTTCTGGCTGTAAATGGGTTTTCAGAGTGGCTGGAAGCTGTTCCACTGTTTGCAGATCATCATCACCCCTGATCAATAGCTGGGCCGCCTGGGAACGAGGAGGGATGGATGCAAGCCAGCTTCTTCTCGGCCTTTGTAGGCACTGGCTTTCAGAAGGAAATTGAAACCAGGTGGACTTTCTCACAAACAATTGCTTCACTCTCCACTTCTGGAAAAGGCAGAGCAGCGTGGGGGCCAATATCAACCAAGAGTGGGCCACTGAGGTTTCCCACTGCCTTGCTTGTGTAGTGTGCAGCTTTCTCTGGAAGGAAAACCCTTCCCGCCTTTGGGTTGGAGAGAAGGGGTGACTGTCTTGTGTTTTTACTAATATGCCAAAAAGCAATCACTTGGTCTTCATTTCTATGCCTGCTGCCACTATGGACTAATAAATCTCAGCAGCTGGTTGTCTGGTCCAGTGGCAGTGGGACTGTTGTCTCCCTTCATGCGCTTTCCTTCGTATGCTGCGACAGGAAACTGAGGAGATAAATCAGCTTCTGCTTAGATAGCCAGCCACAGAGGGAGGGCGGTGGTCAGGGATGAGAGGGAGGCGAGGGGGAACATAATTCTATTTCTCGCTAGATCTCTAACCAGCTGTCACTGCCTGTTTGAAAAAGATGACAGATTGGCAGCTTGCCCTGGGCAGGTTCACTCCAGCGGGTCCATGTGGCAAGTCCATACAGGGCAGGTTTCCATCAGCAGATTCGCACCAGGGGGTCCATGCTGGGCAGATTTGGACCATTCACATTCACTTTGAGGAGGTCCACACCAGCCAGGTCCACACCAACCAGGTCCACACTAGCCAGGTCCACACCAGCCAGGTCCACACCAGCCAGGTCCACACTAGCCAGGTCCACACCAACCAGGTCCACATCAGCCAGGTCCACACCAACCAGCTCTACACTAGACGTGTTGGATGATCCAGGTGCTCAGCCTGCTGGCGCAGTGGGTCCCGACTGCCTGCTTTGAGAATGATTTTCCAAATAAATGACCCCATGTATTCCGAACCCTCCATCAAGGCTCAAAATCTGAGCCAGCAAAGTAGAAGCAAGAGTTCAGATTCATTCTTTCCTTTTCTATTAATTCATTTAACAAATATGTTTCTTAAGCCCCGTGTTCTAGACCTTGTGCTTGATGCTGGGGAAAATGAGAGGAAGTGAGTCAATGATGAGTCAGATGGGGATTCAGAGCCCCCCTCCTGCCCCCCAGCTCACATACTCATAGGACAGACAATGCAGACATAAATAAGTGTAAAGCTGGCGGAAAATGAGAAGGTCCTTAAGGGAGGTTCTAATAAGTGTAAAGCAAGTTCAGAAGGAGAATCTAGTTTGTGGATCTAAAAGAAAAGCAAAAATAAGTCCAAAAGCAGAGAATCTAAAACTCACAAACACTAAGGCTGTGATTTTCAATTGCAGATTTGTAGCCAGACTGTTCAGTGGTAATCGATTGGAAGTGCTTTGCAAATGGTGTATTTATTATTCACTCACTAAGGCAAGCAGTATTTATCGACATCCCCTGTGTGTCAGGCACTGTGTTAAGTGCCAAGGATACAACAGAGCAAGACAAGCCCAAGTCCCATTCTATGGATTTACAAACATATTGGGAAGCATTTCCAAGCCTGGCTCAGAGAAGGACTGACAGGGCAGATCAGTGTGCCCAGGGCATTTACTAGAGCTGCTGGAGCAAGAAACAAGGCAGAAGAGACAGGCAGAAGCCAGGGCAGGATGTCCCACATTAAAGATTTGGACTCTACCCTCAGAGCAACAGGAAGCCACTGAGGATTAAACAGTAGTGACACAGTGAAATTAACCTTGCTTAAAAAGAAAAAAATCACTGTGGTTAGACGTGAAGACTGGATCAAGGGAAGCAAGACCACCTGCTGGAAGACTATGTCTGCTTTTATAACTCAGAGCAAATTCTAGGCTACTCTGCTCTGGTCTGTTTAGACTTTATCAGCTTTCTTGACAACTGTGCCCCATGTACCCAGAACACCCTGTCCAGTCTCCAGAACCACACTGTGTTATCCATGCCAAGGATCAAAAACAATAACACAGGTTCATTAGCCATTCTAGTGACAAATGACTGTACTGTTCATGAGTTATGATTTCATAGTGCCTTCCACTCCCTTTTGAATTTCTCCATGATAATTCTTTAAGTAGAGCATCTGTGGTGCTATTTGTTTTCTCATTAAATTGGAGAGTGTAAGGGACAGGGGAGGGTCAGCATCTGGGTATGGCTACTGAGGTATGACACACATGACCATGTCAACAAGCAGCCCTGTGTGTCCCAGAAGAAAAACCAGGCAGTGATAGATAACATGCTATATCAGGGAGTTCTATCTGGTAACGCATTTCTAAGTATTAGGTTTCAACGGCATTAATGAGAATGTCTCAGGTTCAGGTATAGGTCAGTTCAAACCATCTGTCAACTCAAAACCACCTAATGCTTCTTATCTCACCAAGGTAAAAGTCTACAAGGCCCTATGTGTTCTGTACCCCTGAGTCCTCTTTACCCAGCAGTCTTACCATCTCTGCCACCTCTCTAACCTCACCTCCTGTTGCTCTTTGCCCCTCACTCTGCTCCAGCCACACTGGCCTTTAGGTTACTTCTCTAACACATGCCTGCCTCAGGACCTTTGCACTTGCTATGTCCTCTACCTGGAGCACTCCTCCTCCAGATTCTTCACCACTTTCAAGGCATTACTCACTACCCCTCACTGAAGCTCTCTCTATGTACTGTATTTAAATTGCAGAACTCCCCCAGACTTCTTATCATCCTTGCCTGCTTACCCCCATAGCACTTAATCTTTCAATATGCCTGTAATATTCTCATTTATTTTGCTTTTAGTCTGTCTCCTTCCTTCCCTGGAATGTAAGCTCCATGACAGCAGGGAGTTTTTTCTGTCTGTTCATGTCTATATTTCCAATGCCTATCCGACTTGATAGCAGTGGGTTGGTTGGTTGTTGGTATTAGAACTTACACATACCAGGCACTTAAGAAATGTTTGTTAAGTATTGTTAAACAGACCCAGAGGACAAAGATTTTCAGTTACTGGTGGCATAGTAGGTTAAGTGCTACATCTGCTAACCAAAAGGTTGGGAAGTTCAAATCTACCAGGTGCTCCTAGGAAACTCTAGGGGCAGTTCTACTCTGACCTCTAGGGTCACTGTGAGTCAGATACTACTCAACAGCAGTGGATTTGGTACACTTAGAGGAAGCCTGGTTGCACAGTGGTTAGGAACTTGGCTGCTAACCAAAAGATCGGCAGCTTGAATCTACCGGCTGGTCCTTGGAAAACCTATGGGGCAGTTCTACTCTGCCCTGTTGGGTTGCTATGAGCTGGGACTGACTTGATAGCAATAGCTTTAGCTTCAGAAACCACTCAACTATCTTTCTTTTTGGAAGGGAGCAGAAACAACAATCTTACCTTTAAATATGTTTCACTTGGATTAATCTCAAAAATAGGTCAGCAGATTTTGCGAAGACAATAGTTCAACCATTTAGGGGTGACAGGTTGAGAACCTGTGCTGAAAAATTAGTTATATAATCTAAAACATGACACAAACTCACGGCTGTCAAGTAGATTCTGACTCATAGTGACCCAACAGGACAGAATAGAACTGCCCCATAAAGTTTCCAGAGGGGGCCTGGCGGATTTGAACGGCCAACCTTTTGGTTGGCAGCTGTAGCTCTTAACAACTACACCACCAAGGTTTCCATAACACTATATACGTGTGCATGTATGTATATATAAACACACACACATATATAAAATTACAACTGATCTATAATGTCAAGGGTCATCTGAGTTTTTATAACTCTGGTTACAATGACAGTCCTCAAGGCTGCTGCTTCTCCTTTTTCTGAGTGTTCCCGTCCTCATTATCCTCTTCAGCTTCACAACAGACCCAGTTCCCAGGTAAGGAAACTGAGACAGAGAAAAACGACCCTCCCAAGGCCTGAGAAAATGGTCATGCTAATTTTAAGCATTTCCTTCATCAGCCATTCCTTGATCATGCAAAACGCAGGAGAGCTTGTACTTGGGTCTGCGGACAGATCCTAGGTCTAGGCAGTCACTTCCCCTGCCTTCCCAGGTCTTTTGCTACCAGGCCTCCAAGACGCCCTAGGAGTCTACAGCCTGGGAATTTGCCAAGCCAAAGGAAGAAGACTCAGAGGAACTTAATCTGCATCATGCTCCTAAAAAAACCCAACACCAAACCCACTGTCGTCAAGCTGATTCTGATTCATAGTGACCCTATAGGACAGAGTAGAATTGCCCCATGGAGTTTCCAAGGAGCACCTGGTGGATTCAAACTGTCGACCTGTTGGTTAGCAGCCATAGCACTTAACCCACTATGCCACCAGGGTTCCCATCATGCTCCTGGTGTGCCTGAATCAAAGTGATGGTCCCTGGTTTTCTTCACAGACCTTCCTCTTCCGTTGGCAGTGGGGAGAGGGAGGAAGAACGAAGGGGACCCAACCAGTCACTCAAGAAGACAAAGTGTGAAGACGCCAAACCACTAAAACAATAAAGTAATTTCAGCTTAATAGTGTCCCTCTTGCTTGCAACGACATTAAGACCAGTGGAAAAACAGACACTCTCCCTGGCTTATGAGAACATAGCCTGGTATCCACCACTAGGCTCTGAACTCATATTCAGTATCAAGGCCTTTATCTCCAACACAGACACCTTCGAAACAGCACAGCCCATCTATGCTGCCGGACGATAGGTCCTATCGTCACAGGGAGAATTGGGGGTGTGGTGGGGTGAGGTACCTTTCTGAGACCCACCGTGATCATTTTTAAAATATCCATCAGACTCTCCCTGAGCCACACTGATGCTTTCTTTCTTCCTCCTATCTTAGATTTCTCTCCCTCTAGTTAGCTTAGTAACTTAAACCTAAAGCTTAAAATGCCAAGAACTAGCAGGGAGTAGGAAACCCTAGTGGCCTAGAGGTTAAGTGCTATATCTGCTAACCAAAAGCTCAGCAGTTCAAATCTGCCAGGCACTCCTTGGAAACTCCACTAGGTAGTTCTAAAACTCTGACATGTAGAGTGGCTATAAGTTGGAATCAACTTGAGAGTAGCGGATTTTAGGTAGAAAAACATGGACTTTTGGACTTTTCAGTAAACAAGCCAAGCCCTTCTGAAGGAGGACAGAAGGGTCCCCTGCAGCAGCACAGCTGATCTCTTGCAGTTCCTTTGCTTCTGCCTCAGAGCCCAGGACCTGTAACTAAGACAACTCACATCTAGAAAACTGCATCACTCCATCAAGTCAAAGCAAAAACTCTACAATCTCTTAATAGATGGCCCTCAAGAAGAGATGTCAAAGATCACTCTTCCCAGCCCATAAAGCAGACAACATAATTCAGAGACTCAGGTAGGTTAACTCAATTTGACAGCAAATCTCAGGCTGTAAAAAATATGAAGAGGATTAACTGAGTCATGCAGAGGCCACCTGCTACCTTCAGTGACAAAATGAATGAATTCCCGAGTTATTCTGAAGCACTGGGTGCGTCCCCAGGTGAACACACAGGTGTGCACTCGCTCGCGTGGACTGCAGCTGTGTGTCCCACCAGCCTGCCCATCACCTTCTTCCTGCTGGGCTCCCCTCCACACCCCTTCTTAGACCCTCCCCTCCCAGCCCTCCTGAGCAGCTGGTCAAGTACTCACTGAGCCGAAGACTGAGGGAAAAGGCATGTTGGTCCCCAAACAGGAAGCCCCCGAGGGTCAGTCAGGTGGGCTGGAGGAAGAGCTGGGGCTATCTGACTCTTCACAGCCTCTGCCTGGCCCTAGGGCCTCTGGGTCCTCACATTGGACCTTATCAGTGGCAGAGACAAGCTATCGGGGCTCCCCTGGTTCAGAGAGCAGGCAGAGTGGGGGAGACTCCCTCCTGCAGCTCGCAGATTACAGAAACACCCTGGCCCGTTCCCGCCACCCGGTGCACAAGGCAGCTCCATTTGGAGAGGCCCAGTCCTACTCACCATGCCCCTGTGAGCATCATCCTTACTAGAGGCAAGGCAGGAGCGGTAGCTCTGGCAGAGCTGGGTGCAGGCCTCGGCATGCAGGACTCAGCACCCAGGGCAGAAAGAGAGCACCTCTCCTGGCTAACCAGCTGCCAAGTTGAGGTCTCAAGAGTTCTCCAGAGGCTGGGCTGTCTAGAGGAGACTCAGATGTCATGCCCGCAAATGTGGGCAGGGGTCCTCCCATGGCCCTAGCAATCTCCCTAGGAGGAGCACTTGTCCCTCACCTAGCCACCTGCAGGGCTGCAGGAGAGGCAGCCCTCTGGTGTTTACACGCCTTCACTGGGGGTCCCTGTGTCCCAAGGCTACTGACTTGCAGGGATTCTGGACACAATCTTAATAACACTGGAGCCCAAAGAAAACGTTCCTGGGAACCAGGGGTGAGTCACCAGCAAACAGCAGCTAGAAGGGAAGTGGGGCTAAGGCATCAACTGGCTGCCAGGTCGCAGCTACCCCAGAGAGCCCAGGCTCTTTCCTTCCTGGGCCAACCTCTCGCAGCCCTCCCCAGGGACAGAGTTCCTTAGCAACATCCATCTACAATGGGATGAGGTGGCATCTGTCCAGAGTGACTTCATCTGGTGAGAACACCGCGCCCTGGGATGGCAGTTGGTGGCTGGCAGGGGGACAGTTGGCTCTTGAGAATGGCAGTGTCCCTAGGGACTGGGACTGATGAGCAGAGGCCTAGATGGGGGTTGCCATTTATGTACACTGTACCCATTGTGTTTTCATTTCTTAAAAAAAAAAAGATAAAACAAGCTGCTGCTGTTGAGTCCTCTGACTCACGGTGACCCATGGGTGTCAGAGTGGAACCACACTCCACAGAGTGTTTCAATGGCTGATTTTTTCAGAAGTAGATTGACAGCCTTTCATTCATGGGATCTCTGGGTGGACTCGAACCTTCAACCTTTTAGCCAGAAGGCATTTGTACCACCAGTGCATTTCTGTGGCACGGACTCTTGGGTTCAGTCCTCACTGAGAAGGGAGTCTCCTGCCTCCCTCATGTGACCGTGGCCTCCAGAGTCACAGACGCAAGTCCTGGTCTCCCTTTTCTGCAGCTCCAAATGGGCCCTGCAGCGAGGACACCGCTGTCAAGGACAACATCACTGAGGGTCGCTCTGGTACTACAGAGCTCTGTAGTCTACAGTAGCTGGAAGGCTCCCTGGTGAAGGCTGGGGCCTCTGCAACCAGGTCAGTGCTGGAGGTGGTGCAGGGAAGGCACAGTGGCTTTTAGGCCACATTTTCACTAAAAATAACTGCCACCATCACTGTAGCACTAGCCCTTAGTCTTTCGAAGCATTGGACTCAAAACTCTCCCACCACTGGGAGAGAAGGAATCAGAAAGCTAAAAAACGTGAAAGAAGCAGATCATGTTAGGAAGGATTTCCAGCAGCTTTACTACAGAACAAATGATCTTGTTTAGCCACAAATAATGGGCTAATGATTCTTCGGACAAAGGACTGGACTATAAGCCATAACACGATCCTGGCAAGGAGTATGCTTCTTGGCTTAAGACATGTGAGGCTAACTGGGCATTTTCTGTCTGGAGGTGAGATAAGTGGGCGGGGGGGGGAGGGAAATTGGCTGAATGGACACAGGAAATACAGGATGGAAAGCAGGAGTGTGCTGTCCCAGTGTGGGGAGAACAGCTGGAGTTACACAGCAGTGTCTGTTTTTGTATGACACATTGAATGGGATTGTAAACTTTCACTTAAAGCACAACAAAATATATATACATATATAGAAACACTGAGTCAGGTTCATGATAATGGCGGCATTCCCTACGCAGGGGTAGGAATGAAGAGAGAAGTCTTCTCTCAGGTCTTCTCATTTCTGTCCTCTTGAATTGTAGAAGTTTCTGGAGTATATCCATGATTTTATCAGCCAAGGTGAGGGATGAGGAAGCAGAACATGTTCCCTTCAGAGATCCCAGACTCTGAGAAGAAAGTGCCAGCAGATAAACATGGAGTGTACCAGTGATTAACAAAACTAGGTAGGTAGAAACTGTAATTTCAATCTTTGGCAAGGTTTGACCTCAGGCAAGACAGACTGCATCAACAGAGGCCCTCCTAGGTCCCTGAAGCCTGAAGCTCCAGCAGCTCAGCATCTCCAGGAGACAGGTCAACTCAGTGCTCAACCCCGAAAGCAGGCCCTTCAAGGCTACATGGAGCCCTTCTCCCTCAGATATGTCCAACAGGAGAGAAAAGCCCAGGAATACCCAAGGGAGGCCAAACCACCAGGCTATGGAGAACTGGCCTGGTTATGTCAATAGCCTCGTTTCAAAGAACTGGACACATGTTTGAGACACCCTAGAATTCATCCCCTGAGACGGCGTTGCTAATGTCAGCAGGTGACAGGACTCAGGAGGGGCGTGTCATATAATGCAAGTTGAAGCAATAATTGTCACTCTTTTGTCTGCAGATTGTCCCTAAGGGCTTTCATAAATGCTCTGGACATAGAATATTCACCTCTCTACTCTTAATCTCAGAAAGAGAGCCATAAAAGCTGTTTTGGTGCTTGGCGTGCAAGAATTTTCTAAAATAAGGCCAGGTAGGACTTTGACTAAAATAAAACAGGACTTGTTTAGGTTCTGCTCTTAGATTACGAAGATCCCTTGAAAAATCTGTCTCTTTCTGTCTGTTTCTCTGTCACACACACACACACTGTGAGTCCATCATGAGTCCCTCCTTTCTTTGTTCCATTTGTTTCATTTATTTATTTAGCAAACGTGTACGTGGGCTTACTATATGCCAGAGAACTTTGCAAAAAAAATTAACACACATCATTCTTATGATTATGTTTTGAAGTAATTGGTATCATTAACCTTCATTTACAAACGAGGAAACTGAGGCACGGAGAGATCAAGAAATCTACTCAAGATTCCACAGCTAGAATCTTGAAGCAGGGAGCCAGATTTCTAACCCAGGCAGTCCCGGGCCAGAGTCTATGTGCCAAGTCTGCCATTCTGCTTTTGGGTGAACACGTTTTAATCTGGTTCTGTTTATTGCCGGCATTTTTTCCTTAGTAAGTATGGAAATCCAGCCACCATTTGTTGTATGTTTCGACTATTCCTGTCTGAGTGCTCCATCTTCAGAAGACGATAACTACATAAATTGATAGAAGACGGCTTTTTTAAAGTAGATTTCTAAGTAGTAAGACAGTGTTATTGAAAAATATTGAAAGATGGAGGGCTTCAAAGATATTCTTCATCGGCATAGCACCTCTGAACACAACCACAGCTAGCATTTTGAGGTCTCCTTCCAGGGTCTCTTTCTATACATTTGCATTCATTTTTAATTTTTTATGGTGAAATATTTCAAATCGAATTACAGTGAGTATCTATATGAATAGCCATGTCCACTCTCCAGAATTATTGAAGCTTGCCACCCTGATCAGGTCATTTTTTTAAAAAACAAATGCATATATTAGAAATACCATTGACCACCTCTGGATAGTCCTTCTCAGTCCTATCCCCCTCTATCCTAGAGACAATGACTAGCCTGAGTGTGATGTTTACCAATTTATTGAATTTTCAACACAAAAGAACACCTATACCCACCTGAAAAACTTAAGGAAATGTATTGCAATGAACTCCTGTGGCCTAGCTAACAAAGAGAAAGTCCTAGGTCATAGGAGTCTGTTTTTTGCCTCTGATTCCATCTACTCTACGCTCTTAGCCTCTCCAATATGCAGCAGTAACCACTACACTGAATTTTGTGTTTATTTTTCCCTTCGTTCTCTTTATAGTTTTGTCATCTATCATGTGTTGTTCATTTTTATTCCTGCCTATTTTCTAACTTTCAGTACACGGAATCATTTTATACAGGTTCTTCTGCTATTAGCATCTTTGAACACAACATGCTGTTCCTGAGATCAACCAGAAAGAGTTAATTCATTTTCATTACTCTGTGGTATTTCACTGGAAACTCTGACAGTGTAGTGACTAAGGGCTATGTCTGCTAACCAGAAGGTCCGGAGTTCAAATCTGCCAGGTGTTCCTTGTAAATTCTATGGAGCCTCTCTACTCTGTTTCTACAGGGTTGCCATGAGTTGGAATCAACTCAGCAGCAGTGGGTATGGTTTTCTATCATTTGCAAACACCATGAATTATTTATTCATTTTACTGCTAATGGAATATGAGCTGTTTTCAGCTTTTTGATATTGAAACATTACTACTGTGAACACTACAAATATTCTTATAAAAGCTTCCTTGTACACGTGCAAGGCTTGTCTACTGTGTGTGCCGGTGGAGCTGAATTACCATACTGTAGTGTGCACACATCCTCAGCTTGACTACTTAAGGCCAAATTGAAACTGGATCTTCCATCTACACCCCCCACTAGCAAGGTACATAGTTGCTCCTCATCAGTACTTCCTGTTTGCAGATTTTTACATTTTTTGTCAATTTGGTAGATGCAAAATGATGTCGCATTGTGGTTTTCATTCCCATTTCACTGATTACTAATGAGGTTGAACATCTTTGCTAGTGTTTATTGGCCATTTATCTTTCCTCTTCTGGAAAATTACTGTTCAAGTCCTCTGTCCATTTTTCTCTTTGTCTTTTTCTTTTTGACTTGCATAGCCTGGGTACTAATCATTTATCAGTTATATGCATTGCACATATCCTCTCTCAGAGTGTGGCTCATCTTTTCACTTTGTGAAATGGTGTCTTTTGATGAACAGAAGCTGTCCTTTTTAATGCAGGCAAATGTATTAATCATTTCTGTTTGTGCTTTCTGTTTAAGAAATCCTTCTATCCTCTGAGCTCATAAAGACATTCGCCTGTATCATAAATAGTTTGTAGTTTTACTCTTCAAGTTTAGGTCTTCAAATCCACTTGACTTATTTTTGTGTATGATGTGAGTTAAGATTTATAACTTTTTTCATATAACCAGTTATTCTTATACCATCTATTGACTAGCCCATCCTGTCCCCACTGTAGTGCCAACTCAGTCACATATGAAGTCTCTATAAACACCGGTGTCATAGTGGTTCAGTTCTACAGCTGGTAACCAAACGGCTGTCAGTTCCAATCTGCCAGGTGCTCCTTGGAAACTCTATGGGGCAGTTCTACTCTGACTTATAGGGTTGCTATGAGTCAGAATTCACTCGACGACAGTGGTTTTGGCTTTTAGCTTGCATATGAGGTCTAACCATTAAGTCCTTGAACTTAATTGTTCTAAGTCTACATATCTCACTGCCGAATGTCCCTATAGTCATATGGGGAAGCTACGTATGAACCAATGCCAGAGCCTAATCCACCCTTCAAAGCAATTTTGAAACTCTTTCTGGAGGGGCCATTGTACACAGTGGCATGGGGACAAGTTTGCCAACTTAATTGTATAGTTGTGTGTCAGGGATTTTTTACCCCATTGGAATACCCTCTCTACTCACCTGATCTGGCCTGCAGTGATTTTTTTTCTTTATCTAGAGATAAAGGAAATACTAAAAGGAAGATATTTTGATGATATTCAGGACATCAAAGGTAATACAATGACAGTTCTGTTGGCCATTCCAGAAAAACAGTTCCAAAATTGATTTGAAGAGTGGACTAGCTGCTGGCATCAGTGCATAGATTCCCAAAGGAGGAACTTTGAAGGAAACCATAGTGACATTCAGCAGTGAGATATGTAGCATTTTTTCTAGGGTGAGTTCTCAAACTTAATTGTCAGTCCTTATACATGGGTCTTCTGTTGGGTAGAGCTCTCTCTTATGATCCACAGGCCTACTTGTCTATCCTTTGCTGATATCATACTGTCTTAAATGTTACTGCTTTATAATAAATAAGTTGTATTATTATTCAGCTAGTAGTTGCCATTGAGTAGACTCCCACTCATGGCTGTCTTATGAACAGAACAAAAGCTGGCTGGTTGTCATTCTCACAGTCTCTGGCATGTCTGAGCCCATTGTTGTGGCCATTGGGCCAGTTCATAGCAACAAGTGTCCTCCTTGCCCATGCTGGCCTCATGCTTCACCAAACATGATATTCTTCATCCAATAACTGAGCCCTCTAGTAACTGAGATCTTATATAACATAATAACTTCCATGTTGAAATCAGCTATGAGCAGCTAGTCAGCTGGAAGTGAGCTTCCTTGGGGGTGTGGTCGGCACCCACTATAGGTGGACTTTTTGGCAAGCTTTGTGGGCTTTTGATAACTCTGAATCCTGCATCTGGCTTGTCATCTGACCTTGGTTCTTGGGACTTAGTTAACAGATTATCTGCCAATCTTGGAACTCATCAGCCAACACAGTTCATGAGCCATTGCACTGTCATCTGACCTGCCAATCTGGGTCCATCAGCTCTGCAACTACAAGAGTCAGAAGAAGCCTCCAGCCTGACCAACAACTTGAGCCTTTCCGGCCTCTACAACGACACAAGCCATGAGAAATATAAATCTCTCTCTCTATTTCTCTCTAAACACACACACACACTTCACTGGTTTTGCATCTCTAGAGAATCTGGCCTAATATAGTTGGTACCGACACTGGTTCTATAGTTCTAGTGAAACAAAAATATAACAATGAGTTTTCTAAATTGGTTCTCAAATCTGGTTAGTCTTAAAGATGTTGATGTCTCTGTTACTAGTAGTAATGAAGGCATTGCTAATTCATGGCCTGAGATGGCAAAATAAATATGAAAAATATGACCACTGATAGAACAAGTATTGGTGAAAGGTGAAGCGCTATGGAATCACATATTTGATACCTTTACACAATTTTGTCAGAATGAGAAGTATCAGGAAGCTGATTGGTTGGTTCTACTCTTGCTAGACACAGAGGGTAAAGAAAGATATGAGCTCAGGACTGCAGAGTTGCAGCTGAAGCACCACATACATAACCTTAAAGTCACCACTTATGCCTTCAAATAGTTGTTTATCTCTTCTAGTAACAGAGCTGATATTGCTGAAAATCAAACCCAGAGTCTTACCTGTTGATCTTAGGACTCATTAGCCTCCACAGCCTATCAGCCAGAGGCCTGCCATCTGACCTGCTGATCTTGGGTTCATCAGGCCCTGCAGCCACACGAGTCAATACAAACTTCCAGCTTAACCTACAGACTTGGGACTTTTCAGCCTCTACAACTGCATGAGCCATTTTTTTAAATACAGATTTCTTTTTCTCTTTTTTTATATATATACACATATACACTTTACTGATTTTGCTTCTCTAGGGAAGTAACCTAAGACACTTAGCACAAAATCTCTTCCCTTTGGATTTTTTGGTAGTTGGAAACTGTGATGCCTTGCTCAAAAATGGCAGTCAATTAAAGCCCCTGTGAGTGTGCAATAATTCAGTCTCATGCATGAAGTTTCTGAAAAGGCTCACTATGACTCTTCTGAGGCTCCCATCAGGGCTTTGGCTCATAAAGTTTTGTGTTCTGTTTGTGGTTCTGGCTCACCCCAAATTTAAAAATTTGGGTCTGTTCTAGTTTCACTTCATCAATCATTACTGAACCAATACGAACCAGTTTGAAGCTCTATTGTTTTTATTTCTTGCCCTATCAGATTGGATGTGATATCTAGTAAGCTGTTGAATTAAAGCAGTGATTAAAACCAAGTCAAATATGTTGCTATCAAGTCAATTTTGACTCACATGACCCCATGTGTTACAGAGTAGACTTGAGCTCCATAGAATTTCCTTCACTACGGCATCTATGGAAATGGATCACCAGATGTTTCTTCTGAGGTACTACTGGATAGAATTGATCCACCAACCTTTCAGTTAGTGGTAGACAGCAAGCCATTTGTGTCACCCAGGGACTAGAAGCAGTGATAGCAACATATTTATCTAGTTGTTGACTTGCATAGGGCTGCTTTTAAAGTTTCATATTAAGTCTGACATTTATGAAGAGCTTTTGTGGATACCTTTCATTAGTTAAAGAAGTTACCTGCTAATCAAAGTTTATTAAAAGTTTTAAATTAAGAGTGAGTGTTGAAAGTTTTTATTCTTTTCTGTCCATGTAGTTCACTGCACTATTAGATTTTTCTAATGCTAAATTATCCTTACATTCCTGGGTTAAACCATTCTCCATGATAATGTATTACTTTTAATGTAGCATCACTGATTTAGAGTTGTGAGGTTTTACCTAGAATTTTTGCATCCATATTCATAAGTTATATTGGTTGACTTTGTTTTCTGTTGCTGCACAGTAAATTAACCCAAAACTGTAGTGATCTAAAATATAAACAAATGTATTATGTCATAGTTTCTGTGGTCAGGGATTGAAGAGTGGTTCTGGCTCAGGATTTCTCACAAAGTTGAATTCAAGACGTTGGCTGGAAATGCAGTCACTTGAAAGTTTGACTGCAACAGAATGAGTCATTGCTAGGATCTTCAAACAACTCACTCCAATGGCTGTCAGCAAAAGACTTCAGCCTCTCACCACATGGACGTTTTCATAAGACTGCTTCAGCATCTTCAAACATGGCAGCTGGTTTTCCCCAGGGTAGTCCAAGAGAGCAAGGCAGAAGCCACAGCACCTCTTAAGACCTGACCTAGAAGTCATACATTGTCATTCGTTGTCTCTTCCACTATATCCTATGTGTACTAGAAGTAAATCACTAAGTATAGCCCACACTGAAGGGTAAGGAAATTACTGAATGGAAACATATTAAGGAATTGGTAGACATATTTTTAAGCCACCACACTGGTTTATTATATTCTTTTCATGTATAGTTTTCAGTTTTCCCATCATACTCTTCTAAACTCATACAATGACCTGAGTAGTTTTCCTATGTTTTCTGTTCTCTGACATGCTTTGTCAGAACCTCTTGTACTCTTTGCACTCATGAAAGAATGCCAGTGAGAAAGTAAATGACATTTTATGGTTATAGGGTCGCCAGGTGGTGTGAGGGAGAAAACTGTAGCATTCTGCCTCTGTAAGATTTATAACCTTGGAAATGCTACTGGGCAGTTGCACTCTTCTGTGGTGTCTCTATGAGTTGGCATCTACTCAGCAGCGGTGGTTTGGGTTTGGTTGTAAGTTGTTCTAATAGTTCGCACTGACTGCTAACCTAGAGGTTAGTGCTTCAAACCCACTTAGCAGCAGGGTGGAAGAAAGATCTGGAGAACTGCTAACATAAGGATTACAGCCAAGAAAACCCTATGGAGCAGTTCCACTCTATAACACACGGTCACCATGACTTGGAACTGACTCAATGGCAATGAGTTTTTGAAGAATTGTTCTGACCCTGGGATCTCCTTAAAGAGTCTTGAGGACCCTCTTGGGTCTCTGGATTATGCTTTGAAATCTCAGATTTAGAAAAATCTGATATTTGAATATTTTTTGATGTTGAGCTATTAAAGATGAAACCAGAACCAAAATGTGAGTGATTAGACAAGAACTCAGAGGGCAACTGGCCCCATGTCCTTGTTTTGAAAATAAGGAAATGGCAGCCCAGCAAGGTGACACAATTCACCCAGAATCTTTGAAGAGCAGAGTCTCTTGAGTCCCCTGGCATTTCTACTACATTGTGAAAAAAGAAGAGGAAGACAAAGGAGGATGAAGAAGATAGCATGAAAGCAATGCAATGTTCAAAGACAGCAGATTGTGACAGAATCCACTCCTGATTGTATAAGGTGCTGATTATTCATTTTGTAGGGTTTTTCTTAGACTCTTCTTCTCCTCAGGAGTTCCTAGTTCATACCTGCATTTGACCATCCTATTACTTTTAGCAGTTTCAATCTGATGTCAAAAGAACAAACAAAACAAATCCCTTGCTGTTAAGTTGATTCCAACTCATAGCTACCCTACAGGACAGAGTACATCTGCTCCACAGAGTTTCCAAGGAGTGCTTGATGGATGCAAACTGCCAATCTCTTGCTTAGCAGAAGTAGCACTTAAGCAGTAAGCACCAGGGTTTCCTTCAAAGAGAAGTGAGAAAAACAGAAAATAAAATTCAAAGCTATAAAACTATATTTTTTGCTAGAATGCCTTGTAAGAGGGATGACAGAGTGAAACCCTTCATAATAATAATAATAGTAGTAGCAGCTTATGTGCTACCACTGCTAATCACAAGGTCAGCAGTTCAAATCCACCAGGCTATCCTTGAATACTCTGGGAGTCAGTTCTACCCTGGCCCCTAGGGTCGCCATGAGTCGGATCCAACTCGACAGCACTTGGCTTGGCTGGCTTGGCTAGTAGCTAATATTTATTAAGCACTTACCACATGCTTGTTTGTTTTTCTTATTCATTCATTTACTTTCTTTTAATACTTACCAATCTCCTACTATGTGCAAAGCACAGGGCAGGGTATGCAATGATTAAAAAAACAAAAACAAAAACAAAAAACCTCCATGCCTCCATTATTGAATTATTACTCCTACAATCCAATTGGATAGGCACTGTGATAACTCCAATATTAAGTAAAACCAAAAACTCATTGCCATCAAGTCTATTCCAACTCACTGCAACCCTATAGGACAGAGTAGAATTGCCTTATAGGGTTTCCAAGGAGCAGCTAGTAGATTCAAACTGCCAACCTTCTGATTAGCAGCCAGACTCTTAATCACTGCACCTCCAGGGCTCCAGCCACAGATACAGATGTTAGGATTTATAATGCATGTTCAGTCGGGGGGTGGGGAGGATACAGTTGAATCCAGAACATTTTGTAGACCAACACTTAACAGTTTGCCTCACCCAGGGATTCCTGTAAATACCAGACTTAAATGCAAGTCTCTCTCTGGAGCAGTTTCCCTTAACCACAGTACTGCACAGGCTCCAAAATGAGACTGTAATGTAGCTGTGAATCATTTGTAGTTTATTTATCTGAATTTATGCTCCCCTAAAGTCCAGCATGGAAAATAGAGAATCATTATTGCCCTGTTTCTTTTTGACCCTTTCTCTTTCTTTCATTGAACAACTAACCCAAAATTGAAATCTTACATCCAAGAGTGGTGACAAGGTACTGACAATTTCATGAGAAATCAAGTTTAAAAGACAGCCGTGTACTAAGTTAGATCTTGTGGTGGTAAGGGCGCTGGTGATGAAGGTGAACATGATTAGGGTGGTACCTAATCAAGTCTTTGCTAGTCTCCATAGAGTCGAATCCGACTCGACGGCACTTGGCTTGGCTATAAGGTCCTAAGATATTAGTTGGAAATTCACAGGCCACGTTAACTTCTAGTTTTAAAAACAACAAACCTACTGTCGTCGACTCGATTCCCACTCATAGTAATCCTATAGGACAGAATAGAGCTGCCCCATAGAGTTTCCAAGGAGCACCTGGTGGGTTTGAACTGCTGACCTTCTGGTTAGCAGACAAACACTTAACCACTTTGCCTCCAGGGTTTCTAACTTCCGATAGTAGATTGAATATCCTGCCTCCAAAATTCGTGTCCACCCAGAATCTCAGAATGTGACGTCATTTGTAAATACAGTCTTAGCAGATGCAATTAGTTGAGGGTCTTCAGACAAAATCACCCTGGATTTAGGTTGGGCCTTTATAGAAGAAAAGAGGACACAAAATTAAAAATAAAAACCAAAAACCTACTGCTGTCAATTGTAACTTGTAGAAACCCTACAAGACAGGATAGAAATGCCCCGTAGTGCTACCAAAGAGCACCTGGTGGATTCAAACTGCTGATCTTTTCGTTAGCAGCTGTAGCTCTTAACCACGACACCACCAGGGTTTCCAGGACACAGAGAAATGCATGGAAAAGAAGGCCATGGAAGACAGCAGTAGGCAGAGAGTGAAGCAATAATGTCACACAAGACAAGAACACCTGGGCCCACCAGAAGCTGGAAGGATTCCTCTTCTTTTAAACTTTCAGCAGAAGCATTGCCATGCAGAAACTTTGATTTCAGCCTTCCAGCCTCCAGAGTTCCAAGAGAATACGTTTCTGTTGTTTTAAGCCCCCCAAGTGTATAGTGATTTGTTAGGGCTGTCCTTAGAAACTAACGTACTTCTTCTCTTTTGTTTTTGCATTTGAGGGTTCCTAACTGAAAAAAGTCAGATTCATTTCACTGAAATCATCTTCTACAAGTGTCTTCTGGGGGCTGGGGTTGGGAAGAGAGATTGGTTTCCTTTCTAGAAAGAGATTGAGGAAAAAGAACAGGAGGAGGGGAAGGAGAAAGAGAGTTACTTTTCTTGTGAAAGCACTTGTTTAACCTGAGTGCAGGTCAACAGCTCTCTGCTTGGAGACCAGAACCATAAAAAGCCCTCCATTAGAGAGGAAATCAGCAGACAGAATGGCTGGGCCTCTTCTAAGAGCACAGAGCTGTACCGTACCAACTCAGACAATTCTGACGACTACCAGAGCACTATCCAGCTTCTGATCCCACCCAATGCCACATAGAACCAAAAACCATTTATCATAGATTTGAACTCATAGTGACTCTATAGGACAGAGTAGAACTGCCCCTTAGGGTTTCCAAGGAGCACCTCGGTGATTCGAACTTCCCAACTACTGACATTTTGGTTAGCAGCTTACCTAGTGTGCTGCCAGGGTCCCAAAGTCCCTTAGAGTGGTTTCAGCTGTGGAACAACTTTTCCTGACTCCCCTTTGCCAAGGAAAACAGCACTGGACTCAGCTGCTAACCAAAGGGTCAGCAGTTCAAATCCACCAGGCGCTCCTTGGAAACTCTATAGGGCAGTTCTCCTCCATTCTACAGGTTTGCTGTGAGTCAGAATCAGCTCGATGGCAATGGGTTTTTTGTTTGTTTTGATTTGGTTTTGGAGGAGTCAGATGGTCTCAGCTTTAATGGAGCCTTTGTTTTTGAAAAGCTGTATACCTTGGGATGTGTTACCCACCCTTCCTGATTCTCAGTTCTCATCTATAAGATGGGTACAAAAATACTTTCCCTACCTTCTTCACAGGATTGTTATGAAGATCATAATAAGTGGTTTAACTGAAAGCATTTTATTAATAGTAGCTGACGCAATGATAGTCATACTTCTAGGTCACATATCTCCAGAGTGATCAATGGCCTCAGTCATGGGTTCCTCTGTTGTGCAGTGATTAAGCACTCGGCTGCTAACCAAAAGGCTAGTGGCTCCAACTCAGCATCTGCAGCCCGGGAGACAGATGTGGCTGTCTGTTTCTGTGAAGAATATAGCCATGGAAACCCTATGGGGTCACTCTGGGAATCAACTCAAGGCTCTGAGTGGTTTAGTGGGTGGTTCCTGGTAATTAGAAAATTTACACTGTGCAATTAGCACAGTACGGTTCTGTGAGTACTCAGAATGCCAGCGGCCTCTGGTGCCCTATCACCTCCTTGGCTCCCATAGCTGTCCCTGAGCTGTCTTTCCCAGCCACGCCAACTGCAGGGAGCACGCTTCTGTGTTCAAATACACAGATAATGTAAGCCTTACATAAGGAAAAATTTTGAAAAAGAAGATAATTTAGACAAAATCATAAAATAATCCATAAGCTCACTGCCCAGATATAACCAATTTTTTGTACCTGAAAGTCTGTGTTGCAATTCGATTCTAAACACGGGCTTTGGAGTCAGACAGAGTCAGGCCCTGCCGCTTACCTTTGGGCACGTCCCTAAATTCTCTAAGCCTAAGACAAGAAGAATATTAATGCTTGCTTTAATAGGTGATTGTGAGGATGAAATGGGATAGAGCTCTGTCCCATAACCTGTCACTGTGGTCAGCTGCCCCCAACTCATAGTGACCTCTTTGCATGAAAGGTGCCCAGTTCTGGGCCAACTCCACGATCAGCTGTGAATCAGACTGTTGTGATCTGTAGGATTTTCATTGGTTGATTTTCAGAAGTAGGTTACTAGGCCTTTCTTCCTGGTCTATTTTCGTCTGGAAGCTCCACTGAAATCTGCTCAGCATCATAGTGACACACAAGCCTTGGTGACAGATAAGTGATATCTGTGCCCAAGGTACATGGATAAGAAGTCAGACCCCTTGCCATCGAGTTGATTCCAAGTCCCAGCAATCAACCCTACAGGACACCGTAGAACTGCTCCAAAGGGTCTGTAGCTATAAATCTTTACAGAAACAGATTGCCACATCTTTCTCCCACAGAGTATCTGGTGAGTTCAAACTACCAACCTTTGGGTTAGTAGACGAGTGTTTAACCACTGGGATACCAGGGTTCCTTTTGGTCTCCTACCCTTGAAGTGCAAAGTTGAGCACTGACCTACCACCACCCCACAGTGAGCACTCAGTAAATGATGGCTGGTAACATTATTCTGGGGAACATTCCCACAGACTTTAAAAACGCACACATCCATGGGTGAAAATACGTATGGCTTCAAAAATAGGGCTTGTGGTATTTAATGGGAAACCCTGGCGGTGTAGCGGGTTAAGTGCTACTTCTGCTAACCAAAAGATCAGCAGTTCACATCCACCAGGCACTCTTCGGAAACTCTATGGGGCAGTTCTACTCTGACCTCTAGGGTTGCTATGATTTGGATTGGACTCTACAGCAGTGGGGGTGGGTGGCGTTTAATAACTGGCATGTTACGCCAAGCCAAGCCAAGTGCCGTCGAGTCGGATCCAACTCATGGCATGTTATAATCTTTCAAAACTCCTCTCCAACATGGAAAACTACACACCCACATCATTCTGAACAAGTGCAGCGGCCTAGGAATGTCTGATGTTTGATTTAGCCAATTTCCTGTTACTAAATACTTTCTCATTTTTGGTCAACTTAAACAATACTACAATTAATATCTTTGTGCTCTTGAATGTGATTATTTCCTTAAAAGCTTTCCAGATAGATTTCCAGATTGGCTGGGTTAAAGGTTGTGAACATTTCTAAGGTTTTGATGGATGTCATAGTATCTTGTGGCTGCTGTAACAAGTAACCACCATCTGAGAGGCTTGTGACAATAGAAATGGATTCTCTCACAGTTCTAGAGCCTAGAAATGTGAAACCGAAGTGTCAGCAAGGCCACGCTGCCTCTAGAAACTCTAGAAGAGAATCCTTCCTTGCTTCTTCCAGCTGCTGGTACCTTCTGGCATTCCTTGGCTTGTGGCAGCATACCTCAAGTCTCTACCTGTCTTCAATGGCATTCTTCCATCCATGCCTGCTTCTGTGTATCTTCTCGTTTTATAAGACACCAGTCATACTGGATGAAAAACAAAGACAACCCAAACCAGTTGCTGTTGATTCCAACTCACTGTGTCCCTGTGTGTTTCAAAATAGAGCTATGCTTCACAGGGTTTATGGCTTCATCTTAACTTGATTACATTTGCAAAAGCTGTATTTCCAAAAAGGTCACCTCGGGCCCTGGCAATGCATTGGTTAAGAGACCAGGCTGCTAACCAAAAGGCTGGTAGTCTGAATTGACCAGCTACTCCTTGGAAACCCCATGGGGCTGTTGTACTCTATACTGCAGGGTAACTATGAGTCAGAATCTACTCACTGGCAATGGGTTGATTTGTTTTTTTTTTAAGGTCACGTTGGTAGGTACCAGGAGTTAGGACTTCATTCTATCTTACTGGAAGACACAATTCAACCCCTAACAATAAACATTGTTTTGATTTTCCTCAGAAAAATGTATAAGTGCTTTCCTGCACCCTGCTAACAAGAGGTACTGTTACTTATTTTTAACTCTTAGAAAAGTAAATGTCTTTATCTAGGGTTACCATCTGTGATGGTTAAGATTGTATGTCAGCTTGGCTGTGCCATGATTCTCAGTGTTTTGGCAGTCACATAATGTTGTGATCACATTACACGAATCTCACACATTGAGATTCAATGTGTGATCATGCGTGAGTGGGCAGTCAGTTGAAAAGGAGTTTCCTTGGGTGTGTGGCCTGCTCAAATAGAAGACAACATGCTGTCAAGGCTTGGTGGCTTTTTGCTCATGGTAGATCCTGTAGCTGGCTCCTGTTCGCCTGACTTCCTGTTCTTGGGACTTGAACTAGCAGCTTACCCATGGTCTTGTCTGCTGATCTTAGGATCCATCGATCTTTGCAGCCTGTGAGCAACAACCCTGCTCTCTGACTTACTGACCTTGTGTTTGCCAGCCCCTGCAGCTATGTGAATCAGAAGAAGCCTCTATCCTGACCATGGACTTGGGACATTCCAGCTTCTACCACCTTGTAAGCCATTTCCTTGATGTAAATCTCTCTCTCTAGATACATTTGTCTGTTTTACTGGTTTTGCTTCTCTAGAGAACTCAGCCCAAGACACCATCTCACCCCGCTGACACAGCTGCTCACCTGGCTCTGCAAGTCTTGGTCTTGCTGGGGGCCTGATGTGGACAGCCAGGGCTATCCAACAACACAAGCTGTACCTTAATCCAGCACCTGCGTGTCCCTGGATGACATGATTTGAAAAACTCTCCTCAACTGGAGAGTTGCTCTAAATCCCCACATTCATCTTATTCCTTACAGTTCTTCTTTGTACATATTGCAGAGTTAAGGGCATGACCACCCGGTGTGGGCATTAGACATGCTGGCTTAGCAGAGATTTATTTACCTAATTATAGGAATCCTCCGAGGATCCATAAAACAAACACTAAATTTCCATCAAACACACACCTCTGTTAAACATCCAAGCCAGCGGAGGTTTCCATTTTACAGTAATCATGGTAATAATGTGCAACAATTTCCAGTCTGCAAACAAGCAGACATATACTCTGACGTGTGATACTGAAAACAATCCCAGAGTTTTTTATGATCATTAATAATTATGATTATTTCCACTTTACAACAGGAGTAATCAAAACTCAGAAAACAGAACTGAGTTGCCCAAGGTCTGATGACTAATTAGTGAGAGTCTCTCACCATATTCCATCTCCTGCTTGTAAAAATAAACTGATCATGTTGTTTGGGGTTAATTGTTCACTGGGGCTTTCTCACCATCATTTTACAGTGGACCAAAGGTATCAGATGGATGTGGTGCACACATGTGTGTGCATGTGTGTGCCTGTGTGTGCGTGCATGCGTGTGTGTTGTCTGTGTGTATCTGTTTGTGTGTCTGTGGGTGGAGAGAACAACTGTGAGATGAGACAGAAAGAGAAGATTAGATGTGAAAATAGAGTATTTTGCTGGAGGTTTCCCAAAATTCCAGTTTTACCCCCAGTCTCTTAGAAATAAGGTTGAGAGCACTGACTATTCTGTTTAAGGGTCATTTTCAAATTTGGAGGGCATTTAGACTTTGAAAATCTTCAGCTTGTGATTCCAGATAGGGGACAGTTTGTCAGGTTATTTATAGCCTGGCATTTCCTAAATCTGGTGGCATTGGGGGAGGAGAGTCAGCCACACTGGCAAATGCGAATGTTGAAAATCCAGCTGAACAATCAGTGAATCTGAACTTCCATGCTCAAGAGTCTAAAGGTTGGGGGCTATTTTCCCATCCCCTCAAAGAGGTAAATCTCAGGCAACAGTAGCTCAAATGAGCTCTCTCCACCCTATCAGGCCTTAGATCTGACCTCTTTGGAAAGGAATTTGGTTTCTGCAGTGAAGCCATCTGCAGCTTCCCTGTGGAGAATGCCCTGAAGCCACATTAACGTCTCTTTTAATTGTTGGTACACCACTGTCTATATGCAGTGCTTTGTATGTCCATTATTTCACACAGAATCAGACTCTTAACACTGAAAAAGACTTGCAAGGTCATCGAGCGCCCAAATCCCTCTTCCTACAGCCTTAACAGGCAGTGGTCCCACTTCCCCTGTACCTTCTAGAATAACCTGTCAAACTGAAAGCACAGAAGGTTCCTCCTCATTCCAAGAGGAGCTACCTCTTGGAGTTATCCCCTTTTGACCCCAGGTCTGCCCACTGACCCCAGTTTGAATAATCCATGACTTTCTTTGCAGAGTTTCATCACTCGTAGGATGGTGCTGCCCTCTCTCAGACCAGCTCCCCTCCAGTGACAAACTCTGTTCTTCACCCAGCCGTCATGCTGAAATGGTCAAAGCACAGCTTTGGGTGGGAATTCCAGCTCCACCACATGTCATTTAGCCTCTCGAAGTCTCAATGTGTCCAACTGTACAGCATAAATCGCAACAGCGCCTGCCTCATGGGGCTATTGCCAGAACCAACTGTGAGGACGCAAGCAGGGTCCTCAATACGGTGCCTGCGCACAGCATGTGCCCAGTAACACGGCTCTTGTTACCGCCTTTATTTTCTATGAACAGGCTTTAGTTTGCCCACATTTTCAGTCTTTCATCTGAACACGAGAGTTGTGGTTGAGTTGATTCTAACTCATGGTGATTCTGTCCTGATAAACATTCCAGACACGATCTCACATAGGAGAGGTAGCAACTGTGACCTCCGTTCTTGCAGACACATTGTCACGTCTAGCCCCCAGAGGTAAAGAAGTGTGCTTGGTGTGTCTGTGGTAAACTGTACAGTGAAAAGTTAAACAGTAAATGGCCCAGAAGACGGCCCAGCAACATGTCACTAAAGACCTTCCTTTGGACTGTCATTGGTCCACTAAGGAACCCTCTTTGGGGATGATTGTTCAACCAGTTCCAAATCACTTAACTACATCTTTGAACCCCCCAAAACCAAACCCATTCCTGTTGAATTGATTCTGACTCATAGTGACCTTACAGGACAGAATAGAATGGCCCTAAGGAGCAACTTGTGGATTTGAACTACTGACCTCCTGGTTAACAGCCAAATTTTTAACCACAGTACCAGCTGGACTTCCCAAATTCCCTCACTTTTCTTCCTTTTATACACAGACATTATGAGAGGCTTAGTCAATATAAAACATACACAGAATAGATACATTTCTAAAACACAACATTAAAAAAATACATGCAGATGGTTTCTTGTTTTCTTTCCTCTCTGAGATGAATTATGTTGTTATCAAGAATTATTACCCTATAGCATTCGCCTTTCTCTGAGTACTGATCTCATTGATTGTGTCCTGTTTCAGCACTTCAGAAATACTTTATTTTATTTTAGTTATTTGCATACATGTCTTGTCTCCTTTAGTAAAGGGTAAGCTCTTTGGGGGCAGAGATGGCAGTATATCATTGCTAGAAGTCATCCCAGGCTGGGATTTTAAACATAATAAATGCTCAGTAGTTGCCTGCCAAGTGAACCACGTATGCCCGCATGCACCTCTCCCAATGAACCTCCGTTGAGCACAATAAAGAAATGAGCTTAGTTAGGCGTAACTCATTCCTAGAGGATCTATGTGAGCTGCCAGAAACCACCACGTCCCCCTCAACTGGCCATAAACCGTCTTTTTAATAACCCATTCTAATTTTTCTTTTTGTGCAAGTTTGGCATTGTAAAACCTGCTTTCTTCAACAGTGAGACATCACTGTATTTCCCTCAGTTTTCCTTTCTACTTCATCACGGGTTCACCAACATTCCCAGGAGTGTTTCTGTGAACCTCACACACAAGTTCAGTCAGTACCACGAACGGCACGCATCTGAGCAGGAGCCCTGAGGTCATCTACCACTCACCAGCTAAGAGCTGATAGAGAACAGAACTGATCCTCTCACGTGAATTGTCTTTGCAAAGTCTCCAAACTTTTTAAATTGCATACTCTAGTGGTGTAGTGGTTAAGAGCTTGGCTGTTAACCAAAAAATAGGCAGTTCAAATCCACTAGCCATTCCTTGGAAATCCCGTGCTGCAGTTCTACTCTGTCCTATAGGGTTGCTATGAGTTTGAACTGACTTGATGGCACCTAACAACCATAACAACAAATCAATAAGGAAAAAGAAAAGAGTCCTGGTTGCACAATTGTTAAACACTTGACTGCTGACCGAAAGATTGATGGTTGGAGCCTGTCAGCCACTCCATGAGAGAAAAGACCTGTTACTGTGCTTCCATAAGGATTACAGACTTGGCAATCCTATGGGGCAATTCTACTTTGCCCTCCTATAGGAATCCACTCGATGGCAACTCTTTTTTTCTTTCCTTCAATCAATAGAAGCATCACTGGTAATGCAATGGTTAAACGTTCAGCTGCTAACCCAAAGGCCAGCTATTTGAACCCACTCAGGAGAAAGATGTCACAGTCTGCTTCCCTGATGATTAGTCAAACCAAAACACATGACGTGCTCCAGTGATTCTGAGCGACCCTATAGGCAGAGTAGAACTGTCCCATAGAGTTTCCAAGGAGTGTCTGGTGAGTTCACACTCTGACCTTTTGATTAGCAGTCATAGCGTCTAACCACTGCAAGCAACCAAGGTTTCTTCTATAATTGATTAAGACCTAGAAACACCTATGAGTCAGAATTGACAGGATGGCATACAATACAACATCAGTAAAAGTATTTTTTAATATATGCCTTCAATATACACACATTTACTTCTTTGCCAAGCGTATACACATGTACTACTGTGTCGACCCATTATGTAACACACAACAGAATTTTGAAAGGATGAAAATTTTTTTTATTGTGATTAAGTGGAAATGTACAATCCAAATCAGTTTCGTATGCCTGCCTATCTGCAGCTCCTTCTGCTATCCTTGCCCGGTGACAACACACAACTGCTTTTCATCCTATACAGCTAGCATCCTCTCCTGTCCCCTCCTCTCCACCCTCTTCTTTCCCATCTAGAAAGAGACTAGTAGGACAGCTTCCTATAAATGCATAGAACCATAAACTACACACACCATATAGTCACACTGTGTCCCTGAGTCCAGTCCATTCTTGTCCCAAGAGTTGACCTCAGTAGTGTTTTCTGGTCAGAGGCAGCAGCAGGTCTAGGGACCATGCTCCCAGGGGATCCTCCATGCCACCGGACCATCAATTGTTGTCTTTTAGTAGAGTTCTTGAGCTGCACAACTCTTTTTGTCATGTTGCTACGGGGACTCTACATTTTGTGCCCCATCACGGCTGTCTTTGGTGGTGGCTGCGTACCATCTGGTTCTTCTGGTCACATGTTGATTCAGTCTCCCATTCACGTGGGTCCTTATGTCTCGTGGGCTCTTTTCTCCTCACGTCTTTGTAGTTCTTGGTCCTCCACTGTTCCAGATGAGTTGGGACAATTTGGTGATCTCAGATGGCAGCTTGCTAGCTTTTAAGACCCCAGATGCCACTCACCAATACAGGGTGCAGAAGACTCTCTTAGCAATAGGCTAGTTATGCCAATTGGCCTCGATGTCCCCCACAAGCATACTCCACAGGCCCTCACCCCTGCTACTCTATAAAAGGATGAATTTTTTAAAATCTATATTAAATCTTCCTGCATTTTATGATCCATCTATCATACCTGCTGGGGCAGTTGGATTCCACTTTGGAGGCCCTCAACTAGAAATAAAATCAGGATGGTGAACCAACCCCCTAGAGGCCAGTAAGCCTAACTGCACTTCAGAGCCACACAGCTTCTGTCTTTAACCCTTCCAGGAAACTCACTAACGTGTGCCACTGGTCACAAGGATGAGAACCAGCAAATGGGGCTGCATCAGCATCCCTAGGACTGAGAGGACAGTACTGAGCTTGGTCAATGGGGGGGATTTGGTTTGTGCCCCAGTGCTGCCACAGGCTGATTTACGACCCCTCTAGCTGGGGCTTATCCTGGTCAAGTTGCTAGCACCATTTCTTTTTTGTTATTGTTGCAAAATATATAGTTGCCCTTGGTAATGGAGGGGGCTTCATACCCCCATGGATACCAAGATCTAAGGGTGCTCGGGTCCCTTAATAAAACAGCATCATATTTATTTGCATGTAATCTCTGCATAACTGATTATATACTTGAAACAATTTCTACATGTCTTATAATACCTAATACAATGCAATGGAAATAGTTGTTATACAGTACTATGTTGATTAGGGAATAATGACAAGAAACGAGGGGGCCCTTACTCACACAGTGAGTGCTGGAGAGACTGAGGATTTGTCAAATGACAGAATAACACTGCAGCACAGAATGTCTACACATCAGTTCGGGTGGATTCAGAGCAGGGCTTGGCACTCTTGGCAAAGACCAGTTTTGTATTGTGAACTCTTTTTTTCTTCAGTATCTTCAATCTGTGAGTAGTTGAATCCGCGGATGCCGAACTGGTGGGCACAGAAGACCAAGTGTGTACAACACAGCATTTGCCATGTTAAGACTTTTCACATGTACAATTTAGAGAGATTTATTCACACAGACCATGCTGTGCAACCATTGTCAGTATCCACTGCCAAATATCCACCATCATGAACATAAATGCCATGTGAATAGCTGTTACACAGTACTGTACTAATTAGAGAATAATGATGAGGCGTGGACAACTCATACTCAAACAGTGAGTGCTGGAATGCAATCCTCCCTAAGAAATGACTCCCTGTCGCCCCCTCCCTCCTGAACCCTGTAACACTAATAAACTTTAGTCTGTACACATTGACCTAGTCTAGAACTTTCATAAGAAGGAGATCACTCAGTCTTTGTCTTTTTGTGACCAACTTAGTTCACTCTTGCAGAGGGCCACTGAGCCTGCATTTCTTACCTCTAACACAGGAAAGGGAATTAGCTAGGCAGAAATGTCTGCCTTCAGCATCATACTCTTTTAAGAACTACCTGCACAGGACCAAAGTGACAACAGCAACCAGAAAGATTAGATGGGAACCTTGGGGACACTGAGTTTACTCTCATGACAGAGGAAGAATTCAAAACAGAAGAGTGGCAATGGTTGGACAACTCAAAGAATGTCATCAGTTGTACGTGTAGAAAGTGTGGAACTGGGGTATGTTTTACTGTCTGTATTCTCAGTAACAACACAGTTTAAAAAATAGGAAATCAAATACCTACATGTCAGGTTGCCATGGGGATTAGATGAAGCAGTAAGTCAAGTCTTGACACAGAACTGGTGCCTAAAAAATGTTTATTTCCTCTTAACTCTGGCACCCATGGCCATGATTCTGACTCACAGTGATCCTGCGGGACAGAGTAGAACTCCCCCATGGAGTTTACAAGGAGCACCTGGCAGATCTGACCTGCCGATCTTTTGGTTAACAGCTGTAGCACATAACCACTGTGCCACCAGGGTTCCCTACCTCCAGCAGGTGATCTTTTTATGTAGAAGAGGGTGTCACAGTTCTACTCTGTCCTATAAGGTCACTATGAGTCACAGTGTGGTTGGTAGAAACGGGGCTTTTTTTTGTTTGTCTTGTTTTGTTTGAACAACACGTTCAGATCTCATTAACAGTCTCCACATTGATACATGGCATTATTTTTTTCTCTTTGCCAGCAGTTGAAGATATAATTACTTAGAAACGCTGGAAGAGGCAATCTAGGGGGGGAGAAGTGGTTGGTGTAGATAAAAAAAAGGGGGTGTGGGAGTTAATGAGCAACATGAGAAAAAAGCGCTGGATCTTACGGAAGAAACAGACACATTTACTCAACTTTTCCTCCCTCTACTTTTTCTCCAGTTGAGCAGTTCTTTATGTCAGA
Organism: Heterohyrax brucei; assembly: GCA_028571685.1. Taxonomy (NCBI): domain Eukaryota; kingdom Metazoa; phylum Chordata; class Mammalia; order Hyracoidea; family Procaviidae; genus Heterohyrax; species Heterohyrax brucei. The sequence continues at coordinate 62,134,510 of CM053160.1, read as the reverse complement.
GATTTTTTTAGATGTAGTTTTGTTTGTTTTTAAAGTATATCAGATAACATTTCAGACCCACACAATAAAAGATGAAGAAAAATACAACAGATACGCCTGTACCCATGTATCCATCACTGAGCTCAAAAAACAAAAATTGTGAACACATTTCAATACACGTTTTTGCAAGGTCCCCAACCAATAATATTAATTTGGTGTTTATCATTCCACATATACCTATATGTTTTTATAACATATGTATGCATCCCTATAGGGTTGCTATGAGTCAGAATAAAGCCAGTGGCAGTGGGTTTGGGGTTTTCATGGAAACAGAAGATAGAAACCCTGGTAGTGTAGTGGTTAAGAGCTATAGCTGCTAACCAAAAGGTCAGCTGTTCAAATCTAGCAGGTGCTCCCTGGAAACTCTGTGGGGCAGTTCTACTCTGTCCTATAGGGTCGGGATGAGTTAAAAATTGACTCAGCAGCAATGGGTATGGCATGTATGAAGAAACAGAAGACAGAGCCCTGGTGACTAAGTTGTTAAGAGCTCAGGCTGCTAACAGAAAGATCAGCAGTTCTAATCCACCAGTCCTGCTTGAAAACTCTATGGAGCAGTTCTACTCTGTCCTATAGGGTTGGCATGAGTCAGAACCAACTTGATGGCACAGGTTTTGGTCTTGGTTTAAACAGAATGTATGTGTAATACTGCTTTGAACGCTTTTAATCTTTAAAACATAGTTTCATTAGCATGTTATTAGTACTTTTATTATTTATATTATTATTACTTTGGTTTATTAATCTTCACATAACAGGTATTTATAAAGCACTTATTATGTTCTATGTGGGCCACTGATGGTACAATGGTTAAGAGCTTGGCTGCTAACCAAAAGGTCAGCAGTTCAAACCCACCAGCTGTTCCTTGGTAACCCTACGGAGCAGTTCTACTCTGTCCTGTAGGTTTGCTATGAGTCAGAATCGACTCAGCGGCAACAGTTTTTTTTTTTTTTGCTTCTGTTCTGTGTAGAATTCTTGCCCTTTGTGAGGGAGACCCAGGTTCAGTTCCCAGCCAATGCACCTGTACAGCCACCACCTGTCTGCCAGTGGAGGGTTGCATGCAGCGGTGCTTTTGGGCTAAGGCAGACTAGGAAGAAAGGCCTGGCAATCCATTTCCAAAAGTCAGTCAATGAAAACCCTGTGCATCACAGTGGTCTAATCCACAACCAATCGTGGGGATAGTGCACGGCTGGGCAGTGTGTCATTCGAATGTGCATGGGGTCGCTGTGAGTCGAGGTTGAGCCAATGGCAGCTAACAACAACACAATCTGTGTGCCATGATTAATTATATCACAGAAGGAAAAATCCCTTCATTTCCCATCGTAGAAAAATGCCAGCACAAACCACATGAAAAATGATTCCTTTTCATTTTCAGACTTTGCAAATCCTTAATGCTTTCATTTCACAGCTTCTATGGAAACTATTTTCAGAGAAAAACCACCATCCTGTTGATAGGCACAGCAGTGATGGATACTGTGATTCAAGAAGTGGGGTGTTATTTTCTGCATAAAGACATGTTATGAATATCTAAACGGGTTCTCCCCAGAGAAGGCAGACTGGGTGTCTAGGAAAGGTGGGAAGCTGGGCGCTGAAGCCGCACCTTCAACACTCTCATCTTCTCGACAGCAGAAAGAGCCAGACGCTCCTGAACCCCAGCCAAGGGAACTGAGTTCCCGAGGCATCTGCTGTGGGGTTTAAGCTAAAGACGCTCACTAACCGCCATGGTTCTGGAACTCCCACCACCAGTCAGGCTCCGGTTAGCTTGTCTCAGGATGATCCCTCAGCTGTATAACCACCCTGCATGGATAGGGATTGATCTGCAATGGAGAAAACAGCTCAGAGAAGTAACCTACCTGAGTTCACAAGGCAGGTTAAGTGGGGACAGAGGGCTGGCTGGGCGTGTCTGGCTCCGGGACCTGTTCCCTGTCCTCGGTTCTGGCTGTATCACTCTACTCAAGGGTGAAGACTACACAGCCCTCCCTTTTTTCCCTCACTGCTCACAGTGGAGGCAGCCGGAAGATGAGGGCAATTTTCAGCAGTTCCCAGCGGAGTGACCCATAATACTTCTGCCTATCCAAACCATTGCCACTGAGTCACATTCCACTCACAGGGATGGATCTCTTGTGTTACAAAGTAGAATCTTGTCACAGCTTTTGACTGTCTTTAGAAGCAGATCACCAGGCCTTTCTTCCGTGTCTCTGCTGGATAGGTTTGAATGACTAGCCTTTAGGTTGGCAGTCTAGTACAAATAGTTTACACCACCCGGGGACCTCAGCCCATCTTGATCTTTTACTGCACAGCTATAAGGGTCACTATGAGTTGGAATCAACTTGATGGCAATGGGTTTGGTTTTCGGTTTGACTTCTGGCTAAAAAGATTATCAAGTTCATAATGTTCTTGTCCTTTGAGTTAGGTAGATAAAAATATTTCTATGATCAATACCTTATTAAACTTCAATCTGTCGCCACTGTTGGTTAGTTGCAAAAGTCTCCCGCTTCTGTCCTCCTTTGAACTGGCCTTTGGGTTGTACTTTCCCTTTAATCACAATCATGCCAGCGATGCACATTAACTGTGTTTCTATGCACCGGGCAGGAGAATCCAGCCTCCAACACCCACCGTACAGAAATCAGAAGTGCTCTTGGCTCCCGCGTTTCTAGAGGTCTGCAGAAGCAAGAAAGTGGTCTGGTGGTGCAAGGGTTAACCAAAAGGTTGGCATTAGAACCCACTGGCACCTCCAAGGGGGAAAAAGACCCAGGGACCTACTCTTGTGAAGATTATCACCTAGGAATTCCCACGGGGCAGTTCTACCCTGTCCGACAAAGTTACCATGAATTGGAATTGATTCAATGGCGTGTGTCTTGGGAATGTATCCTAACCAGGGTAGCAGCGGCATCAGCATTGATCCTGGGGCTTGAGCAGAATGTACACGTGTGTGGACCCCTCCTCCACTCCTGGAAACAGCCGTGTCACATCTCAGGGGACTCTACTGACAGCAGCCCCACTCGTCAAGGACCACTTGTCTGGTAGCTGTCTCTGAGGATCATGTCCTGGCGGCCGGACCTCTCCTGAGCTGGGCCACCCACCCCCAAGGACCGTCAGCCATGAGCTCAGCACCAGAGAACAACCTCCACTTTCTAACCATGGGGACAAATGGTGGACAGTGGTAGGATTCCCCTCCCCTCCCCCTCGGTTCTGCCCAGTAATGACTGTGCAGAAGATCACCATGGATTCCCCAAAGATCCAGTCACAGAGGTCTGGCAACTAGGGAAGTCTCCCCACTGTTGATAAAGGACATCTAAGCACTTGGCTTGGCATGGCAATCCTATAGATGAGAAAGTGTTTCAGGACGTCGCGGTCCACCCAGTGTGCCCACTGTACCATTTTTCTCCACCCTCCCTTCCCTGCCTCTGCCCACTGCCATCAGCTTCCACTCACAGGGACCCCACGGTGTTTCCAAGGCTGTAAGTCTCCACGGAAGCTAACTGCCGGATCTCTCCTCTGCAGAGCCACTGAAGCTTTCAAACCGCTGGCGTTCTGGTTAGCAGTGAGCGCTCCAGCCCGTCTGTCACCAGGGTTCCTTTGCTATTGCTCTCTTTTTCTAGGAAGTATTTCTCTATCGTATTCCTTTACTTTAATGTCCAAAACCCCCACTGGGGCAGAGGCTTTCTTCCTCCTGGCTCTTAATTATACACGGTCAGAGCCTCAGGACCTGTCCCTCTCCAGTTAACCCTGCTCACAGCTGCTGGAAAAACTTCAAAACACAGCCCACAGGCCACAGCCTGCTTCACTCTTCAAAAGAAAGAAAGAAATCTATTGGAACAGAGTCGATTTTGACTTTCCATGATCCCCTGTGTTAGAGTAAACCAGCTCCACGGGTTTTCTTAGTAATATTTACAGAGCCAAAAGTCCTAGTGGTGTAGTGCTTAAGTGCTATTTACACTAACCAAAAGATCAGCAGTTCGAATCCAACAGGTGCTCCTTGGAAACTCTATGAGCCAGTTCTACTCTGTCCTATAGGGCCACTATGAGTTGGAATTGACTTGATGGCACTCGGTTGTTTTCTTTTTTAAAAGTCTTTATGGAAGCAGATTGCCAGGACTTTCTGCTGTGGTACCATGGGGTGGATTCAAACCTGCATCCTTCAGGTTAGCAGCAGTTGAGCACAGAACACTTGCATCACCCAGGAACCCTCACTGGCTCTCTCTTCCTACTGTCCAGAGCAGGGCTTTGCTAGTCAACTGTGTTTCCCCAGGGCACACTATTCTCAGGCAGCACCACTCAGAGTTCCACAGGTACACGAGTACACACCTCTTAATAAGGGAGACTTTCCTTTTCTGGCTATAAGAATAAATGATTTCATTACAAAAGGTATGAAAAGACCAAAAAGTCAAAAGAGGAACCTAAAAACATCACCCATAATCCCTCCACGAAGTGGTAGATATGATTTATGTCTTGATACATTTTCTTACGTACTTTTTTATGGGAATATGAGCAACCTATATTTTTTCTAAGCTGGAATTATGTTCTTGTTGTTATGTTGTTGAAGGCACCTGACTCATATAGCACAATGTAATGACACACTACCTGGTTCCGCCCACCTCCAAGATCGGGTGCAAATCAGATCATAGCGATTCAGAGTTTTCATTGGCTGATTGCTCATTTTCGGAAGCAGATTTCCAGGCTTTTCTTCCTAGTCTTAGTCTGAAAGTGCCAGTGTTCAGCATCACAGCAACACCCACTGACAATGGGGTGGTGGCAGCATACGAATTTGACTAGCCAGGCATTGAACCCAGGTCTCCTGCATGGAAGGCAAGAAGTCTACCAGTGCATCACCGCTGCCCTCAGTATCAGAGTGATACAATGTATAATATTTCACAGCCCGAAATTTCAACCTGCACTACAACAGTAAAGACACAAGGCTTGTGAATTGTCAGAAACGCTCTTCTCCAGTTCTCCTCCCTTCCCTTCTACCTTTAGTTGTCCTGTAAAGCCTTGCCTAATAATTCCAATCTGTATTAATTTTGTTCCTGTCAATAAATTCAGCCTCTGTTACACGGGTGGCATAATTTAGTGCTTGATATATTATCTTGTCTTTTTAAATAATTTTGAGAACTGATCTTACGTTCCTGGCGATATCAGAAACACCTAAAGATCAGCTACCAGCTCTCGTACACAATAGGTGCTTGGTAACTATTTGCTGATTTTCATATTGTTGGCAGTATGGCAACCTTGGTGGTTTAGCAGTTAAGAGATATGTCTGTTGCTAACTGAAAAGTCAGTAGTTCAAACCTACCAGGTGCTCCTTGGAAACTCGAGGAGGCAGCTCTACTCTGTTCTATAGGTTTGCTATGAGTTGGAATTGACTCGACGGAAAAGCTTTTGGTGTAGTATGTGGATTCCGTTACTTCCTCTGCCCATTGCTGTTGCCATACAAACATGGAAATTCTCAGCTAAAGGCCCCCCGAAAGCCAGAAATAAATACTGACCTAATGGGTGGTGAACACTTTAGGGAAGTTTATCTTAGGGAAGTCTGAGTTTGCATCTCGTATTTTCATAATTCACCCCTTCCCTCACTGGTGTACATGTAAGGTATTCTCCTGACACAGTTCTCCAAGAAGCACTGAACCCCAAAAAACCCACTACCATTGAGTCATGTCTGACTCATAGTGACCCTATAGGTCAGGGTAGAACTGCTCCCATAGAATTTCCGAGGAGTGCCTGACAGATTTGAACTGCCGACCTTTTGGTTAGCAGACACAGCGCTTAACCCACTACATCATCAGGGTTTCCAAGAATCACTGAAGTAGGTGTGAATTCCTCCCAGACCTTTCTGGAATGGTACTTACTGAGGGTGGGCCATCCTGGAGTCTGAATTATTCAAACATCAAAGGAAGAAATAATGAGATTCAAAGTTTCCTTTGTGTCCTATCTTCACATCTTTAATATAAAATTAAAAAGTTTTTCAATGAAAATTTCAAGGCTTACAAATTAACAATTATTTTCTAGCATAAAGGGAACAAAAGCATTTTTCAGATCCCCTATAAGGGACTAATCCCTCCTCTCCCAAACACAAACCCACACTTGCTGGTCCGTATACAGCACCCCCTACCTGAGCAAGAGAGCATAGACACCCTACTTCTTTAACCCCCCTGTTGAGCAATAACAGATGAAGATAATTGATCAACTGTGTTCAGTTCCGCGAGCCCAGAAACAAACCAGGACACTTTCACCCTAAGCCCCTTGAGGGATTTTAATTCCAGGCTTTCAGAAGCACTTACGGTTATCAATCTTCTGTAAACTCAGGTCTAACGTTTAATTTCATACTGAAAGTCTGGTGGCCAAGAAGAAAGAGCCGTGTATGTAGGAAGCAGAATGTGAGGCTGCTCTCTTCAATGTACTGTTAGACACCACCCCTCATTCCTCACCCTGCGCTGCTTTGTGTGACACTGACAACCCACTTTACCTCTCTGAGCCACTTTTCTTCATTTGTAAACGCACCCTAGTCTCCCAAAGCATCTTGCTGCTCCTGGTCCAACATTCTATGAAACTGCCTTTTTCACGCTCCGGATTGTAAAGAGTCAGTCTGCGATGTTTAATGGGGGAAGAGAATTGCAGCTTCGGTCCTGGATCCAGCCCACACCAGTTGCAGTCAAGGTGACTTCCAACTCACGGCGACCCCTGGTGTGTCAGAATAGAATTGCACTCCACAGTGTTTCTGATGACATATTTTGGAAGCAGATCCCCAGGACGTCCTGTTAAAGCAACTCAGAGGGGACTCGAACCTACAACCTTTGGGTTAACAGCTGAGTTCCTTAACTGCTTCCACCATCAGGGACTCCCATGTTAGAGCCATGTGACTCTGTTTCCTTTCTGCATCCCCTTCCCTTAAACAGTAGCCCTGAGGCCACCCAAACGCCACATCCCGTCGTTAAGTCTAGTTTTCCTTATAACAATTATTGTTAAGCACATCACCAGACAGAATGATTTTTTTTCCTTCTCGGTGCTTCAGGTAAGTCTCTGTATTGCGAACAGTCCACACGTTCGGTTGTGCACCTACAGACTGGTCGTTCAAACCCGCCCAGCCTGCTTCAGTAACAATGACAGCCAAGAAAACACTGCAAAGCAGTTCCGCTCAGTAGCGTGTCCGGGTCGCCCGTAATAAGAATCCGCTAGAACCAAACCAAAGCAAGCACAGTGCCGTCGAGTCGATTCTGATTCATAGCGACCCTATAGGACAGAGTAGAACTGCACCCATAGAGTTTCCAAGGAGTGCTTGGCAGATTTGAACTGCTGAACTTTCGGTTAGCAGACATAGCACTTAACCACGGCACCACCAGGTTTTCCAAAATCCACTAGATGGCGGTAATTTTTTTTTTCTTTTTTTAATGGTGCGTGCACGTTTTGCCTGAATTCCTCCGCGAGGAATCGTATACCCATGGCTTTTATGCATTTGGACAACAACCAAACATTCAAACCCACTGTCGATTCTGACTCATACCAATCCTATAGGACAGAGTAGAACTGCCCCCATAGAGTTCCCAAGAAACACCTAGTGGATTTGAACTGCTGACTTTTTGGTTAGCAACCTTAGCAGTGAACCACGGCACCGCCAGGGTTTCGTGGCTTGAACTAGTAGCACTAAAATGCTCTTGCATACAACCGTTTTTTTCATTGAATGATTCTAGTTCACACTATAGTGGCAGAGCTGGGAGCTAGCGCTTGGAACAAGGACAGGCGTTGTTTCTCCTGCCGGCTTCACAGATATTTACATCTTCGGTGGGGGAGCTATTCTTCTTTTTCCTGAAGATTTTCCGCCGAAGGTTTGAGAATAGACCTTGGGAAAGACTTCTGCCAGCAACGCAAACGTGGGGCGGAGGACTGGTGCTGGTGGGAGGCACCTCCTCCGCACGAGAATCCTGAAAAAGGGATGCAGAGACTGGTCGCAGCTGCTGCGCGGTGCAAGGCTTGGCTGGGGACCGCGACTGCCCTCCTCCGAGCGCCCCCTGGCGCCCAGTGCGTGTGCTGGCTCCACCTGACTCAAACCCGGGACCAACTCCATTTTTTCTGGTGAGGGAGAACAAATCCTATTCAGATGCGATTTTAGAATCATTAGTGAAGGGCTATGGGGAGAGGAAGGAGCCCTGGTGGTGCAGCGGTTACAGCACTAGGTCACTATCCCGGAAGGTCGGTGGTTAGAACCCACCAGCAGTGCGGAAGAAAGACGTGGCCACCTGCTTCTGTAAAGATTTGCAGCCCTGGAAACCCTATGGAGCAGTTGTACTCCGCCTTGTAGGGTCAATAGGAGTCCCAGTGGACACCACGGCAGTGGGGTTGGGATGAGGAGAGGGGCCCCTCCCTGTTCGTTTCAATAGCCTGCTCCATTGGCTAATTATTTCCTCCCTGGCTTGCTTCCACTCTGCACCCCCCCCCCCCCGTTTACAAATCGGGGCGCTCAGGGTAGCAGCTCTTTCCAGGATCTGAGAGTTGGTTTTCAGAAGCTTCCTCCACAAAGCTTCAAGGGAAAACGTCAACTGCGGCATTTCCTAGAAAAATATCTGAGGTTTCTTCTTGCGGCTTCACGATTTTAGCCTGTGTTGCTGGGACAAACCCCAAGTAACAAGGTCTCAGCTGGCACCCACCACCACCCCTACCAAAGCTGAGGTACTGCACGGGTGACACTATGGGGCTGGAGGGGAACAGCCATCCTTGTCTTGCAGAGGAGCTACACAGCCAGAGGCAATCTGAATCCGGGCCACCTGACTCCAGCACCTGGGTCCTCCTCTTGGTCCTCTACTTCCTCTTCCTATTGTATTTTTATGCAATTAACTATCGTTTGTCTGTTTGTTGCCCCCAGGTATTTTCATAAGCACCGCTATGCTGATTTTTAAACATACGTTGCTGTTTTACATGTACTGTCCCTGTTAGTTGCTCTTGAGTCCATTCCAACCCCAAATATACAAAGAAGTACTGTACAGGGTCTTCAAAGCTGTGACCTTTTGGAGGTAGATTGCCAGGCCTCTCTTCTGAAGCACCTCTGGGTGAGCTCGAACCATCAGCCTTTCAGTAAGCAGCTGAGAGGTTACCATAGACACCACCCGGGGACTCTTACTCTCTCTGAGGGCACCGTAAGTATCTGATCCTGTACAGTGGGTTAAGAATCACTGGGGATACAATAATTAACCAATTAACCAACAGGCTGCTAACTGAAAGGCTGGTGGTTCAGATTCACCCAAAAGGAACTTGGAAGAAAGGCCTGGCAATCTACTTCTGAAAAACCACTGAAAGACTCATGAAACACAGTTCTGCTGTGACATGCATGGGGTCACATAAGTGACAACAGACTCAGTAGCACTGGTGTTTTGATTTTGGTTTTTTTTCCTAGGATAAATGGTTTGTCAAAGCTTAGATATTGTTTTTGATAAAGCCTTGTGCCCAAAGAAGATTGTTTCTGAGGCCAAGGCATGATACCATACTATACCCATTACTGTCGAGGTGATTCTGACTTGCAGCAATCCTACAGACAGAGTAGAACTGCCCTATAGAGTTTCCAAGGAGTACCTGGCAGATTTGAACTGCTGACCTTTTGGCTAGCAGCTGTAGCACTTAACCAGTTCTCCACGAGGATTTCCCCAAGACGTGCTACGTGGACAGTATATGGAAACAGGGACCCAGCCCACCAATTGCTCACACCTGCACTGACTCACTTTCAGCTCTCTGCCAGGCCCAGTCATCCAGCAGTCCAGGAGGAAGCTGGATTCAGACTATAACTGCCAGATAAAGTAGAATATTTAGAACTTAATAATAATAAAATTGTTATTGCTTATCTGAAATAAAAATATAGCAGAGCACTCTATATTTTTGTTCGCTAAAACTGTGAACTCTAATTCAGGCATGCTCACATCTGAAGACCGAGAAATGACTACTGGGCTTATGTCTGTCACTTGTAGGGTCTAGAAGGGCTGGGAGGCTTGTGGAATAATGAGTGTGTTTGGCAGACAGGGAGAAATGAGGTTACTATCTCATTAAATTTTCTATTTACCCCAATCTCTGTTTGGATCACTGGTGTTCGACCCTCTGGTATACCTTACCAAACACATTCCTTCTCTGAAGAGTTTATATACAAATTAAAATCCATGTGCAGTGCACTCAAGAACTTCATTGTTTAAAAGACTTCTGTTCCCTCACTGACCCTTTAAAAAGAAGTCAGGCTTGGCAAACTACTTTTTTTTTGTTTTGTAACCTAATACCTTGCAACGTGTTTTCCCCCTTTTCGAAATGTGTAATTGACAGCTTCACATCACTAATGCCATAATGATACTCTAAATAATCTGTTAAGGGTTTTTATTGCATCAGCTACTCCAGCCTCTGCACTGGCCTGTTTCCAAAGGGACACAGAGCCCCCTCAGCTCCTGTGACCTTGGTCTCCCTCCTCTTTGCTTTCCTGAGAAATGGCCTTCAGCCTAGAAAACATTAGCTAGGAAGGCTGCCTGGCCTTTTGCAAATGCACAGCTTTCTTCCGTGCTTCTTATCTCAGAGAGAACTCAGCAGGCTAGTTTCACCAGCTGAGGAATTTTTGTATAAGTTTTTCCTTTGCCTGTTACAAACATGCAGATTAAAGCCCAGGCGTCTGACATACAGGTCTGTAGTTTAACAAAGAGCTTCTTGTGACTATTTTGTGGCATATACAGTTATCTGTGGGCTACACGCTTAAAAACATGAAATATTCCTGATGTAAAAATTGTCTTTTGAGACTCCATGGAGGACAGCCTGCACTGCTGTAGTCTCCAGTGGTATCAGACCTCCTAATAAACCTTCTTCCTCTTTCTAACTTGGAGTAGGTTTTACTGGCTCAACTGCTCCAGTGCACGGACCCAAATCAGGTAACATTTTGATAAGTGAGAGTCCTCTGTATCTCTATATTTGCCTGGCCAAACCTGCTACCACTGTCAAGTCTAATTCTGATTCACAGCAACCCTATAGGACAGAAGCAGCTGATGGATTTGAATTGCCAATCTTTTGGTACATTGCATAGCTCTTAACCTGTACTAGCAGGGCTCTAGTTATCCCCTAGATAATGTAAGGGAAACTATCTACCACATTTTGTCTGGTACACAAAACCAAAAAAGCTAATTGCCATTCAGTTAATTCTGACTCCTGGCGACCCCACGCAGGTCAGAGTAGAACTGTATGTCCTAGGCTTTTCCATGAATGATTTTTCAGAAGCTGACTGCCAGGTGTTCCTCGTGAGGAGCTGCTGGGTAGACCGAGCCTCTACCCTTCCAGGTAGCAAGTAGCAAAGCAAGTTAACTATTTTTACGACCCAGGGACTCTGCCTAGCACATCCATAGCCCATTGCTGTGGAGCTGACTCCAACCCATAGCCACCTTATAGGATGGAGTAGAACTGCCCCACAGGGTTTCCAAGGCTGTAATGTTTACACAAGGGGCCCTAGTGGAACAGCGGTTAAGTGCTCAGCTGCTAACTGAAAGGTCAGCGGTTCGAAGTCACCAGCCACTCTGCAGGAGAAAGATGTGGCACTCTGCTTTTGTAGAGATGACAGCATTGGAAACCCCATAGGACAGTTCTACTCTGTCCTATGTGATCACTATGAGTCAAAATCAACTCTGTGGCAGCAGGTTTGGGTTTAATAAGTAAGTCTTTTTTAAAAAATATTTATTTATTCTTTGTGCTTGAGTGAAAGTGTACAATCCAGTTTAAATTCGCATGCCCGCCTATGTGCAGCTCCTATTGCTCTCCTTACCCAGTGACAGCACACTCCTCCTTCCTGTTCTATACATGTCATATCTTCTTGACAATCTCCTGTCCCCTCTTCTCCACCCTCTCCACTCCCTTCTAGTAAGAGGCCAGTAGGATGACATCCTATAGGTGCATAGAACCATCAAGTACACACATGATATGGTCACTCTATGTCACCGAGTCCAATCTATTCCTGTCTGAGGAATTGACTTTGATAATGATTTATGGACAGGGGCAGCATCAGGTCTAGGGGCCATGATCCCAGGGGAATCCCAAGGGCTTCAGACCATCAATTGCAATCTTTTAGGGAGTCCTCAATGTGCACTCCTTTTTATTCTCATGTTGCTGCTGAGACTCAACTTTGTGAGCTCCACCACAGCTGTTGCTGGTGGTGGCCAGGCACCATCTGGTTCTTCTGGTCACATGTAGATGTAGTCACGGTTTAATGAGTTAATCTTTATGGAAACAGAATTCCACATCTTTCTCCTGCACAGAGGCTGGGGGGTTCTGGTTGACAACCTTCTAGTTCACAGCTGAGCACTTAACTACTGCATCCCACACCAGGGCTCTTCAGTGGGCACACCAAACCTCAAAAACCAAACCCACTGCCATCAAGTTGATTCCAACTCATGGTGACTTTATAGGACAGAGTAGAACCATCCCATAGACTTTCCAAGGAGCACCTGGCAGACTTGAACTGCTAAGCAAAATAGCACTTAACCACTACACCATCAGGGTTTACACTAAATACCTCTCTGCTAAACCTAATTTTGAGTGTGCATAATGCAACTGGAAAGACTCACTCAAGCACTGTCTGCCTCTTCTTGGGGTGAGGAACTCAGTAGTTCTCTGGCAAAAGGAAGTCACTTGCACCCGGGCAGGCCAGTCCCTACCCTGGGCCAGGTTACTGGATCTAAGTCTTGAAAACCAAGTGGTCACAGTCCCTCTCCTTTTCTTTAAAACACCCAGAAAGAACAGGTTATCACACAGGCCAGCAGATAACAGTGTGGTTCCCTTCTGGGGTCATCTGTCCCTGGAGAGCTTTATTAAAATAGGAAACTCTATTTTTAAGCTAAATCATCAATCAAAAGTGCTCTTCATTCTGGCACAGCTGCTTGCCACAGATAATAAAAGTCCATCAACTTGCTCCAAAACAAAAGTGGCCTATATAACAACCACAGCACAAATAACAATTAATCCACCACTGAAATGTTCAAAAGCTGGAACTGTGGTCAAGCCAAGATTCCTGGGGAGGATGAGGACCTGCTGTCTCAATTCTTCTAAGCTTGAAGCAAAAGCGAGAAGGGCTGTCTGGGACTCTAACATTCAGGGACAAGACCATAAAATCCCAAATGACGGGTTCAAAGTGAAAGAAGTCACAAATGAACTAGAAAGCCAAAAAAAGAAAGGAAGAAATTGTATCCAGGGCTCAAGGAGAAACACAGAAAACCAACTCTGCTTGGGCAGAAGTGAAAAACAAAAAAATATCGGAAGAATCATTTTACAAATGGATCTCAAAAATAACTTTGCAGATGCCCCCATCATGCCAAAATCACACCAAGGTGAGGGCCGTGGCTGGAGTACCATCGTAACCCTTGAAGAGCAATTGGGTTCATCAGTGTAATTCAGCACCAAGTAGAGTCATCTTTTTGGTCTTGTTCCTCATCAGTGGATGTAGAAGCTCAGCAATGGTTGTCCAATGGCCCCAGTGGGGTCCCCATGAGAATAAAGTGGCCACAAGAGATGATAAAGGGAATTTTGCTATACAGGCAAAAGAATGCTGACCTGGGAGGCCGGAGACCCAGATTCTGGCCTGGACCCTGATGTTACACTAGAAGTGTAATCTTGCTAGGTCCCCATTTCCCCAAGGCAATTATTCCCATAATGCTATCACCTGAACAGTGAGAAATTGATAGGGACACACTGCCTCCCCTGATAAAAAGCAAGCTCAGAGAGTTTCTTATAGAATTATAGAGTTTCACATAGAATTACGACCTGATCTATCAATCCCAGTCTTAGCATTTACCCCTAGAGAAATGAAAACCTACATTTACACAAAAGCCTGTACACAAATGTTTACAGTAGCTTTATTTCTAATTGGCCAAAACTTGAGTCAATCCCAGAGTCAAACATGGGCACAACTGTACTGGAGAGAACTAGCTGCACATGCCAACAGGGGCCAATCTCGAATGCACTGCGTTGAGCAGAAGAAGGTGACACAAAAGCTACATACTATGGGATTCCATTCATGTGACACTCTAGAAAAGGCAAAACTACAGGGACAGGGGAAAGATGTGTGGTTGTTGGGGATGGAGGAGGATTTGACTAAAAGAGAAAATGTTTGAGGGAGGGTAATGGAACTACTGACTCTATGTATTTGTCAAAACGCATAGAACTATTCAAAAACAGAAGTCAGGGTCACCGTATATGAATTATAAAATGTTAAATTCTTTTATAAATCCAGTATTACAGTAGAATATTATTCAGCCATAAAAAATTAATTTCGGAGACACAGTATGACATGCATGTCTTAGGTATCTAGTGCTGCTATAACAGAAATACTACAAGTGGACAATTTGAACAGACGGCAATCTCTTTTCTCAATAGTTTCAGAGGCTGAAAATCTGCATTCAGGCACTGGCTCTAGGGCAAGGTCCTTTTCTCTCCAGCTTGTTTCCCAGTTCCTTGGAGATCTCCATGAGGAGTGGCATCTATCTTCCCCCATTCCTGCTTGTTAGCTGGCTTGTTTCATCTCTTTCCTATTTCCAAGGAGGCAGACTCAAGATAGAGTACACTAACCCTAACCCAACATAACAAACACATCCCATCCCCAAATGGGATTATAACCACAGGTACAGTGGTTAGGATTTAGAACACATCTTTTGGGGGACACAACTCAATCCTAATAATAGATGAACCTTAAAACCACGCTAAGTAAAAGAAGTCAAACACGCAAGGTCAAATATTATATGGTTTCACTTAAAAGGAGTAACTCTTATTGCTAGTGCCATCGAGTTGACTCTGACTTGTAGCGACCCTATGTACCAGAGAGTAAAAATGCTCCATAGGGTTCTCAGGACTGTGACCTTTCAGAAACAGGTCACCAGGCTTGTCTTCCGAGGCACCTGTGGGTGGGTTCCACATAGTAACCTTTTAGTTGTCACTGAGTGCTTGGCCATGTGAGCCACCCAGGGCCTCCTATGAAGTATCTAGAATGAGCAAGGCCATAGAGACAGGAAGTGGATCAGAGGTTCCTAGTCGCTGGGAGAAGGGGAGACAGGGAATTACTGCGTGAGGGGTGCAGAGCTTCTGTCTGAGGTGATAAGAGTTTTAGAAGTAGACACGAGTGATGATTATACAACACTGTGAATATAATTAATGCCCCCAACTGTAACTTTAACAATGGTTAAAATAGCATGTTTCATATATATTATTTTACCACAATAAAAAATAATATTAAGAAAAACACCAGGAGGCTGACTCTCCCCACAGGCTTGACGCTCCCTCATGTTGCATTACACAAATGGAATTTTACGCAGATTGAGTCACAGAGAACAGATCTTTAAGAAGGGCATTATATTGGCTCTTACGGAGCATTTTTCTTCAGGATCCAGTCCATGAAAGGCATTTAAGCCTTAAACCTGTATACCGAAAACCCAGACCCACTGCTGTCAAGTTGATTCCAACTCATAGCAACCCTATCAGACAGAGTAGAACTATCCCATAGAGTTTCCAAGGAACACCTGGCGGATCTGAACTGCTGACCTTTTGGTTAGCAGCTGAATCACTTACCCACTACGCCAACAGGGTTTCCTGTTTGGTGCCTGAAAAATAAAAACTACACTAACAATAAGGAAAACAGCAGCTAACGTAGGAGCAAGGAGGCCTGGTGTCACAATGGTGAAGCATTAGGCTACTAATCAAGAGGTCATCAGTTTGAATCCACCGGCTGCTCCTTGGAAGCCTTAGAGGTCAGTTCTGCTCTGTTCTGTAGGGTCACTGTGAGTTGGAATAGAAATAATTGTTGGGCATGGATTTGTTTTTCCACATAACAGCAAAGGAGACCCCCATGAAGGTGTGGTTAAGCACTTGGCTGGTAACCCAAAGGTTGGTAGTTTGAGCCCAGCAGACACTCTTGGGGAGACAGACGTGGCAGTCAGCTGCTGTGAAGGTTTCAGCCTTGGAAACCCTCGCTGGGGATGAGGGATGGGGTCACTGAGTCAAAATGCAGTCTGTCACTACCAGTGACATAATAGCAAACTCTCTATAGCTACTCCCAGAATGAATGAGCCTTCTTTGGTTTGAGTGTTTTGTTTTGCTTTGTTTATGGATTATCAATCAACTTGGAATAAAATCAAGCTCAGATCCTTCAAGACAGAAAGGAGAGGGAGACTCCCCAGTGAAGAGAGACAACAGAGAAAAAGAAGTGTCCCTCAGAGCCAACTCTGGCTTCCTGGAGCCCTCTTCCCACTGGCGCTTCCTGCTGGCCTCAGGGCACTGCTGTCCCATGCACGGACCATGTCTGCCCCTTCCTAGATCACAGCACAGCTGACACGGGGCAGCACATTCAGACCAAAGGAAAATGCACCCCGAGATTGACACCACCTCATCTGCTCCCAGGCTGGGCTAAAGAGGCAGAGTCCATGCCTCTCCCTCACTCAGGATCCCCTCCGCCAGCTGGGAGGCATCCCGACTCATCTGACCTCATGGCTGTCAGAGCATAACTGCTCCATTGCATGTTTGGTGACTGGTACTTTGTAAAATAGACCGCCAGGTCTTTCTTCCGGGTGCTTTCTTCTGGGTTGCTTTCTCCTAGATTTGAATCATGAACCTTCCCATCAGCAAATGACTGTATAAACTGTTTCCACTCCATATGCACTCCCAGGCTTTCCTAAATCCTGACCCAAGAAAGCAAAGTCAAGAGGAGTGACCAATTCCCTGAGTAAGGTCCCCCACTCTTCTTGTGATTGATACCGGCAATGCTGACTCCCTCCAAGGGAGACTGCTCCACTAGGGATGCTTGAGAAGTTACAGGACAAACAATACATTTGAATTTCAGATGAAAAATGTAGGAGTTTTGTTTTAGTGTCAGGATGTCCCAGACAATGTCTGTGGGTATTTTTTGTTGCAAAATCTGGCAACCTTCCTTCACCTAGGGTATGTGGTCTCACCTACCAACAGCAGAAAAGAAAGAAAAAAGAAAAGAAATAAGAAGTCACACCCTTTGCCATTAAGTTGATTCTGATTTCCACTCATTTTGACCCTATAGGACAGTGCAGAAATACCCCATAGAGTTTCCAAGAAGCAGCTGGTAGGTTTGAACTGCCAGCTTCTTTGTTAACAGACAGTTGCTTAACCACTGGGCAACCAGGACTCCAGCCTCTCCAGACTGCTGACCTCAAAACCAATGTGGGGCTGGAGAAGAGAGAGGAAAAGCCAAGCTAGTAACACACCCACTCCAATCACCAGAAACCCTAGTGGCACAGAGGTTGAGTGCTAGGCTGCTTAACCACAAAGTCAGCAGTTCAAATCCACCAGATGCTCCTTGGAAGCTCTGTGGGGAAGTTTCACTCTGTCTATAGGGTCACTATGAGTCAGCATTGACTTGATGGCAGAGGAGTTTTCACCCCCTACCAGAAGCCAGACTCCCAGGTCAAAGGTGTGTGGGGTCAGAAAGGGTAAACCCAACCTGAAAATCTATTCATGAGCAACCTGGGGACAAAGCCAGCACCAGGTCCATCAAGGACTTCATCCAGGATACCCCAGATCCTCTCAGAGGCCATCAGGAACTACCTGGAAGAGGCACCCCCCACCTTAGATGGCCTCTGTCCAGTCCTCAAGAGCTTCTCCAGTGACCCCTGGGGTAATCATGGTGGCCTCTACATATTTGAAGGCCCTGTGCTTACAGCAGGCGTCTGGGGGAGGTGCCACCCTAGAGCGCTCCCCACTCCCTTCCACACCCCTCCCACGCCCCCGTGCTACAGGGAGAGAGTGGCAGTTCCTTGCCAGAGCTTTTTATTTTGCCATTAGCAAAGGGAAAATCTGTCCCGAATTGACATGAAAAGCTCTAGCAGATGCTAAGCAGCTGCCCTCCATCTGTGAGGGTGACAGAACAAGGTTAAACCGAAGAGGCGGGGATTTACGTTAGACGTAGTGGTAGATGGAAAGACGGTGATACCTAGGATCGGATCGGGTTACCTCGAGCTCCTTGACTTCCCAAAGACGGCTTGTTGCTGTCGGGTGCTGCCGAGGTGATTCAGACTCTCAGCAACCCCACGTGACACAGCAGAGCTCTCCTATAGGGTTTCCTAGGCCGTAATTCCACTGGAGCAGATCACCGGGTCTTGCTCCTACAGAAGTACTGGGTGGGATCAAGCCTTTCGGTTAGCAGCCAAGCACTTAGCCATTCGTGCCAGAAGAGATGGTTAGAGCTTGCCTAGCGAAGGGCCAGATGGTGCCTCCAGTTCTCAGCCTTTCCTCCCATTTATCCATTCATTTATGCAGTCAACAAACATGTACTGAGAGCCTTCTGTGCTCGAGGCACAGGCTAAGTACTGTGGATACAAAGACATCTACATAATAGTCCCCGGCACACAAAACAAATCATATTTTGGGAGACAGTCAGCATAAAAACAGGCCAAGGCAACACTGGAGGTGAGTTCAGAGACTCACGGGAGCACAGAAGAGGGCACTAAGCCAGCTGCCAGCGGGAGGGTCGGGCTGGGTCGCATCTGATCTGAGTCTTAAAGGCTTGGTGAAGAAAGTCGGTTGGGAAGAGGTGGGGCGGAATCTGGAAACTGGAGAGGAACAGCATTCCAGGTGGTGAAGCCGGCATGGGCAGAGAGAGCGCAGGAGGAACCCGCGGGAGTGTGCAGGGCCCACAGTGTGGCTAGAGCATAAAATCAGAGCAGAGTGCTGAAGAGGGCCTGGGACGACCTGCTGGGAAGTTGGCATCCTGTCTTGAGCAGGTCTGAGGGTCTTTAACAGGGGAATCCTACAGTCAGTGGTACCTTTCAGAAAGGTCACGTGGACAGCTGGGTGCAGCCAGTAAGGAGGCACCCAGGATGGAGGTGCTAAGGTTTCCACCAGACCATGAAGCAGGTAGACAGGATGGGATGGGGCTGAAAAGTACTCAGGACATAATGCCAGAAGACAAGGAGATGATCTGATATGGGAGGTGACGCAGAGGCCAGAGATGGGGATTGCTGAGTATATGAGTTACCTAGCACTGCTGTAACAGATAGACCACGCTCAGAGGCCAGAGCAGGTGATGCCAAGTATATAAGTTACATAGTGCTGTCATTACAGAATGACCATATGCAAGTGGCTTTAACAGAACTTTATTTCCTCTCTCTCTGGGGACTCTGGGAGAAGGTCCCTGTTTCTTTTCAGCGGTGTTTTGTTCATTGGAAATCTCATGTGCTTTTCTGCTGCTTGCTCACTCTGCTTTTTTGTATCTCAAAAAAGGTTGATTTAAGACAGACCCTATGCTAATACTGCCTCAGGAACATAACAGAGAAAATCCTATTCCCAAATGGGATTGTAATCAAGGCTAGGAGGATTTACAACACCTATCTTTTCAGGACACAGTTCAGTCCCTAACAATTCAATCTGGAAACCTGGTTTACAGATTCCCCAAACCTTCAGGTTTCAAACACCAATCACCTGGCTAGGATCACACCCATGATGCGACTGTGACATCAGGGTGCAATATCCTGACTTTATTCTTGCAAACTCCTGGCACACACACAAGCCCCTTGCCCCGGCAAATCAGACCCCATCCCCCAACCTCCCACAAGTCACAAGAAAGACTGCTTTGTCGTTGCCGTCCCTGCTGTTTCAGCCAGAGTTGCATGGGTTTGGCTGCACCTGGGTCTGCAAAAAGAGATACCAGGATTCAAGGGTGACTTGGTGGTCCCCAAGGTAATACACTGAAAGCATTCAAATGACACAAAGTGCGAGGATATGGCCCAATCTTGACACAAGCATTATGCAGATAGAGCCCAGGCAGAGATTCCAGAGCACCTGCCTTTACTCTGAACTTCAGCATCCTTGTCTGTCCAACGACGTCGTGCAAGGCCACAGTCCTGCTAGGGTCCTGCTGAAAGTGAAAATGAGCATGCACAGCTCAGTGCTGCCACCTACTGTTCACTTCCTGCTATTACATACACTGCAACACTGAGCATCCCCAGACACACTGGATACCACTGTGTTAGGAACTAGGACTGGTTGCTCTGCCCGAGGACAGTGCTAGAAGAAAAGCCCCCAAGCCTCATAAGCCTTCCCAGCAACTTAATGTCTGAATTGAAGGCAGTGAGAAGGCAGAGAAGGTGAATAGGAATCAGATCACAGCAGCTACCAGTAAGAAGAAAGAGGGTATACCTAACAGGCTCAATAGATCTGGGGACCCAAGATCCAGTGAGTCCTTTCTCGTCCCAGGGCAGATGTGGGTACTGACCCTTTCAATGGGGGCCTTGGCAAAAAGACTCACACTCATAGGGGGCAAGAGTGGTGACATGGACTAGAACAGGACTCCGGAAGTAGCAGCCTGCTGACCAAATCCAGCCCCTTGACCACTGTGGACAGCCTACCAGCTAAGCATGGATTTTACATCTTTAAATGTTTGGGAAAAGTGGAACAGAAGAATAATAGTTGCAAGAAAGATTTCACATTCTGCAAAGTCTAAAATAGTTCTTTTGTGGCCTTCAGAAACCCTGGTGGCATAGTGATTAAGTGCTACATCTGCTAACCAAAAGGTTGGTGGTATGAATCTGCCAGGTGCTCCTGGAAACTCCATGAGGCAGTTCTACTCTGTCTATAGGGTCATTATGAGTAGCAGTTGACAGCACTGGCTTTGGTTTGGTAAAAAAGTTTGCCTGGACTAGCTGATTGTCAAGGCCTTTTCACCACTGACACTTTAGGTTCAAGGGTTAGGGTTGACCTGGATTCTGTCCTGGAGAGGTCTGAGCTTCCTCCAACTGGGTAACCAGTTGCTGCTAAGTTGTCTCCAATTCATGGCAACCCTGCACACAAGTTAGAGAACTGGGTCCACACGGCTTTTAATGACTGATTCTTCGGATATAGATCACCAGGGCTTTCTTCCAAGGCACCTCTGAGTAAACTCAAGCCCCCAACCTTTTGGTTAGCAGCCGAGCTGCTTAACCGTTTCTACCACTCCAGGATTTGGTGGTTCCTCCCACATATGAGAAGCTCCCCCAATTGCTGGGACGCTCACATCAAGCCAAAGGCTCCCTGATGCCACCCACCCAGTCTCCCACCAGCCCCGACAGGGAACTCTGACAAGTACCATGGGTGGGGAGGGAAGAAATAGAAGGGCTGGGAAGAGAGCATGTGGGGACAAACCTGTCGATGCTACTGTCCTGCCCATGGTGGCCTGATCTCCCAGCTTCTGTCTGGGCTCAAGCCCAGCACAGCTGCTCAGGTTGAGAGGCTGATGCTTCCCCTTGGAATTCTGGCAGGAATGAGAAGGCTTTTTGCAGCCTCAGAAGAAATACCTCAGCAGTTCTGGTAGGCCCTAATTTGCCAGAAAGTCCCCCTGTGCCCATTGTGACTCATAGGACTTGTCAAAATGACCTCCTTTCAAGCTGCAAATCCCTTCTCAACAATGAAAACCTGCTGATGTTTCAGTTCTTTTGTTAACAACCATTTTTTTTTTTAGAAAAAGAAAAAACTCAGTTCTTGCTCTTTCTGTGCGGAGAGCAGGTCGTATTTCACACTCCAATAATTTCTCACCCTGTCTCCTGCCTACAACAGCAGGTACCATGTGGTTAAAGGACAGGAACTCATAAATGACAATCATCACCACACCGTAAGCCCAGCCCTCATGCCAGACCCTTTACTGATATTATCTCAGGGACACTGGCAGCAATCCTGCCTTCCCCAGCATGGGGGCGGGGCGGGCCTTGGGGTGACCTGAGTGTCACAGAGTTGTAGACAAAGTTCCATTTCTCTCTGCCCTGGCTTCTGGCTGGTGACAACCCAGCCTGGGCTCAAGGCTGTGAAGGAAGGGACTCTGCAAAGCAGGGCAAGAGGAATTAGGGGCAGGGGGCGGAATTTGGGCCTGGGAATGTGGATGTGGAGACCATCATCTTCGTTCTGCTTCCAGCAATGTGTGACCCTCCCTCCAAAAGAAGCTACACTGATCACACAAGATAAAAGTCTGCCAGCAGATCTAGTGGGGTGAATAGCTTTGCCCCAAATTCATGTCTATCTGGAACCCGTGAGTGTCAACTTATTTTGAAATAGGGTCTTTGGAGATGTAATCAAGTTGAGACGAGGTCTTAACTGGAGATGGATCCTAAATCCAAGTGTCCGTATACAGAAAGGGAGACTTGGAGACTCAGAGATACACAAATGCACAGAGAAGGTCACCAGAAGACAGAGGCAGAGCTCGGAGTGGTGCCGCTACTAGCCAAGGGAAGCCGGTAACCACCTGAAGGCTCAGAGAGGGAGGCAGGGAAGGGATTCTCCCTCGGGTTCTAGAAGGAACGACCCTGCTGACACCTTGATTTTGGATGTCTAGCCTCCAGACCTAAACCTTGCTGCTTTCGGTCATGGATTTGTGGTTATTTCTTACAGCATTCTTAGGAAAGCAGGACAAAAGTCCCTCAAGAAGTGCTCATTTCTCTTACATTTTCTTGATTCTTAAAGAAACATCATCTACCCCTTTCTTGCAGGGATGTTTCAAGGCTTAGATGAGGAAAAGCACACAAAAGAACTTTGTGACTCTAAATGTTTACAGTCATGTATTCATGCAATAACCACTTACTGGCTGCCACGAAGAAACCCAGTGGCATTAGGGAAGCACTATGGCTGCTAATGAAAGGGTGGTGGTTCAAATCCACCAAGTGCTCCTTGGAAATGCTATGGGGCAGTTCTGCTATATCTTAGAGAGTTGCTATGAGTCATAACAGACTTGACAGCAGTGGGTTGGGTTTGGTTTTAGCTGCCACGAAGAGCCCTGGTGGTGCAGTGGTTAAAGGGATGGACTGCTAACCAAAAGGTTGGCAGCTGGAAACCGTGGGCAGCTCATTGGGAGAAAGATGTGGCAGTCAGCTTCCATAGAGATCTACAGCTTTGGAAACCCTATGGGGTCACCATGAATTGGAATTGACTTGGGTTTGTTCGCTTTTGGGGTTTGCTTCTGTAGAGATCTACAGCTTTGGAAATCCTACAGGGTCACCATGAGTTGGAATCAACTTGGATGTGTTTGCTTTTGGGGTGTCACTTACAAGCTAAATTCTGGGATTAAAGAGTACAAGACAGAAACAGTCCTTGCCCTTAGCGAGACTGAGGTCTGCTTTTCATAAATAAACATAGTGCATACTTTTTATTACTTGAGCCCATGGTCCTTGTCTTCAAGAGCTGGGGAGAAAAGTCACTGACAAGTAGAGTTTCGTTTCTAATATTAACACCCTTGTGATCTGAAAATGATTGTTTCAGCCTTCATTTCCTTATCTGTAAATGAGAAAAGTTGTGTGACAATCAAACAAAATAAGAAGGACAAAGCAGACCTTCAAGATACTACACGACGTGGATGACAGCCAGTGAACAGAAGAAGGGACATTCACGTTAAAGACTGAGACTGTCAGGACAGCTTAGGCAACCTGAGTCCTGGGGCAGGGGCACTGATCCCCAGATCTCACGTCCTCTGCTCATCCACCTCCCTTGTC
This sequence comes from Heterohyrax brucei, assembly GCA_028571685.1. Lineage (NCBI taxonomy): Eukaryota > Metazoa > Chordata > Mammalia > Hyracoidea > Procaviidae > Heterohyrax > Heterohyrax brucei. The sequence continues at coordinate 62,111,027 of CM053160.1, read as the reverse complement.
ACCAAAATGTGAACAATGCCTTCCACGAAGATCGAGATGCACAAAAATGCTAATCACCCCAATCACTACTACTTATTGGTACACACAACACACCCATCCCCCTCATACTGATCCTTGGAAGGGCACTATTTTTATTACGCCCATTTTACAAATGGGGAAAACAAAACACAGACAGTTTCATTGTCCAAGATCGCACAGCTAGTGGTGATAGCAGCCAGGACTTGAACCCCAGCCCATCTGACTCTAGAGCCTACAGGTTAACCAGCAGGCTATATGACCTGAATAACGCGGGTGGATCTGGGGAAGACAACAAGCCCCGGGTGGCTTGTAAAACATACTACACTCATAACACCACTTGCTGTTGACTGGATTCTGACTCACAGCATCCCTGCGTATGTCAGAGTAGAACTACGCTCCTTAGGATTTTCAATGGCTGATTGTTTTCATGAATAAACTGCCAGGACTTTCTTCCAAAGTGGAATTGAACCTTTAACCTTTCAGTTAGTGGCTGAGCACTTAATTGTTTGTACCACCTGTGGATGTCATCTCATTCAATCTTCATAACAGCTCGTTGAGAATGTCTTATCTTCATTTTACACATGAGGAGATTCAGGTAACGCAGGGCACTGATTACCAGTCCCCAATTCAACACACAAATACATTCTTCTTGAACAAAATTAAAATATTATAGAGACTATCTTACCTCTCATTCCAACACGTTAACCATTTGTACTACCTACGGACTCCACGTGTCACATACCAGCTGCCATCGAGTCAGTTTGACTCATAGCAACCATTATAAATATTTAATAAGTGTTAGCTATTATTACCGGTATAACAACAGACACATAGACCAATGAAACGGGACTCAGAGTCTACAAATAAACCCATACATCTATGGTCAACTGATTCTTATAAAAAGGTGCTAAGTCCATTTAATGGGGAAAGAAGAGTCTCTTCAACAACTGGTTCTGGGAAAATTGGATTTCCACATGCAGAAAAATGAAACAAGATCCAAGCTTCACACTATATACAAAAATAAATTCAAAATAGATTAAGAACCTAAATGTGCAAACTAAAACCATAACATTCTTAGAGAAAAAGCAGGGGCAATCCTGTCAGACCTGACTTTTAACAATGGCTTTTTTAATATAATAGCAAAGGCACCAACTGCAAAAGACAAAGCAAATAAATGGGACCTCATAAAAAATTGAAAACTTTATCTAACAATTTTACCAAAAAAGTGAAAAGACAAGTTACTGAGTATGAAAATATTTTCAGAAACCATATATCTGACAAGAATCTAATAACCAAAATGTATATAAAATTTTGAAAACTTAACAACCAAGAGACAACCTGATCAGAAAAATGGGCAAAGGGCCTGAATAGACATTTCACTGAAGATAACATACAAAGGGCCACCAAACCCATGGAAAGATGCTCAGCACCATTAGCCATCAGAGAAATGCAAATCAAAACCAAACTTGGTGCTTAAGATTAGTGCCAACCTGGATGGGCCATGATTCTCAGTGTTTGGGCAATTGTATAATGTTGTGATCATGCTCATAATGGGATCTGCTGAATGTATCAGTGGCTGCAGGGTCTATGGCAGCTCACCACTCCCTCATCTCTCTGGCTTCCACTGCCCTATTTCCTTTCTGCTCCCCTGGTCAGGGCTTTTGGCTTGTTCTGGATCCTGCAGCTGTCTCTTGGTCATCTGACCTTCAGTTCTTGGGACTTGGGACCTGTCACTCTACACAGCCTATAAGCAAGAGTCCTGCTCTCCAACCTGCAGACCTTGAGTTCACCAGCTTCGCAGCAACTTGAATCTGGAGAAGCCTTGTGATCTCACTTGTCAATATTGGGGTTTGTCAACCTTCACAGCCTGTGAGCAAGAGCCCTGCTCTCTGACCTGAAGAACTGGATGGTGCCCAGCTACTACTACTGAACATCTTGATTTAAAAAATTCCATAGAACACTTTCACTCAATCACAATAAAAACAAACAAACAAAAGATTCCATGGAAGAATCCTGATCAAAAAGGAGGAAATACAGAACAGAATTTCAAATTCTCTTGAATTCCAGACATCCTGGAGCCATGCAGTTTAAATGAGCTCCTGTAACTACTGCCGTGAGATAATCTTTAAGCCTTAACCAAAAATATCCCCTGAAGTTTTCTTAAAACCAAACAATAGTTTAGCTTACCTAGTAAAAAATGTCTGCCTTGAGCATTATGCTCTTTTAAAAACTATTTACAACGGATCAAATTGATTAACAATAACTCGAAAGATCACATCGGAAGGAATCTTAGGGGACAGTGACGTCATGTTAAAGAGGGAGGAGCAATCAGAAAAGAGGGGTGAGAATGGCTGTACAACTTGCAGAATTTAATCAACGTCACTCAAATTAGTACATGTAGAAAGACTAAATTACTGTGTATATTCTCAACAACAAAATTAATAACTTTACTTATTATCTTTATTTTTTAAGTTATTATTAGTATGGCATCCCTGGGTGGTACAAATGGGTAACATGTTCAGCTGCTAACAGAAAGGTCAATGGTTCAAGTGCACCCAGAGGTGCCTTGGAACAAAAGCCTGGTGACCTACTTCTGAGATATCCTTCACTGAAGACCCCGTGGAGCAAGTTCCACTCTGATACACACGAGGTCGCTATGAATCAGAGTTAATTGAAAGGCAACTGGTTTTTGATTTATGCACCACACACTCCTTTCCCACGTCTTACAATGATTTTTACAAGAAAATAACTAAGACACATCACCTGCATCAGTTAGGAATTGTGCAGTATAAAGAGGAATTCAGCTGCCCTTTTTATGAGCAGTAATTCCTCTAGTAATAATTCGTATGTTTACGTAAAACAACAGCTAACGCTTAACAGAGTTTAGGCTCTGTGGCACCTTACACACACTAACTAATCTAACTCTCATCCGACTCTGAGATGGGTACCAATGTTATCCTCACGTTAACTGAGATAAGGCGATAGAGTAACTGTCTAGGGTTTTCCAGGCAGGCTGGTTCCAGATGTCTTTCCTTCTGAGCATGCGCATTCCTGCGCCCGTTTCCTGCTGAGCATGCGCATTCCCCACACTTGCCCAGCCCTCCAGGGTGCCATAGTGAAAAGTAGAACTGTTTTGCTGGAGACAAGTATGCACCCATGGAAGCTGAGCTCGGCCTCTGCCGGGGCTGTGAAGCGGTTTTGGCTTCTGACTAGCACCAATGGTCAAGATAAAACTTAGTTTGGTTGAAATATTACCCAGGACAGTGGTGTAGTTAGCCCCCAGTCACAGCTGTGGGGACCATTTCAACATAATGCATGGGCAATCCTATCTCAGTCTTCCCATCACCAATGACTAGGATTGTATAACTGTAAAATCAGCCACATAGCTGTTCAGGACAACAGCGGGCACTGGTGTTCCTTTAAACCGTTAAGGTCATCAAGGAAATTCTGAGAAACTGTCACAGCCAAGAGAAGCCAAAGAGGACACGATAACTAGATGACTTACGGCGTCTTGAGTGAGATTTTGGATCAGGAAAAGCAGAGTAGGGGAAAACTGTTGTTGTGAGCAAGTCTAGTGAATTACAACCCTATAGGAAGAGGCAGAACTGCCCCTAGGGTTCCTAGGCTGTAATCTCTGTGGAAACAGACGGCCACACCTTTCTCCCGCAGAGCAGCTGATGTGTTCCAGCCACTAATCTTCCACAGCCGAATGCTTTAACCACGGCGTCACCGTTTTCCTAGGGGAATATGAACGAAACTCAAAATTTAGCTAGTAATAATGTATCACTATCTATGCAATAAGTTTAATAAAAGCACCATACTTTTGTTGGTAAGGTATCTATAACAGGGAAAATCCAGTGTGGAACAAATGGGAACTCTGTACCATCTTTGTGATTTTTCTTTAAATCCAAATCTGTTCTACAAGATAAAACTGATTCTTTAAAAAAAATGCATTAATGATACTACTTAATTTTACAACTACGTCTATGTCATATTTCCATTACACTGAATAACAAGGCTTAAAGGAAGAAAAAAAATACTGCTCCACTGGAAATGCTTGCCACATATCAAGTATGTGTGGATGAACCCTGCTCTTCACTTGGAATTCTCCCTGAGGGATAAACTGAGAAGTATGGTCCTAGCAGGATAGCTCTATCACAGCTGACATACTTAGGCACCCCGGCAGACGCCTCCTTCCTGTCTGAGATGCAACACATGTCATCAGGGCACTAGGACTTCTCCAGTCTGTCTGGTCTGTCATCACAGAAGCAGCATTTCCAGCAAAGACAGCCTAACGTTACTGAGTGTGGGATCATGGGTAATTTGTTCAAACATGATGATCACACTGGACTAGATTACAAGGGACCAAACTCCTTTCAGCAAGCAGGAAGGCATTTTTTGAGCTGGTGACACCAGAAAAACATACCCAGTCAAAATAGGAAAGTGCTGTGCTAACCACTCACCAAGCTGCCGTTGAGCCGGGGATTGGCACTGGGTCCCAGGGGACACCCAGGTGGCAAGACAAGGGAAGTCTGTGGCTCTCAACTAAAGATCTGGACCTAAGGGCTTTGGTGTAGCTCTCACTTAGCTGATGTCACTCCAAGACTGCTCCTTCATCTGTAGAGTGGAGATCACCAGAACCCCTACTTCACGTGACTGTTGTAGGAATTGAATGACAGCGTGGGTTAATACACAGAGCTGTGGGGGTAACCAGCCAAAGACCTGCACGTGTCAACAGTTAAGTGCGTGAACTTAATTGTTCCAAGTGCTAACATACCTCATTGCTGAATATCACTACAGTCACTTTCCAAGTACTCCCACGGGGAAGCTATGCCCTCATGCCAGTGCCTAGTCTACCCTTCAGAGCCATTGTGGAACTCTTTCTGGAATGACTATTGCACACGGTGGCAAGTTTGCAAACTTAATTGTATAGTTGTCTGTGAGGGGGGTTTTAGTCAGTAAACAAATCACTGTATTGGAACACCCTCCCTACTCACCTGATCTGGTCCCCAGTGACTTTTCTCTTTACCTGAAGATAAAAGAAATATTGAAAGCAAGATGTTTTGGCGACATTTAGGACATCAACAGTAACACGACAACAGCTCTGATGGCCACTCCAGAAAAAGAGTTCCAAGATTGCTTTAAAGGGTGGACTAGATGCTGGCACTAGTGCTCAGCTTCCCAAGGGGAATAGTTGGAAAGAGCGACCACAGTGATGTTCAGCAATGAGGTAAGCAGCACTTTTCCTAGGAAGAGTTTGCAAACTTAGTTGGCAGTCCTTGTACATAGTAAAGTGGTTAAAAGCAGCTTTGTTTGAGAGTGGAACCTGGAGTTAGACAGGATGAGATAGGCAACTGTTGCTTTCATTAAACAAACGCATCTACTATTTGGATAAAATACCTGAATATTCTCATGTTTGTTTAAAAGTGAGATCATATATGTAAAGCTCTCAGCCCCGTGTCCTGCGCACAGAGCAGGCATGCAGTCAGCAGTACTGACGCTACAGCCGGAAAGAATCACAAGAACCGGTCTGACACTCCAGGAGTCTTCTGGGGCTTGCTAGGAAGGCCAGTAGAGACAATGCTGAGAGTCTAGACCACCTCAAAGAGAGAAAGCAGCAAGCAGGAACTTACAGCCATTCCTCAGTATTCTCGGGGGACTATTCCCAAGGACCCCAAACCCCAATCCCATACCAAAATCCTTGGATGCTCAAGTCTGTTACATAAAATGTCATATTCACATCTAACCTATTCAGGTCCTCTTGCAATCTTATAATCAACTCTAGATTTCCTGTAATACCTGATACAATGTAAATACTACGTAAACTGTGGTCTCACTGTATTGTTTGGGCAATAATGACAAGGAAAAAAACATTCCCTACATGTGCAGTACAGACACAACCATTTTAGGCCTAACTACATGGCAGCAACTATGTAATTTTTTTTCCCACATACTTTCCATATGGGGCTGATTGAACCCCAGAGGGCTTATAGAGGGTAAACCAAAAACTCAGGATCCCAGTGATAGCCCATCTCTCTTAAATTTTAAGGTGAGTTTAGAACAAATTTATAGCAGCTTATAAATGTATGAAGTTTGTTAACTCAAGATATAGTGCAGGCTACAAACTAGACAGAGGCCAGACGGTTTCTATAAATCTCATGTCAGGAAACTGTAAATTGTCACTAAGGGAAGCCCAGGAGGCTTGGGAATGTCCTTGGCCTTCTGAGGCTTAAATCATAACAGGCAGCTGGGACCATCCCCTGTCCAACCCTTTGACCTAGGGGATCCTGGTAACCTTCAGGGGCTAACCGATGATCTGTGAAAAGGGACAGAGACAACCACAGCATCTGGACTGGACGTAAAGAGGCATCAGGTCAAAAGGCACTCTGCACCTGCCAGCCCAAGATGGACAAACAGAGGTAACATACTCCCTACCTGCCACCCCGGGTCAGACAAGAAGAGGTGACAGACTCCCCACCACACCCCTCACAGACCTCCACAAACACAGGCACACACCACCACACACATACACAAAGACACACTGTACCACACTACACATACCATAACACACACACCACACCCTACAACACACGCATTACATACCTCATGACACACACAGGCACACATCACCACACACACATACAGAGATACACATTATAACACACTCCACACACACATACAGATACACATTATAACACACTCCACACACACATACAGATACACATTATAACACACTCCACACACACATACAGATACACATTATAACACACTCCACACACACATACAGAGATACACATTATAACACATTCCACACACACATACAAAGACCCTTTATAACCCATGCCACACATACCAGAACACATACAAGCATGCCACACACACACATAAACACACACAGAGAGGCACAAACAGAACACATGCAGCACACCCCACAGCACACACAAGCATACCATATATACACAAACACACACAGATATCACACCACATCAGAATGCACACAGCACACCCCGCGGTACACACAGGCACACCACACACACAACACACACCACAACACACCCAGACACAGTACACACACACACAGAGGCACACACCACACACACACAGAGGCACGCACACCAGAACACACACAGTGGTGTGGTGAAGCCAGCACAGGCAATGGAGTCAGAAGCTCTGGGCCGCAGCCCCATCACCTGTCACAACAGGACACCGGGCACACCATTAATCCCCCTGGCCGAGGTACCCACAAACATAGGTACCACCCTGTCTCCAAAGAGACATGGTCAAGAACCAACAGAAAGCAAAAGGGAGATTGGGAAAGAGCTTTGAAAAATGCTAATTAGTTTATAAGCAGTTGTCATTAACTAAATAGTCAGTTTTGCTTTAGACTAAGTTGCACATAACTTCCTAAGGAATGAGAATGCAGAGGGGGTGGGAAAGTGGCATCCAGTGTCACTGAGTCGGTTCTGACTCAGCCATCCTTTAGAACGGAGAAGACCCCTGCCCTGGGGGTTTCCAAGGAGTGGACGGTGGATTCAAACTGCCTATCTGCCGGTTAGCAGCCAAGCTCTTAACTACCACACTACTAGGGCTGCAAACAGTAAGAAGCAGGATGCTGACAGCTGGCCCTTGGGACAGGCTTTCTGAGCCCACCTTCACACGCACAAGTCAGAGACTTGATGTGCTGCTGTCATCAGACAATGAAAGGAAAGAGAAAGAGGTTTCTGCGCAGCCAATGGACACAGTTCATCTTCACTTCTGTCCAAGAAAAGCTAGCAATGATACTGCACCCCTCAAAGCAGCTGAGCAGCAGTTGTCACACAAAGATGTGATTTTCTGAACTACTCTCCCCCCTCCCCTCCCCCAATTTCTTCATTCACTTTTTGTCTTTTCGGGCAACTGGGTAAGTCCTGTTTTGCACCAGGGTGGCTGGCTGGTCTCTAGAGGCCTGAAGGACCCTCCAGGGGAACGGGGCGTGCATCTAGGGAGAAGAAACTGGCGAGGCTTAGTGGTGCAACAGTGAGTCACCCTCTTCCTGCAGCAATTCCACTCACTCAGTGGAGAAGGAGAAATGATTAGCTCTAGGAAAACGCTCATTTGCATGACTATTTGCATAAATGTACATAAAGCATGCCTTCCTATGAAATAATCCAAGATGAGTAACGGCAGAAGGAAATGTCTTTCTGTTCTTCTCCATCTGTTTGGCTTCTTCCCCGCCCACTACTTTGTTAAACACACCAAAATGATTTTAAGGTTCAGCACGCCTGAAGTACAAGCTGATGCCTGTATCACTCACGGATTGGCAGAGTGTGTACTGGAGTCCCTAAAAGTCCTGCTCGCTTCCATCTTTGCTTGTTTTTCACCCTCCGCTTCCACACTGTCTCTGCAGGATGGAACACTTCAGATTGCTGTGCTCACTGGCCTCAGAACCTTGGGCCAAGAGGGACCTTAGAGAGGAGCCAGCCTGGAAGCTCCCTGACAGCAGGCCACCCCACCCCACACAGCACACACGGAACACCTCACCTCACACACAACACATGTGTGCAGCCCTCACACACACACCACACACACATCACACATGGACAAGGCCTCACACATAACACATGCACACAGTCCTCACATGCACACAGTCCTCACACACACACACCACACGGGCACTATGCCTCACACATACCACACACACACAGTCCTCACACACACCACACATGAGCAAGGCCTCACACATAACACACGCACACAATCCTCAAACACACACCACACACGCACAATGTCTCACACATACTACACACATGCCATCCTTACACACATACCACACATGCACAGTAGCTCACACACAACACACACAGAACACCTCACCTGAACACATACCACACATGCACAGTACCTCACATATACCACACATACCATCCTCACACACACAAACTACATATGCTCAGTACCTCACACACAACACACACAGAACGTCTCACCTCAAGCACAATACCTCACACACATGAGCAATACCTTAGACATACCACACATGTACCATCCTAACACACACACCACACATACATAATGTCTCACACACACCACACACACACCACACATGCACAATACCTCAGACATACTACACACAACCTCACACATACACAATGCCTCAGAGATACACCATATGCATAGTAATTCACACACACCACACCTACACAATACCTTACACAATACTACCTCACATATCACACACACAGTACATCACAAATTCACAATACATCACACAACATACCTGCACAACCCTCACACACACTACACATGCACAATACCTCACACATATCACATACAATATCTCACATACTGGTCATACACAATACCTCATCCATATCACACACACGGTATCTCACAGATGCACAATATCTCACATACCACACACACAATCCCTTGTACACACACCCCCTCATACATACCACACATGCACAGTTCCTCACACACACATCAAACATGGACAGCACCTCTCACACACTACACATACAACAAATTGCTCACATACCCCCCATACAATATCACACACACAATACCTTACAAAAACACAGAGGCATACTCCACACACACACACACACACACAAATCACCATACACACTGCACATACACACACCACCACACACACACAACACACCCCGCAACAAGGAAAATGCTTCCCCAGGGCCTATGAATGGACAAACAAGATCCCCTTGACCATTTTACAGAGGACAAAACTGAGGCCCAGAGCGTGGCTGTGGTGTGGCCAGGTTCACAGAACTTGTTTGTAACACAGCCAAAGCCCTGAAGAGAACCCAGGTTTCCTGTCTCTGAGCCCACAGCACTTTCCACAGAACCAGCTCCCAACAGACACCTCTGTGTCCCAAAAGCCCACCCTTTGGTTTCCTGTACCAGCCGCCCACACAGCCTGGGCCCAGATGAGCTGGGCCCGGAGAAAGAACGGAGCTTGCCAGGGCCTCTGTGGGCTGCATCTTGTGCTGCCGTGTGTCGCCTGTCCCCGTCTGAGCCAGCAGTGCTGGAGGCTGGCAGAGGCTGGCATTGGGCCCAGGAACAGGGGCCAAGGGCAAATCACTTCTTAATTACTGCTTACATTGCAAGTTTTTGCTTTGGCCAGGGCAATAGCCAATCCCCAAAAACACACAGAGTCTTTTATAAGCCTGCAGTTAATTGATCTCCGGAGTCAATCCTTGTCTGATCCATGGATTCCATTGTAAGCGGAGACGCTGCCCCAGCCAGCCCTAGCCACAGGCTCCTGTCTTTAGCTGGAGGATGCCCAAGCCTCCTGTGCCCCGCCACACACACTTCAAACCCCTCTGAGGCCTTGCTGTTCTCAGGGGCCTCGCCCACGCATTCAGCGTGGTCTGTACCTCACGGCTGGAGAGGCTCTCAAAGGCCCAGGCTCCGCAGTTGGCGGCACCTCTCAGCCATCACAGAGCGATGTCACAAAACATCTCTCACTGGGAATTTCACACACAACTCCCTGAGGCAGGCAAGAGAGGCATTTAAAAAAAGATGACCTGCCCTACTTTTACAGTGAAGGACCTGAGACTCAGCTACTGTTATGTGCCATCAACTTGATCCCAATTCACAGCAACCCCACGCGACAGAATAGAATTGCCCTGCAGGGTTTCTGCTAGTCAGTTCTCACTAAGGGCAATCCTATAGGACAGAGTAGAACTGCCCCATGAGATTTCCAAGGCTGTAGTGTGTGTGTGTGTGTGTGTGTGTGTGTGTGATTAAGTGAAAGTTCACAGTCCAAATCACGGACACACTTCTCCTTTTCACCCTGTACTTCCAGTATCCACCTACACAATACTTGCCCCCTCCTCTCCATCCTCTCCCTCCCCTCTAAAGAGGAACCAGTTAGACAGTCTCATAAATATTAAACCATAAGGTACACACATCGCTCTGTGCCCCACAGTCCGGTCCAATCTTGGTCTGAAGAGTTGGCGTCGATACCGGCTCCATCTCTGCCCAAGCCTGTGGTCTTTATAGAGGCAGTCCACCAGGTCCTCCCTCTCTCCCTCACCCCCACCCCTGGCCAGAGCCACTGGCTGAGTTTGAACTGCTGACCCTTCAGTTACCAGCCAAGCTCTTAAGCGCTGCGCTACCAGGACTTCTGGAGACTTAGAGAGCAGAACAGAACTTCAAACTCAGAATCAAAGGAGAAGATATCTTATATTCCGCACGACAACAAACAATCCCCAAATCTCAGTGGCTTAACACAATAAAAGCTTATTTCTTGTCCATGTCACAGTCTAAAGTCAGCCAGCACCTTTCAGGGGACTTAGAGATGAAGGCTCCTCCCGTCCTGGGACAGCACCATCTTGCCGTCGGGAAGGTGAGTGAGAGAAGGATGGCACAGGTGGACCTCTGCCTAGGCTAAAAATGGAATGTATCACTTCCGCCCACACTCCCTTGGCCAGAGCTAGTTCTGTACCAGGAGCCCTGGTGGCACAGTGCTAACACTCAGCTGCTAACCGAAAGGTTGGTGGTTTGAGCCCTCCAGCCACGCTGTGGGAGACAGACATGGAAGTCTGTTTCCATGATAATTACAGACTTGGAAACCATCTCCACTCCATCCACTAGGGTCACTGTGAGTCAGAATTGACTCAATCGCACATAACAACAATTATACGATTGCTAACTGCAAGGTAGGTTGGTGATCAGAAGGAGGAAATGCACAAGGGACACCCCTCCAGTCTCTGCTGAAACAGGAATAAGAATGCTGGCATTTGTTGATTGACTTCTTTGTGACAAGCGTTGTGACAAAAAACAAAACCAAACCAGCTGCTGTGAAGTCAGTTTTAACTTCATAGCATTTTAGAAGCTGATAATTAGGCTTTTCTTTCAAGGCACTCCTGGGTGGATTTGAACTGCCAACCTTTCAGTTAGTCGCTGAGCACTTAAATCATTGGTACCACTCATGCATCGCATCGCATTCAGTCTTCACCACAACTCCCTGAGAATTTCTTATCTTCATTTCACACACAGGAGGCTCAGAGAACCCAGTGCTCTCATCCCAAGTCCCTTGCTGAAACCCACACACACACTCTTCAGGTGCAAAGTTAAAATTTGACAGGGATCATCCTACCTCCCACCCCAGATCTCGTGTATCTTTTTTAACATGCATTCATATACCTATATGGTCTCATAGTGATTACACATTTCACTATTTTCTTAAAAAAAATAAAACCATACTGTATACATTATTCTGCAACAAACATCTTACACACATCTCCTTATAAAGCATCCAGTGTTTTCCCTGCCAGATTACCCAGCCTCTGGAATTTCCACCACAGTGTAATTACCTTGGAATAAGATAGTGTCTCTAGAAGGTTTGGTTAAAATGCAAATTCCTCCCCAAGAAAGTGAAAAGAATGAAGCTTGAACGGTCACTCACACCTTAGTGTAGCATCACTTACAGCTGTAGAACCAGACCCAAGAGGACTAGATAGAGGGCTAATGTCCTGCCTTGGCTTCTCCTGCCATCAGCCCTTTACCCGCTCTCTGCTTTGGGTGACTCTCGTCTGTGCCCTGAGACTCTGTCCCATGTGGATAACCCCTCATCAGACCGCTTAGGACTCTGAGAACAGGGAGGGGGTGAGCACTGTCTTAGTCAGTTAGTGCTGCTATCACAGAAACACCACAAGTGGATGGCTTTAACAGAAACTTCCTCTCTCACAGTCTAGGAGGCTAGAAGTCCAGATTCAGGGTTCCAGCTCCAGGGGAAGGCTCTCTTGCTGTTGGCTCAGGGGAAGGTCTTTGTCATCAGTTTTCTCCTGGTCTACAAGCTTCTCAGCACAGGGTCCCTGGGTCCAAAGAACATGTCCCACTCCCAGGACCCCATTCTTGGTAACATGAGGCCCCTATCCCTTTCTGCTTGTTACTTTCTTTTATATCTCAAAAGAGAGACTCAAGGTACAACCTCATAACTGCCTCTAATCCTGCATCAGTAACATCACAGAGACAGGAGTTCCAACACACAGGATAATCACATCAGATCACAAAGTGATGGTCAACCACATAATACCAGGAACTGTGGCCTAGCCAAGTGGACAAATATTTTGAGGAGACACAATTCAGTCCATCACATGTCCCTTGAGGGGCTTATGAAGAGAGCTTTTTCATTTCTGCAAGTGGACATGACAGAATCAGTCTGAAAACAGCCTGAGTCTAGATAGTTGAATTGCTGTACCCAAAAGTTATTTTCTATAATCCTCATTACCATCCTCAACTATACAGAAATGTTGGTACCATAATCTCTGTTTTATATCTGAAGACCCCAAGCCTAAGGGGTGGTAGTTTGCCCCTAGCCACACAGCTGAGAGGCAAGGCAAAGCCCTTCTGCTCACCAATGCCCTACCCTCTCTGCCTTCTTAGGGGTGCTGGGAGCCCTGGGCCAAACCCAGCCCCTAGAGCTGGGGCTGGAACCCCAGTGAGCCCTGTCAGTCCTAAAGCCTTTCCCACAGGGACTTCCTTTACTGAGCTTCTATCTTTCTGTGCCAGATACGGCACCAGAGACTTGAACCAAACCTAAAAGTGATTCAAAAATCAATAAGCAATTAGAACTTTGAACTAAGTGTCAACATTATTAGATTCACTGCTGAACCATTCCTGAAAGGAACACTTTTGTGTTTCCTATCCACCCTTGAAGACTTAATAGAAACCTACTTCCCTGTGTGAGACTGCCTGATACCTTCACCTGAAGTGATCTGCTGTTCCTCTGAACTCAGGAGGACTTAATGTCTGTACAGTTCATGTGCCAGTTAATTAGCTCTGTGTCCCTTGTCAGCTCTGCTTTGATCTCAGGCTATTGTCTAACAAATTTGTTGTCATAATTTATTAGGAGCTTCTGTCCTAGCTCCTGAAATAAATTATAATCTTCTTGAAGGCAAATACACGATCCTGAAGGTGACCCCCATGGACCCCAGTCCAGCGCCTTGCACATGGGAGGCACTCAACACACACACGGGGAGTTTCCTTCACTTTAGTATCTTAATACTCTGTCACACATCTGAAAACCTGGTGGTATAGTAGTGCAGAGCTCAGCTGCTACCAAAAAAGGTGTGGAGTTCAGATCTACTAGGTACTCTTTGAAAAAACCATACAGGGCAGTTCTACTCTGTCCTATAGGGTCACCATGAGTTGGAATCAAGTTGACGGCAATGGGTTCAGGTTCTTTGGGTTTTGGTCATGTATGTCCATCTTACAGGATAATGAGTCTTCTAAATGATCTCTTCAACTCCTTTCATTAGAATGCTACTTATTGGCTACAATTTTCTCTACGGTATAAACTTCTGCTTAACTCTTTTTTATCAACCATGCTGAAATTTGAAAAAGTTCCTCTCTCCTTCTTCTCCTTCTTCCTTATCACGCCCTCTCTCCTTTGCCTCCTCCTCATCTCACGCTTCTTCTTCCCCCCCTCCTCCTTCGTCTTCATCTTCGCCTCTTCCCCTTCCTCCCCATCCCCTCCTCCTGCTCTACAGTCACCTTCCTCCTCCTCGTCCTCCTCCTTCGTCCACCCTCCCCATCCTTCACCATCATCCACTGAGTGCCCAGATATCGGCCAGGCTATGATCAGCAATGTTCACCATGGCTCCCTTATTCCATTGTCACCACCAACGTCACCTCACAGCAGGGCTCACATGCATCCTCCCCTTCATTCTGGCACCAATCTGCAAATGTCCTCCTCACCTACCTGTAGGCACCATGCTCAGCAGGCTACACTAACCACGTGGTTTAATGCTCTAGGCCACCGTGTAAGGTGAGTACCGTTACTTTTTGTATTTCACAAAGAGACTTTGAGTGGTTAAGTAACTCGCTTCAGATCTCACAGTAACCTGAAGTTCAGTTCTTGTTACAGTATTGGAAGGCTCTAGAAGTTCTGCCAGAATTCTTGATCATTGTTGAAACTTGAGGGACAGTTAAACGGTGGTTTAATGAGAGAACTCTTCATCTACTTCTGTGTATATTTAAATGTCTTTATAATAAACATTGGAAATAAAAGGTACCTCTCCAAGAAAGAAAGAATGTCACTAAAGCAGGTATGAGGACTATCTTCTTCACTGGCATATCCTGAGTACTTGGTATACAGCAGGTGATGAATAAACAGTAACCGAACGAAGGTGCTCTGTACAATTAGTAGCTGTTAACAACGATAAAATGAAAAGCTTCAGCAATAAGCTTAAGGTCTTGCAGCTGGAAAGTGGCTACACCAGGAGGAAATCCCAGGTGTGTCTCACTCCAAGCCCAGGTGTGCCTGTCACCACACCAAGCTGCTTTTCTCCTTTGTTAGAGAACAAATCACCACATATGAGAAACCTTTGAAAGAGAAGAGAGTTGAAATTTCAGTGATCTCTGGGCGGGGGTGGAGGGGGAGGATGCCCCTCCTCAGAAATCTTCCTCATGTGCTTTCTCTCAAAATTCCCCTCAGGACCTGAGCTGGCCAGCACACCTGGCCTTTGACAGTAAGACAGCTTCCTGTTTGATTTTAGGGCTTACAGATCAATACTAGAGCAGCAGAGTTCACAGCAAGGAGTCAATGAAATCTTCATCAATATTAAATAGTATGTTACAGTCATCTGCTTACACAACTGCTTCTCTCTTTCCCTCTCTCTTTCTTTCTCAAGAGCTTCACCAAGACTTCCAAGAACAGCAGAGAACACGTGGACAACAGGTAATGCCGTATTACAGGGCCAGGCTGAAAGCCAGAGGCCCACCTCTCCTCCAATTGGATGGAAATCTCCTAGGTCGAGAACTAGCGGCAGAGACAGGAGTCTAAGGAAGCTAAATCAATACAAAGTGCCCAGCACAGTGCCTGGCACACAACAGGCGCTCTAACGTTAATTCCCTTCTTCCCTGCTGCCTGCTGGCCAGGCTCTCCTATGCACCACTCAGGATCTAGGGAGTGCACCCCATGTCGAGTACTGACTATTAAGTGCAAATGTGCTAACTGCCTCTTCTGCCACTGACCCCAGTCCTCAGCTCCAACAAGCTTATTATAACCTCCTATAAGGTGCTTTACATTACCCTTGATCTTTAGAATAACTTGATCAGCTAGGTACTCATATCCCCATTTCACAGGTGAGGAAACTGATGCTTCAGACTGAAAACTAACATATCCACATCCCACAGCTAGTAGGTCATCAAGCCCAGGACATCTACCTGAGCAGGGGAAAATTCAGGTGGCAGGAAGGAGAACAAAGCTAGGTATTTGGTGCCTTGAAAGAAAGTAGGCCTTGAAAAGGTGTCTACAGTAGGAGGAAGAAGATGCTAAGTACATGGAAAACCGGAAGATCTTGTAAGTCATTAACCATGGAATAGATTTCAAGAAAGTGATTGTGAGTCAGTAAGAGGGATTGGCCCATCCTAAAATGCTGTCCCTGGCTGAATGTTTGCAGGAAGCATGTGTCAAAATCCTTAGTGAAAGAATGAGATGGCAAATGTAACAAGTCGGTGTCACCTTTTGTCTCTCTGGCACTTGTGAGACTAAAACAAAACCAGAGCCACTGCTGTTGAGTCAATTCAGACTCATAGTGACCCTGCAGAGAGCCTCCGGCAGATTTGAACTGCCAACCTTCTGTTCAGCAGTCATAGCATTTAATCACTATGCCATCAGGATTTCTAAGAGACTCTGCTAACTGACCGTCCGTTGCCACTGACATCAAGTCGATTCCAACTCACAGTAATCCTATAGGACAGAGCAGAACTGCTCCATCGAGTTTCCAAGAAGCACCTAGTGGATATAAGCTGCCGACCTTTTAGCTAGCAGCCAGAGCACTTAACCACTGGATCACCAGGGTTTCCAGCCAATCATAGCACCCTGTACTGCCGAGCCAATACACAACCTCAGAGTCCTTCTCAGCGCAGTACTTACTCCAGGCAAGATTTAAAAACTGACCAGAGCTGGGACACAGTATTAAACCCATCTGTCATCTCTGGTACAGAGGCTGAAACCCTCACTTGGAATTTAATTAGAAACCTGAGTTTTAAGCTCATTTTAACCAATAAGTTTCTCAATGACCTTGAGCAAGCCAGTTCACATCCCTGAGCCAGCTTTATTCCTTAACCAGCTGTTGTGAAGAGTCAGATGAGAGAATACACACGGCAATGCTTTCGAAAATGTTATGTCCTAACATACAAACTGGGTCATTAGTGAAACATTACTCCGTGTCAGAATCAGGCCCCTGAAAAATATATTAGAACAGAAAACAAAAGAAAACATTGTATTTTGAGTTCTGGTCTTTACTCTTCCAGTAACTAGTTGGTGATGATTGGTCAGGTCTTCACCTTTTTCTTGCCCTCAGCTTTCCCATCTGTATATGGAAGAGGCTTAAAAACGTCCACGGGTACAGCAATCAAGGAATCAAATGACACATTGCACTGGCAAAAATCTGCTGTAAGAGAGCTTTTATAGTTTTTAAAAAGCAAAGATGTCATTTTGATGACTAAGGTGCACCTGACCCAGACCCTGGTCTTTAAATTGCCTTGTATGCATGCAAATGTCGGATAATGAAAAAGACGGGAGAACTGATGCATTCGAACTGTGGTGTTGGCAAAAAATGCTGAATATACCATAGACTGCCAGAAGAATAAACAAATCAGTCTTAGAAGTACAACTACAACATTCCTTAGAAGCAAAGATGATGAGACTGACTCGCTTCCTTTATTTTTTGTTTTGCATTTTATTGTACTTTAGGTGGCATTAATAGCACCAATTAGTTTCGCATTCACAAAATTCATAAACAAATTGTTTTGTGGCATTGGTTACAATTTCCACTTGATGTCAGTACTCTCTTTCCCTTTCCAGTCCGGGTCTCTCATATCCATCCTTCCAATTTTCCTGTACCTTTCTGCGTTCTTGTCTTTTGTTTTTGGGCAGGTGTTGCCTGTTTGGTTTCACACAAGGTCCAGCAATTAAGTCTGCAAATGTAGTTGTCCTAAGTGCTGCATACCTCACTGCTGACTATCAGCATGGTCACCTTCGAAGTACTCCCTCTGGAGTACTTTGTTAGTGCCTAGCCTTCCCTTCAAAGCAATTTTGGAACTCTTTCTGGAACGGCCATTGCGTACAGTAGCATATTTGGCCATTTCACAAACTTAAGTGTATAGTTGTCTGTGAGGGAATTTTTAGCCAGCAAACAAATAACTGTATGGCGACACCCTCCCTACTCACCTGAACTGACCCTCAGTGACTTTTTACTTTACCCAGAGATAAAGGAAATATTGAAAGCACGGCATTCTGATGACACTCAGGACATCAAGAGTAATATGATGACAGCTCTGGAGGCCATTCCAAAAAAAAGAGTTCCAAAATTGCTTTGAAGGGTGAACTAGGTGCTGGTGTCAGTGCGTAGCATCCCCAGGGGAGCACTTCAGAGGTGACTGTAGGGATATTCAGCAACGAGGTAGGGAGCAATTAAAACAACCAAGTTCACGGACTTAATTCGGGACTCGTAGTTCAGGAGTTCAACTCCAGCATTCTCTGGCTGCTCTAAGCTGAAAGCTGATGGGTTTCTGATGGGAAATCACCAAAGGGCAGCTTAAGGTCAAGCTGTAACACAGTCCCTGTCAGACACAGAGTACAAAGCACAGGCTCTGTCTGCCCAGAATCCAATGTCAGAGGATGATCAGGAAGGGTGGGCTACGGGGTGTGTTTGGGACAGCTCTGCACAGGCTGGGCACCTAACGTGGAGCCAGAGATGAGTAGAGACCCCTGAAGCACCCAGGAATTATCCATAGGTGTGTGGAAGGGTGGGCAGACAAGTAGTGAGGCATGTGCTTGGCACGGGTCTTCAATAAGCTCCAGAAACAAAACCACCTCTCGCCTCTTCATTTACTTGCAAGGTATTTCTTGATTACAGTCCAGGATTGTGCCAGACACTGGGGACACAGCAAGCAATGAGCAAGACAGACAAGGTCCCCCTTCCTAGAGACCTTCAAAGTTTTCCTTCCCTCCCACCTCCCTCCCTTCCACTGAATCACCTCTGAAGGGGCAAGCAGCTGTTCCCAGCTGGGTGAGGGGTGTGAGGCAATAAGCATAGTTCCCACCCATCCACTTCTCCTACGTCCTACTACCCTGCCTGACATACAGGATCCCAGGAATCTCTCTGTCCTTTAGTGAAGAGGAAGGTGACTTAGAGTTCAACTCATTTCTGGACATTTTTGGTCAAGAACTATGTGTGAAATGTGTAGCTAGATTCCTGGGGTTCAGGGATCTGTGTTGTCCCAGTTCACCAAGGATGTGTTTTCCTCCTCCAAGAAACAGCCACCACCTGTGAACTTCTTGGATTCTGAGCATATTCTCAGTACTTAATGCCTGAAAATCCCTTGGCAGATGGTAGTATAGTGAAGACTAGCTAGTTGTCTACTTAGTATGTACTCTCTCCTCTGTCTTTATTAACATAACCCCAATTTTAGTGAGGAAAGCAGCATCATCCAGCTAAAATAATACATTTCCCAGCCTCCCTTGGTGTAGACACAACTTGGCCAATGCGATATAAGAGGCATAAGCCTCTTGAAAGGGAGCCTCTCTTTGTCATTTGTTTTTCTGCTTTTTCTTCCTGGAACTCAGATACAGTGCAGGAGGAGAGGCAGCCCTTTTGTGGCCATGAGGAGGTAAACATTCAAATGGTGAGGCTAAGAGGGAAGGAACCTGAGCCTGTGTGGTATTTTGAAACCTCTAAACCAGCTCTGGATTTCCATGACATTAAAAAACAATTCTAAACAATCCCAATTTGTTGGCACCACAGTCTTTTTGGTCTCTTGCACACAGTTGAAACAATTTCTAAAGGATGCAATAATTAAAGAAAACCTTAGTAGTATTATGATAATTAGATCTTTCTGGGACAATAGGAAGATTTCCAGGATTTTACTGCTGGAACTTTTCCTTCCAAAAATGTTGTTGTTCTCTCACGCTGGCATTCCCAGATCTCTAGAGATTTTTCTGGCCCAGCGTTAATATAAAAGAATATCACTTTTAACAGCATGTAGGAGAAGATCAAAGACTGTGGCTGCCTCAATATAAAGAAAGCACACTAGACCAATCAAGCAACATCATAATAAATGGAGAAAATACTGAAGTGGTCAAAGATTTCATTTCACTTGGATCCACAATCAACTCTCATAGAAGCAGTCATCTGGAAATCAAGTGATGTATTGCAATAGGCAGATCTGCTGCAAACGACCCCTCTCAGTTATTGAAAAGCAAAGCTGGTTCACTTGGAGAACCAAGGTGCACCTGACCTACGCCACGGTATCTTCAATTGCCTCATATGCATGCAAAAGCTTGGACAACGAATAAGGAAGACAGATGAAAAATTGATGCCTTTGAATTACGGTTTTGGTAAAAAATATTAAGCATACCATGGAGTGCCAGAAGAACTAATAAATCTGTCTTGGAAGAAGTATAGCCAGAATGTTCCTTAGAAGTAAGGATTGCAAGACTTCACTTTACATGCTTTGGAATTGTTATCAGGAGGGATGAGTTCCTAAAGCAGGGCATCATGCTTGGTAGACAGTCAGGAAAAAAAGAGGAAAACTTTCAGTGAAAGTGACTGACACAGTGGCTGCAAAAATAAGCTTAAAGATAGCCCCGACTGTAGGATGACACAGGACCAGGCGCTGTCTAGTTTTGCTGCACACAGAGTTGCTGTGAGTCAGAACTGACTCCATAGCCCATAGCAACAACACAAGAGAAGCACAAGCTTCTCTTACATTCCCGGTGTACAGGGATGGCAGACAGAGAAAGGAGGAGCCTGCAAGAAATTTCAGATTCTCAAGTTTGATGGGAGGACACCTGTGGCTAATGTCAACTGAGCTTCTGATACCTGGCCAGCATTAACCATGCAAAGTCTCCTTTCATCTCTGAAACAGCTTCTAAGGGAAATATCACAGAGCTGAGAGGATATAAGGGGACTGCTGTTCCACTGACCTATTAAGGGTGATACAGCTGGTGGGTAGTAGAGTCAGGAGTAAAACCCTGGTGAGTCTGGCCCTCAGAATCCTCACCGTGCTTGGGTTGATTTGTTCCTCTCTTGAAGCTCTTCGATGAAGAAGACTATTCTAAAGCCTCTCTACACTGAGCCAAATTCTATACAATTTTTTTCTCAACATTTAGTCTGATCTTTGTACACTGTGACTTGGACAAATGATTTTCCTTTCTCTCCTTTTGTCTACAGGTGGTCCCTGATGGAAACACACAACATACAAAAATGCAGATTTAGAAATTTTTTAACTGCAAAACAGGTGAGGTAGGGAAAATATTTGCTTTGCCACCAGGTTTCTTTGTTTTTATAGCTTGTACCGGATTCTCCTAGCACATTCAGAAACAAAACTCAGTTCACAATAATTCACTTGACACGCGACTGTTCAGGAACTTGACTATTGTCAGTTTATAGGAGAATGAAACCATTCTTTTTCCTAGCTTTTCTTTTGATACTGACATGCCAAAGTGAGCCAAGCTCGCTGAAAAATAATTTACTCTACAAAAATGCTATGGCAACTTTGCTTGCAATTCCTCTGTAGTGCTGTGCTCAGATAAACCTTGGGAATTTCTGTCTTGCAAAGGCAAAGTAGCAATGGAAAAATAGCCAACTCAAAAATGCCCTGACGAGATCAATGAAATAAATATATTTTAGGCTCTTCCTTCTGCTGGGGTCTGAACACTTAATGTTTTTCTTTCTCTGCGTCATTTTTCAATCTGAAATTTTATTATCGACTGTGCTCTAGGCAATAGTGTCCATTTCTCTTTCTAAAACTAAAATTTATTTTAATTTGTATGTCTTAAAGATGGCAAAAAGGAGTGACTAGAATAAACTACTTCATGTTGCTCTAAGTTCAAGTTCTTCAGATCTCCACCCCATCACCTGGTTACAGGCACCTTCAAGGGAAACAACACAAGGTCACCTTCCCTTGGCTTACTATTTCAATGGGTGATGAAGGGCTGTCCTGTTCACCCAAGTCATTCTATATAGCATGACCATTTCCCACTTAAAGGACAGAAATGCTTCTTCCTTTATGAGTTAGTACAGTATTTATTCACCAATTAATGTCAAACTAAATACTTGGCTATTTATTGTGGCTTCTAATCTTGTCAATTAGTTAAATGGCAAAACCACTTCTCCTGTACAGGGTCAGAGGTCCCAGTTGGGTATGTCAGGGCTTTGAGCACTGGAGGTAATGAGAGACATCATTTCTTTCTTTGAGCCTCTTTCACACAAAACCAAACCAGTAGTCATCAAATCAATTCTGATTCATAGAAACCCTGTATGTTCAGAGTGTTTATTTGTTTGTTTTTGAATTATATTATGCCAGCCAAGTGCCATCATGTACAGTAAATGAATAAAATTTCTAACATCTATCAACTATCCCATCTATGATAAATCTTCACCCCCATGCTTATAGCCATCAAAGCTTTTTTCTTCTGTAGATAATTCTATTTTTAAGTCCTTATAAAAGGGGTCTTATACAATATTTCTCCTTCTGACACTGACCGATTTCACTCAGCATAATATCTTACAATTGAAACCATGTTATGAGATGTTTTCTAAAACTGTCATTGTTTTTTACCATAGCATAGTGTTCCATCAAGTATAAGTACCGTAGTTTATTTACCCATTCATCTGTCAATGGGCATCTGGGTTGATTCCATCTTTTAACTATTGTGGACTGTGCTGCCATAAACATTCATGTACATGTGTCTGTTCGTGTGACAGCTTTTGTTTCTGAAGGACAAAAATCCAAGCAGTGGAATTACTGGATCAAATGGTATGTCTATTTTCAGCAATTAAGGAAGCGCCAGATTGCTTTCCAAAGAGGTTGTACCAATTTGCAATAGCGTTTTTAATAGCTGTTATCTTTTGGAAGTAAATTGCCAGGCTTTTCTTTTGGGATGGCTCTGAGTCGATTCATATAAAAGCTTGTAGACTAGGAAGGATAGAGAGGAGAGGAGCCCTAAACCAAAAATAAAACCAAACCCGCTGCCATTGAGTCAGGTCCAATTCATAGCAACACTAGAGGTCAGAGTAGAACTGCCACATACAGTTTCCAAGGAGTGCCTTTGAACTGTGGATTTGAACCGCTAACCTTGTGGTTAGCAGATGTAGCATTAATTGACTACACTGCCAGGGTTTCCAGAGGAGGCTTAGCTTATGTGATTGCCTGCTCTAACAGTCTAGAGTAAAGCTTGAATTTTCTGGTTTCATTCAGCTCAAGCTGGCTATCAATTCCACTGAGCTGACCAGGGGGCCAAATTATGCTTCTACCTGTGCTACCTAATTGTCCAGAGACCCAGGGAGAAAACATCAACAAAATGTTATATTCAAGAAGTACCTTCTGCTTTTCTGAAGTACCTTGATATACATTAACCCCCTGGATCCTCGAACTAATGCTGACGAGAACAGAGAACAGGAGGAGGAACTTTTAGCTGCTTGCTCTTCCAAGTGTCTTTCTGGGACCATCAGCAGCAGCACTACCTGGGAGCAATTAAAAAATGCAGAACTTTGGGCCGTCCATGAATCCTCCAACTCAAGATCTGCAGTTATAACAAGATTCCCAGGGACTGATGTGGACGTTGATATTACAGAAGTCTTGTTCCTGTAATTGCAGCTCAGGAACAACAGGTCCCCAACTTAGGACAGGGCTCCATTCTGATAGCTCTGCTATAAGTCAGTTTAGATGGAAGTCAAAAACCTCATTTTTTTTTTTTTAGTTTTCATTATCATTGCCATAGCCTGCTAGATAACAGTGTTCTGAATAGTACATTGTAACATTGAACATCCACGTGTGAACATCTGAAAATGATAACATAAGCAAGTTACACACTGCAACACTGTATGTAGTACATATTACTAAAGATAAGATAGACCAAAAGAAAAAAAAATACCCAGACAGTCATAATTGCAGTTCATCATAACTCAAATACATCATAAGCTGGGGACTACCTGTATGTCTTACCCAAATCTGTACTCTCAGTCCCAACTGCAGTGTCTGATATATCGCTGATAATAAACGTTAGTTGAATAGATACATGGTCCCCAGGTGCATGAAAGGTTAAATGCTCAATCAAGATTGGTGGCTGGAAACCAACCAGAGGCTCCTTGAGAGAGAAGCCTGGTGATGTACTTCTGAAAAGTCACAGCCTTGAAAACCCTGTGGGGCTGTCCTACTCTGCACATGTGGGGTTGCCATGAGTGAAAACTGACTCAGCAGCAGCTAACAATAACAATGAATACAGACAATGAGAGAAAGAGACAATGGATGAATAGATAGCTTAGATAGATAACACAGACAGAAATGGACGCATAGATGATTTAATAAATAAATGAGATGCATTAAGATGGAACACAAAGAAGTTAACTGACCAGTGGCACAAAGATGTGGACCACCCACAACCCAGGTCATCTTCAAATCCATGCTTTACTTCCATGTGATGAAAGTGGGCTGCAAAGCCCAGTCTGAGTCCTCTCTTTTAGAATGTACCAGTGTGGAGGAAGATGCGTAATAAACGTGTGGCAGTGAAGCCACCTACCATTCTTTGGTCAATGTTTCAGATCACTGGGTCATGTTTAGAGAGTATTTTTCAACTGAAGAAACCACTTTATGAAAGGTGGAACCAACAGACTCACAGCAATGAGTTTATTTTTCAGCAACATTGGAGATCAAATAACTGCAAGTCAAAGAAGTTGGGAGGAAGGTCTCCGCCTAACCAACAGAACCGACTCTCTATTTTTATAAAAGTTAACACGAGAACATTTGGATTGTCTATATGCGAGGCACCTCTGAGTGCCACCTGCAGTCTGGACACATCCTCCTCTTTTCCCCTGACATCAGCAAGAATACTGGAATGCATTAACCTGAGGGGGCAAATTCTGCTCAGAACCTGCCCTTGCCAAGTGGAAAATCCTACAGCTCCTGGCTCTCATACCATCCACTTTCTGTCACATCAAATCCATCACCTAGTGTAGGGCCAGCCTGGAGACTGCAGTCCCCACCGAGTGAGAGCTATGACACTGTGAATCTAGGATCTAAAGGGCGGTGAAAGATATTTCTCATTCTGAATGCACACGAAATTCAAATGTCAAAGCCCAGGATGAACTCTCCTCCATTCGAAGTCTATGGAAGCCTTTAACTTCAAAGCCTTTCATTTGAAAGAATCTGCTTTCTAGTCCTCTGAACTGCAAGTCCTTACCCCTCTTTGAGTCACAGAGACCTCTGAGAAGCTGCTTAAAGCTATGGACTCATTCTCTCACCAGGGAAAACATACACAAACACGCTCTTTGCTTTCAATTTGACGGCACTGCTTGAGAGCTATTCATGTTGTCACTTGAGTCCAGAAATCCTGGGTTAACCACACCTGATAGAGAAGCCAGCCTCAAGCTTTGCTCTGGTCTTCTAAAGAGCATCTACATTAGTTTTCACTTTCCTGCCTAGATATCCCTCAGAAATAATAGAGGGGAGATTTTATGCAGAGTGGAATCTGCCTGGGTTATCATCAGAAAAAACTAGGTCTTGGGAGTGGAGTCAAGATGGTGGACTAAGCACACATCTCCTTATACACCTCTGGAAACCAAGTCCTGAACTGATAATCAAACGGAGCTTTCTGGTCACCTAGTGAGCCCCCAGGACTTCGCACAGGGCTGTTAATTTGGACTTCATACCACTGAACAAAAAAAACACCTCTCTTTCACTGACTCCCACTCCTGGCTAGCCCTGGCTCTCACAGACTGAAGGTAAACGCAGCGGGCAGAGCTTGGTCTTGCCTAGCGGCTAGACTCAGACACACTGCTGGGGGGATAGGCAGGAGAAATTGCCATATTTTGAGATCCAGGCTTAGGGCTGTGTTCATCTAGCCACTTTGGGCCTCTCTTTTTATCACTGCCACAGCGTGGTTTATACGGAATCACAGTACCTGTGTGCGGAATGCCATGTTGGATATGGAGATTTTAGCAGGACCTAATTCTTAGCCTGAGAGACAGTGCCTGCAAACAGGACAGCGCTTCTTCGATGGAAAAGCAGTAGTTTACACAGTGTCACCTACGGTGGGGCCCCAGCAACAGAGGTAGAGGACTCACCACCTCTCAGCACCTTTAGCCCCTCTATCTGCTGATCGTGTGGAAGGTGCCATTGTAGATATGGTGGCCACAGCTGGACCTATTTCTTAGCTAGGGAGCCAGAGCCTGCCCACAGGAGAGCACTTTTCTACCAGACAAGCTGTAGTTTACACAGTGTTGCTTAAGGCTGGGCCCTGTCAGCAGAGGCCAACAGGGCAGTAACATTGCTGTATTCTGAACTAGTTTGTATCATCTGGGGTTGGATATAGCAGTACTTACTTTGCCAGTTGGGAAGAGAGACCTCTACACCTGAAAACCTGACTGATTTGGGAAGTGGTCAGATACCTTTTGTTTTACATTTTAAGACAGCCTAGAGAAACATCTGCACTCCATCCTCACAGTATCTCTCCCAGCTTTTACTTACTCACATGAAACGTAAAAAGCAACAGATGCTTGTGGCATACAAGAAATCACCCATGACTTCAGAAGGGCCACAAACAAAATAACCAAGGAGTCTTCCAGATCAAGGAACTTTTCTGAAATCATCAGAACGTGAATACAAAAGGCTTATATACAGACCTCTTCTAGACCTTATACAAAATGCAGCAGAACAAAAGGAAAAATTAAACAAGCTGTTCAATCTAATGGAACACCAATACTCTGAAATCCAACAGATTAAGAACAAAATCAAAGACATAGAAACTTCCATTAAAGCCAAGAAAATAGAATGCAACAAATGGAAAAAAGAATTTCTGACTTGGAAGACAGAACTACTGACACCAGCGTCTATGAGCAGAAATCAGAAAAAAGAAACAAGAAAAACGAAGAAACATTAAGAAGCATGCGGGACTCTATTAAGAATAACAACCTTTGATTAATTGAAGTCCCTAAACAGGATGAGACACCTGAGAACACAGAGAGTATCACTGCTGAGGTGCTGACAGAAAACTTCCCAGAAATCATGAAAGAAGAAAATATAGATTTTCCAGATGCATATCATGCGCCACTCAATATAAATCTCAAAAGAAAAACTCCAAGACATAATCAAGCTTAACAAAATGAAACATAAGCAGCAACTCTTAAAGGCAGCAAGACTCAAAGCAAAGCTAACATTCAGAGGGAAATCCTGTAGGCTTTTGTCGGATTTCTCAGCAGAAAACATGCTGGCACAGAGACAGTGGCATGACACATTCAAAGCCTTGAAGGAGAAGAACTTCCAACCAAGAATTATATATCCTGCAAAACTATCTTTCAAATACGAAAAGGAAATTAAGACATTCCCAGATAAACAGAGACTTAGTAAAAAACCAAACCAAAACTACAAGAAATACTGAAAGAAGTTCTTGGCTTTGGCTTAGAAGAACAAAACCACTAACTTTATATTTTAGAATGACACATTATTCAGAATTCTTCTCAGTTAGGGAAGGCTCCAAACTCAATCACAGCTTTAATATTGAAAGAAACAATCCAGTGACTATCATGAAAACTATGGCGCCATCATATTAAAAAGAGGGATGTAATACAGTTGTTATAGTCCTTCCAGGTGGAGAGGAAGATGACAAGACTGGTAGTAATTAAAATTGGGTTTATATATAGCTTATTAAAGGGATTCATAGGGGCAGCCGTAAAGCACAACAAAGATGTAACACACCATATCAAGAAATGTAACACAGGAGTCTCAACAACCACAAAATGAGCTCTGAAAAAGGTGAAAAATCAACTTAAAAAAAGAATGTCCCAGAGCAGACTAATAAGAACAATAGAGACAACATCAACACACAAAAAAATAAACATGGCAGCATTGAACACATACCTATCAATAATTACATTGAATGTGAATGGACTCAATGTTCCAGTAAAGAGACATTGAGTGACATCTTGGATCAAAAGACATGACACCTCCATATGTTGTCTACAGGAAACTCACTTGAGACTTAAAGATAGGAACAAACTGAAAATTAAAGGATGGAAGAATATATATCAAGCTAACAATGAACAAAGAAGATCAGGGGTGCCAATTCTAGTCTCAGACAAAATCAATTTTAATGTAAAATCCACCATTGTGGACAAAGATGGACACTATTTATTGCTGAAAGGTTCAGTACACAAGCAAGACTTAACTATATTAAATATTTATGCACCTAATATCAGAGCCCCTAATACGTTGAAGAAACACTGACTACATTCAAAAAAGAGTTAGATTACTCTAGGTTAGGTTCTGGTAGGAAGTGTTTTCATTCTCATTAGAATTCATGAATTGCTTTATTTCATCCTTGATTTCTTCTATAACCCATGGCTTTTGAGCAAGATGCTGTTCAGTTTCCAAAAGTTCCACTTTCTATCTATGTGTTTTCTGCTATTGATTTTGACTTTTATGGCACAATAATAGTGGGAGACTTCAACA
Organism: Heterohyrax brucei; assembly: GCA_028571685.1. Lineage (NCBI taxonomy): Eukaryota > Metazoa > Chordata > Mammalia > Hyracoidea > Procaviidae > Heterohyrax > Heterohyrax brucei. Next base: position 62,082,545 of record CM053160.1, on the reverse strand, counting down.
CTCCACTCTCAGTACTGGACAGATCATCTAGAAAAACCTCAGTAAATATACAGAAGACCTTATTGCCACAATTAACCAATTAAACCTCATCGATATATAAAGAACTTTCTACCCATCAGCGGACAACTACACCTTCTTCTCCAGTGCACATGGAACATTCTCGAGAATTGACCATGTGTTAGGACATAATGCAATTCTCAACAAAATCCATACCACTGAATTACTGCAAAGCATCTTCTCAGATCATAAAGCCATAAAAGTCAAAATCAATAGCAGAAAACACATAGATAGAAAGTGGAACTTTTGGAAACTGAACAGCATCTTGCTCAAAAGCCATGGGTTATAGAAGAAATCAAGGATGAAATAAAGCAATTCATGAATTCTAATGAGAATGAAAACACTTCCTACCAGAACCTATGGGATACAGCCAAAGCAGTACTCAGAGGTCTGTTTATCTCCATAAATGCACACATCTGGAAGGAAGAAAGAAACCAAATCAAGGAACTAATCCTACAGCTTGAAAAAGGAGAGAGAGAACAACAGAAGAACCCCTCAGGCACCAGAAGAAAACAGATCATAAAAATTAGAGCAAAGCTAAATAAATTAGAGAATAGAAAAACAATTGATAAAATTGAAAAGACCAAAAGCTGTTTTTTTGAAAAGATCAACAAAATCAACAAACCACTGGCTAAACTTACTAAAGAAAAACATGAAACAAATAACCCAAACTAGAAATGACAGGGGAGTTATCACAACAGACCCAACAGAAATCAAAACTATCATAACAGAATACTATGAAAGACTGTACTCAAAACCTAGAAGAAATGGACAAATTCCTTGATTCATACCACCTACCCAAATTATCAGAAGATGAAGCGGAACAGCTTAATAAATCCATCACAAAGTAAAAGATTGAAAATGTCATCAAAAAACTGCCAACAAAAAAAAACTCTGGGCAGATTCTGCAGATGGCTTCACTGCAGAATTCTATCAAGCTTTTAGAGAACAGTTATCTCTAATATTACTGAGACTATTTCACAGTATAGAAAGGGATGGAATACTCCCAGATTCATTCTATGAAGCCAGCATAACCCTGATACCAAAGCCAGGGAAGGGCCCAACAAAAAAGGAGAACTACAGACCGATATCACTCATGAATCTAGACGCAAAAATCTTCAACAAAATTCTTGCCAATAGAATACAACATATGCAAAAAATAATCCATCATGACCAAGTTGGATTCATACCAGGGATGCAAGGCTGGTTCAACATCAGAAAAACAATTCATGTGATTAACCACATAAATAGCACAAAAGACAAGAATCACCGGATCTTGTCCATTGATGCCAAAAAGGCATTTGATAAAGTCCAACACCGATTCATGCTAAAAACTCTTAGCAAAATAGGCATAGACAGCAAATTCCTCAACACAGTAAGGGCCATTTATACAAAGCCAACTGCCTACATCATCCTGAATGGAGAGAGACTGAAAGACTTTCCCTTGAGAACAGGAACTAGAAAAGGATTCCCACTCTCACCTCTTCTGATTAACATTGTACTAGAAGTTCTAGCCAGAGCAATTAAACAAGACCAAGAAATAAAGGGCATCTGCATCAGCAAAGAAGAAGTCCAAATCTCCCTGTTTGCTGATGATATGATTGTATATGCAGAGATTCCCAAAGAATCTATAAGTAAACTTCTCAAACTGATAGAAGAGTTCAGCAGTCTCAGGATACAAGATAAACATAAGTAAATGGGTAGGATTCCTTTATATCAACAACGAGACTGTTAATGAAGAAATCATCAAGTCAATACCATTTACTATACCCCTAAGAAGATAAAGTACTTAGGAAATAATCTAATCAGAGAAATAACAGACCTTTACAAAGAGAACTACAAGCCCTTACTACAAGAAACTAAGAGAGACTAAGATAAATGGAAAAACCTACCCTGCTCATGGATAGGACCACTTAACATTGTGAAAATGTCTATTTTACAAGCAATCTACTTATATAATGCAATCCCAATACAAGTTCCAGCGTCATTTTTTAATGAGATGGAGAAACAAATCACCAATTTTGTTTGGAAAGGGAAGAAGCCCCGGATAAGCAAGGTACTACTAAAGAAGAAGAACACATCGGGAGGCCTCTCGTTACCCGACCTTAGAACATACTACACTGTCATAGTGATCAAAACAGCCTGATACTGGTACAAGAACAGACAGATCGATCAATGGAACAGAATTGAGACCCCAGAGATGACACCATCTGCCTATGAACAGTTGATATTTGACAAAGGCCCTAAGACATTAAACTGGGGTAAAAACAGTATCTTCAACAAATGGTGTTGGCAAAATTGGATATCCATCTGCAATAAATTGAAACAATATCCATATCTTACACCTTATACAGAAGCCAACTCAAACTGGATAAAAGACCTACATATCAAATCTAAAATGATAAAGCTCATCCAAGAAAAGGTAGGAACAACAATGGAATTTTTAATACACAACGTAGACAGACTTCAAAATCTGTCAAACAAACCACAATCGACAGAAGAGAAAATAGATAAATGGTAACTATTAAGAATCAAACACTTTTGCTCATCCGAACTTTATTAATTGAATTAAAAGGCCACCTACAGAATGGGAAAAAAATATTTGGCAACTCTATGTCAGACTGACGCCTGATCTCCATAATCTATAAGGTACTACAAAATATCAATAAGAAGATAAATCATCCAATTAAGTGATGGGCAAAGGAGATGGATAGACATTTCTCTAAGGAGGAGATCCAGTTAGCCAAAAAACACATGTGGACATGTTCACGATCTTTAGTTATTAAAGAAATTCAAATCAAGACGACAATGAGATACCATCTCACCCCAACAAGGTTGGCCATGATCCGAAAAACACAAAACAACAAATGCTGGAGACGCTGTGGAGAAAGTGGAACTCTCCTACACTATTGGTGGAGTTGCAAAATAGTCCAGCCTCTTTGGAAAGCAATCTAGCACTTCCTTAAAAAAATGGATGCAGACATACCATTTGACCCATTAATTCCATTACTTGGAATATATCCTACAGAATCAAGGCTATTCACATCACCGGACACATGCACAGGAATGTTTATCACAGCGCAGTCCATGAGAGCAAAAAGGTGGAATCAACCCAGATGCCCAACAACAGAGGAATGGATAGGCGAACTATGGTATATATACTCAATGGAGCACTGCGCAATGACAAAGAACAATGATGATTCCAGGAAACATCTCATAACCTGGTTTCAACTGGAAAATGTTATGTTGAGTGAAAGCAGTCAGCGACAAAAGGACAAATATTGTATGAGATCCCTACGATAAGATCTCAAAAACAGACTTATGTATAGAAGACAAGACTCTTTGACAACTGCAAAGGAGGGCAAGGGGGTGTTTAGATTAGATAGTTGGTAGAAATTTGGTTGGGTGAAATCGGTGATAGCACACATTAGAAACAAGAACAATATTAAGTGGACTTCAAAATGACTACTACTTCCATCTTAACCCAATATTGCAAGGACAGAGTAGGTGGGGCAGGGGGCAGAGGACCATGCTCTTAGCACAACTAGCAGTTTACTAAGAGGGCTGTCTGCACCACACATTGGTGAGTGGCGTCTGGGGTCTCAAAAGCTGCCAAGCTGCCATCCAAGAGCACAGCAAATGGTCCCAACTCAGCAGGAACGGATGATCACCAAGGACCAAAATGACATGGGGTAAAGACAACCCAGAAGATAGAGAGACCCACATGAGTGGGTGTCTACATAGACTGGGGACCAGAAGAACCAGAGGGTGTCCCGCCACCACCAGTGATAGCCTCAATGGAGCTCACTAAGTTGAGTCTCACCAGCAACACAAGAATAAAAAGGGGTGCACCCTGAGATAGCCACTAAAAGACCACAATTGACGGTCCAGCAGCTTCGGGGTTCCCCTGGGAGCATGGCCCCTGGCCCTGATGCTGCCCTTGCCCATAAATCATAATGAAGGTCCACTCTTCGGACACGAATGGATTGGACTTGGCAACACAGAGTGACTATATATTGGATGCACTTTATGGTTCTATGCATCTATAGGGTATCATCCTATTGACCTCTGGCTGGAGTAAGGGGAGTGGGTGGAAAGGAGGGTAAAGGAGACTGCTGGGAGGGTGAGACATGTATGGAGCAGAGAAGAATAGTGTGCAGTCACCGGGCAGGGAGAGCAGTGGAAGCTGCGTAGAGGTGGGCATGTAAATTTATATCAGAATGTGCATTTTCACTCAGTCACAGTTAAAAAAAAAGAAAGAAAAAAAAAAACTGGGTCTGAGTCCTAGTTCTTCACATAATAGTCCTGTGTGCTTCAGGAAACCACTTAACCTTAAGGACGCCCAGCTTCTTTTCTGAAAACTGAGAATGATAAGACTATAGAGTTTTTAAATAATGCCTGAGAAAGACTAGTACAATGCCTGAGAGCTTAATAAATTTATGTCATTGCCTCTCTGTCTTTTATTCCTTTCCTTTAGTGAGAATTGGCAGACACCATGAAAGTCTCTTACCCTAAAACACTTTGAAACTATTCTTTAACTCATTCCTTCGTGTTAAGGCATTGATGGATCCTGTTATGAAATCCACCTAGGTCACGAAGCATCATGCAGGATCCCCTGGGAGTATGGCCCTTAGAGCCGCTGCTGTCCCTGACCAGAAAACACTACTGAGGTCAACACTTCAGACAAAAATGGACTGGATTGAAGGACATAGTGTTACCATATGGTGGGTGCACTTTATGGCTCTATGCATTTATAGGAGGCTGTCCTACTGGTCTCTTTCTAGATGGGAGAGAAGAAGGTGGAGAGGAGGGACAGGAACTTGTTAAGAGGATGCCACAAGCATAGAACGAAAAACAGGAGTGTGTTGTCACCAGGCAAGAGAGCAGAATGAGAGGCAGATAGGCAGGCATGCAAAACTGATTTGGATTGTATGCTTTCATTTAATTACAATTTAAAAAGAAAGAAAGAAAAAGTGTCATGTACAACTCATTTGTCAAGGAATTAGTGTTTTCATCCAAACTTCCTGAGGGACCAAATCACTGGGCTGAGGGCTGGGAATCATGGTACCAGGGGACATACAGCTCAACTGGCATAACACAGTCTATAAAGAAAATATTCTACATCCTATTTTGGTGAGTAGTATCTAGGGTCTTAAAAGCTTGTGAGTGGCTATCTTAGATACTCCACTGGTCTCACCCCATCTGGAGCAAGAGAGAATGAAGAAAATCAAAGACACAAGGAAGAGGATAGTCCAGAGGACTAACGGACCATAACTGCCACAGCCTGCACAAGACTGAGTGCAGAACAACTAGATGGTGCCTGGCTACAACCATGAACTGCTCTGACAGGGGTCACAACAGAAGGTGTTGACTGGACAGAGCTGGAGAAAAATGTAGAACCCAATTCTGACTCACAAAGAAAGCCTAGACTTACTGGTCTGACAGAGACGAGAGAACTGCTGGACACTTGATTAGACTAAGTACTGAAATTAATCAGCTAAAGATTAGACAGGACCGTAAGACAACACAAGACTAAATGGACACACCCATCCAGGAGCAAGAATTAGAAGGCTGGAGAGAAGAGAGCTGGTAACGGTGAACCCAAGGTCAAGAAGGGGAGAGTGTTAGCATGTTACAGAGCCTAGGCTCAGACATCAGGCAGATCTAGGCTTGAATTCTGGCTTTTCTAGTTGTCATCTTACAAACCCTGGTGGCACAGCAGCTAAGTACTATGTCTGCTAACCAAAAGGTCGCAGTTCAAATCCAGCAGGCGCTCCTTAGAAACTCTACGGGGCAGTTCTACTCGGACCTACAGGGTTGCTATCAGTGAGAACTGACGTGACAGCAGTGTTTGGCTAGCTACCATCTATAAAATACAGGACCAATTTATCTTATATAGAGGGAAAGAAGGCAATGACAAAACCTACTTCACAGCATTGTTGTGAGGATTTTACGAAATACTGATATAATATACCTAAAATAGCGTGTGACTTACAGAGACTACTTAATAAATTTGGGCCATTCTCATGGCCTGTATGGAATATGGTTGATGGAAGAGGCTATCTAGTAGATGGTAGGTGTCTTCGTCATCTTATGCTGCTATAACAAGAGTACCACAAGTAGATGGCTTTAAAAAGAGAAATTTTATTCCATCACAGTCCAGTAGGCTACAAGTTCAAATTCAGGACATCAGGGGAAGGGTTTCTCTACTGGCTATGGAGGAAGGTCCTTGTCATCAATCTTTCCCTGGACTGGGAGCTTCTGAGGCACAGGGAACTTGGGTCCTTTCCAAAGGATACATCGGCTCCCAGCACTGCTTCTTTCCTGATGGCATGAGGTCCCCCAAACTTCTCTGCTAGCTTCTTTCTTTTATATCTCAAGAGATTACCTCAAGGCACAATACGATCATACACACAGAGTCCTGCCTCCCCAACACAATTGCCTCCTACCCTCCCTGATTAACATCATAGTGGCAGACTTACAGCATATAGGAATATCACACAACACCAGGAATCACAGTCCAGGTAAATTGGTACACCCATGTTTTTGGAGGACACAGTTTAATCCATGACAGTAAGTAACAGGCATTGAAGAATGGAGAGAATTCAGAAGGGCAAGGGGGAGTGAGAATGGAAACAGGAGCCAAGGAGTTCCCACTCCCTCCCCCATCAAGTCATTGACACTCTCATGCCAGTGCATCGGTGCCCTAGGATAACAAGACACCGTAAGGAACAGGCACTGGACAGGTAGTTCATCGTGCTTGGTAAAGCAGACAGTCAATGCAAAATTGGAAGACCCTCAATGAGGTGGATTGACACAGTGGCTGCAATAATGTTCTCAAGCCTACCAGTGATGGTGACGATGGTACCAAACTGGGCAGTGATTTGTTCTGTTGTATGTGAGTTGCTATGCATTGAAATCAACTCAACAACACCTAACACCAACCAATGGAATTGGATCTTGAGGATTATTCATCTAGAGAAGATAGGCCTATGTGGTTCCACAATGGAGTCTCTGAGGAACCAACTTACAGCCTGAGAAACTTAGACCCAGGCAGCAGAGACAGGCAGATGGGAAAGGAAAGGCCTTTGCACTGGAGGCATGGGGACAATAGCATCTATAGGAATTTTCCCTGGGCTTGGCGCTCTGACAAGGAGTCTAGTTTCTTCAACCTATATTGCTTTAGAGGCAACTTTTTTGACAGTTACAATGTGCTCAATAAATCCTTATTGATTGATTGATTTTTTTTTCCCCTTAGCTAATGTTGCCAAGGAATGAAACTCTGTGTGCCGTGTCCCAGGTGTAGGGTCATGAACTGCCTCTCTTCCTAGCTCTCAGAGGCTGAAGCTTCCTAAGTCCAAGCAGAGGTGTGTATGTCCACAACAAAGATGCAGCATGAAGAAGACTCTGGTTCCAACCAACTAGAACAATCAGTGTGTCTGCAGTCTACAGTCTCTAGAAAATTGTCCATCCTCTGATTGCCCTTGGCTGCCAATGGCTAGACCTCACAAAAGAAGGGGAAACTGAAGAGCTAGACATGGTCAGAAAGAAGCCCTAGAGCTAGGGCGTCTGCGTCCTGACACCTATCAGCAAATAAGACAAGACTGACTAGAGACAGAACCTGCTCAAACATTTATGACATAAAACAGGGAGGAGACAACTGGGGGCGGGGGGAGTCTATATTCTAGATGGACTCTTTAAAATTCTTCTACGTCTCCAAAGCCCAGAGGAGCCAGATCATTAAAATCTTATCTCTGCAGGCCAAGAATAGCTCAAGATTTATGCTCTGCGTTGCGTGGTGCTGCTCTGCCGTCTGGGTGCTGCCCTCTCAGAGGCAATCTCACAGTCTCGCCTTGACCGAAGTCAGCTCCATTGCTGGAGTTCACAGGCAAAGGCACCCCGATCTACCAGGAGGCCAATTATCCCTGTCCAGGGAAGTGGGCTGTCAAGGGATTGGCTGAAAGCCAAGTCTAACACCTTTTGTAAAAATGCAGAGCAAACCAGACAACAAACCCCTGAAGAATGCACTCATAAGACTCCTAGCGGCTGATGGTCTTATGCTAGGCGGTTACAGTGGACTGGCATGTTCTAAAACCAGCTCACTGCAGGAACTGAGCAGTTCACTTACCTTCTCTGAAACTCAGTTTCCTTATCTGAAAAATGGGTATAATAAAATCTGCTGGCTCGTGGGCTACTTAGGATGACTCCTACAGGGATGTGAGCAGTGATAGTTCAATGCGAGAATTCTCTCTTTGACATAGGAGACCCAGGTTTGATTCCTGGTCAAGGCATCCCCTGCATAAGCATCACCTGTCTGTCAGTGGAGGTTTGTGTATGTTTATGATGCTGAGCAGATATCAGCAGAACTTCCACATTAAGGCAGGCTAGGAAAAAAGGCTTGGCCATCTGCTTGTGAAAATCAGACAATGAAAACACCACGCAGCACTAGCAGCTCCGTCTACTATTCATTCCACGGTGCTTAGAGTCACCAGCTAGCAGCCCCAGAAATACAGGGGAAGCTCACTAAGCAGCGAATATGCACTTATAGGCATTGTTTTGACAGTAATCATTTCTCCCAAATACGGAGACAGTAAGATAAGCGGAGAAGTCCACCAGTAAATAAGAACATTACCTAAAAGGAAGCTCTCTGAAGTGCTCTTAGGGTGGCTTGCTGGAGGGCCAAATGAGAAACAGGGCCTAGAGCCTCTCCTGATACGCATGCAGCAATGCTGGAGATCAAACCGATTCCCGAATGGGTGGCAACGTGGCCAGCGAAAGACTGTGCAAAGCAGGTTGTGGACTCAACAACTGCAGTTTCTAGAAAAGCCCTCTGCCACTGTAACAGCCTCAGAAATGTCTTTATCCTAGAAACACTTGCATCAGTGTTGGAATACTAGCAAGCCCTCTTCCCCCGGGAAAACTTACAGGAGAGGTCTTCATGTGTGCAGCTGAGAAGAGCTGTCTGCCAATATATACTTAGATGGGACAGCCTGACAGATGCCAATCTGGGTAGGATTAACCCTCATCAAGCAGAACGATGCAGCCGATCAAGAGAGACCCTCCGTCAAACTAGGTAGGAGCTGATGGACCCATTTTACAGAAGGCAGTGATTTCCAGAGTCTCTGGCTTAATCCTAGAGAGCAGCCTTTCCCACTGTGTGTTCTGTAGAAACTAGTTCTGCAATCAGCTCCATGATGACAAGGTTCCGCAGTCAACAGAAAGTCCCTAGGTGGCACAAACGATACACACGAGCAGGCTAAGAGGTGCCACGGAAGAAAGACCTGGTAATCTCAGAATCGCACTGACTGCAATCAGTTTGTGTTTAATAGTCCAAGTATTTGGGAGCACTGTGGAATATAATCTCTATCCTACAATGCAAACTGTGGTGGCATAGTGGTTAAGTGCTATGTCTGCCCATGTTTTGGTTGGCAAATCTGCCAGGAGGTCCCTGGAAACTCTACGGAACAGTTCTACTCTGTCTTATAGGGTCACTATGAGTTCGAATTAACTCAACAGCAGTGAGTTTATCATATAATGCACAGGATAAAGGTATTAGGAATCCTGCAGTAAAGTGCCTAACTTGTTTGAGCATAGACCTATTTTGGGGGTTTTTGGTAGCACGCCTCCTAATATCGGTAGAATAGACTTTACTAAAACCGCTGAGAGCTGTGTGGTATAAGAGTGAGCCTTGGCTTGGGCAGCCAGCTCTACTACTCCTTCTGCTGTTGGTTCTGACTCCCTGCCTTCATCTGCTCATCAGCAGGACATCCTGCTGCATGGCCCACACGCCCCTGAGGCCATCAGAGACAGCCAGGCCCATGCCAGGAACTGCAGCAGAAGTGGCTGCCCGCAGCCAACGCATGCCCTCATACAGATGGCCACACAGAAGGGATGGCTAAGAACTGGAATCCAGGGAGACACAGAAAAAGATAGCTTCTCAGCTCCTAGTTGGAACCCGGCTCTGACCTGCTCTCAGAAGCTTTCAAAACGCACACAGTGCTTCAGGCTAGATTTCACCCTGTTCACCTCTGGCTGCCTGAGCTCCAGCCTCAGACCTCTGCTTTCTTTGCACCCAGGGGCTCCCTGCACCAGGGCGAGCGCAGGCAGTTACATACACAACACAAGGCCCTGCCCTCGAGTCTGGGTGATGGGGAGCTTTTGTCAAGAAGTTGCTGAAATATGTCCACACTTCCCTTGTGCTTTTTCTCTTCCACTAACCTCCCAAAGACTGGATCCCCAGTGACTGCTTTTGCCCAGACAGTAACAGGGCAAGGTGGTTAAGAGCTCAGTAAACCAGGGTCCAGCCTTAGGTCCAGCCTTATTAGCCGGGTGACCTAAAACGACTTACTTAACCTTCCTAAGCTTCTGTTTCCTTATCTACAAAATTTGTGTCTCAAAATCTGTGTCACAAGATTGGGGTGAGGCTTAGTCACAGTGAAACGCCAGCAACACTGTTATCTCCAAACAAGAAAGTTCAGCCTCAGGAGCAGGCAGCCAAAGAAGCGCTTTTAAGCAGTAACTCTCTCCTATCCCAGTACTAAAACCAAACTAAACCAAACCCAGTGCTGTTGAGTCAATGTCAACTCATAGCAACCCTATAGGACAGAGTAGAGTTGCCCCCATAGAGTTTCCAAGGGGCACCGGGTGGATTTGAACTGCTGAACTTTTGGTTAGCAGACATAGCACTTTAACCACTGTGCCATGAGGGTTTCCTACCCCTGTACAGAGAAAGCAAACAGTAGGGGTTCACAGTTTCCCTAGTCTTTGATCAGGACAGAACTGGTGGTTTCTCTTCCGGAATCAGACTACACAAAAGAGTGATTGTTGTTGCTAGCTGCCATTCAGTTGATGTTGCCACGTGATGGCCCCGTGCACAACAGAAAGAAACATAGCATGGTCCTGCACCAGCCCCAAGACCAGCTGAGCACCTGACCGCTGTGATCCATGAGGTTTTCATTGGCTGATTTTTGGAGGTAGATCAGCAGACCTCTCTTCCTAGTTCGCCTGAGTCAGGAAGCTTGGTGGAAGTCGGCACAGCATCACAGCAATACACAAGCCTCTGCTGACAGACAGGTGGCCTCCGCCTGTGAGACGCACTGGTCAGGAACCAAACCAGGAGTTCCCACATGGGAAGGGGTAATCAGACCACTGAACCACCTCTACTCCCAAGGCGAAAAGACAGAGGCGCTGCCAAAAGAGACAATACGTAAAATAATGGAAATATATTACAAACACTTTTTCAAAAGTCAAAAAGCTGAGAAAGCATGTGTTTGCGTGTGCAAATGCCATTTTGCACTTAGAAATAAACAAACAGAAAGGAAAAGAGAAGAAAAACAAAGAAGGCCAAACAGAAGAAAAATTAAGTAACTTCTGATGGTAGAAGAGAAGGGAAAAGCCACTGGGGTGGGGGAAGGGGCAGTTATACTATATGTGAAATTATAAATATCCTCCTGGATTAAAATATGTATTATAATACAATCCATCTTCACTGAAAGAAATCAGAAAATGTATGTAAGCAGAAAAAAAGAACAGTCACCATAATCTCTCCATCTAAAGGTAATTTCAAAACTGTATACAACTTTAATTTGGCAATAACACCAACAATAACAACAAAAAAGAAGAGTGTATGGTCACATAAGTAAGCACATAGGCATACGTGTATACGGTAGGTACAGGTGAACACATGTGTACACAGACAGAAGTATCTACTTGTACCTGTACATTCAGATATGAGTGTACACATATGTATACTCATAGAGGACACAGTTACAGATACTTGTCAGACACAAGCAAACACCTTGCAAGAATGGTTTTCTAGGTTTAAAGGCTCAGGTCTTCAGTGTCATGGGACAACTTGGCCAAGTGGTACCACAGAATTCACATTCTGCACCCCGGCAAGGTGAGTAGCATCTGGGGTCTTAAAAGCTTATGAGTAGCATCTAAGATACAGCTATTGGTCTCAGCCTGTTGGGATGAAAACAGAAAGAAAGAACAAAAGTCTCAGAGGAGAAACTAGTCATAGGGCTAGTAGTCTCCACAAGCCACAGCCTCATCTACCCAGAGACCAGAAGAACTAGATGGTGCCCAGCTACCACTATCAACTATTCTCATCAGGATCATAATAGATAAAACAAGAGAAAAATGCAGAACAGAACTCCAATTCTTAAAAAGTCCAGACTTACTACACCAACTAACACTCGAGGACGTCCTGGGACTACTGCCCTGAGGTTTACTCTTCAAATCTTGAACCCAAACTATCCTCTGAAGCCATCTTTTAGTGAAATACCAGGTAGGCATACAAAGTAAAGTATATTATCTGTGAGCATGGAGCTCCATTACAAAAACCATCTATATGAGACCATAAAGTGAACAGTTCCTCTAAAGTAAAGGTAAGAAGAAGGGCAGGGAAATTCGAGCACTGGAAATTGAACAATCAGAACACAGTTAAAGAAAATATTGACACATTATGAAAAATGGAAGTAATATCACTGAACAATGTATACAGATTGTCAAATGGGAACTGTCTTTGTCAACTAGGGCTGCTGTAACAAAAACACCACAAGTGGATAGCTTTAACAAAGACACGTTTCTTTTCTCACAGCCTAGCAGGCTAGGAGTCCAGATTCAGGGGGCCAGCTCCAGGGGAAGGCTTTTCCTGTCAACTCTGGAGGAAACTCCTTGTCATCAATCCTCCCCTGGTCTAGGGGCTCCACTGCACAGCAATCTCAGGTCCAAAGCACTCTGTGGGTTCCAGCATTACTTTCTTGGTGGCATCAGGTCCCAAATGCTCTGCTCACTTCTCCTTGCTTCCTTTTGTCTTCTACACAATAAAAAGGGATGCTGGCCATACTCCAAGGAAACTTCCTTTACCTTACAGCAGGGATATGATGTGAGTAAGGGTATTACACCCCACCCCAGCCCTCTTCAATGTAAGACTGGGATCTTGCCTCATTAACTGCTAGCGGAGATTAAGATTTACAACACATAGGAAAATGGCATCGATCACAAGACGGAAGACAGCCACGTAGTACTGGGAATCAGGGCCTAACCAAGGGGAGACATATTTTGGGGGCATATGACTCAATCCATGACAAGAACCTAATTTGCTATGCAAATTTCACCAAAAACAAAATATTCTTTAATATATATATATATATATGTACAACCTGATGACTCTACTGCCAGGTATTTTTGGTTTACAAATATTTATTTCCTAACAAAATTAAATAATACGACATGTACTGTTTGCTCACTTCCTTTTTTTCCATATTAATACATAATGAACATCACTGTTATTTGCTTTCCAAAATGTTCATAAAATCATACCCTTAGATCGACCAGGGCCCTTGCTGCACTCTAATAAACTGAGAAATGTCCTGAGTGTTACCCTTGTCCATGTGGTACTGTAAACCCATTGTACAGATGAAGCAACTGAAGCCCAAGAAACCCAAACCAAATGAAACCTATTGCTATGGGAAAGGTTCCAACTCATAGCAACCCTATAAGACTGAGTAGAATTGTCCTATAGTGTTTCCAAGGAGTGGCAGGTAGATTCAAACTACCGACCCTTTCGTTAGCAGCCAAGCTCTTAATCACTGCACCATCAGGTCTCCGGAGGCCTAAGAGGTGCCTGATAAAGGTCATACAAGTTGTAAGTGGTGGCCTCAGGCCCAGAGCCAAAGCCTCCTACCTCCTGGAACAGCAAGTATTCTTTCTTTGAGGATGTTTTTTATGAGTCTTGGAATTGGAAAAGCACTAAAGGTCAGTTCACATTTGTTCTTATTACATAACATTAGGCGTTAAGAATGAGTCGGCTTCGTGTTAAGTGCTTGCTTTCAATTCAAGGGTAGCATGTCTTCCAAAAGCCCACTTCTTGCCAAATGGAATATTATTTCTCCCATTGGTTTATATATGAAAACATCTGTAATAAGTCTTCTTATTACATTCTTAAATGTCTGGGATAGTTTTCAGCCACCATACAGGACCGTGGACCTTCTTCCTTGCAGAGGTGAGCGTGGTGGTGGCCACATGTGCCTCTCCATAGCAGCTCTGAACACTCCTCGAGCAATCCTGCACTGCTCACTGCCCCGGGTCATCGCGTGGCAGCTTGTGACCGGGGAAATCGCCACAGCCTACAGTGCAGGGTGTCCGACAGGACATCAAACCGCGGGGCTTCTGCCACGGCTTTGCATCGTAAAGAAAATAAATGGAAGAATTTAAGGAAAATTAAGTCCTGCAGAGAGATTAGTACCAAAAGGGTGAAGTAGAGGGGGAGGAAGGATAAATGAGACCACACGTCATCACAACGTTGAACCAGGCACTGGAGCATGTGTGATGAAGCTGGAGCTGCAGAAATTCATCACTCCTCTCCCTGCCACCCTCTCACTGGCCCAAGCTGTATGTACATGAAACCAAACACCTGGACTTTTATAAATTATTTTCTAATAAACATTCGCAGCCCAAGCAAGTCACTGTCTGTATCCTCTCGGAAAGGGTCTGACTCTGCTTGAGTGTTCATCTGCCGGATAAAGAGATGACAGGAAGGGAATCTAGCCACAATTCACGGCAATCCTTTGATCTGCAATCTCCTTTAAGAAGGTTTGTCACCCTGAGACGGTCCTCAGGGGGTACAAACAGTTTGCACTTGGGCAATTCAAATCCACCCAGTGCCGTTAAAAAGAAAGACCTGGTGATCTGCTTCTCTAAAGATTATAGGCAAGAAAACCCTATGGGTCATTTCTACTGTATTCTGTAATATATGCAAACCCTGATGGCATAGTGGTTAAATGCTATGTCGGCTAACCAAAATGTTGGCAGTTCAATTTGCCAGGCGCTCTTTGGAAACTCTATGGAGCATAGTGACCCCTATAGGGTCACTATGAATCAGAATCGACTCGATGGGTCTGGGTTTGGTTTGGGTTTGGTTGTTGTAATGTATTTGGTCACCATGAGTCAGAATGCACCAGAGGCCAATGAGTTTGCTTTGGATTTTGGTTTGCTGCCCTCAGGGACCTAGAACACGATCCACTGATTCTAGCCCATCCAGTGGTGGCCAGATTTGGAGCCTCCAGGTATGCGACAGGACAAATGCGACCTGGACTTCCCTCCTGAGATTCCTCCTGCCTTCCAAGCTCCATGAGTATCCAATTCATAGCCACAAAGGGCCTAATTCAATTCATTTGGATGCATGACCACAGACACCTGAGTTAAAGAGACAAAAAAACAACTCGCAAGGCAGCTGAATCCTAGGCTTGTGGATGTTGGCTGATTTGACATCTGAAGATCACTGTCTGACATGTAGGGTTAAATAATTGAGCCAGAGCCCTGCAGGATTTTGCTCTTTTCTAAGAACTCTACTGCATATTTTAAGGGAGCCACTAAAGAAATTGCTATTAAAAAAAAAAAGTTGCCATGGATTTGATTGTGACTCCTGGCAGCTGCTAGTGTTACAGCGTAGGTTTTCTTGGTTGTGGTATTGGCCTAGACAGACCACCAGGCTTTTCTTCTGTGGCACGACTGGGTGAGTTTGAACCATCAATCACTAGGCCAGCAGTCAAGTGTGGACCTATGCACCACCTGGGCACCCAGAAGTTGCTATAACTGGGAACTTGCAGAGGTCTAACTCTGCACGTGTCTTCTGCTTCCATATCTTAGCAAGTCTGCAGAGAAACCTTGAACAGCTGTTGCGAGTTGACAGTCGCCCTCGAACAGGTTCTTTCCAAGCACTGCATTGTGTCAAGCTGGGCCTTCCTGCCATCTTTATTTCATGCAAGGTGCCCAGTCCTTGCAAGTTACCTAATACATATTAAATGGAAGTGTGTATCCCCACAAAGCCTAGCATAGTGTTAAACTCACTTACTGAATCAATAAATGAATGACTTCCTCACAACTGGAAACCCTGGTGGTGTAGTGGGTTAAGTACTCCATCTGCTAACCAAAAGTTCAGCAGTTCCAATCTGCCAGGCACTCCTTGGAACCTCTATGGGGCAGTTCTACTCTGACTTCTAGGGTCGCTATGAGTCGGACCCAATTCTATGGAGGTGGGTTTTCCTCACAATTATTGCTCCAGCTGTTCTCCATTCCGATGTCTCCCAAATCTGTCTCTGGCCCAGCTCTTTCAACTCAGTGCCAAATCTGCACAACTCACCAGCCACCAGAGCGATGAGCCTGATACACTTCAGGCTGGCTGGACTTGTTGGAAATTAACTGTCTCACATCCACCTCGTTCAGTGAGCAGCATAGCCACACGCTCAGCCAACCCAGAAAGAAACCTGGGAGCCATCCTATACTCCTTCCTCTGCTACAGCACCCAGATACAACCCCAATAAGGGCCTCTAAAATATGTCTTCTATCACTCCCATCTTTCTCATTCATCAGCCACTCAAGGGTTCATCATTTCCCAGCTGGGGTTCTTTTAACACCTCCTACCGCCTCCATTCTGCTCATCACCACTATCTCTTTTGTATCTTTGTATCTTCTCTCAAAGCCATTCTGCAGAGTACTCCCCCTACAAACTGGAATAAACTGGTTTGAAGCTCTGGTGTACAAGTATTCCAGTCTCTCCATAACCTCTCCAACATTTATTTATTTATTTATTTATTTATTTTTGGATTAGTGCCAGCCTTGTTGGGATGAGGCAGTATCTCACTGCAGTTTTGATATGCATGTCTCTCATGACTAATGATCATGAGCATTTCCTCACGTATCTGTTAGCCACCTGAATGCAGTGTCTGTTCATATCCTGTGCCCATTTTTTAATTGGGTTATTTTTGTTGTTGAGGTTTTGCATTAACTTGTAGGTTTTAGAGACTAGACCATTATCAGATTATAACAAGCCATTTTTCCCCTCAGTCTGTAAGTTCTCTTTTTACTTTTTTGGTGACATCTTTTAACAAGCATAAGTGTTTGATTTTTAGGAGCCCTCATTTAACTAGTGTCATCGATTTAAATGGGTCCCACCAAAATCCGTGTATTAATTTGGCTAGGCCTTGATTCCTGGTATTGTGTGATGCTTCTACATGCTGTAAACTCTGCCTCTGTGATGTTAATGAGGGAGGAAAGATGGCAGTTGCATTGGTGGGGCAGGACTCAATGCATGTGACTGTGCTGTGCCTTGAGGCAATTTCTTGAGATGTAAAAGAAAGAAGCTAGCAGAGCAATTTGGGGATCTCATACCATCAGGAAAGAAGCAGAGCCAGGAGCTGAGTGCATTCTTTGGAAAGGACCCAGGGTTCCTGTGCACCAGAAACTTCCAGTCCAGGCGAAGACTGATGACAAGAGCCTTCCTCCACAGCCAATAAAGAACGTCTTCCCTGAAATTTGTTGGCCAGAATTCGAACTTCTAGCCTATTGCACTGTGACAAAATAAACTTTCTCTTTTTAAAGCCATCCACTTGGTAGTATTTCTGTTAAAGCAGCACTAGATGACTAAGACACATACTTTCTCTTCTGGTGTTAGTGTGTTGTTAGTTACAGTTTGTATTCTGCGTATACCATGTATTAGTGTTCCTAGAATTGTCCCTATTTTTTCTTTTGTGATCTTTATCACTTTAGATTCTATTTAGGTCTTTGATGCATTTTGAATTAGTTTTTGCACATAGTGTGAGGTATGGGTCTTGTTTTCCTTTTTTTAACAGATGGATATCCGGTTATGCTAGCAATGTTTGTTTAAAAAGACTGTCTTTTCCCCACTTAATGGACTTTGCAATTTCCATCTGGATTCTCAGTTCTGTTCCATTGGCCTATGTGTCTATTGTTATACCAGTACCAGGCTGTTTTGACTACTATGGCAATAAAATAGATTCTAAAGACAGGTAGTGTGAGCCTCCCACTTTGTTCTCCTTCAGTAATGCTTTACTTATCAGGGGTCTTCTCCCTTTCCATGTGAAGGTGGTGATTTCTTTCTCCATTACATTAAAAAATGCTGCTGGAATTTGCATTGGGATTGTATTGTATCTGGGTAAAACTGACATTTTGACAGTGCTAAGTCTTCCTATCCATGATCAAGCTTTGTTTTCCCACTTATGTAAGTTGTTTTTTTTTTTTTTTTTTTTGGTTTCTTGAGGTAGTATCTTATAGTCTTCTTTATATAGATCTTTTGTATCTCTGGCTAGATTTATTCCTAAGTACTTTATCCTCTTGGGGGCTACTGTAAATAGTACTGCTTTGCTGGTTTTTCACTTTGAAGTTCTCTTTGTTGGTATAGAGGAATCCAACTTATTTTTGTATGTTTATCACACATCCTGATGCTTTACCGCAATCTCCTTTCAGTTTCAGTAGCTTTCTTGCAGATTCTGTAGAATTTTATATGTGTAAGATCACATCATCTACAAATGGGGACACTTTTACTCTTTCTTAGCAACTGAGATGCATTTTTCTTTTCTTTTTCTTGTCTTATTGTTCCAGCTAGGATGTCCAGCACAATGTTGAATGACAGTGATGACAAAGAGCATCTAGTTCCTGTTCCCATGGAGAATGTTTTTAGGGTGATGTTGACTGTTAACATTATATAAATGCCCTTTATTACAGTGAGAAATTTCCCTTCTATTCCTATTTTGCTGGGAGTTTTTTATTTTAAGTCATGAATGGGTGTTGGACTTTGTCAAATGCCTTTTCTGCATCAATTGATGAGATTATGTGGTTCTTACTTGGCTGGCTGGCTTGGCATCTTTTATTTATATGATGGATTACATTGATAGCTTAACATTGAACCATTCCTGTATACCTGGTACGAATCCCATTTGGTCATGGTGAATTATTATTATTTTTTTATATGTTATTGAATTCTACCAGCTAGAATTTTTGCATCTATGTTCATGACTGCTCTGTAATTTTCCTTTCTTGAGGTGTCTTTACCTGGTTTTAATATCAGGGTTATGCTGACTTTACTGGATGAATTCAGAAGTATTCCATCATCTTCTGTGCTCTGAAATACCTATAGTAGAACTGGTGTTAACTCTTCTCTGAAAGTTTGGTAGAATTCTCTAGTGAAGCCTTCAGGGCCATGACTTTTTTTTGTTGAGAGTTTTTAAATTATTTTTTTGATCTCTTCTTTTGTTGTAGGTTTCTTTCATTTTTCTACCTTAATTTGTGTTACTTTACATAGACGGCACTTGGCTTGGCTTGGCCACATAGGTAGAGTGTTTGTAGAAGTTTGTCCATTTCTTCCAGGCTTACAAGTTTGTCAGAATACAATTTTTCATAGTATTCTGCTATGATTCTTTTAATATTAGTTGGATCTGTTGTGATCACCCATCTCATTTCTTATTCAAGTTATTTGTTATCTCTTCTGTTTTTCTTTTGTTAGTTTGACCACTGGTTTATGACTTTGTTGATCTTTCAAAAAACTAGCTTTTGGTCTTGTCAACTCTTTTGATTTTTTTCTGTTCTCTATTTCATTTTAGTTCTGCTCTAATTTTTATTATTCACTTTCTTCTGGTGTCTGAGGGATGCTTTTGCTGTATCTTTCTACTTTTTCAAGTGGTAGGGTTAATGCTTTGATTTGGGCCCTATCTTAGTCTGTAGCACTGCTTTAACAGAAATGCCACAAATGAAATGTCTTTAAAAAGAGAAATCTTATTCTGTCACAGACTAGTAGGCTACAAGTCCAAATTCAGGACACCAGCTCCAAGCAAAGGCTTTGTCTGTTAGCTCTGGAGAAAGGTCCTCGTCATCAATTTTCCCCTGGACTGGGATCTTCTGGTATGCAAGGCCACAGGTCCTTTCCAAAGAACACACTCTGCTCTTGGCACTACTTCTTGGTAGTATGAGGTTCCCAACTCTCTGCTTCCCTTTCCTTTATATTCCAAGAGTTTGCCTCAAGGCACAATAAAATCTTATAGATTCAGTCCTGGCTCACTAACACAACTGCTGTCCATCCTCCCTCATAAATTTGCAACATATAGGAACATCAACAATACCAGGAATCATGGCCAAGCCAAACAGATACACACATTTATGGGGGGACACAATTCAATCTATCACAGGCCCTTTCTTCTTTTTGGATGTGTGCATTTATTGAGATAAACTCACTTCTAAGCACTGCTTTTGCCACATCCCAAACATTCCAGTAAGAAGTGTTTTCATTTTATTTAATTCTGTGAATATCTGCATTCCATCTTTAACTTCATCTATAAACCAGTCATTTTTGAGCAAAGTCTTGCTCAGTTTCCATGTATTTGATTTTTTTTTTTTTTTTTTTTGCCTTGCTTTTTCTATTAATGACCTCTACTTTAATGGCTTTATGGTCAGAAAAGATGCTTTGTAATATTTTGATGTTTTGGATTCTGATAAGGCTTGCTTTGTGGCCTAACATGAGGTCTACTCCAAAAAACATTCCATGTACATTGGAAAAGAAAGTATACTTGGCTGCTGTCGGATGGAGTGTTCTGTATACATCTATGAGATGAAGTTGGTTGGTTGTGGTATTTAGATCTTCCGTGTCTTTACTGAGCTTCTTTCTAAATGTTCTATTCTTCACTGAAAGTAGTGTGTTGAAGTCTCCTACTATCATTGTGGAGCTGTTTCTCTTTTCAGTGCTACTGTTAGAGTTGATTTAATGTATTTTGAAACCCTGTCATTGGGTGTGTAAATATTTATTATGATTATGTCCTCCTGGTATACTGACCCTTTAGTCATTCTAGAATGTCCTTCCTTAACCATTTATGGTGGATTTTGCTTTAAAGTCTATTTTGTCAGCTATTAATATTGCCCCTCAGTGATCTCTTTTGATTGTTGTTTGCTAGATATATACTTTTCCATTCTTTGAGTTTCAGTTTGTGTCTTTGAGTCTAAGGTGTGTCTCTTGGAGGCAACATAAAGACAGGTTGTACGTTTTATCCATTCTGCCACTCTCTGTCTCTTTATTGGCGCATTTAGTCCATTCACATTAGGTAAAGGTATTGATAGCTATGAGTTTAGAGCTATCATTTTGATATCTTTTGTGTGTGTGTGTGTTGTCAATTTCTTTGTTCCACTTAATTTTTTCTCTGCTGAGTGTTTTTTCTTTATGCATGTTCTTTTCATTGTTGTTGATTTTGTATTTGCTGGGTCTTCATGTTTTTCTTCTTTTTTATTTTAATGTGTAGGATTGTTAGTTTCCTTTGTGGTTGCTTTAAAGTTTACCTCTATTTTTTTCTAAGTTTAAACCAGTATTTTATTTGCTGATGTCACCTTTACTTTCTCTCCATATGAAAGTTCTATGACTTTATTATTTAATCCTTTTTTGTTGTAACATCATTTTTTATATATTGACATCTCTGTTTCACTATTTTCAGTGTTTTAGCATTGATACATTTTTGGACACCTCTATCTGTATTGCTATTTGGTTGTTCTGTTGTGTGTTTAGTTTTGGGTTATTATCTGATGTTATTCATTTCCTAACCAGAGGGCTCCTTTAAATATTTCTTGTAATTTTGGTTTGGTTTTACAAATTCTTTTAACTTCTGTTTGTCTGAAAATGTCCTAATTTTGTCTTCATATTTGACAGACACTTTTGCTGGATACATAATTCATGGCTGGTATTTGATTTTTTCCTTTAAGGCATTATATGAAAGGTCCAACAATGAAGTTTATGACTTGTTTCAAGTGC
Source organism: Heterohyrax brucei (assembly GCA_028571685.1). NCBI lineage: Eukaryota > Metazoa > Chordata > Mammalia > Hyracoidea > Procaviidae > Heterohyrax > Heterohyrax brucei. The sequence goes on along the minus strand of CM053160.1, from coordinate 62,060,899 downwards.
TATGTACCTCATTGCAGAATATAACTGTAGTTACCTTCAAGGTAGTCCCCTTGGGAAGCTATGCACTGATGCCAGTGCCTAGTCCATGCTTCAAAGCAATTCTGGAATGGCCATTGTGCATGGTGGCATGGTGAGTAGTTTGTAGACTTAATTACATGTTTGTCTCTCAGGGAGTTTTTAGCCAGCAAACAAACAGCTGTATTGCAGCACCCTACCAACCTACCCGATCTGGTCCCCAATGACTTGTTTCTTTACCCAAAGATAGATACTGAAAGTAAGACATTGTGATGACATTCAGGCCATCAAGCGTAATACAACAACAAATTTCATGACCATTCCAGAAAAAGAGTTGCAAAATGGCTTTGAAGAGTGGACTAGGCACTGGCATTGGTGCACAGCTTCCCAAAGGGAGTACTTTGAAGGTGACCATAGTGATATTCAACAACGAGGTATGTAGCACTTTTTCTAGGATGAGTTTGCAAACTTCATTGGCAGTCCTTGTATGTCTCGGTGACTTTCTGTTGGGATCTATCCTATGTGGGTTTCAATGAGCATCTTGGATAGATATCTTCTCATCTTTCACAATGTCTGGGAAGTTTTCTGCCAACAAATCTTCAAGAATTTTCTCTGTATTTTCTGTTATCTCCTCTTGTTCTGATACTACAATCACTCACATGTTATTCCTCTTGATAGAGTCCCACTTAATTCTTAGGGACTTTTTGGGTTTTTAAAAATTCTTTTGTGTTTTTTCATCAAATAAATTGTGTTAAGTGCTTTGTCTTCAGTGTCACTAATTCTGACTTTCATTGCGTCAATTCTGCTCCCATAACTTTCTATTGAGTTGTCTAATTCTTTGGATTTCTGTTTGCAGTCCCTCTATGCATTCTTGCAGCTTATTAATTTTATCATTATGCTTTCATATAACCTTTTTAAGCTCCTCTGTTGTTTTGTCTTTGTGTTCTTTGGCTTGGTATGAGTTTTGTCTGATCTCCTTCCTGATCTCTTGAAGAACTCTGTGCATTAATCTTTTGAGTTACACCTCTGGTAACTCCAAGGTTTTCTCTTCTTTCAGGAGGTTTCTTAGTTCTTTGTTTCACTCACTTGCTAAAGCCATCTGATAGTGACTGTTGACTCCAAGCTATTAGTAAGCTATTATATTTATTTATTTTATGTCTACTTACCTAGGGTCGCCATAAGTCAGATCTGACTCGAAGGCACTTGGCTGGCTTGGCTACCTGTCCTAGCTTTTTGTTTTGTTTTAATATGACCAAGTAGGCTGATCATATGAACTAATTTGATTATTGGCATCTTTGAAGCTTTCAGAGCCTGTTACCAGGTGGTTAGAGCTATTGTTAGATATGTGAGCACAGGAGGCTGTTTATTTTTCTTGTGTGGATTCAGCTCAGGTGTCCAGGTCATTGATCATCAAGTGTGTCATGCAGGCTTTCACCCATGGTTCTAGGGTGACTGGAGTAGGCAAGGCATCCAGCTGTAGTAGAGGGTTATGTACTGAGCAAGGTAGGAGGCTGATGATGTCTCTGAGTGCCTGGGTGGAAGGCATTTCCCTATTCCCTACGGTGCAAAGGTGAGAAGGCTTTATAGCCAGTCTTTGGATACTCAGTGCTATTGGCTACAAGGATTAGGAAGCACCAACTACTCTCAGACTCCTCTTGCAAATGTCTAGGTGGAGTGAGTAGAGTCATCAGTCCTTAAGCCCCTGATGTGTGTAGGTGGGGATCCTACTTAATAAGCAGGGTAGTGTCAAGTGTCACTCATCTGCCATTCCCCTTTAGGCTTCAAGTATATATCCTGTTGTACTGTGCTAATGAGAGCCTGTGCTATTGAAATGGGCTGACACAGGTCCAGGAGGAGGTGAAAGGCATTCAAAGTCTGTGGATCCCTTATGCCTAAGCCTGGACAAAGAGATGTCACTTGCCCTGAGTTACTGGTTTAGGGAAGCCAGCAGGTTATTTTTTTCTTGTTTGTTAATTTGTTCCCCCTCCAAAGGCAGGAGAATGGCTTGGGGAGTGCAACAGGTCTCACTTCCAGCCAAAGAGGATGTCTCATCACTGAAGACATACAGGGACCAGAACAGAGTGGTGAGAAGGCAGGTAAATGAGAGACAGGTACTTCCCAGAGGGGAGGAAGGGTTTTTCGATCCTGTGCAGCAGGTTAAATGCTTGCACTTAACTTTTGCAGATTTAGAGCTCCTTCTCCCTGGTTCTGGAGGCTTCAGCAGACTCTCTATCTCTTGTTTGTCCTAACACAGAAAACCTGTCCTAAGCACTACTGCTTGCCTCAGCCAAGGCACACTAGCCAGTGCAGCCTGCAGGGTGCTGGCCAGGTCAGGTCTGGTAAGTCCTCGCTGCTTCTAAATGGTCTCTCCCTTCCCTCGCCACTCATTCCAACTCCTCAACCTTGTCTTCGATGTTCAGGGCTACTAGATTATCAGGACTTTGTTAGAAGAGGTACCACAAGAAGCATCTGACTACTCCACCATCCTGTCCCCACCCTTAGGTTTCTTTTCTTTTCTTTTTTTTACAAAATTGATAGTATCCCTAAAATAGAGTTTCTCAGTTTGGGCACTATTCGTGATTGGGGCCGGATAAGTCTTTGCTATGCATTGTAAGATTTTTAGCAGTGTCCCTGGCCATTAGCACCATCCTCCCCTCATAATGACACTAAAAATGTCTGCAGATAGCACCAAATGTTCCCTGAGAAGTGAAATTGCCCCTGCTTCATAACCACTGCACCTGATGGTGACAATTATTCAGGCAGGCTTTGCTCCCTCTCAGGGACCTTCTGTAAGTGCAAGGCCTGAATGTAGATTCCGCATGACATACAAAATCTCATCAGAAAGATTCACAGCATTTATTACCATTCTGTAAATGATTTATCACTTCATATATCTTGTGAATAATTAAGGAATGTGCCTGGGAATCTCTGCCAACAGATCTTCTGGTCGGAATCTTAAATCATTGACCATAAGATATTGACCCTGGTCTGATTCATTATTTACAAACCTCACTAAAGTCTTGGATAAGAAAATGCTGCATCAAACCAGCACTTCTGTTCCTTTCAAAATACATAGTTTTAAGAGTTCAGAAACTTTGTAGGGAGAGAAACAAAGTCCCTGGAACAAAAGACCATCCAAATTTTAAGATGGGAGAAATTTCGCACAAGGCCTATTTAGTAAAAGAGAATGAGGTTGAGAATATGAGGTTCTGAAAGAGAAGGCACAGGAACAGTCAAGATTTTAGCACCTAGGTAAATCTGTCCGAAGAGTCCCTGGGTGTTGCAAGTGATTAATATTCTTGGCTGTAACAGTAAGGGGGCAGGTTCAAGTCTACCCAGAAGCCCCTCGGGAGAAATGCCTGGAGAACTACTTCTCGAAAAATCAGCCACTGAAAATGGGGCACAGTTCTACTCTGACACATATGGGGCTACCCTGAGTCAGTATTAACTCTACAGCAACTGGTTTGGTTTTATGGTTTGTTTGTCTGTTTAAGTATGTACTACCCAGAAACCTTGGGTTAAGTGCTATAGCTGCTAACCAAAAGGTGACTAATTTGAATCTACTAGGTGCGCCTTAGAAACTCCAAGGGGCAGTTCTACTCTGTCCTACAGGGTCTCTATGGATTGGAATTGACTCAACAGCAATGGGTTTGGTTTGGGGGGTTTGGTCTGTATGTTAACCAGAATAGATCAGTGGGGAATATTTGCCTTTAAACATTTCACATTTATTAGAGAGATTGAGATGAGAGGAATGACATGCTTAGCACAGACACCATACATAGAAGAAGCTCAAAAAAAAAAAAAAAAAAACACTTGTTTCTTTCCCTTTGTGACTCTCTCTGCACTAAGAAAGGAGAAATCTAGAAGCCTGGGGTGTGGAGGGGGACAGAACATGAGCTTTCCCTAATCTTTAAAATGGTGTGGCTGGGCTCTGTTAACCCCACAGTCCCTTCAATCCCTGAAATTCTGACTCAGGCCTTCCAGGAACTGTTGATGGTGTCTTTAAGATTTCAGACAGGGAGGTGAAGGCTATGGTTCTCAAACTTAGCTGAGCAGAAGAATCATCTGGGATCTTGCTTAAAATGCAAGTTTCTAGACTCTATCCTCAGAGATCTTAATTCAGTAACTCTGGGGCAGGATGTAGAATTCTGTATTTGGTAAGACACACCCTGAAGACTGCACAGGTTTTGCAATGAGCACTCTGAGAAATGCTTCCCTACATGCGAAAGGCAGCCTGAGAACTTTCTCCTGCTACAGCCAACTGTCTAACACCAGATTAAGATTTGCTGGCTTGGGACACAGTAAAAACTGGTGTTCAGTCAAACTGGCAACTAGCAGTTATCCATATTTTCAACACTGCTACAAACCCAAAAGTTCAATATTTAAGAATAATCTTCGTCTTTCAATGCAATAGTTCTTAAATTTTTAGGTGCAAAAACTCACCAAGGAAGAGGATCCAGAACACAGATTCCCGAGATCAACCTCTAGAGAATCTGACTCGGCACTCTGGGGACAGGATAAAACTCAGTGATTGTCACAAGTACTCTAGAAGACCACACTGCAAGAAACACAAATGCAGCCTCAGATGGTCCAAAGATAGTTCAGAACGAAGACAAGGTATACATCCAGAAGAAGTGAAGCAGAGACTCAAATAGAAATCTATACACCAGTGTTCACAGCAGCACTTTGTACAAGAGCCAAAAGGTGGAAATAACCTCAATACCCATCAACAGAGAAATGGATACACAAAATATGGTATACCCAAACAATGGAATATTACTCAGCCTAAAAGTGAAATGAAGCTCTGATATATGCAACAAAAAGGATGAACTTGGGAAACATCATGCTGAGTGAAATAACTCAGTCATACATGGACAAATACTGTATGATCTCACTTAGATGAAATAAGCAAATATATACCCAAACCAAACCACTGCCATTGTTTTAGTCAGTAGGTGGTAGAAGGCGGGGCAAAGAGAGCGGAGGGGCAGGAAGCCACCACAGGCCCCACCCTGCCACTTGATACAGCAGCCAAACATGGAGTAGACAAGTTAACATAATCCTGACCACCACAGCCACTAAGTTGCTTCCAACTCACAGCAACCCTGTAGGATAGAGTAGAATTGCTCCATAGTGTTTCCAAGGAGCACCCGGCAGATTCAAACTGCCAACCTTTTGTCTAGCAGACATAACACTTAACCAGTATGCCACCAGGCTTTTCAAATATATACACACTGCCGTCAAGTTGATTCCGACTCATAGAGACCCCATAGAACAGAGTAGAACTGCCCCATAGAGTTTCCAAAGAGTGCCTGGTGGACTCGAACTGTTGACCTTTTGATTAGCAGCTTTAGCACTTAACCACTACACCCACCTGGGCTTCCAGATTCATAGAAACTAAAAATGATTTGTGGTTATGTGGTTAAATGGGGATGGCACTATCCAGCATGAAAGTTCTCATAAAAATTAAATGCGATGATAGAGTGAATGTTTTCTTCTCCCCTTTCCCTTTTCTTTCTCCCATCAGAGAAATACATAACTCACATAATATGAATCCAAATGGGGAATCCATGCTATGTGGTGGCAGGTCTATTGGCCTGGGATTCCCACTTGCAGGAACTTCAAGTTCTTCATTAATAAAATGAGAGAAGCCCTCACCAGTTCTGGGAATCCAGACAGTCTCAGATTCCAAGAGCTAAAGCCTTCTCTAAGGGCAGTCAAGGCTTCCGCGGTGACATTAACCACAGCTTGGGACCTCTAGGGCATACAATTGCCAAACCATGCATCTCTGAGCCTGGACAGAAAGCATGTGTTTGAAACATGGGATATTCCACAGAGCAGTGGCAGCTGCCAAGGTAGCAGCAAGCAGGACAGGGCTTCCCTGGGACCCCTGGATCCAGGAAAGCCCGGGGGAGGGAGAGGTCCAGGCAAGTGACTCACCCTCCTGATAGCTGGGCTTCCTCTCCACCCCCGTTAATTTTTTATTTATAAGTTGCTGTCATTGCTTTGCTTAGTCTAACTCACTTCAGAGGGTTTTTAATATTTCAGAAACAGACGAGACTAGCATTACTCAACCTGATTTGTAATTTTAGTCATATAAAATACTTCCTGCAAAACGGTGCCGCAAGATGGCTTCACGTGAAACACGTCTCTGTGCTAGAGAAGGAGCAGAGCCCCTGGAGGCTTGAACGCAGCAATCAAGAGCAGCCTGGCCCCATCCAGAGGGGCCTCAGTGGGCCTGCCACCAACCCAACCATACTGCCTTCTGCTGATGCATACCACCTGCCACCCTGTGTCAGGCACCGGGCCAAGCACTCGGCACACCCTGTCCCACAAAATCCTCCAACACTGCTGTTTCCTCCTTTCCAGAGAAAAGGAAACAGAAGTCCAAAGAGGTTCTATGAAATGTCAGAAGCCACTTGGGTGGTGCCACTGGAGACAGAATTGAATATAACTCTAATTTCGAACCCTCAGCTTTCCCTACTGCACATAGCCCCTGTGTACAGATAAGGAAACTCACAGAGCCCTTGAATGTTATGTAAATTTGCCCTAGCTCCAAAACCACTGAACCAACCCTGGCTCACAACAAATTCTTCCTGGTTTATAGCACAATCACCTTCACTTGCTGCAACAAAACCAAACACCCACTGCCATCCAGCCAATTCTGACTCACAGTGACCCCACAGACAGAGCAGAACTGCCCCATAGTTTCCAAGGAGCACCTGGCAAATTTGAACGGCTGACCTTCTGGCTGGCAGCCACAGCACTTACCACTACACCACTATGGTTTTCGCTTGCTGCACAGGCAGTCTTTAAATCACTGAAATGCTTTCAGCCTTTTCCTATTAATCTGTTGCTGTCCAAACCCCTGGTAGTGTAATGGTTAATTGCTATGGTTGCTAACCAAAAGGTTGTCAGTTCAAATCTACTAGGCACTCCTTGGAAATTCTATCAGACAGTTCTACTCTGTCCTATAGAGTCATCGACTTGATGGCAGTGCGGTTTTGGTTTTAGGTAACCTGTTGCCACGGAGTTGATTCCAACTCATAGTGACCCTGTAGAACAAGGCAGAATTCCCCTGTCACGGACTGAAATGTGTCCGCCCAAAAATGTGTGTAGTGATTTGGCTGGGCCATGATTTCCAGTGTTGTGTGATTGTCCTCCGTTTTGTGATTTTCCTATGCTGTAAATCCTAATCTCTGCCTGTAGTTAATAGCCTGTATTATGTTAAACATGATTGGTGTGGGACTGTAACGCCTTTTCTAAAGTCACCTCCCTGCTCCAATGGAAAGGGAGTTTCCCTGAAGTGTAGCTTGCACCACTTTCTGTTCTTTTATCCTACAAGAGATAAAAGAAAAGGGAAGCAAGCAGAGAACTGGGGGACCTCATACCATCAAGAAAGCAGCACTGAGAGTAGAGCTCATCTTTCAGACTGAGCTTCCTGTGCCAACACACTCTCAGATCAAAGGAAGACTGGTACAACACAAGGAACCTCCTCCAGAGTAAACAGACTTATAGCCTACAGACTACAGAATTCAGACTTGTAGCCTACAGCACTGAATAAACTTTTCTTTGTTAATGCCATCTGCTTGCGGTATTTCTGGTAGAGTAGCACCAGGTGACTAAGACATGCCCAATAGGGTTTCCAAGGAGCAGCTGGTAGAATCAAACTTGCAAGCTTCTGGTTAACAGTCAAACATTTAACAATGGTTTCACCAGGGCCCTCCCATACTAACCTCAGTCTACGTAAGAACTGTAGGCACCTTTTCCAACTTACCTGCAGTTTCAACTTAAAGACATGGTTAGGAATGGCTCTTATTCATTACCTGAAGACTGCCTGTAGCTAAGCCATATCTCTAGAAGGACATTCCAGGTGAAGGTGACAGTGAGAAGACAGTCCACTGTCAGGGACCTCAGAACAGTGTGCACTCAGACACCTGGGGATGCGTGACACACACAGTCAGGTGTGGAGGAGCCATTCTCTTCCCCTAAAGTTGGATTACAAAAGGAATTTAAGATTAAAAAATAAAGAAATAAGATGTAAACCTTTAGAAGTGCATGATAGGACTCCGAGAGATACATGGCTCACCCATGTCTTTTGGTGGGATGATCTTTAAGAGGTGTGCCAGGGTATCCACTTTTCCTGGACTGAATTGTGTACCCCCACAAATGTGTATCAGTTGGGTCAGCCATGAGTCCCAATATGGTGTGATGTCTCCTGTGTGTCATGAAAGCTACCTCTAGGATGGCAATAAAGAGACACTGGGAGGCAGCAGCATTGGTGAGGCAGGACTCAATCTACAAGTTTGGATTGTGTTAAGGTCATCTCTTCAGAGACAGAAGGAAAGCGAAGCGAGCAGTGTTGGGAACTTCATGCCACTGAGAAAGCAGCACCGAGAGCAGAGCACATCCTTTGGCACCTGAGATTTCTGCACCAAGATGCTCTCATATTAAATTTGGACTCTCAGCCTACTGGAATGTGATGAAATTTCTCGTTTTCAAGCCATTGGCTTGTGGTATTCCTGTTAAAGCAGCGCTAGTTGACTAAGACACCGCCTCCACTGCTTCCTGCCACCTGACTTGAACACCACCTGTCTCGAGGTCTCCAAACACATCCCGGGTGGCCCTCTCTCCTGACTCCCAGGCTGAGCAATCTGTAGGGCCTGTGGTTCTGGTAACAAAGGCCAGGGTTTTTGTGGCAGTGACATGGTTTATAGAAACACCATATTAAATTCTCACTCCTGCAGTCCACTGCAGAGGCTGGGAAGCTGATGCTCTTAAAGCTATAAAGGGCTTTGTTGCCTTCTTAATCAACTCAGAACTCATCTTTTTTGGTTACATCTCATTTTTCTGCAGGAAAAAAAATCACTATTCTGTTTAAAAGATGTCACTGATACATTCTATAAAGAAACAAGTGGTGAAAGGTTCTTTCCCAGTGCCTTAAAGGTTAATTTAATTTAATATTATCTCTAAACATATTTTGAGCACCTCCCTATTGGATCCGACTCGACGGCACTTGGCTTGGCTATAAGAATATTTTAAGTCATATTTAATCCATCACGTCTGACAGTGCCATTTTCTCTTTTCTTCAGTTGTAAAATTACAATGATAATGTCAACATCAGTGAGTTACACTAGCTTGACTACTAACCAAAAAAATCAATAGTTCAAATCCACCAGCTGGTCCTAGGGCTATGTCCTCTGCCCTATGGGTTCACTATGAGTCAGAATCAACTCATGGTAACAGGTCATGGGTGAGGCACATTACAGTGATGACCTCAATCTTGACAATCATCCTATAAACAGGTATTATTCATCTTATCCCCATTTCACTGACCTGAGGCTGGAAAAGATGACCAGTGACAACCACATAATTTATGGATGTAGAATTACATGTTTTTTTTAAATAAATGAAAAGGTATAGTAAAAAGAAAGAGAGAGAGAGGAAGGAAAGAAGGAGGAAAGGAATAAACGAATGAACAAACTGAGGCTTAAAGAGGCTAAGTGGTAACAGGTGAAGGAACTGAATCACGATGGCATTGTCAGGATTGAACTAAATGGCACAGCCCGACCAGAGAAACTGGCAAATGTCAGGGTGAGCTTTGGGGTTATTCCTAGGGTTGGAGGGCTCCCATGGGACCGGCAGAGCTGGAGCAGTGCCTTGTGTCCTGCCTGCTTCAAAGCTGGGCAGTACCTCACCTCTGTGGCCCTGGACACTGTAGCCGCTCCTTCCCCAAGTACCTCAAGTCTCAGGGAAACCTGGCTACCAGCACCACGGTGATAATGCCTCTGCCTCATAGCTGAACCAAGAAGTGACAGAAGGAGCTGGTGGCCCAGGAACCTTGGCCAGTTCTTCTGAAGCACATCCCTTTACTCCACGACCTCCAAAGAGATCCAGCCCCGCTCAGCACCATCCCACTCACACCTGTAGGCCCTAAGAGACTCTTGGACACAACAGGGAAGGGGGAAGACCTTTGAAAGTCAATGGCCTTGATTTGGGGACAGCCCACAGACTGGGGTCCAGGGCCCTGCACTAGTATTGCATTCTGAATTTATTTAGGGGAACACCTTATTAAACTGTAGATCCACAGACAAGGGCATCTGGTGGCTGCCTTCAGAGACCGGTCTATTGTCACTTTTCAAGGACTGTCACCAGCAGCAACCTGGAAATGCCCTTCATTCCGATCTTGTTCTTCCCCACCCCCATCCATTATAACCTGTTTCTACTACATTTCATTTAATTTTTAAAGGTTGCACCAGGCCCAGGAAAAGGACAAGCAGCTGAGAACTGGTTGGCTAAGTAATCCTCCATTCCTGAAGCTCAGCGCTCCTCTTTGCTGCCTGTCTGGGTCATCTCCCACGGCTCCTGGGTAGGCCCTGATGTGGTGTCGGATAAATATCCAGTTCTTTCGGAGTGCGCTTAGTGGGGAGGGCAGGAGGTACCCGTGAGTTCATTCCCTGTCTCTCCTCATCTCCAGGGAATGTGTGTTAATAATTTGTGACGACAATGCCTTTGTCACTCCCCAACTGAACCTCTGGAACCACCAAGGCCTTGAAAGCAAAGCCATTGCTGTCAAGTTGATTCTGACTCATAATGACCCCGTAGGACAGATGAGAACTGCGCATAAGGTTTCCAAGGTTGTCGTCTCTACAGAAGCCAACTCTCACTGTCATGTCTTTCTCCTGCCAAGCGGCCAGTGGCTTTGAACACCCAGTCTTTGAGTTAATGATGGAGTGCTTAACCAGTGCACCACTGGGGCTCCTCAACAAGGCCATTGAGTGGCTCAACCACAGCTGGCCATCTCTTCAACTCTGACCAAGAAATAATTGACCACTGAGAAGTTTGTCTTCTGGGTTTCCAGCCTCCACACCTCTCGTTGTTGTCCTCTGCCCCTTTTGGTGACTTCCTGCCTTTTACATCTCCCATTTCAAAGCTGGAAATATAGTTGCTGTCATCTTTTCCAGTATGACACTGGACTACCCCCTCCCAGGCATCTGCATTTTAATCATGCCCCTCTCACTGTGAAATGAAAGACCTCGTCCCAGCTATAGGGCTGTCAGGAGACGCTGGGTTGGAGGGAGGGTGTCTGCAGTGATTCAGAGGGGAGGCGTCTTTTATCCCTGAAGTCACAGAGTTCAGCCCCAAGCTCACTGACCCTGAAGGACAATCTGCTTCAGTCCATTTATGGAGTTGGGCTAGGAGGAAGAGTAGAGCAGAACTGGGCTGCAGTGAACGGTACAGCTGACCAACCTTCCCTCTTCCGGTCCTTCTCTCTTTCTTTCCTTGGCTATAAGCCCCCCTTTACCATTCCTCCAGGCCCCAGTCACCAGTCACCCAGAGGCTGGGGCTCCAGCGTATCTTCTCTCCCTCATGTGACCCTAAAGATTCTGCAGTCCCTGAGCACAAAGTGTCAACTGTGCAAGGTTCCTAGTCCTCAGGTCACACCATAGAGGCTGAGGGCAGTGGCTGTGACTTAAGAACCTGGAACAGGGAGAGGGAAGGAGACTGGAGCACAGAATGGGAGGTGGCATGGACAGAGGCAGAATCTTCAACTCTGGGGCCTCCAGAAACTTGTGAAAAGGTGAGCACTCATCTCTTTTGACTTAGATGGTAAAACCAGAGAACTAACACTGCCAGAAGAGAAAAGCTCCAGGTAACTCAGCCAGTTTGACAAGTGGTAGAACCTGGATTGATCCAAGATGCATCCAACTCCAAAACAATAGCTCTGGTCAACGGGCAAGCCAGCTCCCACGTCAGGGCTCCAGAGACAGGCACGTCTGAATACACATTAGACACTTCCATGTCTTTTTCACTCTAGCTGCTGGTTGAATGCGTGAGGGAATCAAAACCAACCTGCCAGTTGAGCAGCCTGCCTTCCTACATAGTTGAGTAGCTGGCCACGCAGTGAGCCGCAGAAGGTTCCCTTGCTACACCAGAGGAGAACAGACTTTGCAGTTTCCCCTTGGGCACATTCTCTGACTGGTTCCCACTTGTCAACATTTCACCATGGGCAGGTTCTCTGACCAGTTCCCACACATTTCACCGCAGGCATGTTCTCTAACCCATTCCCATACAACATTTCACTGTGGGCATGTTCTCTGATTCCCACGCGACATTTCGCCATGGGCACATTCTGACTGATTCCCACGTGACATTTCACTGTGGGCATCAGCACATTCGCCGACGGATTCCCACGTGACATTTCACCCTAAGCATGTGTTTCAGAGGTAGACTGTTGTTGAGTGCAGCAGAGTCTATTTTCAACTCATAGCGACCCCCTGTGACAAAATATAACTGTCTCAAAGGGTTTCCATAGGGTGGCTGTGAGTAGGGATTGACGCCACAGGAACGGGCTGGTTTGGGTTTGGGTTTTGTTGTTGCAGGGTGTCCAAGCCTGTAATCTTTATGGGAGTATATTATCACATCTTTTTTTCGTGGAGCTGCTGGGTGGGTTCAGAAGCACCAACCTTCCTGTTAGCGGATCAGAGCTTAACCACTGCACCACCAGAGATCCTTCTTCAGGGAACAGCAACGTCTTTATTTTCTATCTTTTTACTTTTAAGGTGATACAATGTTATGTGTCCCGAGGGGAGGCAGTGAGGCACAAGCCCAGTGACCCAAGAACACTGTCTTTCCCTTTCTTGCTCAGGACACTTCCCCAGCAAAGCTCTCTGGAGGGCCAGCAGGCACAGACTTGGGAGCACACACTCACACACATACATACTAGCGCACGCTCTTGGCCCCATACCAAACCCCCGGGCTCTCATGTTCACAGGTTTGAGCCTGTGCCTGTGGAGGCCCCAGGCAGCTCTTTTCTGCTGGGGCAGGAGCTTCCTTTCATACTTTCTGTTCAAATACAGAAATCAGTTTCCTTTTTCCAAAGGCTCTAAGCAGCTGCACCCCGCTCCTTGTCTTTCCCAGGCTAGCGGCCAGAGTCTTGGTGTCTCTGAAGGCGGAGAGAAGCATCTGAGTTTCCAGCAAGCTCCGGATTCCCAGCACCCAGCAAATCCTCCCGCGCTGCCACCCCGGGACTGGCAGCTGGGCTCTGAGAGCATCCACCTCTATTTCTAGGAAGGGGACGCTGAAGAGGGTGAGCATATACCTGAGCTGATGGCAAGCCCTGTGGTCCCGGGACAGTGCTGCAGCTCTGGCTTTGGTCTTCACAGCGTTCTGTAGCCCCCCTCCTCGCCATCACTTCTGCTGGGACCCTACTAGGGACATGGAGTACGTTTGGGGTGAAGGGGGAGAGGGCTGGCAATTTGCCTGAGCTTTAATCCTCACAGTCATACTGGGAGATGAAGGGAAGACTCCTGCCCTGTTTTACACTTAAGGAAACCAAGGTTCAGACAGTTAAAGAAGCTGCCTGAGGTTCATACAGCCAGCTGGTAAAATAGCTCTGACCCATCAAGGTCATCTATCTCCAAAACCTAGGCTCTTTCCTTTAACACCACTGAGAGATTGCCTTCCAACTTGAATGCTGAAGAATATAACAGAAAATCTCTAAAGTTCTCCTACCTGATCTTCACCAAGTTTACCAAGTTCTCTAAGACACCAAGAGGGCAGATTTGTTTGATAAAGTTAACTGTAGGAAACCCTGGTGGCATGGTGGGTTAAGTGCTATGTCTGCTAACCCAAAGGCTGGCAGTTCAGATCCAGCAGGCACTCCTTGGAAATTCTCTGGGGCAGTTCTACCCTGACTTACAGGGTCACTATGAGTCCGACACGACTCAACGACAGTGGGTTTGGGTTTTTTTGGTTTTTTCATATTTCTGTAGTATGTTCAGTTTTCCAAACAATTTTGCATATGTTATGTTTGGGAATGCTGATGGTGTAATGGTTAAGTGCTACATCTCCTCACCAAAAGGTCAGCAGTTTGAATCTACCAGGTGCTCCTTGGAAACTCTATGGGGCGGTTCTACTCAGTCCTATAGGATTGCTGTAAGTTGGAATCGACTCAACAGAAGTTGGTTTGGTTGCGTTGGATCTTATGTTTATGAGAACAATCCCCTGGGATAGACCAGATTTCACTGAACTCTTTTTCTTTTCAATAAAGGCCACTGGACCAATATAAAACTAAATGTGATTTCTTGTAAGAACTTGTAGTAATAAATTTGCAAATAAAAAAAAAATGTGCCCGTTGTTTTGGTAGCACAATAAAGACATTTTCTGTAACTTGCACTCTGCCAGAGAAGGGCCCCAGGAAAGGGCAGGTAAGAAAGGAGAGATGCACACACCCGTCCTACCAGTGAGCTGCCATTCACCACCCTTGTGCTGCAAACTGAGTAAGGAGCCGGGTCAGTGGTGAGGCAGGAGGGCCTGGACATGGTGGCAAATCTGTGCTCTGGAGTCACTCAAAATCCCTTTCTCTGCACCTTTCTAGCTCTGTGACCTCGGGCCAGTTATTTAATTGCTCTCAGATCTCCCTCTTCCCATCTATAAAATGGGGCTTAGCGTTGCCTGGTTTGCAGGATTGTAATAAGGACTCATCAACTCATCCAATAAATACTATTTCACATCTATGGGGTGTCAGGCAGAGTCCCTAGTACAAGTAGTACAAGTGGTAATGTGCTCGGCTGCTAACAGAGCAGTGAGCAGTGCAAGTCTACCTGGAGACATTTTGGAAGAAAGATGTATGGTGAGCTGCTGTTCCTTCCCTTCTATTATATACTATCAAATCAGCTGTTGAAAACCCTAGGGAGCAGAGTTCTACTCTGACATACAAGTGATTGCCAGGACTCCAAGGCAACAACTGGTTTGCCTCTTGTGGTTTGGCGTGCCAGGCACTCTTCTGTTCTGCAAACACAACGGCAAAACAGAGCAGCAGGGTCCCTGCTCTTAGAGAACTTACTCTTTAACACAGGGAAGAAGAATGAGATAACAAGCAATAGCATCGTTCCAGGTAACACTATGCACTATGAAGAAAAATGAACAAATAATGGGACAGAATGACTTGGAGTGGAAAGGGCATCCCTTCCGAGCAGGTCCGAGAAGTCTTCTCTGAGCAAGTGGCATGTGGGTGGAGACAAACAAAAAAGACGCATTTATGTGGCAGGTCATTGAGACCTGAATAATGTCACATGCAAAAGGCCCTAATCAGGGGACAAGGTGGGTGTGATTGAGGACAGTCACAGAGGCCAGTAGGAAGAAAGCTGTGTGACAAAGGGGACAGTGATAGGCACCCAGCAAATGCTCAGTCACCCACGGAGATTGTTACTGCTGATAAAAGAGTCAACTGAAAGCACACACACTAACATTCTAGAAGGTGGCAGAGTCCAATAACAATATTTGACATCCAATCCTGTCAAACTCATTATGAGACTATAAAATAACCTCAAGTGCCATGTGCAGGAATGACAAAAACTAATAGGGAATGTAACAAAGCCGAAGATATAGACGATGCTTAATATTTAAACCCTACTAGGAAGACAGGACCAAAACGCAACCCCTGCCTCCAGCCTGGTGTACCTTGCACCTCACCTCCAACATAAAAACAGTCATGAGCACAATCACGTGTATGCACACACCTGCCCTCCAGCCCAGAAGTACAAGTGGAAAGAAGAGGAGTTGGTGGCTGACCTCCTTGCCTTGTCACCAAATGCCACGCAGGACTGTCACCTTCAGGCAGGTATGGGGAGAGCTGTTTATAAAAGGAAGCCCCTCTGGATGCCTTAGCCGTCACAACCAAGATCAAATCACATTCAAGGTTAAGGAAACAGAAAAAGACAACTGCCAGACCCTGAAGGCACTCCTAAAGCTAGGACGGGCCATGCAACTTGTGTGGCTCTGGCCACATAAGCTGCATGGCCTAGTCCCAAATGAAAATACAGGTCCCCTTGTTTGAAATGATGGTGCATTTCAAGGCAACAACAGCAGAGTGTTAAACCGAGCATAAAACTAAACCACAGCTATTCCTAGTGAGTCAATCCTGACTTGTGTGGTCCCATATGCTACAGAGTGGAACTGCTCTAGAGGGTTTTCTTGGCTACAAAATTACGGACGCAGATCACCAGGTCTTTCTCTCGTGGTACCGCTGGGTAGATTCAAACTGCCAACCTTAAGGCTAGCAGATGAGCACCACCCAGATTCCATAAACCAAGCGTAGGATGCTTCTAAGTACAGGGTCCTATGTGACTGCACAAGAGAGACAAAGTCTTTAAAACACAGCCCTGATGAAATGGAAGGGAGCCGGAAGTCTGTGTTCATGTCCCCACTTCTGCCACCCAATAGCTGTGTGAACTTGGGAATGTAGCCTCACCATCCTGGGCCTTGGCTTCCTTGTCCAGAAAAATGGGGAGCCCCACCCACGCGGCTGCTGGCCTCCTGAGTTTGTTGTGGGAGATCAAATGAGATAATGAAGGTGGAAGCGTGGGGAATGGTGAGGCGCTCCACAAATATAGGGATTACTATTATTCACCGAGACCTGGCAGAGCGCTCAGATTTCTGAAGAACACTGACGTTCCCCCGCAATTAAGTCAAATTAACATAATTCCAACAAAACATCTAATTTTAGCTATGTGTAACAATTCCCCCTCAACAGAACAGACACGGCTGCCTCTCATTTGAGGCGTGCGATGCCAGAGAGCTGCAGAAAAGGAAACCAAGCCATCCTGACACAAGCCTTTTACCCAGGCAGACACCAGATTGCTTCTGTTTTCACAGCTGAGAGACGTGCTCCTGGGTGGCTTAGACTGCCTCCAGAGCTGAGCCATCCTGCTGGCCCAGCCCCTCAGAACTTCCCCAGCAACTGAGGAGCACCCAGCAACCAGAGCAGCCCCCCAAGGGCCCAAGACACAGCAAGAGCCACCATAGGGAATTGGAGGCCCTGAGGAAACCTCAGTTTTTCTGTCTGTGAAATAGAGCAATATTGCCGGCTGTGCCTCCCTCCTTCAAAATATCCTTTAAAGATCAAAGGAGGCAAAGTTATTATTCTATGTGCCTGTGTTTAATGCAAATGAGCAGACTTATTCATTCAACCAACAGTTCTAAGGATGCAGAGATGACCAAGGCACAGCCTCTCTGTATGATCCAACAAGGAAAGCAGGCATTTAACCCAGGGGCTGGTAAATGACACCCAATAGCCAGAGCTGGCCCACCATCAGTTTTTTTACAGTCTGAGCATTAAGAATGGTTTTTATATTTTTAAATGGTTGGGAAAAAAAAGAAGGCTAACACTGTGAAAATGTTTTGAAAGTCAACGTTCAGTGTCCCTAACTAAGCTTTTATTGGACTAGCGCCATGCTCCTTTTTTGTGTATCATCAGCTATGGCTGCTTTTGCACCACGACGGCACAGCTGAGTTACTTGCAACAGAACCTAAAATATTTACTACCTGGCCCTTTACAGGGAATGCTTGCCAACTCCTAATTTAAACAAACAAAACAATGTGTGCTTTATTGGAAAGATCTGCAATACAGATTGAACACAAAAGTGAGAGCAATTATTTCTCTTGATAAAGTCAAGTAAGGCTTCATGTAAGAAGTGATCTTTTTTTCCCCTGGGCTTTGAAAGACAAAGAGGAGTTCATTGGGCAGTCAAGGCAGATGCGTATGGCATCGCAGACAATATTCCAGTATGGATAAAGCAAATGACCCAGCCCACATTTAAAGGAAAAGAAGGAGAGAAGATAGGGCTGAAAAGATAAGCTAACATGAGGCTTGTAAAGTATAGTGTACCTGAAAAGGACTTTCTCTGCCTCCCTCTTTCCCCCCAAGGACAAAGAGCAATACAAAAGTAGACAATGCAAGGGGTAGGTTAGGCTTGACATCCAACAGCACTCAAAGACTTAAGTCCAGTCCCCTGCTCATCTGTGAGACTTGGCACAGCTACTCCCTGCATCCCGGGCCTCAGTTTCCTCATCTGTACAAAGAGAGAAAGTTAGAACTGATGAACTGCAACGTGCCTTCCACGCTGACACCTTGGAGCACTGCATATGTGCCAGATGCCAGAAACACACAGTGAACTGAATATCTGCCCAACCGTGGAGGTGACAGCAAAAAATAAACAAAATAGACAGTCACCATTAAGGTGGCAACCACGTGTGTGTCAGAGTCAACCTGTCCCTCACAGGGTTTTCAGTGGCTGATCTTTGGGAAGTAGTAGGAATTACTTCTCAGATAGCCTCTGGGTGGACTCAGACCTCCAGACTTTTAATGAGTACTGAGTATGTTAACCCTTTGCACCACCCAGGGACTATGGGTGGCAGCCTATGGCCCCTGGGCATGCCCAGAGCTCCAAGTGGCCCCCAAAAGCACTAATTAGGGCAGTGGGATGAGGAGGAGCTTGGAAGAATTGATTCAGAGTATCTTCACCAGCCCCAGAGAGCGTGTGGACTGCCCACCTCAAACTCCACCTTCCTGGCAGCCTCCTGCCCAGCAGAGGCACTGGTAGGTCCTGAATTATTTAGTGTCCTGCACCAGCAATGCAGATGGGCACAGCTCTTTTCTGTAGGCTCCACACTTTAGTGCCTTCCCTTGGTAAGGCTCTTTCTACGTGGGTCAAAAGAACCACAGTCCCACTTTCCCTCTCAGAGATCCTTCCCACTGTCATGGACTCAGTCACTGATTACAAGCGCTGGAGTTTCTCTCCAGAGCACAGAACTGTGGAGCCTGGAAACCTGGTTCTAGCACTCGCCTGACCAATAAAAAGAATCCTGTGATTGAGACAAGTCATTTCCTTTCTCCAGGCCTCAGTTTCCCCACAAGGGACACAGAGTGAGAGATCTCTGAGATTGCTTCCAAGATGCTATACCTTCAAGCCTAGTCCAGGACCCTCATTCTACAGGTGAGAAAGCAGAGACCCAGAGACATGCTTTCCCCAAGGTCACCCAGTCACCCTGTGACGGGTAGATTTGGGACCAGCTCTAGAGTTGCTGTGAGTCAGACCCAACTCAGCAGCAATGGGTTTGGGTTTCGATCCTCCATTGCTGGTGTTCCGTCTCCAAGACACTGGTGGTGCACCATGGGAGCATCTATATCAGATGCTGGTTTGTTGTGGGGGAACACCTCTTCTCCCTACTTGGCAGGAAGTCTCATTCGGGGTGGGAATGGTATCTTGTCTTATGGAGCCAAGGGGACAGAGGTACAGAATTCTCACTCAGCCCTTCCTGTTATTTCTCTTTTCTGACTTCCATGTACTTCAGCTGTTTATGTCCTTCACCAGCTGGGGTCAAGTTGATCTGACTCATGGTGGCCCCACATGTGTCATAGTTGAACTGCGCTCCATAGGGTTATCAACGGCTGATTTTTCAGAAGTAGATCACCAGGTCTTTCTCCCAAAGCACCTCTGGGTGGACTCAAACTTCCAACCTTTCTGTTAGAAGCCCAGCTCATGAATCGTTTGCATCACCTAAGGACTCCTCATTTTGTTTCACCTGCACAACAGCCCTTGAGGGAGTGAGGCAAGGTATGAACAGAAACAAACTTCAGCTTGGCACAGATGACATCTATGACCCTGGGCCAGTTATTTAATTTCCTCAGCCTCCTGAGGAAACCGTGGTGGCATAATAGTTCAGTTCTACAGCTGCTAACCAAAAAGTCAGCAGTTCAAATCCACCAGGCATTCCTTGGAAACTCTATAGCGCAGTTCTACTCTGACCTATAGGGTCACTATGAGTTGGAACCAACTCAGTGGCACTGGATTTTTTTTAAGCCTTCTGAGGAAACCTTGGTGGTGTAGTGATTAAGCGCTGTGGCTGCTAACCAAAAGATCAACAATTCAAACTTACCAGGTGCTCCTTAGAAAGTCTATAGGATTGATATGAGTCAGAATCAAGTTAGCAGCAATGGGTTTGGTATTTTTATATGGTTTCAGCCTCCAGAGCCTCCTAAGGAAGGTTATATAACTTGTCCAAGATTATACATCTGATCAGTGCCCAGGAGCCCTGGTAGTGAAATGCTAAGTGCTTGGCAGCTAACTGAAAGGTCAGCAGTTTGCACTCACCAACCAGCTAGTTGCTTCTCAGTAGAAAAGACCTGGTGATCTGCTCACGGAAAGATTACCGCCTAGGAAATCCTTTGGGGCAGCTCTACTCTGTCATGACAGTGGAGCTATAAATCAGAATCCACGCCATAGCCATAACAAGCCTCCTAAAGTCCTCACCTGTAAAACGGGGCTGTTCACACCCAGAGGGGAGGGTGGTCATCATGAGAACTAAGTGGGCTCCAGTGTAAATAAAGTGCTTGTCGGAGGTGCTCTTCCCCACCCCCTCTCATGGAAAGAACATCAGCCCCAGAAAGCTGTTTCCCTGTTGACAGCAGGCTAGACAGCTGACAGACAAAAACAGAAAATGACAAGAATTTTGATCTGCAAACAGCCTACCTCTGTAGTACTTGCTTGTTATAAA
Source organism: Heterohyrax brucei (assembly GCA_028571685.1). Classification (NCBI taxonomy): domain Eukaryota; kingdom Metazoa; phylum Chordata; class Mammalia; order Hyracoidea; family Procaviidae; genus Heterohyrax; species Heterohyrax brucei. Next base: position 62,040,544 of record CM053160.1, on the reverse strand, counting down.
CCAGGCTTTTTGAGAGAGAGCATCCAAGGCTTCACCTCCAGCTCAGCAGCCACTCACTAGTGGCTGAAAGGCACTTAATCTTCCTCAGCCTCTTTTCCTCCCAAGTGAAATGCGAAGACTTATACCTGCTTCACCACAGGGTTGTGGGGAGGATTAAATGAGATAATGCACAGGAAAGCGCTTGGGGAGCCATCAGGCCCCATGTAAGGTAAGTGACTGTCATCACAACAATGTTTCACGGCTATAAACACCCACTGAAGCCTGACTGTCCAGGAGCTCATTGCCCAGAGATACAGTCACTGGGAAAAATAATTGCTATCGAGTTGCTTCTGACTCATGGAGACCCAATGTGTACACAACAAAACAGCTCCATAGGGTTTTCAATGGCTGTGACCTTTTGAAAGCAAATGGCCAGAGATACCTTTGGATTTGAACTGCCAACTCTTTAGTTAGTAGCCAAGTGCTTCACTCTTTCTACTACCCGAGGACTCCTGCAGCCACAAAGTGGGAGAAGGGAAGGCTGGGTACAAGATCTATTGCCACTGAGTCCATTCCAACTCATAGCAACCCAATGCGTTACAGAGTAGAATGAATCCACGGGGTTTTCATGGATATAATCTTGATGGAAAATATCATCTTGGTGCTAGAAATTACATCAGAGATTGATGATAGAATTTCACAATACCAACAACTTACTCATCACAAGTATCATTTTTCAACATAAGTAGCGTCTACACACATGAACTTCATGGGATAGAATACACAGGAATCAAATCAACTATATCTGTCAAAGGAGACAATGGAGAAGCTCAATATTATCAGTCAGAGCAAGGCCAGTGGCCCACTAGAAAACAGACCATCAATTGCTCAAATGCAAGTTCAAGTTGAAACCAAGGAAATTAAAACATGTCTGTGAGAGCCAAAGTACACCCTTGAATACATCCCACCTGAATTTAGAGACCATCTGAAGAATAGATTTGACTCATCAAAAACCATGAGTTGTGGTACAGCATTAAAGACTTCATACATGTAGAAAGCAAAATGCCCTTAAAAGACAGAAAAAGGAAAAAAAGACCAACACAGATGTTACAAGAGACTCTGAAATTCGCTGTTGAATGCAGGGAACTAAGATGAAATAAATGATGAAGTCAAAAAGCTGAACAGAAGATTTCAAAGGACAGATCAAGAACACACAGTGTTATAATGAAATATGCAAAGACTTGGAGTCAGAAAACCAAAAGGGAAGAATATGTTGGCATTCCTGAAGCTCACAGAACTGAAGAAGACATCCAAGCCTCAAGTTGCAGTATTGAAGGATTCTATGGGCAAAATATTGAATGATGCAGGAACCACCAAGACAAGAGGGAAGGAATTCAGAGTCACTGTATTAACAAGAATTTGGTGACATTCAATCATTTCAGGGGGCAGCATATGCTCAAGAACCACTGACACTGAATGAAGAAGTTGAAGCTGCATTGAAAGGCATCAGAGAAAAAGAAATCTCCAAGAATGGACAGGATTTATCAATTGAGAAGTTTCAACAAATGGATGCAGCCCTGAAGTGCTCAGTTATCTATGCCAAGAAATTTCGAAGATAGCTACCTAGCCACTGACTGGAAGAGATCAAAGTAAGTGCCCATTCCAAAGAAAGATGATCAAAGAGAACGCAGAAATTATCCAACAATATCCTTATCACACGCAACTAAAATTTTCCTGAAGATCCTTGAAAAGCGGTTGCAGCAGTATATAGCCAGAGAATTGCCAGAAATTCAACCCAGATCCAGAAGAGGATGTAGAATGTGGGATATCATTGCTGATGTCAGGTAGATCTTGGCTGAAAGCAATGAATACCAGAAAGATGTTTACCTGTGTGTTATTGAATACACAAATGCATTCAACTGTATGGATCATGACAAATTATGGATAACACTGCTAAGAATGAGAATTCCAGAACATTTTACTGTGCTCTTGAGGAACCTGTACATAGACCAAGAGGCAATTGTTGGAACAGATCATACAGATACTGCATAGTTTAAAGTCAGGAAACAGGCATGTCATAGCTGTATCCTTTGACCATACTTATTCAATTTGCATGCTGAGCAAATCATCTGAGTGGCTGGACTGTCTGAAGAAGAATTCAGCACCAGGATGGAGTAAAACTCACTAACAACCTGTGCTATGCCAACCTTGCTTGCTGAACAGGAAGAGGACGGAAGCACTTACAGGTGAAGATCAAAGACTACAGCCTTCAGTGTGAATGACACCTTCTCATAAAGAAAAATCTGCGTGACCAGACCAGTAAGCAGCATCATGACAAATGGAGAAGAGAGTGAAGTCTTCATGCATTTCGTTTTACTTGATTCACAGTTAACACCCATGGAGGAAGAGCCAAGAACTCAAACAATGTGCTGCACTGGGCAAACTGGCTGCAAAGGACCCCTTTAAAGTGCTGAAAAGCAAAGATACCAGCTTAAGGACTACAGTCTGCCTGACTCAAGCCATGATATTTTTTCTCAGTCTCCTCATATGCATGCAAAAGCCGGGCAATGAATAAGGAAGACTAGAGAAGAATTCATGCCTTTGAATTATGGTGTCGGCAAAGAATACTGAAGGCATTAATGCACTGCCAGAAGAATGAACAGATCTGTCTTGGAAGAAGTGCAACTAGAAGCATCTTAGAAGCATAGATGGAGAGACTTTGTCTTGTATACTTTATATATGTTATCAGAAGGGATGAGATTCTAGAGAAGGACATCAGTGCTTGGTGAAACAGCGAGTCAGTGAAGAAAGAGGAAAACCTTCACACAGATGGACTGGCAGAGTGTGTGCAACAACGGTGTCAAAAACAGCAACAACTGTAAAGATGACATAAGACCAGGAAGTATTTCATTGTGTTGTACAGAGTCACTGTAAGTTAGAACAGACTTGATGGCACCTAACAGTAACAACAATCTTTACAGAAGCAGACTGCCAGGCCTTTTCTCTACAGTACCACTGGGTAGATTCACATGCCAACCTTCAGGTTGTTGAGCACAAACCATTTGTACCACCCAGGGACCTTCAGCCACTGGAGAGGGCGCCCACCCAACAACAGTCTGGATGGAGCCATCGCCTTGCTGGGACCAACTCTTTGCCGGGACAGTGTATGCAACACTCTCCTTTCTCTCCCAGCCCCAGCTGAGCAGTCACTGGAGAAAATGTGAAAGGTTTTCAGCAGCTGGAGGCTTCCGTGAAAACCAGTGAGCCCTGCATTCCAGGGCGATGGCCATGGGGGTAGCCATCAAGATCTAAAAAGAATTTCAGTTGGGGGTGAATTAGAGTACTGAACTCTCCTGAAAAGACAGACTCCTTGGGAACTTGGTAAGTGTAAAGAAGCTGGGATTTGCCAAAAATATGCAATTAACTTGTACAAGACAAGACTAAAGAGCCAGGACTATCTGAAGAACCGCACCCTGTATCCCACAGATCATCAGCTGCTCACTGGGTTGTGAGTATTCTGAGTGTGCTTTCCAAGAAAACACAGGCAACAAGGTCTGCTTTATTCCCCCGCACTCCCTTGAAAGCAGCAGTAAGAGGCTCAGTTGCTCATGACCTTGACAGCTCCTCTGTGGGTGACAGACTCAGTCACCTTGCACTGAAAATAGAAGGCACTCCAGCTCTGCATTCCCCATTCACCTGAGGCAGGTACTCTCTGCCCTCTCCGAGGTTACTCTTTGTTACAGCACAGAAAGAGTCACCTCACTGGTCTCAGTGGGGTGTTCATGGAGTCACAGGGGTTCCTGATGACACAGCCTCAGAAAGTGGCAGATTCTTCAAAAACATACACCCAGGGACCAGATCTGCTAACCATGAACACCATACTTTTCAACATCCCCAAAGCACATGGTCCCTGGGCCCTGCCTCAACACACTTCCTCACCCTTATCTGCGTGCAGTAGTGTCAGCGTAGTGGAAAGGATCCTGGCATAGAGCATTAGTGAGCTGAACCTGAACCCCTGGCTGAGTGATCTTTTGCATTTCTGGTAATATTCGTATGCCTTACAATCTGATATCTTTGAGAGTTTGACCACAACACAGGACAGTGTCATCTATCCACCATATCCAGATTTCCCTTCATGCCAGGGGAAGCTAGGTGGCATCTGGGAACCACTGTGCCCCATGGCCCTCTAAATTCCTATCACTACAGAATTATGGGTACCTCAATCCCATTATACTTTGTTGTTACATGCTGTTGAGTCGGTCTGACTCATAGCAACTCTATAGGACAGAGTAGAACTGTCCCAAAGGGTTCCCAAGGAGTAGCTGGTGGATTTGAACTTTCAACTTTTTGGTTAACAGTGGAGCTCTTAACTAGTATGCCTTCAGGGCTCCTTATACTAGAGGTGGGGAGACTGAGGCTCTAAGACTTGTAATCACTGGCCCAAAGGGACACAAGGGACTTAAGAGGAGTAGTGTTAAACCTCAGCTTTCTGGAGCCCCGAAGCTCAATCTCTACATCCACAAGAGCGCTCACAAATCTGCAAATGTTGGGGGAGGGCATGGGAGGCGGGAGAGCCTCCTACAAGCCATTGTACTGAGATTCAATCAAATGAGAAAGTCAAGGCAGTCCATTGCTCTCATTTCCTGGCTGAGTCCCTAATCCTGTGTTCTTCTAAGACTTAATTAAAAGTGCCAGTTGCATTAAAAGGCCTGGGAAGCTCCCCGGACAAACATGCAGTGATGGACTGGGCAGCAATCCTGGAAACCGTGTCACCCAGCCTCGCCTCGGGGACAGCATCGTTCTACTGCAACTCTAACCTAGATTCCTGAAAGTTTCTGAGAAGAGGTGAAACTGGAGGAATTAGACTGAGCACAGAGAGATGGAGGCGCATGTGTAAGGTGTGGAGTAAGGTAACACAGTAGATTCTAGGAGCCAGGTCCTGGTGGCAGGGGTGATGAGAGAGGAGAGACCCACGCAGCAGGCAGATCATGAAGAACCTCAGCCTCCTACGCAGTGGGAAAGTTTCTATGTATCCAAAGTGTAGCAGGAAGTAACTGAAGCATTTTATAAAGAGAAGTGACAGCTATCAAATTTGTATTTGAAAAAAGTAACTCTGGCTGCAAGATTAAGAATGGGTGGGACTGGGAAGACAGACAAGGCCAGGGGAGTTTCTGGGCAAGAGCAGTGACAGAGGACAGTGACAGCAGAATGGGAAGAAGTGAATTAACATGAGAGATCCTTAGAAGTTCTTCCAGAAGAGTCCAACAACGGTATAGCATTTATCTTGGTACAGAATCATTATGAGGTTTTTATCCCCCTTCTGCCTCTTTTAAGACTTGTAGCATGTGAGGTGAGTATTGGCATCTGGGTTTAAAGGGCTGAGATCCAACCACACTATCCCTACTCCAGGAGTCCTTCAAATGCAAAGATCTACTCAGGTTCTACTCAACAGGCTGTAACATACGTGACAAGCAAGAGGACACATTTAAAATACAGACAAACTGTTGGACTTAAACACATCTGCTCACAATTTTCACAGCCGTACCATCACGCCCAAGACATTACTCAGCATCAGTCCAAGGTCCCAGGTCCCTCCCACTGTGTGTGCTGTAGCGGGCTTACACAAGAGAAGATTTGCTGACAAATACCTGCCTAAGGCATCACAAGGCAGGGCCAGCTACAGAAGGGACCACTAGCAACCTGTGAGCTACAATCAGTAGGGTGGCTTTCTCATTTCCAGGTGGTTATCAATGATTGACACCAGAGCAGCTCTTTCCAGTAACATTTACACAAATTTGCCAAATTTCCGAGCCAAAGGAGAATCCAATGTCTCTATAAATTCAGTACAACACTCTGTACATTTCAGATTTTGCAGCTTTTCTGACTTGGGTGGTTTCCGATTCTTCACTTTAATTGGAGTTTTAGGTCAGTTTCACATTTCTCCAAAGTCTTTCCTAATGCATTTAAGAAATTGGCAGTAATACAAAATGAGTACTACCAACCTTGGAAATTTAACTTTCATGGCCATCTCTGGAAAGGATATTGCTGTGTTTAAATTTTATAAAACAGGCCAGAGCTGCTAAGTCCTATACAGGTTGAAATCTTCATTTATTTATCTGTTCAGTGTTCCAGGTACAGATGTGTGTTTCTCTCCACACCAGCTCTATTTTCCATAGCCCATGATACTTGTGGCTTGGCATTTACTGATTGCTTGGAGGTGGGAAATGTGTACAGGTGGGAATTGAGGTACTGGACCAGGCATTTATCGCATGCTTCCTATATTCCAGATGCTTCCATATATCAACTCATTCAGTCTTTCAAATAAAACCGTGTGGTCAATTGGTACAGATCATTCTGCCTATCTTCTTTCTGCTCTCATTGTTAACTGCTACTGAGTCGCACCCTGACCCTTGGTGACCCCGTGCCCTGCACAATAAAATACTGCCCAGCTCTGTGTTATGCCATGATTAGCTGTAGATGAGGGTTTTCACTGCCTGATTTTCTGAAGTAGATTTCCAGACCCTCCTTCCTAGTCTGTCTTAGTTTAGAAGCACCCTAAAACCTATTCAGCATCAAAGCAACACCCAAGCTTCCGCTGACAGATGGGTGGTGGTTACACTTCAGGCATATCAGCTGGGAATCCAACCTGGATCTCTTGCATGGGAGGAGTAAATCCTACCATTAAACTGACTGTCCTCTTCCCCATCTTACATAGAGGGACAGGGAGACTCAAGGAGGCTAAGTAACTTGACCAACATCACACAGCTAACAAGAATCTAAGGAGGACACCAACCCAGTTGCATCAGACTCTATCCAACCCCAAAGTCCACATCTTTTTGTTGCTGCTTTAATGTGACAACCAAATGTGACCTCCTGATGCACGCTAAAATTCTTTTCATTTTCTGAATACCTCGGCCATGAGCATACAGCACAGCATGAAAATTTGAGGCAGGAGAACCTAACCTCATTTAGGACTTGGGGAAGACCTCCAGAGGAGGCAATGCATGCACTAAGTTCTGCCAGAGGAGTGTGTTAGTGCTTGAAGACAAAGATTCAACACACACGAAGATGTAAAGGCAAGAGGGAAAACATGTATCCAGAGTACCAGGAGAAGGTCAAGGTACAGTGAGTGAATGAAAGAAACGCAACCAAAAAGGCAGCTTTGGGCTGGACTGCAGGGTCCAGGAAGTCAGGGTAAGAAGTCTGAACTTGAGTCTAACAGCCATTAGGAAGCCATTGAAGGATGTGAAATTGGAAATGTCAAGATCTTATTTGCATCTTTGAAAGATGAGCTGCTGAGAGAAGTATTAGACCCAACAAAGACACACAAACACACACACACATTTTCAAGTTGGTTTACAATGGAGGGCTTCATGTGCCAAGACCCAACTGCCCAGGCTCTCAGGGACTGTGTTCCAGCTCCACTTTAAGTCAGTACATTCCATTACCTACTTGACTCTAATCCACATGACCTTGGAATTCTTTTCATGGATGTGTGATGTCATCCATCAATCTAGCTTTCACCTGCAGAAGACACTGAGGTCAAGAAGGCCTGGCTACCCTCCTTGACAAGCAAAGCCCCCTCAGTCCTTTTCTTTCTGTATACAAAGTAACATGTTGCCTTTTTAACTATTAAAAATGCAGACAAGAACTAAAAAAGGAAACTTATACACAAAGGCACAGATGAAAGACAGCCACTGCTAACAATGTCTGTGTGTTTCCGTTCCATTACAAGTTCCGCAGCCCCTCTGAGCCTCAGCTTCATGGTCTCTTGAGCTTATAGTCCATACACAAGTTTACACTCTATTTGAAGTCAACATTGCATCTTAAGCATATTTCTATGTATTATAAACTCTCTCAAGCATTGTTTTTAGTGAATGCATAACATTTCACTGCATGGATGATGGTGTCAATGTCACTTTTTTGAGAGCAATGAGCTTTCTTTCCCTGCAGGATCCAACCCCGAGAGTCCCTGGGTCCTTTGGCACCCTGTCAGTTATGCCATCGGCATATATAAAGCAAATAGTCAGAAGATCCAAACTCTGGGTCTTGCAGGCAAGCTCTGGCTTGAAATGCCCGTGCAGAGCCTGACTGATTCCCTGATACAGAAGAGCATTTTTTATTTGCCCTCTTCTGCACCAAGTGAGGAAACCCTGGTGGCATAGTGATTAAGAGCTATGGCTGCTAACCAAAAGGTCAGTAGTTTGAATCCACCAGCAGCTCCTTGGAAACTCTATGGAGTAGTTCTTCTCAGTCCTTTGGGGTTGCTATGACTTAGAGCTGACTCGACCACAATGGGTTTGGTGCTTGGTTTTAGACCAAGTGAGAGCCCCAGGATGCTATGTAACAGTATATTCCAAAAACAGACCTATGACTTTCTTCCTAACCGCTTTCCCATCCTCATCCTTAGCTCACTGAAAAGCACCACCAACTGCCCAGTTATCAAGTGAGAAATGAGGCCCTGCTGATGTTTAATCTTATGATTACACACACATACACATATATTTAATCTTATGACTGCACACACATACACATGTAGGTATAGAGGCATCTATGCATATATATGCATGGCTACACATCTGTGTATGTGTATGTGTGTATACGTGAAAATATGTTAACCTATGTCAAAATGAAACCTATGCCACCATCCTTGGCTGCTTGCTCTCCCTTCATTGCTCATAGAGCTCAATTTTCTCCACCACTTGAAGCTTCTCCAGTTTGTCCACTTGTCCATCTCCATTGCCACTCCAGCTGTCACTGGATTATCTTGCAGCACTTTGGATGACTTGTTTACCATAGAGTCATGCTCCCCAACCCATTTTCTGTACTAAAGGCAATGTAACCTTTCAAACTTCTGCCTTAAGTCCCTCGGGGCTTTCCCTGCCTTTAGAACCCCAACTAGACCCAGTCTCAGGCCTTCCCCAGCCTCTCCCTGCCCACCTCACCCTCTCTCTGCTCCCGTTATAGGGCCATCCATTACCAAGTCCTCTTCCCAGCCCTGTGCTTCCCACACTCCCCATGTGATATCCCTCTGCTGAGTGTCCCATCCTCCCTGTTCATGTGGCCAACTCCTAACTGTCCAGAAAGACACCCAGCCTCCATCTGCTCTGATCACTGGAAAGCCTCCCCAGACCCTTCTCCTTCTCTGGCTAAGTCCTGTGCCCCAGCCAGAAGGCTTGCTGTGCTGACTTCTGTCACAGGACTGGCCATACTGGGTTAAAGCCTTGGCTTGCCCACATCTTTGGGGGCGTTAGATAGAGAATGAATTATGCAGAGACATAAATCCTCTCCTACATCACCTCTGCCCTTCGTCTCCTAGCTTAGCCTCCTTTGGGTGGTGGTGTTAGGTGCTACTGAGTTAGACTCATGGCAACCCAGTGTACCAGATCAGACTGCTGAGATCCACAGGGCTTTCACTGCTTGAATGTTTGGAAGTAGATCACCAGGTTTTTCTTCCTAACCTGTCTTACTCTGGAAGTTCTGCAGAGACTCATTCAGCATCATGGCAACACGCAAGACTCTGCTGACAGATGGCTGATGACTGTTCTTCAGGGGCATTGACTGGGACTCAAACCCTGGACTCCAACACAGAAGGCGGGCATTCTACCACTGAGCCACAAGTGCCCACTGAGACTTACTCTATTCCACCTGGTTCTTGTCAGCCTGATGCACCAAAGGCTCACCAGTTTGGTCTCTATAAGCTGCACCTGCAGGGAACCCTCTACCTGGGCGGATACCTGGACCCCACCTGGAGTCAGCTTCGGCAGGTGTGAGGTGGGACAGCTTTCCTCCTCTCATCTCTTCCTGTGGCTTCAGGCTGCAGGACTGCCACTTCCATCTCAGAAGGGCTTTCAAGAGCCATTCCTCCTGCAAGTCCACTAAGCACCTCCTTTCCTTTTCCTGTAATGCTTCCTCTCACTCCACCTCTGCCTTCTCCACTTCGGCTTTAATGACGTCCCAGACCATCCAGTCTCCTGTCCCTGATGCCTCCCTGACTGCACTCCTTCTCATGGGCCCTTGAAAGCTTCCTAGAACACTTACCTTCTGAAGGACAGGAAATGAGGTCATGGGACTTGAAGGATGGATAGGAGAACTCTCAGGCTCACCTTTTATCCCTCCCACCTCTAACACTCTAAATACAGTCCAGCTCTTGGCAAGCACTTGCTATAGAGGCCCAGAGCCTCAAGGGTCCAGGAACTCCTCCAAGTATCCCACTTAAACATGAAAGTCCCAAGCGATGAGCAAGGACAGACAACAACGGCAGAAGCATTATCACCCTGTGTTTACATGTGTGAGCTCATTATTAAATGATAGTATAATAACTACTAAATAATGGATGATAATAAATAAGGAAGAATATCTGACAATTGTTTATAATTTAATTATGTGTAACCCTGAACGAATGAGGCAGGGAGTGGTTAAGTGATTAAGCATAGACAGAGAAATCTGTAAGACAGAAAGTCAAGGAGAGATAACCATTTGGAGACAGAGACTGCCAGAAACAAAGCAGGTGATCTCAATTTTCTTCTGCTCTTTCACCTGGCCAACTCTCTTAACAGAGGTGTCCAGACACATCAGTGCTTAGTCACCAGATCACTGTCTCTGGGGCTTTCAGAGGGCCCTAGAGAACCCCACGTTCCAAATGAAACTGGACACAGTTCTGTCCTGTGCCGGGATCACCTGTCTTCATTGTCTGCCTTGAGTTACTTTCCCATGGCCCCCTGCCTGCTTTTCCCATTCAGTTGTTAGTATTTTAAAGGAAGAAGAAAATATCCTCAGTGTGACTCCTCTCTGGGCCTAACACAGTCCTGAACATGGTGAGGGTATGACACATATCTAAGAAGGCCACCAGGTGTGGTGGTCTGTGACCCTGGATTTGCGCCCCAGCTCTGTGGCTGCCAAGCCTCTGGAAAAATAAGTGAGATAATGTGCATGCAGTGTGCACGAAACACTCTAGGCATCTCCTTTGATAAACACGGAAGGTGGTTTTGCAGCTATCACTACCAGTGATGATCCGAAAGGGATGAGAAAGTAACATGGTCTATTATCAATCACCTTAGCAGAAACTCGAAGGTGTTCTATTTGAGAGGAAGCAGCCAATCACATTGGAAGCAAGTGAGAAAAAGTTACTTCCTAAATGGACTGGCCATTAAATCCTCTTTCTTTTAGCTTTGAATGTTTATTTTGCTTTCTTGGAGAGTGTGTTATGCTGGATTCTCCTAAGAACCCCAGGTCTCCTCCAAGAAGTCTGGTCTAATAATGTCCACATGCTCCATTACCCATGATATCCCAGATTTACTGGCCACAGCTCTAAGGGGCATTCTCCTCAGAAAAATCAAGAATCATTTTTATGTTTCCCTTTCAGTATACAACTACAATCGCCATGGAGAACTATGCAAAATCTTGAAAATATCCAAGGCTATCTTAAAGTGGGAAACTCTGGTGGCGTAATGATTAAGAGTTATGGCTGCTAACCAAAAGGTGAGCAGTTTGAATCCACCAGGTGCTTCTTGGAAACCCTACAGGGAAGTTCTACTCTGTCCTGTAGAGTCACTAGAAGTTGGAATCTACTTGAAGGCGATGGGTTTGGTTGGGTTTTATCTCAAAGTTACAGATTAGGCTCATGTAGATATCTAGGTTGCTCTTCATTGGTAAACCTGGTCAAAACAGAAAATTCCTTTCTTTTCTGGAAGTGAAATGAAGATGTAATTTAAAGTATCCCTTTCTCACTTACCAGCACTGGAATTATAACATGCTTCCACGCCACCACTGAAAGCTAGCCATGAGCTTTGGGCATCAGATTTATTAGAAAGAATAACTTAATTAACAATCATTACATTATTAACTATAACTCCTTAAGTAAATGAGAGTTTTAAAATATACAAAGCACACTGTCAAGACTATTTCCTTTGATCATCATCCTTACTTGACAGATGAGCAAACTGAGGCTCAGAGAAATTCAGATGCTTATTCACACACATAAAGCTGACAAGAGCAAGAAATGAAACTGGAATCCAGGCATCTGACTCCTCTCCTAGTGCTGTGTAAGAGGTGGACTTCTGAACTACTCTTCAAGAACCAGAAATGGACACAGGGTGATTAGGAACCAAACCAAGCTTATTTGCCTTTTTTAAAACCAAACACATTAATGATAAGAGACTTGGCTCTAATCAAAATAACTCAAGAAAAAAAATTACACGTATGCATGTGTGTGTACAGACACACACACACACATTTACTTGGCTTCAATTCTTCCAAAATCAAATAGAAATGCAAGGGAAAAAAATCTGAGCTAGTTAAATATAGCTTCCCAATCAATTCAAGCCATAAATATTTATTGGGTGGTTTTATATAAAGACTTGGCCTGTGGATTCAAGGAGCTTACAGTTTAGTTGTTGTTGTTCACTGACACAAAACTTGCCCCCCAACTCATGGCAACCCACATACAACAAAACCAAACACCACCCAGTCCTGCATCCTTCCTATGACTGTCTTGGGATTGTTTTGACCCATGGGGAACCACTAGCCGATTTTCAGCAGTCATCACCAGGCCTTTCTTCCTACTCTGTCTTAGTCTGGAAGCTTCGCTGAAATCGGTGCAGCCTCCTAGCAACATACAAGCCTCCATTGATAGGCAGGTGGTGGCTGCTCACAAGTTTCCTTGGCCAGAAACCGAACCTGGGTTTCCTGCACAGAAGCCAGAATTCTACCACTGAACAGCCAATTCCCCCCCCTCCAATGTTGAAGAGATAAAACAAGAATACCCACACACACACTGGAACAAAGTAAAGCAGAATGCAGAGAAAAGTGATGGAGGAACCTTGAGAAAGGACAAGCGGCAATCCAGAAAAATTTCTTGAAGGAGCGTGTCTGAGACGGATTCTGACAGTGGAGGAGGAGGATACGGATGGTGGGAGTTCCTGTGCAAAGGCATGACAGAAGAAAAACATGAAAATAAGCTTGAGTATAGAAGAAGTGTCTCACACATGGTAGACACTCACTAGTGCTTATTCGTTTTTGTTGGAAGAAGGAGGAAGAGGACCTAGAGCGGAGTTTTAAAATGTATTGCCATACTAAAAGGACATAAGTAGAAAGATGAGCCTTTGGGGGGTGAGCAAGAGAATAGTAAGCCCTGGGGACTGGTTGTGGGCCCTTCCACAGGAGGTCAGTTATTTTAGGCTCTGAATTTCTGCTGTTGCCCCACCTATCCTGACAGGATAGCTATCAGCAGTGGATGAGACTCGAAGCATATAACGCTGGACATAACCAAAAGGAAGACATCTCTGCTGGCAAGACTGTGCTCCCCTGGTTCAGCTTATGGATGGGAATTCACCACAGTTAACAAGTCCCTGGGGAACATACAACCTTCTGCCCTCCCCCAACGCCCACCACCACCTCCACAGCTGGGAAGGAGGAGCTGGGTTGGAAGATGGATGCGAACAGGTTGGGAAAATTCCCCCACATGCAGCCACTGGCAGCACCTCCTAGAGCTGGAGAGCGGCAGGGTCTCTTCCAGTTTTTGAGATCCCCATTTTACTAAAATAAGAAGAAATGCCAAAGCAGGGTGACCAAAGTTGTGGTGTGCTTTAAAGGCTTGCAACTAATAAATTGGCACTTTTAGTGATTAACATGCATTGCAATGTAATTATGCTATTAAAAAACCAAATAGAGGCTTTATACAATAATACTGATTCATACTCCAATATATACTAGTGAGGTAGTTGAATGACAAGATTAAGGTTTAAAGAAGTGTGATGAATGTCATCCTTTTTGCAGCTGGTCAGTTTTTCTCTTAAGACTGCATGTAGAAACTCATTTGAGGATAACGTCAGATGTTTACATTTGAGGCTGGCTGCCAATGTGTCAAGATGCCAAGGTGACATGAATGGTTTGGGCTTGACTGATAATTGAAAGGTGGCTTCATGGAAGAAAGGCCTGGCAAGAAAACTCTATGAAGCCAAATTGACACAGAAAGTCACCATGAGTCAGAAGCAACTCAATGACAAGGCTTTTGATTTTGGCAAATTTATCATGGGCCAAAATGATTCTTCTGCTTAACTTTCCTCCCTCCTTATCTGTCTTGGAGATCTGATGGCGCAGTGATTAAGCATTCAGCTGCTAACCAAAAGGTTGGCAGTTTAAATCCACCAGCCACCTGTTGGAAATTTGATGGGGCAGTTCTACTCTGTCCTATAGGCTCACTGAGTTGTGATCAACTCCACTCCAACGTGTTTGGTTTGGGTTTTCCCTCTCATATCGACTCCCCTCACCACCACAACCCACTACTTCCCCTCTCCCCTGTAAAGAGAAGTACAGGTCCTCCTATGTTCCCCTGTGATTCCAGTTACTGCACCAACCAAAGCTGTGTCTGCAGTTCAGAAGCAGGACCTCCCCTGGTGGTGAGAGGAAAGCTGAGGTCTTCACTCCATGCTGCATCAGCTGAGAAGACCAAGAAAGCTGCCTGCACAGCAAAGGGACAACAACCACATTCTACACCCTGACTTCTTTTTTTCTGCATCCCTCCTCATCTCCACTTACAAATGATTGGTTACTTGGGGCCAACCTGTGCAAACCTCATTGTTGTTCCAAATGACTAAAACCATCTGACATCCAGTGACACTCTGCAAAATACTAACCCTGTGCACAGTGGTAGCAATCCCTGCACCAAAAGATTGAATGGCTGCACTGTCTGCCTGCAAATCTCTATCACATCTTTTGCAAATGATTCAAAAAGAGAGAGCTTCCCTGAGATACCTCCTAAAGAAAATCAGTGTAAGAGTGTCTTGTTCACCTGCACCCATATCTGTGACCAACTCTTAGTTTCATTCATTCATTCACTCATTCATCCATCCACTCCACCAACATTATTTCATGCCTATTGTGTGTCAGGTACTGGGTTAGGTATTGTGGATACAGCTATGGATAAGACATGATTTTTTTTTTTCATCAACATCAGGTGGATGGAAAGAGGGACAAAGAAGAAGCTTGATAAACAGTATCCCAGGGTATCTTCAAGTAGCAATAAGGTCAGGCTTAAGGTAGGGTTGAGATGCCTGTCCCCTTACTCTCCCTGTCTGTCCACAGGGCTCTTCTCTCCTCTTTTTTTAATTCTGCCCCTTCTTCCTCCTCATCCTTTCCCTGCCTCCCTTCTCTCCAATCTCCCCATCCTCTACTTCTAGCCTTCAGCTCTGGGAAATACATAAGCCACACAAATCCTTATACCCAAGCCTTCCTGGGCCCTAGAAAGACATCCCTCTCAATGCAAATACCTGCTTTCCACATACTTTGTCATTTATTTATTCTCATCCCACCTTCAGACACTCGGGGCCTTATCAGAAAATGTCACCAAGTGGTGAGTTTTGTTTTCTTTTTTTTTAAAAAAAAAAGGTCTGTAGCCCCAACAGTAAGCACCTGACAAACGTTTGTGTTACACAAACAGAGAGCTGAATGAAGCCCCAGAAGGACCCAGGCATTTTTAGAGCGCTGAGGTTTTAGCTCCGTTGCCTGTGTTGGGGTGGTTTCTAACTGTGTCAGTCGATGCATCACAACAGCAGCCTCCACCACCCCACACCCCACACCCCACACCCCAGTGCACAGCACCCCTTGGCAAGCACCTTCCCACACAAGATCATCATCTGTAAAAACTGCAACCATCGCTGAAGTTCCAACCGTGATTGCAGCTACAAACCAGAAAGGATGAGGTTCTGCTCTGTCAGTCCCCACTAAGTAGGTTACCCACGGGATCAACACCTCTCCCTTCCATCAATTCCAAATGCCCTTGATGCCGCTGTACATTCCCATCAATTACTAACCCCTTGAAATAAAAGGCCTGTTGGCATGTAGAAAGTTCTTGCTTCATTCCAACAGAAGTAAAGCAGGAGGGCTCCACAGCCTCCTTCTCATCTGGGGTGGCCAACTGGAAAGTCCTCAGCTGTTTGGTTTTAATGTGCTTGGCTTTCAACAACTGCTTCATTTGTGAAAAATGGGGCTTAGCCAGACCTCACCTTATATGAACCTTCAAGTGAGTCTCCCTCCCCACCTCCACTCCTGCCATCTGCTGAATCCAGCCCCTCCATGGGCTTCGTCTGTTTTCTCTATATGCTCCTTTCTGCACTGCTCAGTCTCCTTCACCTTTCCCTCTAGGGCTTTCCACCTTCTTCTGACTCTGTATTCTGCTACAAATGTTAACTGTATTCTCTCATATGGTTTTTGAGAGCATCGCAGTGGGGGGAATCACTGCATAATACAAATGCAGCATCCCTCACCCCAGCCCACCCCATATTCCCCCACACCCAAATAATCAGACTTGATGTCATCACTATCACTTGGTATCAGTAAGATTGCTTATTATTATTCTATCATTCATCACACTCCGGATAAGGTATAAAATAATGAAAACCTGTATGGAAGATTTTTGAGTGCTTGCTGACGCAGTATACTGTGACCAGTTAAGAAAACAAAAGAACAGAATTTGGGGTGGAGGAGGGAGAGATACATTGTCACCCAGCACTCAATGGAAAATAAAGTTTAGCAAGAACGGAAAGATCAAGAAACAAAGAAATAAAAGGAATACTGAGATTGACACTCTTAGATGTGTGTATTACACACAGTCAGGATTGGGAGTTATGTTAAAAGGAGTTCTACAGAATGGAAAGGAATCAACAAAAAGAAGAAGGGAGAGTCTTGACAACTGCTCAAAAATTATTTACAGTATCAGGAGCTCCAAGAAGGAAGCCCAGAGCAAGAAGTGGGATAAAAACATCGTGTGAGTAGTTTGGAGCGAATTGTCTTGGCTCCAAATGCCATAGGCAGAAATGGAAATATAGAGCACTCCTTCGTAACAAGAAGTTTACATCCACGCCAAGGAAGTGGCTGAGAACTGTCATGTGTACCCAGACTTCCCCCTGCCTGGCTCACAAGATGGGCTCAGGATTTCAATCTCCAGCAGATGGACCTGGTGAAATTCTTTTTCTAAGCGTCACCCACCCAAACTCTGATTTGCCACAGGTTTGCAGAAGGCCCCTTTCAGGTCCTGCTGAAGGATGGTACCTTGGCGAAACTACCATTTACGCACTAGAAAGCAATCTTTCCAGGGAGGAGGGGCTGTTGGCTTCTGAAGGGGTACAGGAAAGCCTGAAGAGGGCAGGTGACTGGTGTGAAGCACCCAGCACTTCTCTGTCCCCTGCATCTCCTCTCTAGGAAAAAGCTGGCTCTTGGTCCTACTGACTGGTTGGTCAATGATGTGTGACCTGCAGACAGCCTGTTCCCCAAAGACTGCTCTTATCCACAGACTCCAAACAGCTTTCTCAAAGTAAGAAAATTTCCGGGGGTGGGGTCGGGAATTGATTCTCAGCCAGACCCAATGCCTCTGCCCTGGAACCCTGAGGGCAGGCAGTTGGGAGGGTTGCAGACTGTATCCCAAATCAACTTCTTCCGGATATAAATGGCTCTCCTGAAGCTGTATGTCAACCCTACCTCCAATTCCCAGAACTGTATCCATGTACTCCTGGCCTAAAAATCCTCTCCGCTGAAGAAAGCCCTCTGCCCGATGTTACCCTCCACGCCCCTCAGCCAAACTACTACCAAATATCTTCCTAACTCCGCTCGCTTTGGGTCAGGAGTAAGAAGACCCCAGACCCAAAAGAGGGCTGAAAACAGCAACAGATGCCTACAGGGGTCCGGGTCATTGTGGAGAGACAGCTTGTGCCTGCATTCTTCCACAAAAAAGGCTGTCTGATGCCCTCGGCGGGCAGAGCTCTTCTTTGAGCAGGCCATTGGGCCGAGCTGAATAGCACCGGTGCCTGGCTTCTTAAGGAACTTCCCCTGCCTGCCACGGGTCACTCATCTAGAGTGACCTCAACATAATACGTTGCCAAAAGCCCGGGGGTGGGGGTACCTTTCCGCCACCGGACTCGGAGTGCCAGAGAAGGCGCTTTGGGGCCCAGGAAGAGTCAGGGAAGATCTGGGCAAGATGCTCTCCGCTCCAGAGAGCCAGTCAGGAGGAGAGGCACCGGACAAGAGCTGCCTCCGGGGCCCGGAGCCACGTTCACTCAAAGCAGCTTCTTCGGAAGCCAGGCAGGGCGGTGTGCCGGAGCAGAGCAGCCCACCAGCCAAGCCCGCCGCCCGGGAGCAGGAAAAGTTCCTCCCGGCGCAGCGCAGGGCCGCCGGCATCTGTCCAAGGTGCTGAAAGGTCTCCGCGGGCGGCGGGCGGGTCAGCTCCTGCGCGCCCTCAGCCTCCAGGCGCCCGCTCTGCCCTTCCCTCCTCCGCTCCTGCCCCGAGCCCTACACTCTCAGGCGGCATCAACTCTGCCAGCGCCCGAGTCCCCGCGCCCCCAGCTCCCTCTCAAGGTCTGCAGAGCCCCTTCCACCAGCAGCCACCTCCAGGGCGCCTTTGCCACTGGGGCTTTTACCCCCGCCCCCCTCTTACCTTCTTCTTTCGGTCACGGGAGCGGTTTCTCCTTTTCCTGTTGGATTCCTCCTTCTCCTTCTGCTCCTGGAGGGCCTGCGCCTCGATGTCTTTGATTTTCTTTAGCTGTTTGGCCGCTTGAGCCATGGCGGGTTACGGCTCTCCGGTCCCCGCCTCCCGGTCCCTTACACTTGGAGGATCCAGGTGGCGACACCCTCCAGAGGAGGAAAAAAAAGGAGTCTCTCTGCTCCAGGGAGGGGGAGCTTCTCTCCCCGCCGCGGGAAGGCTGCGGCCGGATTGGGCGGGGGAAGCGGCTGCCAGGCGCGCGGAGGGCGAGGCGCGCCGCTGCTGCCCGGCGGCCCCCGGATGGCGCCTCCCGCCGCGGCCCGAGCTCTTTCGCCGGAGCCCGGGACGGGCTCTGGGCTTGGCCCCGCCACCTCCCTGCCTCCTTTTCTCCCTCCCTCTCCTGCGGCGGCGGCAGAGCGGGAGGGGGGCGGGGGGCGGGGGCGGGGAGGCGGGTTGTACTGCGGCTAGCGGGCCGCGGAGGGGCGGACTCCAGCAGTTAACGCAGGAGGGCGAGGGTAACGCTCACAGCCCCTGGACCCGGCCAGTGGAACGAGGCTCGGCGCGCCCGCAACCCGCGGTGCTGCATTGCGAGCGCCCGGCTGCGGGCAGGCAGGCCGGGCTTACACCACTGCAGTGCCGCCGCCGCCAGACGCACTGAGCCCCCTCGCCGTCGGGCGCGGGGAACAAAGCCGACTGTTTCTACTCGGAGTTACTGGGGTGCCGCCACCCCCCGGCAGCGGGCGGCCTGGCTGCGCTGGGCGCCGAGGGGACGCTGCGGCGCACGACGGGCCCCGCGCAGAGGCGACCGGGTGGACCAGAGCACCAGGCGGCGGCGGCGGGAGAGGTGGCATCGCGGGGCATAGAGGCTCGGCCCGCGCTGCCGGGAGATGGGTGGCATGGAAGGGTGGGGTTCGGGACCCGGGTGGCCTCTGCTGGCGAAGCGCAAGCGTGGAGCCTTGGCTGCTGTCCCGCCAAGGGCGCCCTCGGAGGGGTGCGCGCCATTCCAAGGTTCCCGGGGGAAGACTTTGTTTCCCCCGTGTCGCTCGCTTAGAGCTGGATTTGTCCCTTTCAGACCATGTGGGCCTTTTCATTTGCATATTTACAAATTATAGATAGAAAACATGTCCAAGATCAAGTCAGCAGTTTTCCCGTTAACTCTCTCTTGACATTAGTAGAACTAGGTTTCTTCACCGCGAACCACTCACCCCCCATTCTCGACACCCACACACCCGCTCACCCCCCACACTCCACAACGCTGCCTGTACCCGTGTTCAGCTGTAAAGCTTCACACACCTGGCTGTCTGGGTCACACAATCACAAATACAAGCTGAGGAAGGGGAGAGGGACCTTATGCTCTTCTGACTCCCTCTTCTTCATGTGACAAACGGGAAAACAGAAGCTCGGGCTTGAAAACTACTGCGCCCTCAGCCTGGTGCAGCCCATGCCCCCATCCCATGTACATGTGTACACAGCTCTTCTTCCAGGTAGAGCTAAAGAGGGATTCATGGAAAACAATAATAGAATATAACAATTATAAAACCATCTGTCTTCACCCACTCCCCAGCCCCCCAGATCCCTTTAAGTTGAGGATCTGTCGTAGACTTTCCATCAGTCACAGACTAAAATCTAGAAAGGACTCACCTCTATTATGGGAAAAGGACTCTGAAAGGCTGTGAGCTGGGCACCAGGTACTATACAAATTCAGAAAGTTGTCGAATATTGTCTTTGATACCTCTCAGTTACTACCTCTACAGCCTTCACACCAGTTGCCTGCCGATTCATGTCTGACTGATGAAGACCCCCTGTGTGTCAGCAGAATTGTGCTCCACACAGTTCTGATGGCTGGTTTTTCATAAGCAGATTGTCAAGTGTCTCAGGCTGGGTTCTCTAGAGAAGCAAAACCAATAAGACGTATTAGTACATATACGGAGAGAGATTTATGTCCAGGTAACAACTCACACTGTTGTAGAGGCTGGAGTATCCCAAGTTCTTGGATCAGGATAGAGGCTTCTGATTCACACTACTGCAGGGACTGGCAAATTCAAAATCAGCAGGTTGGAAAGCAAGGCTCTTGCTCACAGGCTGTGAAGATCAATAAATCCCAAAATCAACAGGTAAGCTACTAACTCAAGTCCCAAGAAGCAGAAGTCAGACAAACAGAAGGCAACTATAGGATCCAAATAGCAAAAAAAAGCCAGAACATTCACTTATATTTGAATGCAGGCTACACGCCCAAGGAAAGTCCTTTACAGCCAAATGGCTGCTCACAGCAAATCCTACCATGGGAGTGATCCCATGTAAACACGTAACACTGAGAATCACAGACCAACCAAGTTGACACACAATCTTAACCATCCCCCCAGGCCTGTCTTTTAAGGCACCTTATGGTGCTCCATGCTTTCCCCTTATAGAAACTTTCCCTCCACATCTTTCCCATGTCCATCCCATGCCCACACTGTCAACCTAGGTGCTTGCCAATTATTAATGTGCTGGCTGAAATGGTGCTTTGGATAGTGTCATTTCCCAGGGCTGAGGCCTAGACCCTCAAATCTTCTCACTCTAGATCAGCCCTGTCTAATTGAAACTGTATGGTAGTCATAATTTAATTTAAATTTTTCAAGTAAACATTTTTAAAAAGTGAAAGAAACTGGTAAAATCAATTTTAATCATGTAATTTACTCAATTTACTATATCCAGCACATTAGTTGAGCATGCAATCAACATAAACATTATTGATATTTTATATTCTTTTTAATGTCTTCAAAAGCCTGTGTGTATTTTGTACTTACAAACCATCTAAATTCAGACCAAATACATTTTTATTGTTTAAGACTGCACATGACTAATGGCTACTGTCTTGGACATCATAGTCCTAGACTCTCTCCCCAGGCCAGCTCACCCTGATGCTGACTCTAATCAACCTTCTAGTGACTGACACACTTATATCTCCAGCACAAATCTCTCCTCTGAGTGCTGAAATTGTGTGCCTGTGCCTGTGTCCTGCAGCCTCCTGTTGGCCATGCCTACATCCCCTCTCATAACCTCCACATTGCAAACACGATCATCTTTTCAAAACATAGATCTCACTGTTGCCACTTGACAAAAAGTACAACCTTTTTGTGCTTAGAATGAAGATCAAAATGTCTTCTATAGCCTACAAGGCCCTGGACAATGGGACCTGTCCTACCCACTGACTTGTCTGTACAGACTCTTCTTGGCACTTGTGCTCCAGCCTCAGGGCCTTTGAACATGTCAATACTATCTTTCCACAGGATCGTTGTTTTTGCTGTCTCCTTACTCCCATCATGCGAGTGATCACATGTAAACATATAACACTGAGAATCACGGCCCAATCAAGTTGACACACAATGTTACTCTCTTATTCCTGCTTTATCTCAGACTCAACCCTGACACCATCCCCTGTAGGGGTAGCTAACTCCCACTCACTTATCAGATCTCAAGGTGGTCTTCATCAAGGTAGTCCATTCCCAAGGTGGTCCCTTCTTATTCCAAACCAGTTGCTGTCAAGTTGTGACTCATGACAGACCTATGTGTGTGAGAGTAGAACTGTGCTTTATAGGGCTTTCAGTGGTTATGACCTTTCAGAAATAGATTGCCCGTCCTTTCTTCTGAGGAACCTGTGAGTAGACTTGAGCCTCCAAACTTTCAGTTATCACTTAAACATCTGTACCACCCAGAGTCTCCTGCCTTCTAATTGTAATGCTATGTATACCTCTTTCATAGTACTTACTGTAAGAATAGTTTTATGCTTGTGTGATTAATAGATATGTTTTCCCTACTAGTCTTTGAGATCTACAAGAGCAGGAAGAATGTCTGATTTTGCTCTTCGTTGTATCTTCAGCACCTTGCACAGCACCAGCAACATAATAGGGGCTCAATAAGCAAGTGCTGATCAAATCAACAAGTCTTCCAGTGACTTATGAAATAATAATAGAAATAGCTGGCATTTATTTGGCACTTCCATTGTAGGCACTACCAACACTTTGCAGGTGGGAAAAATGAGGCACAAAGAGCTTAAGTTGTTTAAGGTCACACAGCTAGTAAATAATGGAGCCAGAATTTGAGTCCTGGCAGTCTGGCTCCAGAGTTGATACTCTTAACCACCATACTACATTAAATCACTATCTTTGGACCTCAGTTTCTTTACCTATAAGCAAAGATACTAATAAGACCTCCCTCAAACTGTAGTCAGGAAGATGAAGGAGAGAGTGAAAGTGAACCAGGGTCTCCCTCATAGAAGGCAAGAGTTCTACCACTGACCTTCATTGTCTCCCTTCGTCTCCCTTTGTGGTTGTTAGGTGCCATTGAGTTGGCTTTGACTCCTAGCCACCTTGTATACAATAGAACAAAGCACTGCCCAGCCCTGAACCATCCCCACAAACACTGTTATGCTTAAGCCCATTGTTGTAGCCACTGTGTCAAGTGATCTTGTTAAGTATCTTCCTCTCTTTCACTGACCCATTAATTCACCCAGTGTGATGTCATTCTCCAGTCATTGATTCCTCCTAACAACACATCCAAAGGAGGTAAGACACAGTCTTGCCATTCTTGCTTCTAAGAAGCATTCTCGTTGTACTTTTTCAAAGACAGACGTGTCTATTCTTTTGGAAATCTACGATATATTCAATATTCTTCACCAACACTAAAATTTAAAGGTGTCAATTCTGCTGCTTTCATTGGTGTAGACTGTGAATCCAAATAAAATGAAATCTGTGACAAGTTCAATCATTTCTCCTCTTATCATGACGCTGCTTATTGGTCTGGTTGTGAGAATTTTTGTTCTCTTTATGTTGAGGTATCAGCCTTACTGAAGGCTGTAGTCTTTGGTCTTCATCAGTAAATGCTTTAAATCCTTTTCACTTTCAGCCAACAAGGTTGTGTCATCTGTATAACACAGGCTGTTAATGAGTCGTCTTTCAGTCCTGATGCCCTGTTGTATTATTTGCGCAGCATATAGATTGAATAGGGTTGCTGAAAGGATATAATCCTGATGCACACTTTTGCTGACTTTAACCACGCAGTGTCCCCTTGTTCTGTCTCAATAACCATCTCGTGATCTAAGTATAGATTCCTCATGAGCACAGTTAGGTGTTTCGGACCACTATCTTTTGCAATGTTGTCCATAATTTTTTATGACACAGTCCAATGTCCTTACATAGCCAATAAAACATCTTCCTGGTATTCTCTGCTTTCAGCCAGGATCAATCTGACATCAGCAATGATATCCTTTGTTTCTCACCCTCTTCTGAATCCAGCTTTAATTTCTGGCAGTACTCTGTCCATATAGTGCTGTAGCCACTTCTTAATGATCTTCAGCAAAATTTTACTTGCCTGTAATACTACTGATAGTGTTTGATAATTTCCTTCATTTGGTGGGATCACCATAAAGATGGATGCCTTTCAGTCAGTTGGCCAGGTATCTGTCTTTTGAATTTCTTGGCACAGACAGGTGAGTAATTTCAGCACTGCGCTTGTTTGTTGAAACATCTCAATTGGTATTCTGTCAATTCCTGAAGACTTGCTTTTTGTCAGTGGTTTCAGTATAGGTTGGACTTCTTCCCTGAGTATCACTGGTTCATGCACACATGATACACCTGAAATAGTTGAATATCAGTCAGTTGGTTTTGATCTAGTAACTGTCTATTTCTTTCATCTTCTTTTGATGCTTTCTGAGTCATTTAATATTTTCCCCATAGAATCTTTCAATATTGCAATTTGAGACTTGAATTCTTCAGTTCTTTCAGCTTGAGAAATGCTGAGCACACTCTTCCCTTTTGGTTTTCCATCTCCAGGTCTATGCACATATCGTTATATTTGATTTCCCTTAGTCTTACCATATTCTGCCAACTTTTTCCTATCAGTCCATCAGACCAAAGGATGTCCAGTCTGGTACATAAGCTGCCCCTGAGAGGGGCCTGCAAACTCAGGTTCGACTCCCAGCCAGTCCAACTCAAGTGATGCCAACACCATCTGTCAATGGAGGCTTGTTTGTTTCTGTGTTTGTTATAGAACCAGTTTTAGTAGTGCTTCCAGACTAAGATGGATAAGAAAGAAAGTATCTGGTGATGTGCCGACAAAAACCTGTGGGTTACAAATATCTGATCCTCACCTGATCATGTAGGTGGTGTGAGACCAGCCAGGGTGTTGCTCCATTGTGCATGAGGGCACCATGAGTGAAGGGCTGATTAGTGAGCTGCCAGTAACACTGAACATTTACTCTGCCTCAGGCACCACTACCCACTTACATATCATTGAATTCCCGTAACATATCATTTAACTATCATTACGTATCATTGAATTCCCACAACAAAATCATCACTACCCCCGTATATGAGGTAACAGACAAGGAAGCTGAGGTTAGTGTGTTTAAGTGACTTCTCTGAAGCTTTTACATCTAATAATAATATACCTAACTCAAAACCTGACTTAAAGGAAACCATCAAGTGATCAGAAACCACTAGTTTTCCAATGACTTCACTGGTCCCCCTGAAATGTAGGAGTGATAGTATTAACTAGAAGTAGACACATCAAATAATGTCCGCAGGCAGGCCACCAAAGATCCAACCTGTTCTTTGAAGTTATACAACTAAAACCTACACAGCATTGAAGTTGAAGAGACTGTCCCTCTGCGGTCACAGCAAGCCATCTCCTCTGCCACGAATGGCATAACATCTCTTTACAAGGTATCTAGGTTGTGATCTCACCAGGGCATTCATTCGGGAGCTCTTATCATTTCTTAGAGGCTGTTATGGATTAAACTGTGTCCCCCCAAAAGGTGAGACATACTGATGTCCTTGCCACTGTACCTGCAAATGTGACCTTGTTTGCAGAAATGGGGATTTTCTTTGTAGATACTATCAGTTCAAGAGGGTCCTAATCCTTTCAGAGTAGATGGCCAAGCATTGTTGGCAGCCACTAGAAGGAGAGAGGTGTGGAACAGCTCCTGAACATCCTCAGTAGGATTTGACACAGCTGATACCCTGTCTGAGACATCCAGCCTCCAGAACCGTGAGAAAATATTCTGTGTGGTCTTCTATTACAGCAGCTCTAGGAGACTGAGACAGGGCCACGCAGTCCTGCATGGACCCAAAATACCTTGGATAATTCCTTGATGAGGATGGGCTGCTGCTCAGTCAGGCCTATGAGGACATGGCAGTGGGAAGTCTGTTAAAACTAGGGTGCAAGACAGTCAGTAGAAGTGCCTTTTCTTTCCTTCTCCACAGAGGTGAGTATAACTCAATTTAAGTATTTGAGGAGTACTATATTCCAGTGGGGTCTTCTTATTTGGCAGTTAAGTAAAGGGGAGGGGACCCATTTGTTATATTTTGGCTCTTGTCCCTAAGATTTTTGTAACCTCATTCTGTTAGCATGAATTTATGCAACTAGACCCATTTGTGTTTTGAAAAGAAACATTATTAATAATTAATATGTCTTCTCAACATAAAAGTGCTGCCTACACCAAGAAATATAAATAGCTCAAGTATACTGAGTATAGTAGGTATTCTTGTAAGCACATTTAACCCTAGTAACAGCTTTATAAAACTTTCCAGCAGCTGCTAACCAAAACCCACCCAGCAGCTCCATGGGAGAAAAACCTGGTAATCTGTTGCTATAAAGATTACAGCCTAGAAAACCTGATGGCGGCAGTTCTAATCTATCACATATGGTCACTATGAGTCAAAAATTGACTCAATGACACATAACAACATCTCCGTAAGGTAGATGCCATTATCATTACCATTTTACAGGTGAGGAAACTGAGGCACAGACAGTTTGTGTAACTTGTTCAGGATCAATGGTTAGTTAGTGATGGGACTTGGGATTCAAATCAAAGCACTCAATCTTTAGAGCCTGTGCTTTTGCCACTATGTTAGAGATCACATGCTAAATGGATATTAGCCCTTAAAGGTCTCTGCTGTGCCGTTCCTGCACTTTTAACCCCTTTAAAAAAAAAAGAAGGAGACAACAAGTCTACCAAGTCTTGAACTCTCTGAGGGCAGGAGCTATGTCCTATTCTCTTTTGAGTTCCAATCGTCTAGCCCAGTGCTACATCCTATGGATGCTCCACTTCAGCTTGAGCTGGGAAAAGTCTATGACATGTGAATATACACAGTGAAACAACAGTGTAAACTGAAAATCTGAGGATCTCAGTAGTTAAAGGAAGTGCCTCTCTATTCCCCAGTCAATGCAAGGATTCCTCTGCTCACCTTCATGTCCTCAGGACAGATCCCTGTCCAGATGGCCAATTCTCTGCTCTACACAGCATCCAAAGCCATCTCCCTGAAATGTGTGTACACTGGCCCTGCTCTGCCTGCTGGTGCTGCACAGAAATTATGCAAGCTCTGCTTTTCTGCATGATTTCCCTTTAAATATTTGAGGAGTACTTTTATTTATGCAACATCCCTCACCCTGTTTGCCCAAAGTAATATCAGGAACAGTATCAAATGAATGTTGAGCTCAAGAATTCCTAATTTCCTGTTCAGTGTTTACAAATTAAAGCAATATGTTATTTTAATAATTACATTTGCCAGGGTGGAATTTGAAGAGATAAAAGAGCATATAAACCAAAGTGTTCAGATAAAACAAAAAACTAGGAAGAAGTTTTACATTTAGATACTTAGACAGTGCTAGAATAAAATTAATTTATTGACTTGACCTCGGATGGGTCCTCTGAGCTCTTCAGTAAACCATCTGTTATTCTTTTATCTCCTCTTTTAAACCACAAGACTTTTCCCTTTCCTCTCCTCACTCTGTGGAGATGACACTATCTTCTACTTTGTTGAAGAAATGGAGGCTACCAGGTTGAATGCCCTCTGCTTCCCACCCATCCCCAATGTTCAAACTTCTCTAAACCTACATCCTTATTGATCCTTCTGGATCCCATACCCTCTCAACCACTCATGGAACTTGTCCATCAACTATCTCTTCTGTATCCATGCTGGTGTTAGCTGCCATGGTGTTGGTTCTTGACCTACATTGATCTTATCCACAAGGGGATTGGACCACTGTAATCTACAGGGTTTTTATTGGGTGAGTTTCAGAAGTTGATCACCGGGTCTTTCCTTTTAGTGTGAAAGTTTCACTGAAACCTATTAGAATCCTAACAACAGATGAGCCCTTCCTGACAGGTGGTAGCCAGGAACATGTGGGAGACCCAGGTTCTTTCACCATGTCTCCACCATATTCCTCTCCAGCACCTCCTTTCACTCAGCCTGTCAACTCTCCATGAACCATTACTATTAAATGGCACTTGTTCTTCATCCCTTCAACCAGGCTGCCAGAAAGTGGTCAAGGCCTCCTCCTCTCCCATCTCTCCATACACCGTTACATTCTGAAATTGGTCACCACAACACAGAACCAATCAGTGTAGTAAGCTCTTAAGTTAAACTGGCTCCCCATTTCCCTTATTTCTAAGACCCCACCTCTCCTTATTCTCCCACTGTCTCTTGAATGCTCTACTTAAGGCTTGTCAATGAAAACCATCACTCATCTGTCCATCTGTGGTACCTGGTGGTTTGTGTGTTGCTGTGATGTTATAAGCTATGCCACTAGTATTTCAAATACCAGCAGAGTCACCCATGGTGGACAGGTTTCAGCTATGCTTCCAGTCTAAGAGCAGGCAGAAGGACCCAGTGATCTACTTCTGAAAAAAACTGGCTGGTGAAAACCTTATGAATAGCAGCAAAACATTGCCTGGTGGAGTGCTGGAAGATGAACCCCTCAGGTTGGAAAGCACTGAATATGTGACTGGGAAAGAGCTGCCTCCTCAAAGAAGGGCCACTGTTAATAATAAGGATGAAGTCAAGCTTCTGTGACCTTCATTTGTTGAGATGGCTTGACTCACTGAAAAGAAACAGCTGCAAATATACACTAATAACTGGAAGGTGAAATGTATGAAGTATGAATCTTGGAAAATCAGATGAAAAGGCATCCTCAAAAGATGGAAACCAAATGCTCAGAGCAGAAATTAGTCAACAGGATTAATAGTTTACACAAATTATAGCCTCATTTACCCTGAGACCAGAAGAATTAGGTGGTGCCAGTTACCACTCATGACCATTCTGATCAGGGCTATAATAGATGGTGATGGAAGGGGAGAAAAATGCAGAAGAGAGCTCAAGTTATTTACAAATGCAGACTTACTAGAGTGACTGAGACTGGAGACACCTCAACACTACTGCCCTGAGATATTCCGTATGGAAACAAAACTATCCCATGTGGTCACATCTTAGCTAAGTAAGAGATTCACTTGTATAACAAAGACTATTACACGTGAATACCACACATCTTTGGAGAACTGTCAGTATGAGACCAAATAGTCAACAGTGACTCTAAGGCAAAGATGAAGGGGCCAGGGGATGGGCTAGCCAGATGACTGGATGAGGAACACCCAGAACAAAATTAATGAAAATATTGACACATTTCCTCAAAAAGGAAATGGAACACAAAAATCTATATCCCAGGCATTAGTAAACTGAAATGGAGTGGTAATGATCACTTTGAATTGGACAATCATATGGTCTACTGTGCTGAGAATGACAAATTGAAGAGGAACAGCTTTGCATTCATCCTCAGAAAGGACATTCAAGATCCATCCTGAAGTATAACACCATCAGTGATACGATAATATCCATATGTCTACAAGAAGACCAGTTAATATGAATATTATTCAAATTTATGCACCAACTATTAAGGCTAAAGATGAAGAAATTAAAGATTTTGACAAACTTCTGCTATCCAAAACAGATTTAAAAAATGCATTGGTAAGTACTAATGATTGCAGTGGGAAGTTAGAAACAAACGAAAAGGATCAGTAGTTGGAAAATATGTCCTTCACAATAGAAATAACACCAGAGATCACACGATAGGATTTTTCAAGACCAGCAATGTCTTCATTACAAATATCATCTTTTTTTAACAACATAAATGAGTGACTACACCTGTGGACTTTGCCAGGTGGAATATATAAGTATGACATTGGCTAATAAACCTAACAATTGAGTTCATGAACTGATCCTAGAAAAAGTGCTACTTACCTCATTGCTGAATATCACTAAGATCAGTTTTAAACTACTCCCCTTGGGAAGCTATGCACCGACGCCAATACCTAATCCACCCATCAAAAAAAATTTGTAACTTTTTTTCTAGAATGGTCATCAGAGCTGATGGCGTATTGCCCTTGATGCCCTGAATGTCATCAAAATGTCTTCCTTTCAAGATTTCCTTTTTCTTTAGGTAAGAAAATGTCATTGGGAGCCAGATCAGGTGAATAGAGAAGATGTTCCAATACAGTTATTTGTTTACTGGCTAAAAACTCCCTCACAGGCAGTACCATGTGAGCTGGTGCATTGTTGTGATGCAAGAGCCATGAGTTGTTGGCAAAAAGTTCAGGTCATTTTTGTCTTTTTCATGCAGTCTTTTCAGCATTTCCAAATAATAAACATGGTTAACTGTTTGTCCAAAACCCAAAAAACCAAACGCACTGCTGTTGTGTCAATTCTGACTCATAGCAACACTATAGACACTATAGGACTGAGTAGGACTGCTTATAGAGTTTCCAAGGAGTCTCTGCCAGATTCAAACTGTCAACATTTTGGTTGGCAGATATAGCAGTCACTGAGTACACCACCAGGGTTTCCCAGCTGGTACAAATTCATAATGAACAATCCCTCTGATATGAAAAAGGTTAACAACATTGCTTTGACTCTTGATTTGGGCTGATGGAAATTGTTTGATGGTGGAGAATCGGCTGACTTCCCTTGTTCACTTTGACACTTTGTTACAGGGTTGTATTGGTACACCCATATTTCATCACCAAAGATAACATTGCCTAAAACATCCTCTTGCCTTTCCAAAAAGTCTTGGAAAATTCTGACTCTCCTTTGCTTTTGTTCATCAGTGAGCTCCTCTGGGACCATTTTTACATACACCTTTCTTCTGAGTTGGATCCAACTCGATGGCACTTGGCTTGGCTTGGCTTCTTCTGCCAAGATTTTCAGTTAAGACCTTCCTGTTTCTCTATTGATTTTTACTTGGTCTCCTATGCTGTCAGTCAGCTGATGACTTTGACACACTACCTGATGAAGTTTTGCAATGTTTTCATCAGTTCTCACTACTCAATGCCCTGACCTCTCTACATCGGTGACACTTTCTTTCCCCTCTGAAAAACATCTAATCTATTTTACACTGCCATTTTCATCATGGCATTATCCTTGTAAACTTGGGCTAACATGTCCCTGATTTCACTTCTACTCTTGCCAAGTTTAACAAGAAATTTAATGTTTGTTCGTTGCTCTGATTCAAATTCCAACATTCTTGCAATGGCACACAAAAACGTGCAACAACAATGAACACCACTCAGCAAGGCACCACCACATGTCAACGCAAATACAGCTGTACAACATTGATACATAAAGGTTATGAAACCTTACCGAGTTGTTTGCACATTATCAACACGGTGTCAAGTCTGCAAACTTAATTGTCAGACCCTGTAAATCTGTGAAAAGAGATGATCAGTCTGAACAAGACCAGGGCTGACAGTGGAACATACCGTTAATTGCTCATATGCAAGTTTAAGCTGAAGCTGAAGAAAATTATAACAAGTCCATGAAAGCCAAAGTATGACTCGAGTATATCCCACTGATTTAGAGAACATTGCAAAAATGGATTTGATACATTAAACCAAATGACCAAATACAAGAGAAGTTGTGAAGTGACATCAAGGACATCACATATGAAGAAAGTAAAAAGACATTTAAAATGCAGGAAAGAAAGAAGAGACCAAAATGGATGTCATAAGACACTCTGAAACTTGCTATTAAATGTAGAGTAGCTAAAGCAAATGGAAGAATTGATGAAGTATAAAACAACTGAACAGAAGATTTCAAAGGACAGCTCAAGAGGAAAAGTGTTATAATGAAACACCCAAAGATCTGGTGTTAGAAAACCAAAAAGGAAGAAAATGTCCAGCATTTCTCGAGCTGAAGGAACCAAAGAAAAAAATTAAAGCCTCAAATTACAGTACTGAAGGATTCTATGGAGAAAATATTGAACAGGGAAGGATCAAAAGAAGATGGAAGCTAAGTACCCATCAACAGATGAAGGGATAAACAAAGTATGATATATTTATACAGTGGAGCAGTATGTAATGATAACACCTCATAACTTGAAATCAACTGGAAGACATTATGCTGAGTGAAGTTAGTCAGCTGCAAAAGGACAAATATTGTATGAGACCACTATTATAAGACTTAAGAAAAGTCTTATGCACAGAAGAAAGTACTCTTTGACAGCTACAAGGGTAGGGAGGATAGGAAGAAGCTATTCATGGATTAGGTAGTCAATAAGAATTTGGTTAGATGAAACGAGTGGCAGCATGCAGCACAAAGCAGGTCAGCACAACTGGACTACACCATAAGCTAAAAGGTTCCCTAAATACAAGACAACATTTTAAAGGACAGCACAGCAGGAACAGGGGTCTGAGGAGCATGGTTTCAGGGGACATTGAGGTCAACTGGCATAACTATTCTTTTCCTAAGAGATTGTTCTGCATCCCATATGGGTGAGTTGCTCCTGGGATCTTAAGAGCCAGCAAGCTGCCCTCTAAAAAACATCAATTGGTCACAACCCACCTGAAGTAGATGAAAACTAAGACATGTGGAAAATATAAGCCCAGGAGAGAAAAGGGTCCATATGTTTGGGACAGTACATCAGCATAAGACCAGAAGAACTAGATAGTGCCCAGTCACCAAAGGCAGCCCTGTCGGGGAACACAATGTAGAGTCCCTGATGTATTGTGAAAAAAAGGGGTGTGCAGATGAGGAACTCTATTAAAAGACCAGACTTGCTGGTCCAACAACACGGAAGGTCCCCTGAGAACATGGCCCCTGGACTTGCTGTTGGTCCAGAGCTGAAATTGGTACTGATGCCAACAGGATTGAATTGAATTAAGGGACAGAGAGTGATATAGGTAGTGTGTGCACTTTATGTTTTAATATATATATATAAGGCTATCCAACTGGTCTCTTTTTAGAGGAGCCAGGAGAGGGTAGACAGGAGGGGACAAATGTCAGCTGAGTAGATACTGGAAATAAAGAGTGGAAGGAATGAGTTTGCTGTCACAGGGTGAGGAAAGCAGATAGAGTTGCATAGAGGTGAGTTCATTCATGGTTTTACACAACAAATTGACTTGCATTGTAAACTTTCACTTAATTACAATAAATTAAAAAAAAAGATGGAAGGAATACAAAGAGTCACTGTACCAGAAAGAAGTAGTCAATACTAAACCATTTCAAGAGGTAGCATCTGACCAAGAACCCATGGCACTGAAGGAAGAAGTCCAAGCTTCACTGAAGGCATTGGCAAAGAGAAAACCCCAGGAATTGACAGAACACAAGTTGAGATGCTTTAACAAATGGATCAGCATTGAAAGTGTTCATACATTTATGCCAAGAAGTTTGGAAGCCAGCTACTTGGCCAATCCATAGGAAGAGATTCATATGTGTGCCCATTCTGACAGAACGTGAAAATTATTGAACAGTATCATTAACGTCTCAGGAAGTAAAGTTTTGCTGAAGATCATTAAAAAATAGTTGCAGTAGTACAAGAAGGAGTAGTCAGAAATTCAAGCCAGAGTCAGAAGAGAATATGGAACAAAGGATATCATTGCTGATGTCAGGTGAATCTTGGCTGAAAGCAGAGAATACCAGAAAGATGTTTATGTGTATTTTACTGACTGGGCAAAGGCATCTGACTGTGTGAATCATAACATATTACTGACAACTTTGCGAAGGATAGTAACCTGGAACACTTCATTGTGCTTATAAGTAACCTGCACATAGCTCAAGACACAGTCATTCAAGCAGAACAACGGGATACTGTGAAATTTAAGCCAGGAAAGGTATGTATTGGGGTTGCATCTTTTCACCATGCTTATTCAGTTTTCATGGATCTTATTGTGTCTCCCCAAAAATATGTGTAGCTATGTGGCTGGACCATGATTCTCAGTATCTTGTGAGTGTCCTCGGTTTTGTGGTTTTCCTATGCTGCATGTTAAAGGATTAGGGTGGGACTGTAAATCCCTTTATAAGATCACCTCCCTGCTCCACTGCAAAGGGAGTTTCCCTAGAGTACGGCTTGCCCCACCCTTAATCCTTTCATCCTATGAGAGATAAAAGGACAGAGAAGCAGGCAGAGAACTGGAAACCTCATACCATCAAGAAAGCAGCACTGGGAGAAGAGCGCCCTTCAGACCTGAGGTTCCTGCGCCAAGATGCTCCCTGGACAAAGACTGATGCAATATCAGACTTTCCTCCAGAGCTAACAACGTGAAATCCTTCCCCTGGAGCGGACACCACGTATATGGACTTGTAGCCTACCAGACTGTGTAAGAATAAACCTTCCTCTGTTATTGGCAGCCCTAGCTGACTAAAACATCAATCTGTATGCTAAGCAAAGAATCCAAGAAGCTGACTAAATGAAGAAGAATGTGGCATCAAGACTGGAGGAAGACTCATTACCAACTGTGTTTGCCGATGACACAAGCTTGCTTGCTGAAAGTGAAGGGGACTTGAAGCACGTACTAATCAAAGACTACAGCCTTCAGTATGGATTGTACCCCAATGTTTAGAAAACAAAAGTTCTCATGACTGGACCAATAAGCAATATTGTGATACACAGAAAATTGAACTTGTTAAAGATTTCATTTTACTTGGATCCACAATCAACACCCACGGAAACAGTGGTCAAGAAATAAAATGACATACTACATTGGGCTAATCAGGGGCAAAAGACCTCTAAATTGTTCAAAAATGAAGACGTCACTTTGAGAACTAAGGTGTACCTGATTCAAGCCGTAGTTTTTCAGTTGCTCCATTTGCATTCAAAAGTTAGACAGTGAATAAGAAAGACTGGAGAACTGGTGCTTTTGGATTTCAGAGTTTGCAAAAAGAATATAGAATATACCATGGAGTGCCACAAAAATGAACAATTCTGTCCTGGAAGAAGTACAGTCAGGATACTCCTTAGAAGTCAGGATGGTGAAATTTTCTCTCACGTACTTCGAACATGTCATTAGGAGAGACCAGTCCCTGGAGTATGACATCATGTTTAGTTCAGTGGAGGGTCAGAGACAAGGAGGAAGACCCTCAGTGAGGTGGATTGACACAGTGGCTACAGCAATAGCTCAAGTGTAACAACTGTGGGGATGGTGGTGGACCAGGCAGTGCTTCGTTCGGTTGTACACAGGGTGGCTGTGGGTTGGAACTGACTCAGCAGGACCTAACAACAACAATGAACACTCCTGCTCCTGGATCTCTTTCAGTTTATCCCTTCTCTCTCTGTGATCTCAGTTATTTCCTTGGCTTCCACTAGCACCCACATGCCAATGACTCCTCAGCCAATAACTCTGGCTTTGACTTCTGTCCCAAGACTGGCACAAGTGGTGAATCCAACTCCTAAACAGCACTGGAGAAAGCCACAGTCATCACCATTGACTCCTGGCATCTTTATTCCTAGTTAATGACACTGTCATTCACTCACTCACCCTAACCAGAAACCTGGGAATCCTATGAAGCTCCTTCCTCCCTCTTGTTTACACCCCCAAATCCAATTGCTCATCAGAGTCTACTGAACCTTTCTTCAAAGCCAGTTCTTCTCCAGTGTAAATGTGAATTGAACTCACCTAACGAGCTTATTAAAATACTGATTCAGTAGATGTGAATGGATTGTAACAACTGCCCATATTCTCTGCCCCTCCTTGTATACAACCATTTAAATTCATACATACCTATGTAGCAACACTTAGATCAAGAGAGGAAACCTTTTCAGCACCCTAGCATGGCCCCTCTTGTTCCTCATCAGTGCTCTACCCCAAAAGATACACAGTCTTCTGACCTCTACCACATTAGGTAATTTTGCCTAGGTTTAAATATCATATAAATGAAGGCATAAAATATATACTCATTTGTGTAGGACTTCTTTCACTTAACATTATGGCTGTAAGATTCATCCATGTTGTTCTTTTATGTTGCCATATGGTATCCCACTGCACAGACATACGACAGCTTATTTATCTGTTTTCATACAGATGGACATTTGGGTTGTTCCTACTTTGTGGCGAAACGAATAAAGCTTCTAGGGACATTTTTACACATTTCTTTTCGTAGAAAGAAGCACTCATTTGTGTCAGACGTGTTAGGAGTGAAATTAGTGGGTCATATTCTACTCTGTCCTACAGAAGTACTATGAGTTGGAATCAACTGGATGGCACCGGAGTTGCTTTGTTTTTTTACGGTGTACACGGGGCCCTAGTGGCAGCTTGGCTGCTAACCGAAAGGTCAGCAGCTGGAATCCACTGCTATGGGGCAGTTTTACTCTGTCATATACGGTTGTTATGAGTGGGAGCTGACTTGATGGCAATGGGCTTGTTTTGGTTTAGGGTATACACACAGAGTACTGGTGGCACAAATAGTGACATACGTACTCAGCTGTTAACCAAAAACTTGGTAGTTCAAATCTACTTGGCATCTCTGCAGGAGAACAACCTGGAAATCTTGACAACAGCCAAGAAAATCTTATGTGACAGTTCTATTCTGTTACATGAGGTTGCTGTGAGTCAAAAACAACTCAACAGCACCCAACCATAACATGGCACACACACATTGTGCTGCAGTAGATACTATCAAACATATCTAAAGTGGTTAGGCCAATTAACACTTCCACCTTCAGTGTAAGAAAATCTCAATTACTCCACATCATCACCAGCACTTAGTATTGTCACTGTATTTCATTGTAGCTGTCTTTGTGGGTGAACAGTGCTGTCCTGTTTTGGTTTTAATTAGCATTATTGTGATAACTAAAGAAG
Organism: Heterohyrax brucei; assembly: GCA_028571685.1. Classification (NCBI taxonomy): domain Eukaryota; kingdom Metazoa; phylum Chordata; class Mammalia; order Hyracoidea; family Procaviidae; genus Heterohyrax; species Heterohyrax brucei. The sequence continues at coordinate 62,004,209 of CM053160.1, read as the reverse complement.
TTGAACATCTCTTTAATGTGTTTATTAATCATTTTATTATGTGTCTATTCAAGCCTTTTGTTTATATTTTATGAGGACTGCCAGTTAAGTTCACAGACTCATCCTAGAAAAATTGCTACATACCCCATTGCTGAATATCACTCCCCTTGGGAAGCTATGCACCGACACCAGTGCCTAGTCTACCTTTCAAAGCAATTTTGGAACTCTTTCTCTGGAATGACCGTCAGAACTGTTGTCCTATTACCCTTGATGTTCTGAATGTCATCAAAATGTCTTCCTTTCAATATTTATTTTATCTTTGGGTAAAGAAAAAAGTCATTAGGGGCCAGATCAGGTGAGTAGGAAGGGTGTTCCAATACAGTTACTTCTTTAATGGCTAATAAATGTCTCACAGACAACTAAACAATTAAGCTTGCAAGCTTGCCACTGTGCCACCATTCACAATGGGCATTCCAGAAAGAGCTCTAAATTTGCTTTGAAGAGTAGACTAGGCACTGGCATCAGTACATAGCTTCCCAAGTGGAGTACTTTGAAAGTGACCACTGTGATATTTACCAGTGAGGTATGTAGCACTTAGAACAATTAAGTTCATGGACTTAACTGTCAGACCTCGGAACAGAGTGGATGACATTTCCCTAATAATATGCCATCCATTGAGCATCTCCTTGTTCTCACTTCAGTGCCCTTCTAGTAACTTCTGAGGCAGCAGTGGCCGCCATCCCCACCCGTGCCATGTTTGCACAGTTACTGCAGGCGTTTTCTTGCACACAGCCATCCTGTACTTCTAGACCTCTGTTCTCAAGCCCAGGGGCAGGACTGTATGTCCTGGCTGTGGGCTATTGACTCAACCACTGAAACAGCTTTCAGACCTGCTTAGTCCTCTCCTCTTCCTCTCCCCTGCCGTAGCTTCTGCTTCGGTCAGGCTCTCCAGTTCTCACCTTCCCGCCTGAAATGTGGCTGCTAGCCATGAGACAAGGCCAGAGCACTGTCTCCTCCGGACAGCCCCTTACACAACCCATTTCCTGAAGTTATTTTTCTACTCAGAACTTCTTCAGAAGGAAATGGCCACTGGCAAGCCAGAACTGGCTGAAACAGGTCCTGCCCTCCACCTTGGCATTCCGGATGACCTTCAGCTCATTCACTGCCTTGTGTAAGGTCCTGGACCCCAGGTAGAGAGCTAAAAGGCTACTGAACCAAAATGGCTAACTCCCTGCTGCATGGAGAATCAACTCCCTCCAAAAGACCCAAACCCTTTGCCTTCCAGTCAATTTTGACTCATAGCAACCCGATAGGCCAGAGTACAACTGCCCCATGGGTTTTCTAAGGTGCACCTGGATGATTCGAACTGTCGACCTCTTGGTTAGCAGCTGTAGCACTAAACGCTACACTACCAGGGCCCTGACGAGGAAGTAGTGAGGCATCCAGCTGCTAACCAAAAGGTAGGCAGTTCCAACTCAACAGACGCTCCCACGGGAGGAAGATTTGGTGGTCTGCTTCGGTAAAGATTAGCAGCCTTGAAAACCCTACGGGCCAGCTCTGCTCTGTGCTGTGACTTCGAATCGACTTGACAGTAGTGGAATCAAACTCAACAGACAGCAATGGATTGGACTTGGTGACGCGGAGTAACCACATTGTGTGGGCACTTTGTGATTCTAGGCATCTATAGGAAGTCGTCCTCTTGACCTCATACTGGAGGAAAGGGAATGAGTGGAGAGGAGAAGATAGGAGACTGTTGGGAGGATAGATCATGTATGGAGCAGAGAGGAAGAGTGTGCTGTCACTGTACAGGGAGAGCAGTGGAAGCTGCATGTAGGTCAGCATGCAAATTTATACGGGAATGTATATTTTTATTGAATCATAATTTAAAAAAAATTAAAAACAAACAAACAAAAAACCATTGCTGCCACCAAAGACACCAGTGATGGGGTTCACAATATCAAGTCCCAATGGAAACCTGAGAAAAAGAGGGGTGCACCTCAAGAACTCCACTAAAAGACCGCAGTTCATGGTCAAAGGCCTGGGAATTCCCCTGGAAGCATGGCCCCTAGACCTGCTGCTGCCCCTGACCAGAAATCATTACTGAAATCAACTCTTTGGATAGGAATGAATTGGACTGGGGACACAGTGTGACCATATGGTGTGTGCAGTTTATGGATCTATGCATCTATAGGACGCTGTCTTACTGGCCACTTACTAGAAGGAAGAGGAGATGGTGGAGAGGAAGGGACAGGAGATTGTTAAGAGGCTACCACATGCATAGAATGGAAAGGAGGAGTGTGCTGTCACTGGGCAAGGAGAGCAGAAGGAGCTGCAGATAGGTGGGCACGCAAATTTAACTTGTATTGTGTATATTTTCACTCAATCACAATGAAAAAGAAAAAAGAATTAATTAAAAAAACCTGAAAATGTTAAAAATAAAAACAAAAACAAGCTTAAACAACAACAACAAAAAAACCCATTGCCACCAAGTGGATTACGATTCATAGCGACCCTGTAGACAGAGTAGAACTACCCTGTAGAGTTTCTGAAGAGAGACTGATGGACTTGAGCTGCTGACCTTTTGGTTGGCAGCACAAGCACTTAACTGCTACACCACCAGCAATCAAACTCAGGCTGTAGAAAATGCTTCTCCATTCCGGAGCAAACACTCTATGCAGGCCTGCATACAGTCTTGTATTTTGTAACTGATCTTACCTATATAAAACTAGCCTCAGCAAGCTGCTGTGAGCAGTCTTGGGAGGCACTTAGCCCCCTGTCTCCTCATTTGGCCAATGAATAATGTCTTTCTTTTCCATCTCTCAGTCTCTGTCTTTTTGGCCCCAGAGGGAGTTCCCAGCAACAGTCAGACCTTCTGCGTCCCTCCAACTCAGCCTTCACACTATCTGCATAAGGAATGAAGCAAAGGAACACTGAAGGTGACTTTCAAGGCTCCCTGTGCCTGGATCTCCCCTGCTTCCAGTCTCATTTCCCACCTTCCCCACTCCCCACTCCCCACTCCAGCCACTATTCCCAAGCCCAACAGCCACTTACCCAATCCTGAGTTTGCGCTAACTTAGTTGCTCTCCTTGACTGGCCTTACCCTTCCCCCTCTCCCCACCGTCATGTATACATTAAAAGACCAGTTTCCCTAGAGTCAACCCTCACCATGGTAATCCCGTGTGTATCAGAGTACAGCTGCGCTCTGTAGGATTTTCAATGGCTGATTTTTCAGAAGTGGGTCACCAGGTGCTTCTGCTGACCCACCTCTCAGTAGACTCAAATGTCCAGCCTTTCAGTAGCAGCCAAGCATGTGAAATGCCTATATCATTGAAAAAAATTAAAACCCAAACCCATTATACAAAATGACTTTGAGTCAATTCCAATTCATAGCAACACTATAGGACAAAGTAGAACTGCCCCCTAGAGATTCCAAGGAGTGCCTGGTAGATTTGAACCACCAACCTGTTGATTTCAGAGAGGCTTTAACATAAACCCTTCTCCCCAACCATTACTCAGAAGCAGGCCACAGGAATCTGACCACAAACAAAACTTTATGCCTCACCCCCACCCGCCTAAACAAAGCTGTTCCCTTGTCAAACTGTGACTATAAACACACTGTACCCCCTTCCCCATCTGATCAGCACGTCTTCTTTATCAGACCAGAAATCCCCTTACTGGAATCCCCCCTTTGCTCTTTTAGTTAATAGTTTTTCCTTATCAAACCATAAATCCCCTCACTCCACCCTACCTCATCAGAACCTGAACACTATAAAAAACTTGCCCTGCTGGCCAGGGGCAGGCTGAGCCACCCTCAGCTGAGACCCCACTCTCTTTTTCTTCAAATAAACTTCACTGGACCCTACAACTGGGTGTGTCTGCCTCTGTTTCACACCTCTCCCTCCCCAACAGTTAGGAGATGCAGCACTCAACCGCTACTCCACCAGTGCTTCCAGACCCACTATTGTCAAGTCAATTCCAACTTAACAGCACAGGGCTTCCTAGAAAAGCAGCTGCCCTTTGGGTCCATTAGAATTCATGGAAGGTGTACATAGGAAAGAAATTTACTGGAGAGATTTCCCTAACCACCCTAATTGGGATTATTCAGATTTTATGTGTGCTTTTGCTAGGATCTCTCTCATCAGCATTTGGTGTGCTCTGCTTATATCCCTCCAGCCCACTGGCCGACTTTGGTTCAACTCAAATGCTGCTCACTTGCTCCTGCCCAATTCATCCAAGATGATTCATCATTGGCGTCTTGCTGGGCACTCCACACTATGCTAAGCACTTTGACTGCACTATTTCATTTAAACTTCCCAGCACCCTTTGAGGCAGGAAATTGTGGTGGTGTGAAACACAGTGACTTGTCCCACGGTCACCCTGAGTAAAGAGCACCTCTAGGACTGGCCCCTGCTGTGCATCTGCTTCACCAGAAACTCTTCTGCCTACTACTGCAGGGGACTCAGGGACCAGCTAAGGTATGAGACACTCTGAAGTGGGGGATACAGCAGTTAAGTTGGGACAAGGAAAGAGGTGAGTCAGCAGATGAGAAGGATGGCTGAGATGGCCCGGAGGAAATCCCAGTCATCAGAACTGGGTCAAGTGACTCAACTGAGGAGGAAGGATGGAGGGCTGGGCATCAGGAAGGTTTGATGCCGCCGCTCATTCACCTACATGTCCCAGAGCACCTATCCCCGGGCTTGGCGCAGAATATGTGTCAGTAAGTATCTGTTGAAAGAAGAGAGATTGGGGAGGGAATGTGTCTTAGCTATCAAGGGCTGTTGTAACAGAAATACCACAAGTGGATGGCTTTAACAAAGAGAAGTTTATTCTCCCATGGTCTGTTGTTATCAGGTGCTGTCGAGTTGGTTCTGACTCATAGCACCCCTATGAACAACAGAACAAAACACTGCCCAGTCTTGTGCCATGCCCATAATCGTTTTTACACTTAAGCTCATTGTTGCGGCCACTGTGTCAATCCATCTCGTCAAGTCTTCCTCTTTTTCGCTGACCCTCCACTCTACCAAGCATGATGTCCTTCCCCAGGGACTGATTTTTTCCTGACAACATGTCTGAAGTATGTAAGATGCGGTCTTGCCATCTTTGTTTCAAAGGAGCACTGTGGTTGTACTTCTTCCAGAATGGATCTGTTTGTTCTTTTGGCAGTCATCGTACATTCAACATTCTTCTCCAACACCACAATCCAAAGGCATCAATTCTTCTTCTGTCTTCTTTGTTCATGGTCCAGCTTTCACATGCACATGATGTGACTGAAAACACCATGGCCTGGGTCAGGCACATTTTAGTCTTCAAGGTGACATCCTTAATTTTGAGTACTTTGAAGAGGTCCTTTGCAGCAGATTTTTCCTGTGCAACGCATCTTTTGATTTCCTGACTGCTGCTTCCAAGGACATTGATTGTGGACCCAAGTAAAACAAAATCCTTGACAATCTCAGTCCTTTCTCCACTTATGACAATGTGGCTTAGTGGCCCAGTTGTGAGGATTTCTGTTTTCCTGACGTTGAGGTGCAATCCATACTGATGGCTGTGGTCCTTGATCTTTAAGTGTCTCAAATCTTCATTTTCAGCAAGTAACGTGGTGTGTCATCTGCATAACGCAGGTTTTTAATGAGTTGTCCTCCAATCCTGATGCCTCATTCTTCTTTGTGTAATCCAGTTTATTGGATTATTTGCTTGGCATAGAGATTTAAAAGGTATGGTAAAAGGATACAATCCTGACACATGCCGTTCCTGACTTAAACCATGCAATGTCCCCTTGTTCTGTTCACATGACTGCCTCTTGATCCATATACAGATTCCTCAAAAGCACAATTCGGTGTTTCGGAATTCCCATTCACCACAACGTTAGCCATAACTCCCACAGTCTAGGAGGCTTAAAGTCCGAATTAAGGGTGTCAGCTCTAGGGGAAGTCTTTCTCTCTCTGTTGACTCGAGGGGATCTCCTTGTCACCAATCTTCCCCTGGTCCAGTTGCTTCTCAGCATGGTAACTCCTAGTCCAAAGATGCAGTGTGTTCCTGGTCCTTCTGTCTTGGTAATGTGAGGTCCCCATGTCTCACTGCTCTCATCTCTCTTTTATATCTCAAGAGACTTTGGCTTTGGACACAATATGATTTTGTAGCTTGAGGGCCACTTTGTTAACATCACGGAAGTAGGACTTACAACCTATAGAAAAACCATATGAGATGACAAAATAGTGGACAATCATACAGTACTAGGAACACGGCTCGGCCAAGTTGACACATGTGCTAGGGGACACAATTCAATCTACGACAGAGGGAAAGAAACTAAACTCCCCTTTACCATTGTGAAGAACCTAGTCAGATGTCCTGATTCAACAGGGCTCCCATCCTATGTTAAAACTTCAACAATTTTTCAATATACCATGAACTAACTTAGGCTTCTTGTCACTAGCTGTGGTCAAGTCAGACCTTGACTCATGGGAACTGGATCAGACTCCTGTGATCCATGGGGTTTTCTTGTTTGAACTTTGGAAGTAGATCATCAGGCCCTCCTTTCTCGTCTGTCTTAGCCTGGCAGTTCCACTGAAACGGGCTCAGCATTGGAACACACAAGGATCCACTGACAGCCGCTGGTGCCTACATGTGAGGTGCATTGGCTGGGACTTGAACCCTGGTCTCCCATGTGGAAGGTGAGAATTCTACCCCTGAACCACCAATGGAGCCATCTCCCATTCTCTCTTGGCCTTACTGTAACCATGGCTTTACCCCATCCCCCCATAGTCACCTCTCCATCTAATGAAGTGGCCCTCCATCAGCTTTCCACACTGCTGTTCATACCCTCTTTCTTCAAATACAGAATTCTCTTGGCTTCCAAGACACCATGACAGCCGGGTTTTCCTGGCTGACTGCCCCTTTGCCTGCCGCACAGCCCTCTGTCCTTGGCCTCTTTTCTGCTTCTCGTCACTCTCTAGGTATGCTTATCCAGTCTCCTGCATTTAAATTCCCTCTATCTGACGGATACCCACATACCCACCTCAGGCTACACCACTGCCGTGAGTCTTAGTGTCCAGCTATTGACACATCAAGTCCATCTGGGTTTCTGACAGGTTTTTCAAGTATAATAAAGTCAAAGCCCAGTCCAGGATATTTCCTTACTCCCTGCTCTTCCCAAACTACTGCCTATCCCAGGCCATGGCCATTCCTTTAGTGCTCAGATGAAAAACATCCTCTTGACTCTTCTCTTTCTATTACATCTGACATGTAATCTGTCAGGAAATCTTGCTCTGCCTTCAAAACATAATCCACAGCTACACAATTCTGTTAAAATCTAAATCAGACCACATCACATTTCTCTGCTCAAAATCTGCTCACAGTTTCCCATGTCCGAAAAAGCCAAAGTCCCCCTGTGACCTCATCTCCTGCTACTCTGTTCCAGCCATGTGAACATACTCCTGCCCCAGGGCCTTTGCACCTGCTGCCCCCTCCTCCCACATCAACCTGTCTCACTCCCTCACTGTCTTCTGATCTTTATTCAAAAGTTATTTTCTTGATGAGGTCTTCCTTAACCACCTCCACACTTCATTTCTCTCTTTCTTCCCTCTATTTTGCTTAAGTTTGTCTGTCATACCACGTGTTTTAATTACTCGTATTTCTCATCTGTGCTCCCCACCACAATGTAAGCCCTACGAGAGCAATGAGATTTGGCTGTTCTCTTCTTTTTCCCTAATGCCTCTTACCAAGCCTGGCACACAGTAGGCACTCAATAAATGCATATTGAATGAATTAATGAGTGACAACCACCAATGCCTTTGGCAAGGCTTCCAGGGTATCCTGGTGTTCCTATTTCTTTATTGATTGTTTTATTAAAGATCTTTGTAACGAGCTTTTAACATGGATTCATCGTCTCAAGCATTTGTCATCATTCTGAATGTCAGTCTTTTGCTCATTTTACTAGGCGACTGTTTTCTCCCTGGCACCTTTTCCCTCAGTCTAACTGCAAAAAGGCTTTCAGTTTCTTAACCTCTCTTCAGCACCAGAAGGCATGTAAATTTTTTTTTCTCTTCTGCCCTTCTGTTTGATATTTCAAAACACACTCTGAGAGGCATAAATGCAGCTTCCTTTTCTGCAGCAAATTTTCTTTAACTACGGGACTTGCTCTATATAAAAAGTTGAAAGCGACAAAACCATCAGCTATAAGAATGGGTAAGGAAGAAAGGTGATGATGACTTTACCAAAAGACAGTTTTTCATTCTTTCATTTTCTTTTTAAAGGGTTCAATACACGCTGCCCTTACCGTGGTTTTCCTCTTGTGCTTCTAAAATGTGGTTAAAAACCAAATATGTTACTTCTGCCTTTATTCCAACTTACAACGACCCTGTACGACAGGGTAGAAGTCTCCCAGAGTTCCCAAAGCTGTGATCTTTATGGAAGCAAACTGCCACATCTTTTTCTTTGAAGTGGGAGGATATTCTTTTCATTTTTTTATTGAACTTTAAGTGGAAGTTTACAGTTCAAATCAGTTTGCCATAAAAAAAAATTACGCATTGTTATGTGACCCCAAGAAATCCTGGTGGTTTAGCGATTAAGTTCTATGGCTGCTAACCACAAGGTCGGCAGTTTACATCCACCAGACACTTACTGGAAATTCTACTGTGCAGTTCTACTCTGTCCTATAGGGTCTCTATGAGACAGAATCAGCTTGACAGTAGTGACTTTGACTGAGATTTTGGTGTTGTGTGACTCTACTTGCTCTCCCGACAATGTGACAGCACACTCCACCCTGTCTTTCCCGTGTCCCTATTTGTCCCCTTCTGCCTTCTTGTCTCTCCTCCAGGCAGAAAGTGCCCTTTTAGTCTCATGCGTCTACTTGAGCCAAGAAACACAGTCTTCACCAGCATCATTTTACATTTTATAGTCCAGTCTAATGTTTGTCTGAAGACATGGCTTCAGGACTGGTTTTTGTTACGGGCTAACAGAGAATCTGGGGCCAAGTCTTCTGGGATCCCTTCTATCTGTCAGATTATCAAGTCTGATCTTTCTGCTAGAGTTCAAGTTCTGCACCCCACGTTGGTGGTAGCCAGGCACCATCTAGTTCTTCTGGCATGATGCTGATAGAACCTTCAGTTTATGTGGCCCTTTCTGTCTCTTGAGTTCATATTTTCCTTGTGTCTTTGGTGTTCTTCATTCCTTTGCTCCAGGTGGACTGGGACCAATTGATGCTTCTTAGATGGCTGCTTGCTAGCTTTTAAGACTCCAGATGCCACTCATCAACACGGGATGTGGAACATTTGATTAACAAACTTTATCATGCCATTTGACCTACATGTTCCCTGAAACCATAGTTTCTCAGACTCCTGCCCCTACTCCCCCTGTGCCTTAAAGTGTCTGAATTCAATAAATTTCTTAGCTTGTGGTTTAGTCCTGTCATGCTGTCTTCTCATATATTGTATGTTGTCCTTTCTTTCATGTAAAGCATACTTGTCTAATACTGTTTTAGTCAGCTAGTGCTGCTCTAACAGAAATACCACAGAGTGGATGGCTTTAACAAAGGAGTTTATTCTTACACAGTCCAGTAGGTTACACGTCCAAATTCAGGGTGTCTGCTCCAGGGGAAAGCTTTCCCCTTTATTGGCTCTGGAGGAAAGTCCAGTGTTGAATCAGTCTTTGTCCAGGGAGCATCTTGGCACAGGAACCTCAGGTCTGGAGGACGTTTTCTTTTCATGCTGCTTTCTTGATGGTGTGAGGTTCCCAGTTCTCTGCTTGCTTCTGTTTCCTTTTATCTCTTGTAGGACAAAAGGATTAGGCGTGGAGTAAGCTATACTTTGGAGAAACTCCCTTTAGAGTGGAGCAGGGAGTTAACTGTATGAAGGGATTTACAGTCCCACCCAAGCCCTGTAACATACAACACAGGAAAGTCACAAAATGTAGGACAATCACAAAATACTGGGAATCATTGCCCAGCCACATGGCCACACATATGTTTTGGGGGGACACAATTCAATCCACGACAAATATTTACTAGGAAAACCTGTTGGCATAGTGGTTAAGTGTTACGGCTTCTTTTTATTGGAAATATTTTAAGTATCTTTTCAATCTCTACCTCTGTTATACATTTATTTAATTGTTTTACCTTTGTTTACATTAGCTTATATACATAGTATGTTTCCAGGAATTGTCCATTTCATCTAGGATATTAAATTTGTTAAAATACAATTTTTCATAGTATTCTGCTATGATTGCTTTAATTTCAATTGAATCTGTAGTGATAGCACCCATCTCATTTCCTATTAGAGTTATTTGCTTCCTGAGTTGTTTTTTTTTTAATTGTGATTAAGTGAAAGTATATCATCCAAATTAATTTCTCATGCCTGCCTATCTGCAGCTCCCTCTGCTTGCCTCGTCTGGTGACAGCACACTCCTCCTTCTCACTCCACACTTGTTGTGTCCTCTTAACGATCTCCTGTCCCCTCCTCACCACCCTCTTCCCTCCCATCTAGAAAGAGACCAGTAGGACAGCATCCTATAAATGCATAGAACCATAGAGTATGCACATGCATAGGGTCACATTGTGTCCCTGAGTCCAGTACATTCTTGTCCAAAGAGTTGACCTCAAGTATTGTTTTCTGCTCAGGGGGAGCAGCAGGTCTAAGGGTCATACTCCCAGGGGACCCCCTAAGCCATCAGACCATTATTGTGGTCTTTTAGTAGATATCTTGAGCAGCACCACTCTTTTTCTCATGTTGCCGCAGCGACTCAACATTGTGTGCCCATCACAGCTGTCTTTGGTGGTGGTGGGGCACCTTCTGGTTCTTCTGGTTACATGTTGATACAGTCTCGCATTCACATGGGTCCTTCTGTCTCTTGAGCTCTTTTTCCCTCGTTCCTTTGTTGTTCTTGGTGATCATCCATTCTGGATGAGCTGGGATCATTTGGTGTACCTCAGATGGCAGCTTGCTAGTTTTTAAGACCCCAGACACCACTGCAGAAGACTCTCCCAACAATAGGCTAGTTATGCCAATTGGCTTTGATGCCCTCCAAGAGCATGGTTGCCAGACCCTGCCTCTGCTACTCTATCATTACTGGGTTGAGATTAGAAGAGTTTTCAGTTTACGGTGAAGTCCAGTTAAGCTGATCTGCTTTCTACTGTGTGCTGTCACTGCTTTCACCGAACTAAATTACTATCAACTAGCTAATCTATAACTCTCCCTTCCCACCCTTGTAGCTGTCAAAGAGTCTTTTCTTCTGTACGTGGGTCTATTTTTAAGTCTTTATAGTAGGTGTGTCATACAACATCCTTTTGCCACTGATTTCATTCAGTATAATGTCTTCCAACTGAAACCAGATTATGAAATGCTTCTTAAAATCATCATTGTTCTTTACCACTGCATAGTGTTCCATTGGATATATATACCATGGTTAGTTTATCCATTCATCTGCTGATAGGCATCTAGGTTGATTCCATCTTTTCGCTATTGTGGACTGTGCTGCAATAAACATTCGTGTGCATGTATGTGTTTGTGTGACAGCCTTTGTTTCTGTAGGATAAATTCCAAGCAGTGAGATTGATGGATGAAATGATATTATCTATTTCCACTTTTTTAAGGAAATGCCAGAATGCTTTCCAAAGAGATCATACCATTTTGCAATCCCACCAGCAGTGTAGGAAAGTTCCAGTCTCTCTACAGCCTCTCTAGTATTTGTTGTTTTGTGTTTTTTGGATTATGGCCACTCTTGTTGGGGTAAGATGGTATCTCATTGCAGTTTTCATGTGGATTTCTCTGATAGCTAACGATCATGACCATTTCTTCATGTGTCTTTTGGCTGCCTGGATGTCCTCTTTGGAGAAGCATCTGCCCATCTCCTTTACCCATCACTTAATTGGGTTATTTATCCTGTAGAGTTTTTATTTTGTCAATTTGGCCAGTGGTTTTCCAATTTTGTTGATCTTTTCAACAAACCAGTGTGTCATGGATTGAATTGTGTCCCTCTCAAAATAGGTGTAGTCACGTGGCTGGGCCATGATTCCCAGTATCTTGTGACTGTCCTCCATTTTGTGGTTTTCCTATGCCGTATGTTAAAGGTTTAGGGTAGGACTGTAAATCCCTTTATAGAATCACCTCCCTGCTCCACTGTAAAGGGAGTTTCCCTGCAGTGTGGCTTGCCCCACCCTTAATCCTTTCAGCCTGCAAGAGATAAAAGGAAAGGGAAGCAGGCAGAGAACTGAGAACCTCACACCATCAAGAAAGCAGCACCAGGAGAAGAGCGTGTCCTTCAGACCTGAGGTTCCTGCACCAAGACACTTCCTGGACAAAGACTGATACAATACCAGACTTTCTTCCAGAGCTGACTAAAACACAGTGCTTGGTCTTGTTGACTCAGTTGTTTTTCTACTCACTATTTCATTTAATTCTACTCTAATTTTCATTATTTGCTTTCTTCTGATGCCCAAGGGCTTCTTTTGCTCCTTTCTTTCTATTCGTTTGAGTTGTCTGGTTAATGCTTTGACTTCAACCCTCTCTTCCTTTTGGATGTGTGCATTTGTCGTTATAAATTGACCCACAAGCACTACCTCTGCTGTGTCCCAAAGGTTCTGGTAGGATGTGTTTTTAGTCTGTGAATGTCGTTTGACCATGCTTCATTTCTTCTATAACCCATTAGTTTTGAGCAAGGCAGTGTTCGGTTGCCACGTTTTTTTATTTTTTATTTTTCTGTTATCAATTTCTACCTTTATGGCTTCATGATCAGAGAAGATTCTTTGTAATGCATCAGTGCTGGGGTTTCTGTTAAGGCTTCCTTTACGGCCTACTTTGTGATCTATCCTGGAGAAAGATCCATGTACATTAGAAAATAAAGTATACCTGGCTGCTGTTGGGTGGAGTGTTCTGTATATGTATATAAGGTCAAGTGGATTGACTGTGGCATTTAGATTTTTCTTGCGTTTATTTAGCTTCTTTCTGGATGTTGTGTCCTTCACTGAAAGTGGTGTGATAAAGTCTCCAGCTATTATTCAGGAGCTGTCTATTTCTCTTTCCAGTGGTGTTAGAGTATGTCTTATATATTTAGGTGCCTTGTTGTTGAGTATGTAAACATTAATATGATTGTCTTCTTGGTGTCTGATCCTTTAAACATTATACAGTATCCTTCCTTATCCATTGTGGTCAATTTTACCTTCAAGTCTATTTTGTCAGAAATTAATATTGCCATTCCTGCTGTTTTTTGAATGTTGTTTGCTTCATTTATTTTTTTCCATTCATCGAGTTTAAATTTCTTTATGTCTTTAAGTCTAAAGTATGTCTCTCGTAGGCAACATGTAGACCTGCTATGTTTTCTAATTCATTCTGCCACTCTCTATCTCTTTATTGGTGCATTTAATCCATGTACATTCAGTGTAATTGTTGATAGGTATGAGTTTAGTGTTATTAATTTCATGACGTTTTCTGTGTGTTGTTGGTAGTTTCTTCGTTCCACTTAATTTTCTGTGCTGAGTTAGTTTTCTTTATGTATTTTCTTTTCATCATTTTCATTGTTTGTTCTGTGTTTGTTGAGTCTATACATCTTTCTTTTTTTTTAAAATGTGTAAGATTGTTAAGTTTCCTTTGTGGCTACCTTAATATTTACTCAATTTTTCTAAATTTAAACCATGTTTCTTATTTCTTTATATCACTTTGACTTCCTCTCCATGAGAAATCTGTGATTACATTTTTTAGTCACTCTTTTTTGTTACAATGTTATCATCTTTTACATAAGGACATCTCTCTTCCCCTAGTTCTAGTGTTTTAGACTATGATTTACTGTTGTAGTTTCCCTATCTGGCTTGATATCTGGTTGCTCTGTCCTGCATTCTAGTCTTGAGTTGTTATCTGATGATATTGATTTTTCTAACCAAAAGACTTCCATTAGTAGTTTATGTAATTTTGATTTGCTTTTTGAAAATTTCCTAAACTTCTGTTTTTCTGGAAATGCCTGATTTCACTATCACATTTAAGAGACAGTTGTGCTGGATATATGCAAGGTCTAGCAAGTAAGTCTGCAAACTTAATTGTTCTAATTGCTACATACCTCATTGCTGAATATCATTATGGCCATCTTTGAAATACTCCCCTTGGAAAGCTATGCCCTTTTGCCAGTGCCGAGACCATCCTTCAAAGCAATTTTGGAATCTCTGGATAAGGTGAGTAGGCAGGGTGTTGCAATACAGTTATTCATTTACTGGCTAAAAGCTTTATCACAGACAGCTATACAATTAAATTTGCAAACTTGCCACCTTGCCACTATGCACAATGGACATTCCAGAAAGTATTCCAAAATTTCTCTCAAGGGTGGACTAGGCACTGGTATTAGTGCATAGCTTCCCAAGGGGAGTACTTTGAAGGTGACTGTAGTGATATTCAGCAATGAAGTATGTAGTGCTTAGAACAATTAAGTTCATGCACTTAATTATTAGACCTCATATTTATTCATTTTGTGTTTGCTTGCTATATCCTAGCTTCTGGTTTTGATATACCCAAATAGGCTGCTCATGTGACCTAGTTTGATTATTAGGGGCTTTGAAGCTCTAACATCTTGTTACCAGGTACTCAGAGCTGATAGCAGGTATGCAAGCCCATTCTGTTTACTTTTCTTGCATGGATTCAGCTAAGGCATCCAGTTGTCAGTCACCAAGTGTGTGATGCAGGCTCTTCACCTATAGTCCTAGACAGGCAGGGGTGGTTGGTATAGGCACAGGTATCTGGCTGCCATAGGAGGCCACATGCTGAGCAAGCAGGAATTTGACAGCTGGGTATCTTTGAGGAAAATATGTCCCTTTTCCCAACAGCATGTAGGTCAGTTGGATTTGCAGCAGGACTGTGGGCACCTAGTGCTGTTGGCTGTAAGGACTGGAAGGTGCCACTTATTCTTGGACTCCCGTTGTGGGTGGCTAAGTGGCATGGATGGAGCCACCAGCCCTCAAGCCCCTGATGTGAGTAGATGAGGACACTGTTTGACAGGCAGAGCAGTGTCAAATGTTATGAGCCTACCTGTCTACCAAATAGTGAAAGAGCCAAGGTTAGGCTTCAGGAATATGCCCTGCTGAACTGTGTTAATGAGAGCCTATGCTGTTGAAATAGTCCCCACAGGTCTACACAGGGGTGAAAGGCATTCAAATCCACAGACCTCATATACCTGTACCTAGGCAGAAGAACCATTACTGCCCTGCCTTCCCAGCTAAGTGGAGTTAGTAGATTATTTTTTACCTTTTGTTAATTTGTTCCCTACCCAAGGGTAGGAGACTGGCTCAGAGCATGCGGCAGGTCCTACTTCCAACCCAGGAGACACATCAATCTCTGAGCAGAGTGGGTGAGGTGGGGGGCATGTAAGTGAGAGAGAGTTTTTCTACAAAGAGTATTTTTGATCTGGAGACAGTACGGTAGACACAAGGTACTTATCTTTTGCCAGTCAAGTGCCACTTTTCACTGATTCTGGAGGCACAAGTGGGCTCTCTGCCTCACTATCTCTCCTGATGTGGAAGATGCATCCCGAACACCACTGCTTGCAGAGAGCTAATTCCTGCTCAGTGAGGTCAGGCAACTCCTTGCTGCTTTGGAAGCATCTTTCCCTCAATCTGCCACTTAATTCAATTTCTCAACTTTGCCTTTGAGGTTCAAGGCTCCTAGATTGTCATATACAATGGATTCACTTGTTTGCAGTGTCTTTGTTGTTGCATAAAGGGCCGCAGGAAGCACCTGACTACTCTGCCATCTTGGCCCCACCCTCAGACTGCCACAACTTTCTCCCATGAAGCTGCTAGTGTGTTCAGCCACCAATCTTTGAGTTACTAGCTTAAGCACTGTACCACTAGGACTCCAAAAATGTGATTAGATTTAAAAGCTTAATTCACTTAAAACTATGTAGAGCATATCTATTGCATGAAATTAGATGTATCTCTCCTGATGACTGGGTGAAAGGCCCAATACTACTTCGGGTTTTTCTTGACCTTTTCATTTCCTTCCCCTTAGGATTTCTAAACTGCTATTCTGGGGCCTACAGTTTTGGAATTAAGGGCTTGTGTGAGAATAGGGCAGCAGGGTGGTAATCTGGGGAATATTCGATAGAGGGATGGGGAAAGACCTTTCCTCCCAGGGAACCAGGACTGAGAAACTCTCTGCCTGGTCTCATTCCTCTTCTCCACAGTCCCCTGTGTCCTTTATGGCTTCTTTTGATTTCACCCGTGACAGAACTTGTCTTAGCTGTCTAGTGCTGCAGTAATAGAAACACCAAAAGTAAGTGGCTTTAAAGAATAGAAATTTATCTTCTCATGGTTCAGAAGGCTAGAAGCCCAAATTCAAGATACTAGCTGGTCATGGATTGCACTGCGTCCCAAGAAAAATGCATGTATTGATTTGACTTGGCTATGAGTCCCAGTACAGTGCAACTCCTCCCATGTGTTGTGAATCCTGCCTCTGTGATGGTGATGAGGGAAATTGGACAGCAGTTGTGTTGGTGAGGTAGGACTCAAGCTACCAGCTCAGGGGACATAAAGGAGAGAAGTAAGCTGGGAACCTCATACCATCAAGAAAGCAGCACCGACAGCGGAGCATGTCCTTTGGACCTGAGGTTCCTGTGCTGAGATTTTCTCATTCAATTTGGACTCAGCCTACTGGACTGTGATCATTTCTCTTATTGAATGGACTTGTAACTGTTGAATGGATTTGTGGCTTACCAGACTATGACAATGAAATTTCTCTTCATGAAAACTTCCACTCATGGTATTTTCTGTTAGAGCAGTACCAGGTGACTAAAACATAGCCTTAGGGGGGAAACCCTGGTAGTGTAGTGGTTAAGTACTGTGGCTGCTAACCAGAAGGTCGGGAGTTCAAATCCTCCAGATGCTCCTTGGAAACTCTATGGGGTAGTTTTCCTCTGTCTAAAGGGTTGCAATGAGTCAGAACCGACTCAACAGCAGTGGGTTTGGTTTTAGATTGGCTTTAGAAGTCTTTCTGTTGGCTATGGGTGAAGAGCCTTGTTTCTTTCACCTTCTGCACTCCCAGTGTTCCATGGTTCCTTGGTGATGATCCTCACATATCTTCTACTGCCAGTCATTTTCCCTGTTCATGTATCTGATCAGCGCTTTTTAGAACTCCAAAGTGATTAGGTTTAGGACACACCTGTACTGCTATGGCCTCATTAACATAACAAGGAAAACTCAATTCCTAAATGGGATTACATCCTAGTCATGTTGTTGTTGTGTGCCATCTAGCTGATTCTGACTGGTAGCTACCCTATGCAATAGAACCCCTATAGGGTTTCCTAGGATGTAAGGTTTTCCTTCTGGTGGGTTTAAACCTTTGATATTTTGGTTAAGGGCCCAGAGCCTAATGATTTTTTCACCAGGGATCCTTATGCACAGATGCAGGAGTTGGAGTTTACAACACATATTTTTGGAAGACACAGTTTCAATCCATGACAAAGCCTATTCTCCTCTGTTACAGATTGAATTGTGGCCCCCTAGCCCTAAAAAAATGTGTTGGAATCCTCACCACTAAACCTAGGAGTGTAGCCCTTTGGGAATAGGGTTTTCTTTGTTATGTTAATGAGGCCATATCATGCAGGGCTAGTATAAAACAATTGCTTTTCAGATGTAAAATGAGCAGAATAGAGGCAGAAGCAAGTAAGCAAGAATAGGGGAATGAGAGATGCCACATGGAGGTCGCCAAGGATTGGCCACAAGAAAGTTACAGAAATTAAGACGAGGATTTTCTCCTAGAATGGACAGAGAGAGTATTCTCCTAGAGCCAGTGCCCTGAAAGATTCAGACTTCTAGCCTCCGAAATTGTACGAAAACACTTTCCTGTTTATTAAAGCCACCACTTGTGGTATTTCTGTTATAACAGCACAAAGAGACTAAGACAGGCTTTAAGAGATTTCAGACATACCATCTCATTCTTACAGATTTCAATTTTCTACTTGCAATCACCAAGATCATAAGCAAGTGCTACCTCCAGCATCCCAGCTTGGCCGCAGAGTCACAGATTATCAGAGGTAAATGACACCTTAGCGATCAGTAACCCAGTATCTTGCAGAGAAAGCTGTGGTACAGGGTTGACATTGTTAGGTACCGTCAAGTTGGTTCTGAATCATAGCAACCCCCTATGCAACAGAATGAAAAACTGCCATCCTCATGATCTTTTGAGCCCACTGTCACCCACTGTGTCAGTCCATCTTGTTGAGGGTTTTCTTCTTTTTTTGCTGACCCTCTACTTTACCAAACATGATTCACTCTACCAGACTTTTCCTCCCTAATAACATGACAAAGTATATGAGACAGAGATTCCTAACCCTCATTACTAGGCAGCATCCTGGCTGTACATCTTTCAAGGTAGATTTATTCATTCTTGTGGCATATCCAATAGTCATAGTGTATTCAATAGTCTTTACCAACACCATAATTCAAAGGCATCAATTTTTCTTCAGTCTTCCTTATCTATTGTTCAGCTTTTTGGGTTAGGGTCACTTCAGTCTTCAAGTTTACATCCTTGCTTTTCAACACATTAAAGAGATCTTGTGTAGTACTTTCTCTCAAAGCAATGTGTCTTTTGATTTCTTGACTGCTGCTTCCATGGGCATCGATTGTGGATCCAAGTAGAATGAAATCCTTGACAACTTCAATCTTTTCTCCATTTATCATGATGTGGCTTACTGGCACAGGATAGTGGGAAAAATAACTTTCTAAATGCCACCCAGGGGTACATAAGGGCCAGGACAGAAGGTCTGGCTTCCCTGAGCCATCTATGGCTCACTGTGACATTGTGCCATAGAATCTCAAGCCCAGAGAAGAAGACACCCGTCTGATGCCTGGAACCAGTGTAAGAAGCCCAGGCAGGTGTTTTTTTCTTTTGTCTCTCTTTTTCCCTTTGTAAGAGATTATAGGCACAGAAGGAGACCTGACAGTAAAACTTTAAAAGTACTCAGTTACTCACTTAAAGACTGGTGGTTTGACTTAGAAAAATAGAGGTAATCTGTCGGGTAACCACAAAGGAAACTTCCAAATCTACACATCAAAATACAGAGAAGAAAAACATAAAGACCCAGTGTTAGAGCAGCACTAGCTGACTAAAACAGAATCAAGTAGCAGAGGACAGACGGCAGCAGCAGAACCAGAGTTCTAGATCACTGGCTGTGTAGGTCACCAGATCCCAAGCTAGAGGTGAGACTGCGAGGTCTCTGCTGGCTGATGGAGCTGCAGAGGCTGGCAAATCCAGGACTGGCAGGTTAGGGAACAGGACTGTAAAGCACCGCTGTAACGGTTGATGAACTCAACAGCTGCTAATTCAGGTCCAGGAACCAGACACAAAAGAGAGCAGGAGCTGTTGGCAACATGAGCAGACAGGAAGTAGATGGTGGAAGGTGGAGAGCTGAGAGCTGAGAGGAGGGAAGCCACCACAGGCCCTGCCCTGCCACTTGATACAGCAGCCAGACAGGTAGTTGCCAAGTTGACACAATCTTGACCACCACACCCAGCAAATATAAATTAACAACAATGAAAAGGATGACAAGAAAATACATAAAGACAAACAACTCACCACAGAAAATAAAGTGGAGAGAAGAAATTGTCAACAACACACAATAAAATATATCAAAAAGACAGCACTAAACTCATACCTATAATTACACTGAAGTTGAATGGACTAAATGCACCAATAAAGAGACAGAGAGTGGCAGAATGGATTAAAAAAAAAAAGACCATGATCCATCTACTGGCTGCCAATAACAAACACACCTTAGACTCAAAGACAAACAAAAATCCAAAGGATGGAAAAAATATATATCAAGCAAACAACATTAAAAAACTAGCAGGAGTGGCAATATTAATCTTGGACAAAATAGACTTAAAGCAAATTCCACCACAAGGGATAAGGAAGGGTACCAAAAAATTATTAAAGAGTCAATACATCAGAAGACTGAACCATAATTAATATATATGCACCTAACAATGGGGCATTGAAATACAAACTCTAACAACATTGAACAGAGAAATAAACAGCTCCACAATAATTGTAGGAGACTTCAACACATCACTTTCAATAAAGGGCAGAACATCCAGAAAGAAGCTCGATAAAGATATGGAAGATCTAAATGCCACAATCAACCAATTTGATCTCTTAAACGTATACAGAAAACTCCACCGAACAGCAATCAAATACACTTTCTTTTTCAACACATAATGGAACATTTTTCACAATAGACCACATACTAGGCCACAAAGGAAACCTGAAGAGAATCTAAAACAATGAAATACTACAAAGTATCTTTTCTAACCATGTTGTTAGATGCTGTTAAGTCATGAACAACAGAAAGAAACACTGCCTGGTCCTGTGCCATCCTCACAGTTGTCATTGAGCTTGAGTCCATCATGGGAGCTATGTGTCAATCCAATCCATCCAGTTGAAGGTCTTTCTCTTTTTCTCTGACTCTCTACCAAGCATGATTCCTTCTCTAGGGACCAATCCCTCCTGACAACATGTCCAAGTTATGTAAAAAGTACTCTCTTTGATCTTGCTGTTGAGGAGCATTCTGGCTGGACTTCTTCCAAGACAGATTCGTTCATTCTTGTGGCACTCCACCATATACTCAATAGCCTTCACTAACACGATGCAAAGGTGTCAGTTCTTTGGCCTTACTTACTGTCCAGTTTTCACATGCACATGAGGCAACTGCAAACACCATGGCTTGGATAAGGCGCACCTTGGTCATCAAGGTACCATTTTTGTGTTTCAGTGCTTTGAAGAGGTCTTTTACAACAGATTTTCCAAATGCAATGTGTCTTTTGATTTTATGACTGCTGCTTCTATGGGTGTTGATTGTGAATCCAAGTAAAACGAAATCTTTGACAACTTCACTCTTTTCCCCATTTGGCATGATGTTGCTTATTGGCCCAGTTGTTGGGATTTTTGTTTCTTCATGTTGAGGTGTAATCCATACTAAAGGCTGTGGTCTTTGATCTTCATTACCAGGTGCTTCAAGTCCTCTTCACTTTCAACAAGCAAGTTTGCGTCATCAGCGTTAACATAGGTTGTTAAAGAGTCTTCTTCAATGTTTCTTTTTTGTGTGTGAGTGAAAGTTTACAATACAATTCAAATTTGCACATCTGCCTATCTGCAGCTCCCTCTGCTCTTCTTGGCCAGTGACAGCACACTCTTCCTTTCTGTTCCATACATGTCATCTCCTCTTCACAATCTCCTGTCCCCTCCTCTTAACCCTCTCCACTCCCATCTAGCAAGAGGCCAGTAGGACAGCATCCTGTAGATGCATAGAACCATAAAATACACACATGAGATGGTCACTCTGTGTCCCCAAGTCCATTTCATTCCTATCCAAAGAGTTGACCTCAGTAATAATCTAGGATTAGGAGCTGCATCAGGTCTAGGTGCCATGCTCCCAGGGGAATGCTCAGGCCTTCGGCCATCAATTGCAGTCTTTTAGTGATCTTCCTCCAATCTTGATGCCATGTTCTTCTTCATAGAGTCCAGCTTATCGGATTAATTGCTTATCACACAGACTGAATAGGTTTGGTGAATGGATTCAACCCTGAAACATGCCTTGCCTGACTTTAAACCATGCAGTATACCCTTGTTCTATTGCAACAACTGCATCTTGATCTATGTACATGTTCCTCATGAGCACAGTTAAGCATCTGGTGTTCCTGTTCTTTGCAATATTATCCAAATTTGTTGTGATCCACATAGTCAAATGTCTTTGCATAGTCAATAAAATTCAGGATAAACATCTTTCTAGCATTCTGAGCTTTCAGTCAGGATCCATCTGACATCAGCAATGATATTTATAGTTCTGACCATAAAGCTATCAAAGCAGAAATCAGTTACAGAAAAATCAACTACATGGAAACTGAACAACTCCTTATTAAAAAACTACTGTGACATGCCATCTGCAAAAAACTGAAACAAGACCTGTATCTCACACCTTGCACAAAAACTGACCCAAAATGCATCAAAGACCTAAGTGTCAAACGGAAAATGATCAAGATTATGGAAGAAAAAATAGGGACAACACTGGAAGTCCTATTACACAACATAAACAGACTGCAAAGTATTACTAATAATGCACAAACAGCAGAGGAGAAAATAGATAAATGGGAACTACTAAAACTTAAACATTTATGCTCATCCAAAAACTTTATAAAAAAAAGACTGTCTACAGATTGGCAAAAATATTAGACAATTATGAATCTGATCAACATCTCTTCTCCATAATCTACAAGGTACTACAAAGTATCAACAAGAAAAAGACAAACTACCTAATTAAACAATGGGTAAAGGATATGGACAGACATTTCACCAAAGATATCCAGGCAGTCAATAGACACATGAGGAAGTGCTCATAACAATTAGCCATCAGAGAAATCCAGATCAAGACTACAATGAAATACCATCTCACCTCAACAAAGCTGGCATTAATCCAAAATAACAGGGCTTGTACCTCACACCTTGCACAAAAACTAACTCAAAATAGATCAAAGACCTAAATATCCAATGGAAAATAATAAAGATTATAGAAGAAAAAATAGGGACAACACTGGAAGTCCTAATTCCTGGCATAAGCAAACTGCAAAATATTGCTAACAATGCAAAACTTGGAGAGACCGTGGAGAGACTGGACCTCTTCTACACTGCTTGTGGGAATGTAAAATGGTACCGCTGCATTGAAAAGCAATTTGGCAGTTTTTTAAAAAGCTATAAATAGAAATACAATATGATCCAGCAATCTCACTGATTGAAATATATCCTAGACAAATAAGGGTTGTCACATGAACTGATCCTTGCACACGAATGTTTATTACAGCATTATCTACAAAGAAAAGATGACAACAACCTAGGTGCCCATCAACAGATGAATGGGTAAACAAACTACGGTGTATATATATATGATGGAACTGTCATGGATTGTGTTGTGTCCCCCCAACCCCCATGTATGTATTGATTTGACTTGGCTATGAGTCCCAATACGGTGCAGTTCTTCCCATGTGTTGTGAATCCTGGCTCTGTAACATTGACGAGGGAGAAGGAGCAGCACTTGTGCTGGTGAGGCAGGACTCAAGTTACCAGCTGTGGGATAGAAGGGAGAGAAGTGGGCACAGTAAGTTGGGAACCTCAGACCACCAAGAAGGCAGCACTGAGAGCACAGCATGTCCTTTGGACCTGAGATTCCTGTGCTGAGATGCTCTCAGCCTAGCAGACTGTGAATAATTTCTCTCATTTAATGGACTTTTAACTTAGGAATGGATTGGTGGCTTACCAGATTATGTCAATAAGATTTTTCTTCCTGAAGCCTTCCACTCATGGTCTTTTCTGTTAGAGCAGTACCAGGTGACTAAAACAGGAACACTATGCAATGACAAAGAACAAAGATGATTTGGGGAAGTATCTCATAACATGGAATCATCTGGAAAACATTACGCTGAGTGAAATCAGTCAGCTGCAAAAGGATAAATACTGTACAAGATCACTATTATAAGGACTTAAGAAAAAATTTATGCATAGAAGAAAATAATCTTTGATGGCTGCAAGCGTTGGCAGGGAGGGAGAGGGTTATTCACAGATTAGTCGAGAGGAATTTGGATAAGTGAAGGGAGTGACAGCACACAGTAAAGTGGAGCTCAGCACAACTGGACGCATCATAAGCTGAAAGGTTTTCTAAATACAACAAAACATTTTAAAGGACAAAGTAGCAGGGACAGGGAGACCATGGCTTCAGGGGATATTGAGGTCAATTGGCACGACTAGTTTTTTTCTAAGAAAATGTACTACATCTCATATTGGTGAGTGGCTGCTGGGGTCTTAAAAGCCAACAAGATGCCATCTACAGAACATCAATTTATTCCGACCCACCTGGAGCAGATGAAAACCAAAAACATCAAAGACAGGAGGAAAATATGAGCCCAGCAGACAGAAGGATCCATATGCCCGGGAGACTACCTCAACATGAGGCCAGAACTTGATGGCACCCAGCCACCACCAAAGACTTCCCTGACAGGGAACACAATGGAGAGCCCCTGATACAGAACAAGAAAAAGGAGAGTGCAGATCTAGAACTCTTTTAAAAGACCAGATTTGATCATCTGGTATCCTGAGTGTCCCCTGAGAACATGGCCCATGGACTTGCCGCTAGCCCAGAGCTGCAACCAGTACTGAAGCCAACTCTGCAAACAAAAATTAGACTGGACTATAAGACACACAGTGATGCAACTGGTGTGTGCACTTCTAGGCTTAGACATATACGAGGACAGCCAATTAAGTTTGCGAACTCATCCTGGAAAAAGTGCTGCAGTACCTCATTGCTGAATATCACTAGGGTCACCTTCAAAGTACACCCCATGGGAAGCTATGCACTGATGCCAGCACCTAGTCCATCGTTCTAAGCAATTTTAAAACTCTTTTTCTGGAATGCCCATCAGAGCTGTCCTTGTATTACCCTTGAAGTCCTGAATGTCATCAAAATGCCTTCCTTTCAGTATTTCCGTTATTTTCAGGTAAAGAAAGTCATTAGGGAGCAGAGCAAGTGAGTAGGGAGGGTGTTCCGATACAGTTATTTGTTTACTGGCTAAAAACTCCCTCACAGACTAACTAGACAATTACGTTCGCAAATTTGCCACCATCTCACTACGTGCAATGGCCATTCCAGAAAGAGTTCTAAAATTGCTTTGAAGGATAGACCAAGTGCTGGCATCAGTGCATAGCTTCCCAAGGGCAGAACTTCAAAAGTGACCATAGTGATATTCAGCAACAAGGTATGTAGTACTTGCAACAGTTAAGTTCATGGACTTGCCAGGACTCATATGAGGCTCTAACCAGTTCCTCTCCAGAGGTGACAGTGAGGAGTAGAGAAGAAGACAAGTGTTAGCTGAATGCAAACCATAAGTAGAGTGGAGAGGAGGAGTATGCTATCTCAGGGTGTGGAGAGCACATAGAGTTGTATACAGGCGTGTGCCCAAGGTTGTACATGGCAAATTGATTTGGATTGTAAAATTTCACTTAATCACAATGAAAATAAAATTAGAAACAGAAAAAAACTACTGAGATATAAAAGAAATCAAGGAGAGAATTAAAAAATTCATATAATCAAATGAGAATGGAAACATATAGTACCAGAAACCTTGGGACACCGCAAAAGCAGTACTCAGAGATCAATTTACAGGAAGAAATACAAACATTCAAAGAGAAGAAAGGACCAAAATCAACACATTAACCCTACAACTAGCAGCAAAAGAAGCCCATGGGTACCAGAAAAAAAAAGTAATAAAAATTAAGACTAGAAGTAAATGAAGTACAGAACAAGAATAACAACAACAAAAAAAAACCCAAAAGAGTTGACAAGACAAAAAAAAAGGTTCTTTGAAAAGATCAACAAAATCGATAAATCACTGGCCACATGGACAAAAGAAAAACTCAAGAGGAACCAAATAACCTGAATAAGAAATGATATGGGTGATATTACAACAGGCCCAACTGAAATTAAACAAATGATAAGAGAATACTATGAAAAATTCACTTTAATAAATTTGAAAACTGAGAAAATGGGCAAATTTCTAGAAACACTGTACCTGCTAAACAAACACAAAACAAGGTAGAAAAACCTATCAACCTACATCAAAAGAAAAGATTGAAGAAGTAATTAAAAACAAACAAACAAAAAACCTCCCAACAAGAAAAGCCCTGGTCCAGATAGCTCTCCTGGAGAATTCTACCAATCTTTCAGAGAAGAGTTAATACTTCTACTAACAAAGATATTTCAAAGTACAGAAAAGGTTGGATTACCTCTGAACTCACTATATGAAGCTAGCATAACCCTGACATCAGAAACAGGTAAAGATACTACAGAACCAGAAAATTACAGAATAATATCCCTCAGGAACATAGATGCAAAAATTCTCAACAAAATTTTAACCAATAGAATTCAGCAATGCATCCAAAAAAAAAAAAAAAAAAAATTCATCATGACCAAGTGAGATTTATATCAGGTATGCAGGGATGGCTCAACATTAGAACAACAATCAATGCAATCCATCACATAAATAAAAGACAAGAACCACACGGTTTTATCAACTGATGCAGAAAAGGCATTTAAAAAGCTCAACATCCATTTATGGTAAAAGCTCTCAGCAAAACAGGAACAGAAATAAAATTCCTCAGAATGACAAAGGGCATTTATTTAAGGCCTGCAGTCAACACTATCCTAAATGGAGAGAGTATGAAAGCATTTCCCCTGAGAATGGGACCCAGCCAAGGATGCCCTTTGTCATCACTCTTACTCAACATTTTGCTGGAGATTGCAGCCAGAGCAATTAGTCTAGAAAAAGAAATAAAGTCATCCAGATTGGGAATGAAGAAGTAAAAGTATCCCCTTTTGCAGATGATACGATCTTACATACAGAAAACCCTAAAGAATTCACACAGACACACACACACACACAAAAGCTACTGAAACTGATAGAGGAGTTCAGCAAAGTTATCAGGTCACCAAACAAATGTACCAAAATCAGTTGGACTCCTCTACACCCATACAGAGAACTTCGAAGAGGAAATCAATACCAATTACCATAGCCCCAGGAAGACAAAATACTTAGGAATTAATCTAACCAGAGACATAAAAGGCATATACAAAGAAAATAAGACCCTACTGCAAGAAACCAAAAGAAACCTAAATAAGTGGAGAAGCCAACCTTGCTCATGGATAGGAAGACTCAACATTGTGAAAATGTCTATTCTACCAAAGTGATCTATAGATACAATGTAATCTCGATCCAAATTCCAATGACTTTTTTTAATCAGATGGAGAAACATATCACTGATTTCATATGGAAAAAGACAAGGTCTTGCATAAGTAATGCATTACTAAAGAAGAACAAAGAAGGAGGCCTCACACTGATGGACTTTAGAGCCTATTATACTGTTCTGGTAGAACAACTTGCTACTGGTACAACAGATACATAGAACAGTGGAACAGAAGTGAAAATCAAGGGGCAAATGATCCCCTATGAGCAGCTGATATTTGACAAAGGCCCAAGGTCCATTAATTACAGAAAAACAATTTCTCTAACAGTGCTGGAATAAATGGATATCCATCTGCAAAAAATGAAACTAGAAGCATACCTCACACTATGTACAAAAACTAACTCAAAATGAATCAAAGACCTAAATATAAAATGATAAAGATCATGGAAATAAAAATAGGGACAACTCTCAGAGCCATAATAAATGGTATAAACAGAATACAAACCATAGCTAACAATGCACAAACACCAGAAGGGAAACTAGGTAAGTGGGAACTCTTAAAAATCAAACACTTAAATGTTCATTCACCAAGAGATGTCACCCAAAGAGTAAAAAGACATCCTAAAGAGTAGGAGACAAAATTTGGCTGTAACAAATCTAATAAGCATCTAATCTCTAAAATTTACAAGATACTGGAAAACCTCAACAACAAAAAGACAAATAACCCAATTAAAAAATAAGGGAAAGATATGAACAGCCACTTGATCAAAGAATACAATCAGGTGGCTAATACACAAAGAAATGCTCAGAATCACTAGTCATTAGATAAATGCAAATCAAAATTACAATGAGATACCATCTTACGTCAACAAAAGCAAAACCAAAAAAAATTCCCACTGCCATCAAGGATTCAAAAAACACAATAAATGTTAGAGAGGTTGTAGAGAGACTAGAACACTCACGCATTGCTGGTAAACTGGTACAACCACTTTGGAAATCGATTTGGCTCTACTCTAAAAAGCTGTAAGTAGAAGTACTATATGATCCACTCCTTGGGATATCTTCTAGATAAATAAGACATCATGTGATTCGATATATGCACACCCAAGTTCATTGCAGTACTGTTCACAACAGCAAAAAAGATGGAAACAACCTAGATGCCTATCAACAGATGAATGGGTAAACAAATTATGGTACATACACACAATGGAATATAACACAATGATAAAGAACAATGGTGAATCCACGAGCCATCTCACAACACAGATGAATCTGGAGAGCATTATGCTGAGTGAAAATTGTCCATTGCAAAAACACAAATATTGTACAAGACCACTATTATAAGAACCCAAGAAAATGTTTAAACACAGAAGAAGACATTATTTGATGGTTATAAAGTTGGGAGGAAGGGAGAGGAGAATTTGCTGATTAGATAGCAGACAAGCATTATCTTCTGTGAAGTGAAGGACAGCACCCAGTACAGACGAAGTTGGCACCACTGGATTAAACCAAAAGCCAAGAAGTGCCCTGAACACAGCCAAACACTTTGAGGGTCAGAGTAGCTTGGGCTGGGTCTGAAAACTATGGTTTCACGGGACATGTAGGTTGACTGGCATAACAAAGTTTATTAGGAAAATGTTCTGCATCCCACTTTAGTGAGTGGCATCTGGGGGTCTTAAAACCTTGTGAGTGCCCACATAGAACTCATCAGTTGGTCTTAGCTCACTTGGAGCTAAGAAGAACAAAGAACACCAAAGACACGAGGTAAACATCCCAAGAGGCAAAATGGTCACATAAACCAGAGATTCCATCACCCTGAGAAGAGCTAGATGCTGCTCATTTACCACCAACGACCACCCTGACAGGGAACACAGCAGAAGAGTCCCTGATAGAGCAGGAGAGAAGTGTGCAGCAGAACTCGAACTCCTATAAAAAGAGACCAAACTTAACGGTCTGACTGAGACTGGAAGAATCCTCGAAGTCATGGCCCCTGGATGCTCTGTTAACCCAGAACAAAAACCATCTCCAAAGCCCACTCTTCAGGCAAAGATTAGACTGGACTATAAAACATAATACTCGTGAGGAGTGTGCTTCTTAGCTCAAGCAGATACACAAGACCAAATGGGCATCGTCTGGCTGGAGGCAGGATGAGAAGGCAGGAACTGACAGGACATTGCTGAATGGACATGTGTAACTCAAAGTGGAAACAGGGAGGATGCTGTCACATTATAGGGATTTCAACTAACATCACATAATAATATACGAGGTTGGACAATTAAGTCTGCAAACTTAATTGTTGTAAGAGCTACACACCTCATTGCTGAATATAACTATGGTCACCTTCAAAGTACTCCCCTTGGGAAGCTGTGCACTGACACCAGTGCCTAGCCCACCCTTCAAAGCAATTTTGGAACTCTTTCTGGAATGGTCATTGCACACAGTAGCATGGTGGCAAGTTCACCAAATTAACTGTATAGTTGTCTGTGAGGGAGTTTTTTAGACAGTAAACAAATAACTGTATTGGAACACCCTCCCTACTCACCTGATCAGGCTCCCAAAGACATTTTGATGACATTCAGGACATCTAGGGTAATATGATGACAGCTCTGATGGCCATTCCAGAAAAAAAGTTCCAAAATTGCTCTGAAGGGCAGACTAGGCGCTGGCATCGGTGCAAAGCTTCCCAAGGGGAGTATTTCAAATGCGACTGTAGTGATGTTCAGCAATGAGGTATGTAGCACTTTTTCTAGGATGAGTTCATTGAAACATCTCAACTGATACTCCATCAGTTCCTGGAGCCTTGTTTTTCACTGGTGCCTTCAATGCAGCTTCAACTTCTTCCTTCATTACCATGGCTCAGTCACTGACCAGTTCTTTTTAATATAATGACTGTGTATTCCTTCCACCTTCTTTTCATGCTTCCTGACTCATTTAGTATTTTCCCTGTAGAATCCTTCACTGTTGCAACTTCAGGCTTGAATTTTTTTCTTCAGTTCTTTCAGCTTGAAAAAGGTACATGTTCTTCCCTTTTGGTTTTCTGTCTCCAGCTCCACACATATCGTTATAATATTTTCTCTTCTCGAGCTTCCCTTTGAAATCTTCTGTTTGGTTCTTTTACTTCATCACCTTTCTTCCTTTTGCTTTAGCTATTCAATGTTCAAGAGCAAGTTTTAGAGTCTCTTCTGACATCCAATTTGGTCTTTTCTTTCTTCCCTGTCTTTCAAATGACTTCTTCCTTTTCTCATGTATGATGCATTTAATTTCATTTCACAACTTGTCTGGTCATCAACATTCAATGCATCAAATCTGTTCTTGAGATGGTCTCTGAACTGAGATGGTATATACTCGAGGTCATACTTTCGCTGTCTTGGACTTGTTCTAATTTTCTTCAGTTTCAGTTTTAACTTGCATATGAGCGATTATGGTCTGTTTTGCAGTCAACATCCGGTCTTGTTCTGACTGCTGACATGAAGCATTTCTATAGTCTCTTTCCACAGGTATAGTCGATAATTCCATTGTATTCCACCTGCTGAGGTCCATCTGTATAGCCTCTGTTTACGTTATTAAAAAAAGGTATCTGCAGTGAAGACTTTGTTGGTCTTGCAAAATTCTGTCATGCACTCTCTGGCATCATTTCTATCACTAAGGCTACGTTCTCCATGTATCAATCCTTCTTCTTTGTTTCCAGCTTTGGCATTCCAACCACCAGTAATTATTAATGCATCCTGATTGCATGTTTAATCAATTTTGGACGGCAGAAATTTGTAAAAATGTTCAATTTCTTCATCTTTGGCCTCAGTAGTTGGTGCATAAATTTGAGTAACAGCCATATGAACTGGTCTTTCTTGTAGATGTTTGGATATTACCCTATCACTGACAGCATTGTAGTTCACTCATAGATAGATTTTGAAATACTCTTCTTGATTATGAATGCAATGCTATTTCTCCTCAAGTTGTCATTGCTGGCATAGTAGACCACGTAATTGTTCTAATAAAAATGGTCAATACCAGTCCATTTCAGCTCACTAGTGCCTAGGATGTCGATGTAATGCTTTCCATTTCATTTTTGACAATTTGCGGTTTTCCTAGATTCATACTTTGTACTTTCCACATTCCAATTATTAATCGGTGTTTGCAGCTGTTTGTTTTCATTTTGTGTGGTGCCACATCAGCAAATGCGAATCTTGAAAGCTTGTTTCCACCCATGTCATTAAGGTCAACTCTACTTTGAGGAGGTAGCTCTTCTGCAGTTGTCTTTTAAGTGCCTTCCAGCCTGGGTAGCAGCTCATTCTCCAGCACTATATCTGACAATGTTCTACTGCTATTTGTAAGGTTTTCACTGGCTAATTCTCCCCAGAAGTAGACTGCCAGGTCATTTTTCCTAGTCAGTCTTAGTCTGGAAGTTCAGCTGAAATCTGTCTACCATGGGAGACTCTGCTGGTACCTGAATACCACTGGCATAGCTACCAGCCTCACAGCAGAAGGCAAGCCCCTAAGTACAAGCTGACAGACATGTCTCTTTTGGTACAGTAGTGAAGAGCTTGGCTGCTAACTAAAAGCTCACCAGTTCAAATCCACCAGGAGCTCCTTGGAAACCATTTGGGGCATTGTGTCCTATAGGATTGCTATGAGCCAGAATTGACTGAATGGTGGTGACTTTTGTTTTTGTTTTTGGCAGTCCATAGTATACTTAGAATTCTTCACCAATGCCATAATTCAAAGGTATCAATTTTCCTTTTGTTTCCCTTACTGACTGCCCAGCTTTTGTATATGTAAAAGCGGCAAGGGAGTGGTGTCTAACATCTTCTAACCTCACAGGGTGAAGGTGAATCAAGATCAACAGCCCAAGGCTGATTCCCATGAGGCAGAGGTTACACATGCCTCCTCTCTCCACTGTCTACCAGTTCTAACACCAACCTTGCCTCCCATGGTGCTCTGTACTTCTCTACTGGGTTCAATAATTCATTGCAATGGCCACTGAGAACTCACAGACAATATTCGCAATTACAAGGTTTATTAGGAAAGTAACAAGTTACTATTCAGATCTAGGAACACTCAGGATACAGTTCTATGATCAGTACGACCTCTTCTCAACCATATCCACAGACACACCTCTATGCTGATGAAGACAGACCATTCAGGACAGTAACATTCCAGGAAGAGAAAACTCCACAAAAGCAAGCTGTAGTGGCTGATTTAGGTCTGTTTTCCTTTGAGTTTTTAATAGAATTACTTCTTTGGCCCTTCAAAAAGTTTAAAACTTAAGTTGACGTGTTCTATATTCTGCGAAACTTCGGTTTTCAGATTTACAAGTTTCTATCAAGAATCCTTTGGAGATGCCAAGTCAGAAGTTGTGGACCATTCAAGTTACAACTTGAGGAGGAATGGTGTTGCATTCATCATCACAAAGGTACTTGGCTTCAACAGAGCCTCGTCACAGACTTGTAGTCAATAAACAAATGTTTTCTTTCTTTTTTTGTGTGTTGGAAAATTGAGATCAAATTCCACCATTTTGACATAATTAACAATTGTTTAACTTTCTTTTAAAAACAAAATTACGTCAACTCAATTTTATTAAACACAAGTCAATTAAACAGAGTCTGTTTGTATATGGTACCCAACTTTTAGTCCCTTGCACAAAAGTTTCGTGTATCTTTCTTTTCATTTTGTTCACAAGAGACTTTTAAAACTCTGATACCGAAGTGAAGACTTTATTTATGTAAAGATTTTAAAAATACAAGATTCTGGGCCTCAAAAATCTTTCTAAAGTCATTTTAAGTATCTTCAAAGATAACTGGAAACCCTAGTGGCATCGTGGTTAAGTGCTACGGCTGCTAATCAAAAGGTTGGTAGTTTAAATTCACCAGGCACTCCTCGGAAACCCCGAGACAGTTCTACTCTGTCCTATAGAGACACTGAGTTGGAACCGACTCGACCACAGTGTAATTAGTATTGGGTTGTTTTTTTTTTGAGAGGTGATCTGAATGGTTCTGTCTCTCAACATTAACCAGATGCCACTTTTGCAATGCTTAGGAATCCTAATTCTGTTAGTTCTAACAGCATTATAGTTCTAAACATGAAGCACAGGTGATTAGTTCATCAACATTCAGCTCCCTTCTCTCGGCTTGTTCAACTCTGTGCATGCATTAATGAAAAATGGTTGGTCAGAACAAACACAATAGAGGTCTGACAATTAAGTCTGCAAACTTAATTGTTCTAAGTGCTACATGCCTCATTGTTAGCTATCACTAACGTCACCTTCAAAGTACTCCCCTTGGGAAGCTATGCAATGACAGGGCCTAGTCACCCTTCAAAGCAATTTTGGAGCTCTTTCTGGAATGGCTATTGTGCACAGTGGCAAGGTGGCAAGGCCAACTTAACTGTGAGGGAGTTTTTAGCCAGTAAATAACTGGGTTGGAACATCCTTCCTACTCACCTGATCTGGCCCCCGATGACGTTTTTCTTTACCTGAAGACAAATATTGAAAGGAAGACATTTTGATGACATTCAGGACATCTGGGGTAATACGACGACAGCGCTGATTGCCATTCCAGAAAAAGAGTTCCAAAACTGCTTTGAAGGGTGGACTAGGCTCTGGCATCGGTGCATACCTTCCCAAGGAGAGTACTTCAAAGGTGACTGTAGTGATATTCAGCAATGAGGTATGTAGCACTTTTTCTAGGATGAGTTCGCAAACCTGTCAGACCCCATATCCCAGGGAACATTTAATACTTCTCTTTCAATGACTTTCTGAAATATCTACTTAATAAGCTAAATGTTACTTTTTTTTTCCTTGCTAACAAGCATGTGCATTTTACACTCAAAAGTTCA
The DNA here is from genome assembly GCA_028571685.1 of Heterohyrax brucei. NCBI lineage: Eukaryota > Metazoa > Chordata > Mammalia > Hyracoidea > Procaviidae > Heterohyrax > Heterohyrax brucei. The sequence goes on along the minus strand of CM053160.1, from coordinate 61,970,655 downwards.
CTCCCAATAGCTGCAGGAAAGCAATTCCCTACAATTATCTCTGTCTAGTGTTTAAGAGATGGTAAATAGCAAAGCCCATCACACTCCAGGGTTTTCCTTACTGCAACCAAAATTAAAGCTACCACGTTTCTCAGGCTTTATGTAATCTGTATACCAGCATTAGGATCTTTATTAATACAGTGAAGAAATCTCCATTAAGCCCAATTTGTAGCTGTCACTCTATAAAGAAAATCGGTGGGTCCGCGTTACATTATGTAACTAACTTACATAACCAAGCCCATCCTGTCCATAACAGAAACGTAGTAAGGAACGAGTTGGTCCTCCTCACCTCCTACTAGGTGCCTGCTATTGACTGGACCATGCTCAAGAATTCCAGAATTTTGCCAACATTAAAAACGTTACTTTAGTCTTTTGCGTTTACTTACAGGAATATTGCATTTGAGTTTTTAGATTTTGTGCAAGTTGTGGAATCCCCTTCAAGCCTATGAAATGAAGAGTTCATTTGTCATAACCCTGCACGCTCTGTCTGCTAATGAGATCTGTCTTCTTTCTTGATTCCTTTCAATTATCATCGGCCTATACCCTGCACATTAATAAAAGATTAGAAGGAAAAAATGGATGAAAAACACCACATACTGTCATGACTAACTTGGAGACCCTGAGGTGGTTAATGCCCACCTAAAAAGCTATGATAGCCTGACGGACTACAGTGTTCAGTGACTACAGGTGGTAGGCACCAGGCTATGAAGGAAGACCCCATCTGAGACATGCTTTAGGAAAGTAACTCGTGGTGCTCCTAGTTACCAGGCATGTGTCATCAGATGTGGATGCTGGAAGACCTGGACTTCCGACCAATAATGCACACGTGCCAAGGTAATGCCCTTTTCCTCACTTATCTAAATTCTAATGGAGTGAAGATGGGCAGACAGACATGGTAACAATTCCCCCACTCAGAGATCACTCACAAGTTGTCTGTAAATGGAGTTACATGGTTCAAGTTATATTTTAAGTTTCATAGTGAGGAGTAACTGAAGAACACTACAATACATTCCCTGGTCATATCTTCTTCATAGAAAAACCAGAACTGCTGTAAGTTGAATTCACTTAAGGCAGACACTCTGCAATAACCAAGAAGTACATTCTTGAGCTAATCCATTTATAATTGCATAGTGCAACAGAGTCTGTACCCAAAACAAATTTTTCTGAAAGTGACATGACTGCAACAGTGCCTAAGTTATGACATGAGGTTTTAAATGAATGTTCCAGACACCGTCCATGTACCCTTTCTAAGTTCCTCAGTGGGAGAGTGCAGATAACCTGCAGATGGAGGCACTGAAATTTGTACCTGTCTCACTCCGGCCCTAAAAATTGGGGGTCAATTCCCCAAAGCTGAATCTAATTTTCCAGAATGTATCATATCCAAAATTCTAAATGAGTGGCAAGTAGAATCATTCAAACTCCCAGTCTAAGATCACCAATGTTCAGGCCCTTGATTTCTAACAAAAGAATGGCAAACTGTCCAACATTACATAATCAGTTAAAAAAAAAAAAGGCTTTCATCTTTCCTTTAAAAATAACAGCTTATATTGTAAGATCCGTAAAAATTGCTTCTCCGATTTATTACAAATCTAGGAGCTACCTGCCATTACACCTGTATTTCCTTTTCTTGGTTGAATGATTTAGTCACCTTGGATTGTCATTACAATTCCCCCCAAAATCGAAAGCCAGCTGATTACACACTCTTTGGGGGAAGAAAAAGTTATCACATAACTGCCATCTAAACATGTGGGAATGAAAGCTCAGAGCAAAGACCATGAACTTCTGCTTGACATAGGACGACAAACAGGAAGTCATCTATTTATACAGGTCTCTCCGAGGAGCCCTGGTGGGGTTAGTGGCTAACAGCTTGGCTGCTAACAAAAAGGCTGCCAGTTGGAAGCCACCAGCTGCCACCTGGAAACTCTACTGGGCAGTTCAACTCTGCCAGTGTGAGCCAGAATTGAGTTGGCAGCAGTGGGTGAGTGAGTGGGTGGGTGAGTGGGGGGTGTGTGTGTGTAAAAGGAAGTGAAACTTTAGGAGTATATGGAAGACAGAAAAATTCCACAGGCAAGACAGACATCCAAAATGGCTCAACATAATTTATTTTTTTTTATGTTAAAATGTACAGAGTTCTTTTGAAAGTACTTGCTAGAAAGGGGGAAAAAAGTGATATTACATACAATAGGAGAGGAAGGGAGGCCAGCTGGCCTAGGAGCGCATGACGTGGAGAAATACAAAGGCATCTAGGCAACCCTTCCCCTTAGCTTACAAGTCACCATGAACAAAGTACAAAGAGTTTACAAAACAGGAAAAGCAAATATAAACAGACAGGAAGAGACTTAGCGTCATTTGTACATGCGGCTTTTAGAGACATCTGGAGCTCCAGTCACACACTCTAGAGAGCTCTTTAAAGAGAATTTTTATCTTTCTTAAAATAGTTTTTAATATTCTACAACAAAGATAAAAAATTTTAAAGATGGAATGAAATGAAAAAGCTCTTATTTTAAAAGGCATCAAAGTCACTAACAGTGTTTTTAAATTTCTTTTTTAGAAGATTACCCAAGTTATCTTGCTAAAAATACATTTTTTTTTTTTAAACAGAAGTGAAAAAATGACAGGTACCAATATTACTGTGTTGGATAATTTCTTTTATAATATAGAAAAGAACATTTTTCTCTACAACAGTTCTACAGTCACAAAGAGGCTTGTGGAAAAGGGAGCTGCCCGATTGAAATTTTTTTTGTTTTTGTTTTTTAAAGAAACAAAACCAAACACAACTGCAAACCAACAGAAACTGAATTCACGGCCCTCATTTCAACAGCTTCTCCTTCTGCCTTGACCCACCCTCCTCCCATATACCGCCCTCCCCTCCCCACCCTGTCCCCACCCCAACCAGGAAGCAATGACACAGCTGAAGATGTAGGGAGAGGGCAGCACAGTGCATTTTCTACATAGATGACTGGGAAGTGGAGTAGTATATACAGAGAAACTGGGTCCTACACAGCCTTGCACATGCTCAGAACTGATAGCGGTAAGATGTGGAATTCTGCTTTTTTCTATCTAACACACTTAACTGGGAAAGTTAATTGAAGTGTATAAAAAAACCCAACAAACCTGTGCATTTGAAAAAATTTAATGCCTAATTAGTAGTTTAAAAATTTATCTATATAAAATGTACAAATAAAGGAGAGAATTGAATGCTTACAGGTATTTCTTTAAGCAGTAGTTCCCCCTTTTGGATATGACTGCACATACCAAGCGGTATAATAGTGTCCATCTTCTAATGATGGAATATATATATATATTTTTTTACCTATCCCTGGAGCAAGTAACAGGAAGAGAATGGGAGAACCAGTTGCATGAGAGGAAAGAGAATGGAGCTGGGAGCAAGCCAGGAGCCCTCTGAAATCCCACTGTCCAGATGCGTGGTGTGCTATGCTGGCGTCTACCGACTCCCCCCGTTAGCCACTCACAGGACAGGGCCTGGTACACTCCTGATTCACAAAGCATGAACTCAGAAACTCAAAAGACAACTGAAAGCTAGAGGTATATGCATCACTGAAGTCATATTAAAACTCACACCATAAACTCCCTTACGGCACACATTCTGTACCATCTCTTCTAACCTAAAATAAACAGTGTCAAAGGTTTGTCAGGGACTACTCAATCACCGCAATGTACAGTCATCCACGGACACTTTACCAAAGAAACGTGAGAGGCAAATCACAGGGGACTGCTGTTTGAGCTGAATCAAAGGCTCAAGTTTCAAAGACCCTTAGCATTTCAAAGTACATACTAAAAACAAGAGGCTGAGTGGAAGATGTGCGTTATGGCTGATTCACCAGGTGGTAAAAAACACGAGGTTCATTTCCTCTTTTTGATTGTTAACTGACCATCTCTATTCCTCCAAGGCTGGATTAGGATTGAAAACAGCTTTCCTCTGAGATTCTGCTGTTAACTGAGACTTACAGTATTTGTGTGTCTCTGAGTGCTGAGTGGGAATAGTTTTTTAAAAATTATATTACACTTGATTTAAGAAAAACAAACATTTCAATGAAGTCCACTGATGAAGAAACATTCTTGGGAAAAGGTTTCAAGAGGTGTGTGTGTACAGGGAGTGGAGGGGATTTTAAAAGGAGAAGTATTTTCCTGCCTCACTTTATTAATAATAATAATAATATTAACAATAATAATAAGTTTAAGGAGCTTGGGTTGTTCTCCATGTCCCCGTCCGAGTCTCCCCTAAGTGCCTCCTGCTGGAATGAAGTAGGAAATGAAAGGCTAGGTTTGGAGGAAAGGGTCTGGCTAACCCTCGAGATGTATATATAACATTTAAAATGACAACACTGGGAGCTGCAAACAGTGAGGGGAAAACACACATTTTCAAATAAAATAAAGATAATTCACCTTTACACAAATTTTGTCCATGTGATGTGTAAAGAAAGTAAGGCTCTTTTTAATTATGAAAAGATTTTGTGCATGTTTCCCCATCCCCCCAATTCATTTTTAGATGAGTTCTACTGTAAAATGTTTCAAGATTGTGAAGAAAATCAAAACCCAGAACAAAATGAACCCCCCCAAAAGAGAAGACCAGGTTTTCTAAAAAACAAAAGAAACCAAAGAAAAATTCCTCTAAACCTACAGCAATAGTTGAACTGGAAAAAAGGTCCATTTTTCTCTGGTTTGTCAGTATAAAAGGTTCCTTTATTTATATATATTTAAGTTTTTGCTCGCGAGTTCCTCTTGCTCACCTTCTCATGTAAGGTCCGTTGAGTGACTGCTTGGGCACGCCAGCAGCGTTCATGTAGCTGTGATGGGAGGGGCCAGTGTACATCATGTTTCCATGAGGGTTTGGCTGCATAGGCTGCTGGGTATAGGCCTGGCTCCCCATCATTCCCATCTGCATCTGCATAGGATACTGTGCTGTCTGGTTCATGTAGGCAGGGTTACTATGGTAACTGCTGTTCATCATGGGCTGTGTCATTCGATAACTGTTCATGGCATTCAAGGTGTTCATATTCATGGAATTGACGTTATAGGTGGGGGCTGGCACTAGGTTAACCCCCATGTTCATGCCACGCTGAACAGCCAATGCACGAGGGCCAGTCTGCATGGCAACTGCCGGAGGGCTGCGGCCATACAGCTGCTGCTGGTGAGCAGCCGCCGACGGCAGTGGCGCAGACTTGGAGCGAATGGAAATGTGTCCCTTGACTGGCATTTGCCCCTGCAACCTCTGGGTGTGAGGAATGCCAATGTTGGTGGCAGACATGTTGCACTGGAGCAGAGGTGGCGTGAGGTTCATGGTGGTAGATGCCAAGTTTGGGGGCGGCGTCATGGTGGCTTGTGCTTGAGGGGTCCCAGCTAACGGATGGGATGGAGCTAGCTGAGCCAGTCCTGTATTAGACAAAGAAACGCTGGTTGCATAGGAAGTCACAGCAGGAGAATGGCTATAAGGCATGGCATGGGGGTCCATAATGGTGTTAGTCAGCTGCTGCAACTTGGCTAAACTGAAGGTGGCTGACGGTTGGGAGTAGCTGCCCGCACCAAAATCCCCAGGGATCCTCTCATAGATGCTGATGTTCCCAGTGCTTCCAGACTCCGGGATCTCCATGATCATAGGCGCTGAAGTGAAACTATTATTCATACTACACTGTGACAGGGGGGGCTGCTGCTGAGGTGGGGGTGGCGGCTGCGGCGGCTGGGGCTGAGGTGGCTGCGGCGGTGGTGGCGGCGGCGGCGGCTGCTGTTGCTGCGGCGGCGGCTGCTGTGGTGCTGGTTGCTGCGGCGGTGGTGGCGGCTGCTGCGGCGGCGGTGGCTGTTGTGGTGGTGGCGGCGGTGGCTGCTGGTTACTGGGAGGCCTCTCCACCACACAGCTCTGAGGTGACTTGATGCTGCAGTTGGCAGCAGGCTGGACGCTGTTCTGTGGCATCATGCTGCAGCTGCTTCCTATGTTTGCCATTTGCTGAGTGACAACGCAACTGTTCTGGGTGAGGCTGCTGGAGGACGACAACCCACCATAGGAGCAGCTGCTCTGTGAAGAGTTATTGCCACAAATGCTGCCCCCCATCGTGGAATCGTAACTGCTAGGGTTCTCGTAGTTCTCTGTGGTGCTCTCAATGCTGCCCAGGTCACTGAAGCCACTGTCCACCACCTGCTGAGAGTGGTCTGATACAGAAGGCACATCCATCATGGGGCTGGTCTCCATGTTCTGCATAGAGGGTGCGGACAGGGATCCTTGTTCTGGGCTGATCTGGGTATAACCACTCTCAAGGGCAGGCACATTGGGACTGCTGACTGAACGGACTGACTGGCTGGGATGAGAGTGAACAGAGGAGATTGGGCTATTATGTTCTGAAGCATGGCAGTCTTCAACCATGGATATCTGAGGGTCTTCATCAGCTTGAGTATAACTCTGCAGGGTCTGACAAGCTGCGAGAGTCTCTTCACAGTCCTGGTAGGCTCCCTCGTGCTCACTGCTCTCTTCTTGGGTCAAAGACTGTACTGCTTGCACAGTTTCCAGATCCAGTTCACTATGAGGAATTTCTTCTTCCTCCTTTAATTCAATTAACTCTTCTTTAGTGTTGGAATCTTCTTCAGGATCATCCTCAGACCCTGGCATGTGCTCTGATACCACAGATGTTTCATGGGAAGTCTGTTCCTCTTCAGAATCTGGTTCTGTTTCATCTTTATCCTTTACATTCTCCCTGTTGTTCTGCGTATTAGTATCTAAAAAAGAGTCTTGGCTACCAAGCTCTTCCTTGGCATCTTCTCTAACAGACTGCTCCTCTAGCTCTTTATTCTTGGTCGATTCCAGGTGCCCATCGTCTTCATCATCGGCATCATGGTCTTCATTCTGGTTTGCCTCTACAGCCACTTCATCTTCTTCCTCTTGTTCCTCTTCTTCCAGTTCTTGCTGCTCTTCTTCTGACTGCCTTTGCTCTTCTAAAACACGGGCTTTCTCTTCTTCCTCGTCCACCTCAGGCTCTTTAGCTTCCATCTCAGGACTATGGCTGCTGTCCACCGGAGATGCTGCTCTAACTTCGCTACTGGTTGTATCTTCTTCTTCTCCTTCTTCAACCTCGTCTGCTTCCACAGGCATCTCCTCGTCCTTTCTTTCCTTGGTTAACGGCAAGTCTTCTTTTGGTTCAACAGTTTCTTCGTTCTCTTGAGTTTTTGATTTACGTCCAGGTTTAGGAAGGGGGATAATGGGCTCAACAATGCATTCTTGAGTAGAAACTGGTAAAATTTTCCGATTCGACTTAAATCCTGGCTTGCGACCAGGTCTTTTCTTCCAGTGGATTGGTTTGCGGCTCTTGCCTTTTGGCCATCCCTTTTTCTTTTTCATAGGAGTGGATGTGTCTGGCTCAAGTGAAGAATCCTTTACGTCACATTTTCGCAAGAGAGATACTGGCTTCAAGATAGGAGTGTCTGTAAAATAATAAAGGTAAGTTATATAAGACCTTAGATTTTCTAATGTCTTCTTCTGAGCTCAGCACAAAGAAAAAAAGATAATCACCACAAATTTCTGATTAATTTCATTGTAAAATTAGGAAATCTAAAGGATAAGCCTAATTTTCTAAAGGCATGCAGGAGAAAGATGTGGCAGTCTGGTTCCATAAAGACTTATGACCTTGGAAACTCAATGGGCAGTCCTGCTCTGTCCTACAGGATTGCTATGAATGGGAATCCACTCAAAAGCAAGGGGTCTGGTTTATGTTTTTGGTTCTATAAAGTCACAAAGTGAACTGGCAGAACAACAAAAAAGATTCCTGATCAATACTTTATTACCATTCACTAGTTAAAAACAGTTCAAGTTTATCACCAGCTGTGTGGCCTTGGGAGTTACAAAATGGAGAGTACCAACATGCTATCATGCTAAGAGGATTAAGGTAATGAGAATAAAATACCTGGCACAGTGGGAGACGTGACACTGAAGCATTTGAAAGAGTTAACTATTCAGAAGGGATACACATATAAAAATTACAGATTACATTAAGAATTAAAGTTGCAATAATAATTTTTATTACACATTAACATTATGGAGCAATAAAACTCACTCCAAGAGTACAGACCCAGAACAAAAACTATCAGAACTATTTCTATCTGGAGCTTATCTCTTTAAGAAGCCCCAGACATCCTCCTCTAATGGATATGACGTGAAAGCCTATCAGCTGTTTACTAGCTGAATGAAGGGACAAAGACTCGATCTCTCTGGAATCAAGTATATTACTTTTTCAAACTTTTTTTTATTTTGCTTCATAGTAAACTACAAAAAATAATGCATTTTTTAGAACATAAGACTATTATCACATAAGAGCTAATGAAGGACAAAGTATTATTTGTATCTCTTAGAGAAAGAAGATCCTTTCCTCAATCCTTTCCTCCAATCCTTAAGTATTTTTATTTTACTATGATAAGCTTTAGAAAAACCCAAGAGGGAAACAGTAGCCTTTCAGGTTGTCTCTACTGTGTAAGCTACAAATCAGTTCATTTCCCTTTGTGGCTTATATTATCTGTCTTCTCTAGTTAGCAACCTTCACAAACTCATCACTTCATGTAGTTTCATGAGCCAGTCCCTCTAATCCATAAAGCAGCAGTCTACGTGCACCACTGCTCACCCAGTGCTATATCTGCGTGACAACAGTGCTGCAAGGTGTTTAGCTCCTCACAGTAGCGACCTGAAGAACATGGTAAAGCATCAGTGTCCGCAGTTTTTACGAGAAAGAGATTTGATGTTAGCATTATTTTTCTTCCCACTACCTTTTTTTTCTTTTTAAATAAATCTGCTGCATAAATCTTCACTGAAAACACAACAAAACAACACTGTGTTTTCAGTGAAAGTTTTCACAGAAATTCAGGTTCCCATTCGACAATTTCTAAACAAGTTGTTCAGTGACATCATATTCTTCACAACACATGGAGATTCCCATTATTTACACTGTGGTTGTTCCATTTCTCCCCATTTACTTTTAATCGATGTGAGCACCAAAGCAGAAAGAATTCTTAGGGGAGACATCTAAAATGTATAGCTAGTAGCAATAACTTGAAAGTAAACAAAGGAAATGACTGAATCTGAGATAATCTGTCCAAGCCAACTGGAACCTAAACAGGGGATACTATTTTAGTATATATATAATGAGCCAAGAGAGAATTTACCAACATGACAAATTTATAAACTTTCACAGTCCCAGTTAAATATCTCAAAATAGAATTAAAATTTTACAAAATCTGTCACAACAAAGCAAAGGGATCATTCATTTTATTACCACACTAAAGAATATGTGTTATATGAAAACAGAGAAAACACACATTATTAAATTGAAATTTGGTGAATTTATTTTAAAAGGGGGAATAAAAAACTCATGAAACTAAGGTATAATAAACAGCCATATACGTTTTTATACCAAGGGTAGATAATTAGATTTCTTCAAATTCACCCAGCAAAGTACAAGGGGCTCAATTTGATGCCATGAAAGGCAAGCACACTGCAGATGCAGACAGCACAAGCTGACCAAATCTTGGGACTAGAGTGCAGACAACTCATTGTTGACCCTGCTCATCTGTATGTGAGCCTTAGTTTATCTCTAAAAAGGAAATGACAAGAGGCTTATTTTAAAAATCATGACTTGTATTTTTCTTGACACGATAAAATTTATTTAGAGTACTTGACACCTTAAAATTTATTAAATATCTTTACTAGAAATTTACTAGTTTAATAAGACACATTAGAGATAGGATTCAGGAAGGATTCCTGGTAGAAGAGATTCAAAGTAAGTTTTGATTTATGCCAATCTGTTCTTATTTAAGAATTGTCTTCTCAGCAGTCCTTCACTTAACAATATTTACTCAGTGCCTATTTTAAGCACAAAGCACACAGCAATGAGCACAACAGACTAAGTCCACAGACTAAGTATACATTTTATAAAGGGTTACTACCTAAATATGAGTCCAATCTAAAGATTTGGCTAAGGCCAAGAAAAACCCAAAACCAAACCTAAATCTGTTGTCATCAAGTCAATTCCAACGCACAGTGACCCTACAGGACACAGAAGAACCAGCCTATAGAGTTCCCAAGGAGCACCTGGTGAATGCAAACTGCAGACCTTTTGGTTAGCAGTCATAGATAGCACTTAGCCACTATGCCACCATGGTTTAACAGACAAGACCAATGTCCCAGATGAAAGGCTTACAAGATATGCAGACATCACAGCTGTAGTTTTAAAGGCAATAAAGCTACAACAAGTAACAATTCCATACATACCATCAACATCATCTGAATCTTCATCCTCTTCTTCATCTTTAGACTTCCTCTTAGAAGAGGATCGACACCTGAGAACATCTTGTGGGGACAAACGACGGAAGTATCCTCTCGGGAAGAGTTCATTTTCATCCTCGTCCTCGTCCTCTTCATCAATCTCAAATGTGGGTTCTAATCTTGGCATTGGCCTCTCCGAGTCAGAGTCTTCGAAAGGTTCATCTAACACTTCCGTTGTCTCAGAAATGGTTTCTGTGACCACACTGCTGTTGTGGTGTTTCCGCTTTCGGACTCTCCTTCTTCGGTGAAGAATTGGCTTCTATTTAAAAGAGAAAGAAAGTATTTGTTTACAGTAATAGACACTATCATTTCTAAGTTTTTAAACCCAACAAAATTAGCACATGTCAAAGATGCCGTCTGTCAAAGACATTAAGAATATTCTTTCAAAATACTGTAAAAGACTCTACACATAGAATATTATGGATACAAAGATTTCAGATAACTGAATACAACTTTATAAAAGATTACTTAGGCATTTTAGGTCCAAAGAAATAATACTGTCCTTCTCTAACAATTCCAATAAAGTCAACACGCTAGGAAGTAGGAGAAAGTGATCCCTTGCCTATTTCAAGGCTAAAACGACCCAGGGTAGTCTCTTAACCTCTTTTTCCCTCAAAAGAAACAAAAATACTGTTTGTCTACTAGCAATACCATGAAGGTTAACAGAACATCAGTAAAACTGTATGCCATTTTTGTGAGCTATTCAAACAAAGTGACAGTGAAATGTGGCAATACAGAGCCGACGTTTATTTATTTTGTATTAGTGAAGCATTTCAAAAGTAAAATAAATCTGTTGCTGGAATTTGACAAGAGGCACCACTTTGCAATAAAGTGGACTGAACACTTTAAATTACACAATGGCCATCACAAAAATAATAAATAAAATGTGCCAGAGATGATCTAATCCAATACCCTTATTTTACAGAGCCAGAGAGGTGACAAGACTTGCCCAAGGTCACAAATCCAGGCAGTGGCAATGGGTGTCAAACACAGGCCTCTGACTCCCAGTCAAGTGAATTTGTTCAAGAACCTCAAAAATACTTCGCATGTGATTTCACTGCCAGCTATAATTTCTTTATTTTCCACATAGGATATATCATAATTTGTTTTATTTCATAAATGAATATAGACAAAATAAGTTCTAGAACAGCAAAGACATATTCTTCAAGGTCATGCAGTGAATAATAGAATACACAGTCCGTGCTCAATTTTTCTCTACTCTAAATTTACTAGTACTTCCAGTCAAGAACATAATTTTCAAAGTAGGTTAAAAACGGCCCTGCTCCCAGGAGAAATGGCTGATTCTAGGACTGGGACAGAAAACCAATCTGGAGCATGTTGTGGGGCCAAAAATTAAAAGAAGTCTCGAAGAAAACAACCCCAAAACAAAAACAAAACTGCACAATGACAAGTGACACAGTGAAACTAAAAGAGCTCCCAACGGCCAAAGCAGGAACGATTTGACCAACAAATTACAGTAGGAGTACCTATATATATATTTTCTTCTTCACATTTAGAATCCATACCAATATAAATAAATGACTGAATAAATACATTAATGGGACAGAATACACAAATCTCCTGTGCAGAACTCCATATAATTTACATAGTGTGCTCATAAGGAGGTGGTTAGACAGTCATCGTTAATATCCGCTGACAGTCAATTCCCCTGCGGTGATGAGAATGACCCTTTACCTCTTGTGATTTTACTCCCCAAACACTTATTCTTTCTCACACTTGAGGAATAAGCTACAGAATACCTGACCAGGTCAAAACTGTCAAGGTCGTCAAAAACAAGGTAAGTCTAAGAAACTGTCAAAAGCAAGAGGGGTCAACAGACTATGACTACTAAATGTAATGTGGCGTCCTGGATGGGATCCTGGAAGAGACTGAAAAGGCCCTTTTGCAGAACACTGAGGACGTATGAAGAAAGCCTGGGCTCTAGCTGCCACAGTGAATCATTGCTGGTTCCTTAGTTACAACAAATGTGCCATACTAACTTAAGAGCCAAATCATTTTACTTCTGAAACGCTTCCCCAATACCAAGGGGAAAATGTATGAGAACTCAATACTACCTTTGTAATAATTCTTTTAATCCAAAATGTCTAAAATAAAAAGCTTGTTAAACAAACAGACAACCCTCCTTTGAGACAGAACACCTTCACTGCTTTGGATTAAAGCTGTCATTCAGCTACTACTGAGCAGCTCATCCAGGGAGCTGGCATACTTCACAGAGTCTAGCTGGTTTGCGGTAAAACTTCAACCTCATTATACAGCCTGGGACTTTTCTGGTGCCCAATTTAACAGAATTCATTATCACCATCACACAGATGTACAACAAACGGGCTGTCCTTCAAACTTTGCAAGATAATTAAATATAGTTTAGAAAATATTTTTAAGACAAGGTTAAGTCAAACCACTGGAGGGATATGTGAGGCAGAGAGAGCGAGCATAATGAAAAGAGGACCACGTGACAACAGAAGAGCACTTTACTCCAAGTGCTCCAGTATGAGGCACTCCTATGACCTTTTGCCATGTAACTGTTTAATACGTGACTTTTTTCCAAATATGCTTAAAAAAATAGAAAAAGCATTTTATTGTGCTTTAAGGAAAGTTTACAATCCAAATCAATGCGTCATACAAAAGTGCACACACACATTGCCACGTAACTCCAGGGGCTCTACCCACACTGTGATAGCACACTCCTCCTTTCCACCCTGTGTTTCCCGTGTCCATCCAGCCAGCTCCTCCCCTTCTGTCCTCTCGCAGTGCTTCTGTACAGGTTAACTTCAAGCATTTCCCTAGGCCTAGCAGCACACTGTTTGCCAGTATCACTTCTTGAATACAAACACTGCTAATCTGTATGTAACTGTAAAATATTTTTCAAATCTCTAAAAAGTCATGGTTTGAACTTTAAATCAGCAGACTGAAAAACTTAGTCGACCTTTAAATACATGTGTAATTTCTAAGTTACTTCCTATGAATCAAAGAAGTCATACACACATTCAGTTGTTCACTGGGAAGTTTCTAAGTTACTTCCTATGAATCAAAGAAGTCATACACACATTCAGTTGTTCACTGGGAAGTTCACAAGCCACAATACACTGAGGCTTATAGACTTTGAAAAAAAAATAGCACACTAAGAAGTTCTCATTGACTTTTTCAGAACTCCAGGACAGAATAAACGTACACAGTGAACTGCAACTGGAGGAAGGAAAGGCAGGTAAGAGAAATGCCCTACCTTTCTCTTCAAGGTGGGCTTTGTGAGAATGGGTGGGGAGTTGGACCGAGGACTTTCTGGCTCTTCCTCTTCCTCGCTACTCTCACTGAAGCTCCTGAGGACAGCCCGGTCGCCATCGCTGTAGCGACGGGGCAGCCTGTCGTTCCCGTCTGGCAACCTGCACTTCAGAGCCCCAGGGCTCCTCTTCAGCTGTCCTCGCCACAGTTCAACCCCTTCACTTAGTCTTCTCTTGGGAACGTCTGGCTTCCCATCATGGCCTGGCTGCTCCTGAGAGGCTACCAACGGCTCCTCACTCTCAGTAAACTGTTCCTGGGAGGTTTCTGATTTCTCCTCACATTCACCATCTTGTTCCTGAGGAGCTGCTGCTGTTTCTTCCAACAGCAGTTTAGAATCGTTATCACCGAAACGGTCCTGGGTTTTTTTATTCTTTCTCCCACAGCGGCCTCTCCGAGGTGGCTGACTATTTGCAGGAAGACTGCCACGGGGAGGGACTTGCTTGTTCAAACGGGTAGAACTGGCTGGAGCTGTAACTTCTGGTTTCTTCTCACTTTCTATTAAAGAGTAAGAATCTTGTTCCTTGTTTTCCCGAGACACTGGTTTTCCCACCTGGATTTAGAAAACAAAACAGTACTGGTTAATTTTTCAATCATCTTTGGTTTTATCTAACAAATAAACAAGGGAAAAGGACTTTAAAAAAACAGGAAACCATTAATAGTTAACATGAAGATTTCATAAGTGTTAGGCACTATTTTAATTGTTTTATATCTATTATTCCTTTAATCCTTACAACTGTATAAGTATCATCCCTGTATATCCATTTCTCAAAAAATTAAGTAACCCACTCAAGTCCACCAACAACAATAAAGAAACAAGAGGGGTGAAACCTGGGCACTGTGAGCACAGCTGCTGCTCCTAGGCAACACGTAACACCACTTCAATGAACAAAACAAATATTAAAGCGGTGCTCGGATCTGACTCGACAGCACTTGGCCTTGGCTGGCTTATAAATGTTTCAAGGAGATCCTTCACCAAATTTGTAAGAAATAAAAATTTAGAAGCAGACAGAAGATGAAATGATCTCAATGTACAGATGGGAGAGAGGAAAGAGGTACTGAGGAAAATGAATGAAAATTTCTACAGCTGCTTTATTTTTACTCTAAGTGTTTAATTTCATTTTGGAAATTAAATTACACTAAAAACAGACATGACTGTATGTTTACCCAAGAAAGACAGATTTTAAAACCTGAAAAGCACTGCTTAAGAGAGAAAAACAGGAAGAAAGGAATGCATCAAATAAAAAATAACAGTGGAAACTATACAGAGGAGCACAGTCCCTCATCAACCTTTATGGGTAAAGACACTTGTGTGTATCTGTTAAGCTATTAATGTTCTATTAGAAAACATGTATGTGTTTACAGTTTTTCTTTAATGTTCTGTTTTAAGAAAAATGTTTCTTCATTTCAATGTTAGTTAATTGTCAGATTGAGACAGCTAAAATTCTTCAACTGACATGCAAGAAAGAAGAAAAACAAAACAAAACAAATCCACTAATGTTGAGTCCATTTTGATGTACAGCAACCCCTATGTTACAGTGCAAAACTGCTCCAAAGGCGTACAGCAACCCCACGCTACAGTGCAGAACTGCTCCATAGGCGTACAGCGACCCTGCGCTACAGTGTAGAACTGCTCCACAGGCGTACAGCGACCCTGCGTTACAGTGCAGAACTGCTCCACAGGCGTACAGCGACCCTGCGTTACAGTGCAGAACTGCTGGGTAGGTTCAAAACGTCAACCCAGGAAGCCAAGATGGTCGAGTAGCCGAACGCTTCCCGTGAACCCTCTAACAATAAAATTCAAAAACACAAATGAATCCAGTATACATGACATCCTAAGAGCCCTGAACATCAAATGGAAAGTTGAGAAACTGGACTGAGCAAAGAGGAAGGAAGAATAGTGCCAGAAGCACACAGGAATCCAGAGACTTGACCTGCTGGGAAGCAGCTGCAGCTACCAGGCAGTGGACCCAGCATGGGTCAGAGAGCACTCCCCTCAGTGGAGGTAACTGTCTGGAGAGCCAACCTGTACCTCCAGAGCCAGCGAGACAGGGTGTGAGATCACTGAAACGTTCTGTTGTCGCAAGTCTACCAGACATGGATCTGAATCTTTACTTTGATCTGGGCCTGTCTCCCTTCTCCCAGCACTCCCTACTCCCTTATCTGAACTGCACCCAGTGCTCAGGTCTGACGCCATCAACTGAGCCAGAAGCAGGACTCCTGAAGCACACCCTGAGCCATTCTCCTTCTCCCTTCTTAGTACTGTGCCCAGCTCGTAAGTCTCATCCCATTAACTGCACCAAAAGCAGGACTCCTTAAACCCTCTCTGAGAGATCCTCCAAGACTAAAGGGGAAAAGTTTAGCAAACTCCTATGCCAGAAAATCAAGACAGAAACTTCTCCTTCACCTAGATCTGGACATAAGGGGATACGTGAACCTCACAGACACTGAGAGCTGTTAGCCCCCTGTTTTTCTCAGACAGATCCCTGTGTCTATATCAATAACCTGCCCACCCATGACACTGTGCAAGAGCCTGCACCACATTTGGTGAATGACCACCAAGATACCTGAGCTGAGTCCACACAAGAAAAGTAAATTGTGCATTATTTTAAAACAAGAAGCTAAAATACAGTAGGCAAACATAAACTAAATACTGGCAATTGCAATTTACTGATGGGTTAGAAACAGCAGTCCATATCAAAGCAGTTAAAGGGGTGGATCACGATCTCTTCAAAAAGCTTCCAAAACAAAGAATCAAATTTTCCAGGATGAGCACTTCCAGGAATTATCAGGGGTAGACTACAGAAAATTAATGTTTAGAACTTTTCAAGAGACGAGGAAGGAGGTAAGACAAAATGCAACAGAAAATAATGACAAATTCAACAGGCTGTAGGCACTGAGTGGAAAGTTAACAATGAAGTTACAGAATTAGAAAACAGACAGTAGAAAGTGAAATGAGTAGAACTGAGGCAATCAAAGCCTGTGTTAGCGAGACAGAAGACAAAGCATGTGACACAAACATATTTAAGGAAAAATTAGATAAAAGAACTTTAAAATATCAAGTAACACTAAGAACTACATGGGACTCCAAGAAGAGGAATAATCTACGAGTTACTGGAGTATCAGAATGGGGGGAGGGAGAGTACAAAAAATAGAGAGAGAATTGTCAGGATTTGCTGACAGAAAACTTCCCTGATAGCATGAAAAATGAGAAGATATCTGTCCAAGATGCTCATCAAACTCCACACAAGACAGATTCCAAAAGAAAAACATCAAGGTATGTTATAATCAAACTTGGCAAAACTAAAGACTGGGAGACACTTTTAAAAGTGGCTAGGGATAAATGAAAAATAACCTACAAAGTAAAATCTAGAAGACTAAGCTCGGACTACTCTGCAGAAACAATATAGGCAAGGAAACAACAGGATGACATAGACAAAGCCTGGAAGGAAAATAATTTCAAACCAAGAATTATACATCCAGCAAAACTGTCTCTCAAGTGTGACGGTGAAGTTAGGACATCTCCAGATAAGCAGAAATTTAGAGAATTTGTAAAAACCAAACCAAAATTACAAGAAACACTAAAGAGAACAACCCAACACCAGAACAAAGTTCAAAACGTAATTCAGGTTAGCAGTCAAGTGCAATCCTTTTGGGGCCACCCAGGGAATTCAATTACTATGTTGCTGTTGCTAGCTGTCATCTAGATGATTTTCAATGCCACAGAGACCATATGTGACACAGAAAAGCTTACCTGTAGGGTCTCCTGTGCTATCATCTGTCTGCAAGCAGCCTCTAGGTCTTCTCTCCCACTGAGCCACTCAGCAGGTTCAGATCACTGACCTGTTGGTTAGTGGCTGAGTGCTTAACAAGTGCATCACCACCTCTTAATGATACTTTGGGAATACTCAGTCATAAGTAACACATTATATAACAAGTGTGATGTTCTCCTGATGATCTCAGGCATAACATCAACAAAATAATAAAGACCCAGTCTTTCTAAATTTTCTACTATTGAATTGATTCTGAAATTCTATGGTAAATTTACTTCCTTGGTAAGATATAATACATATTACAAACAGAAAAACCAAAACAACAACAAAAAAGTATTCTGTCATTAGAAATAGACTATTTATTTCCCTTACACTGGTCTCCAATTCTCTTTCCTGGCACTGTGGCTCTTCGTTTTCTCCTTCCTCGGCGTCCTCTTCTTCTTCCTCTGAGACAACGGAGTTGGAGACTATAACAGGAGTCCAGCGTAAACATTCTGGATCTACATCCACAGGCCTCAAATTTAGCTGAAGCTTTGCCATGTGATCCTGGATAAGTTTCTCCCGGCGGATAATGACAAATCTGGAACCAGAGAAAAGTTTATAGCAATCATCTATGCAGAACATACACACTAGAATGCATAGATATGTAAAACCCAGAGGACCCTGGATATGACGACAAGTTTGAAAATACCCTGCCTAGGAAGATAAAGGAACCCACGGTGGTGTAGTGGGTAAGTGCCATGGCTGCTAATGAAAAGGCTGGTAGTTCAAATCCACCAGTAACTCCATGTAAATCTATGTGGCAGCTCTACTCTGTCCCATAGGGGTTGTTATGAGTCAGAGTCAACTTGATGGCAACAGGTTTGGTTTCTTGTGGAAAGATAAAAGATGGAGATATGTCACCACCTACGACAGCTGAGACATGAAGTTAAACAGTCCACACTCAACTAGAGCCATGGATTAAGTTACTGTGACCACTCAGTTGTCTTACATTTCCTCACCCTCTGGAACCTCTGTTCCTCTCTAGCTCAAGTACTACCTTGCTTTGTGAACTTTTCCCAACTACCCTTATAAAGAGCAGGCTGTGCCTCTTCAGAATCTCTGTAATTTCACTTTGTATCATGTACAGAAATGAATCATGGGCACATTTATTTAGCAATTTTGCATCTAGAGCTGTTAGTGCAGGCAAATCAGAAAAAAAGTTTTCTTAAAATATGGTTAATATGTATCAAATAGTGTAAGAAAGAAAGTGACACCTCAGATAACCAAGTATGCCACCTATGTTAATTAATGCTCTTCTGCCAATAATTTGACTGACTGATCCCCAAAATGTCCACTTAATTATTTCTGGAAGACATACAAAGGGATGTAATACTCACTGGTCACTACGGAAGTCCAGCATTCGTAGGTGGTGGAGTGTGGAAGTAATATCTTGAGGGCAGATTCCAGTTAACTTGCTTAACTTCTTAATGCTGATCTGTTTGTCATTTTGATGATAAAGGCACTCCAATATTACACTTTTCCAATAAGCCATGTAGGAAAGACGACCTAGATCGGACAATGGTTTCTCTGGAGATCCTGCTTGGCCTTCACGCTTTGATAACAAGTAACCTAAACCCCCCCCAAATCATAAATATGTCAGAGTCCAAATGGCTGATTTCCAAAATAACAATCCCATCTCCCCCAAGCACTCCAAGTATTATAAACCCAATGCCATGGAGTCAATTCTGACTCACAGCGACCCACTGGACAGAGCAGAACTGCCCCACAGAGTTTCCAAGAAATGTGTGGTGGATTCAAACTGCCAACCTTTTCGTTAGCAGCTGCAGCAGTTACCCACTACACCACCAGGGTTCCCTCCAAGTATTATAGGAAATAGCTATCTCAAAGGTAAACTCCTTGAAGGAAAAAAAAATGCAAA
Organism: Heterohyrax brucei; assembly: GCA_028571685.1. Classification (NCBI taxonomy): domain Eukaryota; kingdom Metazoa; phylum Chordata; class Mammalia; order Hyracoidea; family Procaviidae; genus Heterohyrax; species Heterohyrax brucei. The sequence goes on along the minus strand of CM053160.1, from coordinate 61,951,313 downwards.
AAATATTTTCAAGGAGATTTGCACATACACTGAACTTTGAGGTTAATATTACTTTGTAGTTAATAAAAAGTTTTTCAAGATATTCAAACTGTTAAAAAGGACTTCAGGTTAACAAGCAGCATTAATAAAAAAACCTAAAACCCACTGCCGTCGAGTCAAGGTCCGACTCCTGGCATTAATAAGAAGAGAATAATAAGGCTTTTTAGATCATTATCTTACGCAGGAAAAAACGCCAGCCTTGCATGGTTTTTTTTGGACCACTAGGTGGCAACAGCTGTATCTGAATTGAGAAAGACAGAATGTCCTCAGTTTTTCTATTATACTATTAAGACTGTGGTTCTTCAGTGAGTGATAGATGACAATTCCTCATGTCTGCCAAAGTCCTCCTCACAATAACCTAACACCCAAGTTCTTGGCAAGCAAGTGTGTCATTGTGAGCATATGGTGGTATTACTTGGTCCTCCTGTCTAGTGCACGAATTCTCAAGAGTTTTTAAAAAAAAAAGCCGTATATTCCAAAGATAAAGTGTTTAACATGGAAACAGTAGAAGACATGCAGGTTTCTGTCATTACAGAAAAACTTAAAAGCAGTGTAAGAGAAGTAGTAATGTAGAAAAATGCATTAAATTACAAAAATTAAAAAAACTAACCATACAAATTGTGGTTCGTGTACCAAAAAGAAAAAAAAACTCTAACCACCATGAAAACATTTATTTTTTCCTAACTTTGCTATTTAATGGTATGTAATATATCCAATTACGAGTCCAAACTCAAAATTATATGCTGGTATTATTCAGTTAATATTATGGACATTATTATACTGGAAAGCTGTGAGTTCCACTCACCAAAGCTAATTCAAAAAGGCCACGAAAATGTACAAACTACTCAATGGCTTTTACACACTGAAATATGGTAGGAACAGTCTATAGCCAAATGGAATACGCTTAACTGATCCACATCAAATTAATTTCTCAACACTGTAGACAGCAGCACCACAACATTAATCATCTGATATTCTGAATGGACTGTCTGAATCAAAATCCACAGTCCAAACATTATTTTAGAGTGCATTCCTTTAAACATTATTTTATACTATTACCCTGGAGAAAATATACGCTCAAATATCACTGTTTTATAATCAATATAAAATTAGCTACAAGCATACATTTAACTTCCTAAGCAAAATGTCAATGCATAAAACAAAATACAGGTTCCACAATGACCTCATCAGAATTGTTAGCTTTTGTTTTTTTTAAACTCAGATTGATATCTCCTGCATCTTTACTTCTTTAAAACAAAATTTAAGGTGCACTGTTTATTTTTAACCACTATGTAGACCCTGTAGCTAAAAAATAATACACATACCACCTAATACAACTCATATAAACTGAAGTAGAGAAACTGAACACACCAACAACAAAAAAAGACTAAAGAAGTAAAAAAAAGGCTCCAAACAACAAAAACCTTGCCCAGAAGGCTTCACTACTCTTATCAACACTGTATTGGAAATTCCAGCTAGAACAATAAGGTAAAAAAAAGAAATAAAGGATGAAGAAGAAGTATAACTATCCCTATTTATAGATGATGTAATCCTACATATAAAAAATCCCCAAAGACTCCTTGAAACAGCTACTGGAACCAGCAGAAAAATTTGGCAAAGTAGCAGGATACAATATCAACATTAAAAAATAGGTTGGAATCCTCTATACCAGTGAGAACTTCCAAAAAGGAAATCACCAAATCAATACCATTTACAACAGCCCCCCCAACAAAGATAATATACTTATGAATAAATCTAACTAAGGATGTAAAAGACCTATACCAAGAAAACTATAAAACACTACTGCAAGAAGTCAAAAAAAGACCTACACAAATGGAACACAGACTATCCTCATGGATAGGAAGACTTAATATTGCAAAAATGTCAATATCACACAAAGTGATCTGTATGTATAACGGAATTCCAATCCAAATTCCAACAGTATTCTTTAACAAGATGGAAAAGCTAATCACTAACTCTATATACAAAGGAAAGAAACCCTGGATAAGTTACAGCATTATTGCAGAGGAACAAAGCACAAGGTCTCATACTACCTGACCTCAGAAACTACTACACAGCCACAGCAGTCAAAACAGCTTGGAAGTGGTCTGACAGGCACAAAGACCAATGGAACAGAATTGAGAACTCAGACCTAAATCCATACACCTATGCACAGCTGATCATCAACAGAGGGCCACAGTCCATCAAACGGGTGAAAAGACAGGCCCTTGAAGAAAAGGAACTGACAAAACTGAATGTCTGATTGTAGAAAAATTAAATAGAACCCACACCTCACAACATATGTGAAAACTAACTCAAAATGGATCAAAGACTAAAATATAAAACCTAAAACTATAAGCACCATGGGAAAAATATATAGGAACAATCCTAGGGGCCTTAATATGCGGCATATGAAAAATACCAAACATAACTACAAATGAACACACATCAGAAGATGAACTAGAAAAATAAGGCCATCTAAAAATTAATAATTATAGCTCATCAAAAAAAGTTCTCCAAAAAAAAAAAAAAAGCAAAAAGAGAACCTACAGACTGGAAGAAAATTTTCACTATGACATATCCAACAAGTATTTGATCTCTAAAATTTACAGGAAACTTCAACACTTCAACAACAAAAAGATAAATAATTAAAAACTGAGCAAAGGATATGAACAGACACTTCACCACAGAAGGCATTAAGATAGCTAACAAATACATGATGAAATGCTCATATTCATTAGCCACTAGAAAGATGCAAATCAAAACTACAACGAGGTACCATTTCACCCAGACAATAATCACACTGAAAAAAAAAAAAACAACCTAGAAAATAACAAATGTTGGAGAGGCAATGGGGAGACTAGAACTCTTACACACTTCTAGTGGGAATGTACAATGCTACAACTTCTGTAGAAAATGGTACAGCACTTCCTCACAAAACCAGGAATAGAAATACTGTATGATTCACCAATCTCACCCACAGGCACATACACTAAAGAAATAAGAGCTCTCACACAAAGAAACACGTGTACACCGATACTCACAATAGCAAAAAGATGGAAACAGCCTATGTGCTCATAAATGGATGGAAAAACAAACTGTGGTATATACATACACACAACAGATCACAATGCCAGGATAAAGAATAATGGTGAAACCACGAAACATCTCACAACATGGATAAATTTGGAGAATGCTGTGCTGAGTGAAGTAAGCCAATCACAAAAGGACAAATACAGTATGAGACCACTATAACAAACAAGAAAAGGTTTACAAGCAGATAAAAAAAATTATGACACTTACCAGAGATGTGAGAGAGAGGGAGGGGAAATTACAAACTACACAAAAGACCCGTGCTAGCACTGGTGCAGGGAAAGGCAACAGACAATATGGGGGCAATGAGGACCCTCTGACCTAGGCAAAGGATGACACTGAGAGGAAGCACACAATAAAGAGTATCGACGGTAATTACTAAAATAACTGTGCAACAATACATGCAGTATTATTAAACATTATAAATGGATATATACGTAGGCAGGTATGCTAAAGGGGTATGGGAAGCTGTAAGGAAGCACATTCACCTACAGATACAGGTTTTGCTATGGAAGTTTTTACCTATATAATTGCAGACACTATGTATATACTAATACAGACAACACAGCATACAGACAGCAGAGTCATGGAAATTTCTTAGACATAACCAAATACCTTGCAGGGCGAAGTTCACAGGCTCAAAGGCCAAGGACCACAGACTCAGGGGACAGCTGTGTCAACTGACACAGCATAGCTCAGAAAGACAATGTTCTGCATCCTTCTTTGATGAGCAGCATCTGGCTTCTTAAAATCTTGCAAATGGCCATCTAAGATACAACTATTGGTCTCTTCCTACCTGGAGCAAACCACTCATTGCTGCCAAGTCACTTCCAACTCACAGCAAGACTTAAAAATAGGGCAGAACTACCCCATAGAGTTTCCAAGGAGTGGTCGGAGGAGTCAAACTGCTCACTTTTGTGGTTAGCAGGAGACAGAATGAAGAAAACCAAAGACTCAAGGGAGAAGTTAGTCCAAAGGATTAACGGACTACATGAACACACAGAAACTGGTATTCAATATTAGCTATTTAAAAATACTTTATGTTTAACCAAAAGAATAAAACATTACTGGCTACAGGTTTTAAACTTCCATGCAGTAATACGACAAACCATACTAGCAACTAATAGATTTACAAATCTTTTAAAAATATATACAGAAAATCCACAGGAGAGATAATGAGAAATCATGTTAATATAATCCTTACTGAAATCGATGAGAAACCTGCCATAGCCCTTACGCTGGTACTGAGGAAGAATCATGATACAGGAAACGTTGTATTTTTGTTGGCAGTGCTTTTCCTGATGGAGAAAACAGAAGCCACTTTTTAAAACAACAACCTGGTATGACTGAATAGTAATGTCAGTTATTAAGACACAAACACTAACAGTCGAAAACCACAATGTTGTCCTTTGGGAACAGCAATGTACACGTGAGAAAAAAAAAAACACCTCACTGGGGAAAGATAAGACAATGTTAAGCCACTACCATTACCCACACAGCAACCATCCCAGGAGAGTTAAAATACACAATTATGCCTCCAATATCATCAGCTACTCAAAAACTGTAAGTCAATGCTCGAGATGAGCAGAGGAATCCAAGTCTCAACCATCTGCAAAGCTATCCATGACCAGTCAGTGTGGCATTCTAGAAATTCAAAGGTTCATTAAGTGTTTCAATATTTTATTTTCTACTCTGGTGCAAGGCAGAATCCAACTCTAGTTGGATGTACCTAACTTTAGAGAATATAGTCCTGAAATGAGGGACGCAAACATATTTTTACAAACTACACAATGTATTTTAAATCATATTTAACTACTAAAAGCAGGCTACTTAAAGAACTCTTACCAAGCTAGTAAATTCTCATTTTTATACATTTAAATTTTACCACGGGCTTACTTCAACGAAAGTACTTTTTTTTTTAAAAGTACATTTTTTATGTTGCTTTTACAGTGAAACTTTTTTCCCCCAAGAGAATGGAAGATCACAGATGGAAAGAAAATACCTTTAATAAAAATACCCAAAACAGAAAATTACCAAAAGAAAAAAAAACCCACTGCTGTCAAGTCAAATCCAACCCATACCTTACAGGACAGAGTAGAACTACCCCACAGAGTTTCCAAGGAGCGCCTGGCTGACTTGGACTGCTCATCTTTTTGGTTAGCAGCTGTAAAAGGCTTCTTATTATTTCCATAATGAAGAACTAAAGATTAAAGCTGACAAAGAATCTGGAGAGGTAACGACGATGTTTATTTCACCAGTTCTGTCTATTAACACCATGGGAATAGAAGCCATTTGAAAACTTTTCCTCTTGAGGATCACCAACAGTTCATGCCCCCAGAAGAGTCTGTTCAATGTTACCAAGTACCGTCCAGCATTCACGTCAGTTTCTCAATTTTCCTTTTATCATCCTTCCAAAAGGCTACATGGTACCCAGAAAACACCACAACCTATACTGTCTTCAGGTGAGATCCACCAAAGATCTAACAGCTGACATCCTTACCTTGGAAAAGTAGCCAACCAGGTGGCAGCCCTTGACATCATTCTGCGTTAGCACATAAAAAAGAAATGGCTCCACGTCATAATACAGTGTTTTGTGGTCCAGAAACAACTTTGCCAAGAGACATAGGTTCTGACAATAAATGGTACTCACATTCCCATCAACCTAGAGGGAAAAACAGAACAAAAATGGTCAGCTGGGCATCTCTTTAGTTGTGGAATCACACACATCAGTTTGAAGTCCACAGTTCAGCCGCAGAGAAAACTATCAGTGATCAGATAAGCCACTCCCATGTGGAAGCTACAGCTTGACACGGCAGCATTACAGTACATTTTACTATAGCCAGATACAAAAAATACTATCAGGAGGTAATGCCCTGTTTTTAAAATGGCACTTTTTGATTTTCTAAAAAAGATTTCAGAATCCTTTGGCTGGCAAGCTGATCTATTTTTTTAAAAGAATTTAATTCAACAAAACTAAGATTTACATGGAACCCTTTCTAAAACACATTACTTCAGTAAAATTATTTACTGTCTAATCTCTGCCAGCAGTCTGAGGCAACGGGTTCTGACTTCCAGGATCAGCTTTACCCCACATAAAGTTACCTGAGAGAGTGCTGACTGCTGCCAGTGAAAAACAACAAGCAGGCTGCCTAGGTAACAATCTGGCAAATGAGGTAGTTCTTGGGCCCAAATGACCAGTATCAGTAGTGCTAAGATATACTGCTCCTGACAGCCCTGTGTTCTTAGAGTGCCGGAGCTTGCTCTTTTAGGAATATACCAATGGATGGCCATATAAGACCCAAGGCACTGTCTGGCAGGCAACTGAAACGCCTCAACAACTGAAGCTGTCACGTAATACTAAATACACACCAATGTAGGCTTAAGCCGAGAAGTAACTTGCTCCTGGCTGTTCTGCGGCAGTTTATACCCCCCTCACTCCCCCTACCACAAGTGACCAGCTCCTCTATTCCTCACCTAAAATAAAGCCTTAGGGCAGATCAGGACGAGTGCGATCTGACAATCTGAAACTCTATCATTGTAGCAGAACTAAGCACATGGCTGGTGCTCACTCACAGGGTACCTGGCACTCAAGCCAATTTCAAAGAATTAAAAACTACCACAAATAACAACACAGAACCACAGACATCTCGTAAATCATTGTATCAGCATGTAGTCAAGAAAGTACAGATTTCCTAAGGCTACTAAAGATATCTTTAAGAAATACTCCCTTTAAATAGAGTACAAGAAATTCTTTCATGTAAACACCACATTCCATACATTCTAAAACGTTTTATCACATTTCGTTGTGGTCAGTCGACTCCAACTCGTGGCAATCTACGTAGGCAGAGAAGTACTCCATAGGTTTGCAAGGCTGTGACCTTTCTGAAGGAGGTCATCAGGCCTGCCTTCCATAGCACTACTGGGTAGATATGAACTGCCAACCTTTTGGTAGTAGTTGCGTGCCACCCACAGAGTCTTAACACGGGCGCTATGTTAGCATTTTAAAATCAAATGGAGTTTTATACACTACAGTCAGCAACCCTTTTTCCTTCTTTAAAAAACCAAATGCTTTGCCATCGAGTTAATTCTGACTCATAGTGACCCTACAAGACAGAGTAAAACCTGCTCCATAGCATTTCCAAGGATAAGCTGGTAGATTCAAACCGCCAACCTTCTGGCTGGCAGTTGTAGAAAGTGTTTAACCACTGTGCCAACAGGGTCCCTTTTCCCTTCTTATTAATGAATAAAATAATATATACATCTTACAACCAACATCCTCAATCCAATGAAACATAGAAAAATTTATTTTGAGGTTGTGCTTGTGAACTTGCTACCATTTGGGTTGGCCTAATTCTGCTTCTCAATATAGGTGATTATCTGACTCAATAATGAGGGAACAATGTGAAATAACATGTCTGAGAAAAAAAAAAAAAAGAAACAACCAAGTTGCTCAGTGGGATGGAGCCCAGGTGGCACTGTATGGGAAACGTATAGAAAGCCAAGTACCTTCCCCCTCACCTCAAAGACTGAAATGTTATTCTTTCGGTAAATCTCATTGGCAGGAGGATGGAACCAACCACATTTCTTCATGTGCTGCTGCAGAATAGTTCTGCTCTTCATGTATTTTAGACAGAACTCACAAAGATACAGTTTAGGCAGTCTATAAGTAAAAAAGAAAAAGACAGGGTTTTATATTTTGAAGGACTTTAAGCTTTTACAACAATTATCTTTTACGACTGTCATACTATCCAGGTAAAGTCGTAGAGAACATATCTTAATTCCTATTAGTCAAAGACAGAAAGAAGGCCTCAAGATGAACTAACTGGATGACAGCATCCAACCAGTTAACAGGAGGGGCAAGAATAATAAAGCAAAACACCCAGTTCAATACTCTTCCTACTGGACTACTATTTCCCAAGCTTATTCAAAGTCACTCTCTTGACAAACATGAAAAATCTCACATTCTCTCCCCACTTGAGAAATCTCCAAGAAGGAGAAAGTAGTCTACCTTCAAAATGTACCCATAAGTGAAGAAAAAATTTTTGAGCTACATCTTCTTTCGTTTCTTCCTGTCCTTTTTTCTCTTTCCTTCTTTTGTTTATGTTTGTGTGTTTCCTTTTCTTAAATTCAGATAATATGCATCGAACATCAGGCCATGTACACAGTACAAAAGAGTGCATATTGTAAAAACAGATTTGGTATATATTTTTAAAGCATAGAATTACATTATAATTTTGCATTTTTTGTCATTTAAGACTTAATACACTATACCTCCTTCCTTCCAATCCTGAAATTCTGGCCTTTCCACTCAGTGGAAGCAGCCTTCCTCCTGTTAAACTCTATTATAGTAAATCTTGTACTTCAATGATCTATTATGTCTCAACAAGTGAAAGAGAAGTTCAAATATTTTTTCCAGATGTTCCTGGATATTAATTTGTATTTAATAGTCTCGTTATTTTAGTAGCATTTTAACAGGAGCTAAGAAATAAAGTGGCTGGATCCATTCTTAATAGAAAGAACAAACCCAAAATTAAAAACCAGTGGCTTTTATACGGGTTTAGTCTGAATCCTTAAGACATGACTCTTCCGTTACAAAACACATGCCTCTTTTATCTTCGGCACAGAGCTGGCTCTCCTGAATCCTGAATTAGTCATGACTTGGTCATCTGAGACCTGACAGAGCCATTAAAACTGCATATATAAAAATACTACATAGTAAAGAATATAATTAAATAAGTTATGAATATCTCATCTCATCTAAGCAAGTATTAAGGCTGGAGGACATTAAGAAGATCATTAACTCAGTTGCTATCAATTAGGGCCCCAAACCAAAAACTCACTGCCACTGAGTCAATTTCGATTCACAGTGACCCTACAAGACACAGCAGAACTACCCCACAGAGCTTCCAAGGAGCGCCTGGTGGATTTGAGCCAAGTGTATTAACATACACAAATGTTTGATTTGTTCAAGTTGAAGATCATACTATTACTTCTCCAGTTCTAAATTTAGAAGTAGTTTTCAAAACACAACTATAATTTCTTTGAGAACATTTAATATTCTACTAGCGCTAGTCCTATATGCACTAAGTATGTCACAAACTGAAATTACATTACTAATACAAAAGTCATTCTAATATAAAGTACTATGTCAGTGAAAGAGTGACTGACATTACACATTAAAGGCATGAGGCAGGAGCCATGGGCTACAATTTTCCAAATGAAATGGCTTGGTTACAACCTCTGCCATCGACAGCGGACACTAGATGCATTAACTGAGCTTTACAGGTGACTCCCCCCCCCAATGGACAATCACCTTGAATACCTGGATGTGAATAATTTCTTCTCAAAAGGAAGGTGGAAGCGTGAGGCTCTCCCTGTGCAAATGGAATCGGATGACATGATTCCTCCAACTATTCTACTACTTTATTTGGCAGTGCTAACTTCTCAACTTGTCACAACATAAAGCTACAGAAATAAGAATCCTTGCTAACAGTTCCACTTTGAGGGCTAAATATTACAAGTAAATATTCCCTGCAATGTGAGGCTGAGAAACCTAAACATAATGCTGCGCTTTCCAAAATTAAAAGAAAAAAAACAGTGACAGACACACCAAACTTCCCAGATTGTTGTAAAAATAAGTGCTGAGTTTAATAGCATCCAATTTCATGTTTAGGTTTCAATACAGAGACATAAAAATAAAGTGCAATTTATTTCCCAAGATCTATGAGAGGAGGCCTCATTTGTTTTTTAAAGCTCCAGCAGTAAGCAAGTTGTTCAAGAAAGCATAAGGAGAAACGAAATCTCTTAGCAAACTTCTGCCAAGTCCTTCTCTGCTAAATCACAACTTTATGTTATATCCTTAAACCAGCAAGATATATGGTGTTTAACTGACAATTGAAAAAAAAAATTCGTGAGCAAACCATACTATGTGAAAAATGACAGCAAGCATTATGATCTACTTTATTCCAATCCAGTTCTAGCTAAAAACATCCTTTACTTCATTACAACAAGCCCACTGGAATGATACTGTTAGTCTGACAGGAATCACTGGATAAACTAGCAGAAAAACGAAGTGCTTCTTCCAGCTGTGGTCCTCTCATTGAAAAACATGTCATACAGAAACAACATTAGACCACATGGAATAAGAGGGATAGTTATGGAGATCAGGAATACTCACAGCTCTAAGAAATGCTACTGGGTACTGCCTTTTGTCATCTTCTGTCAGCATCTAGGCCTGGGCTATTGTATGGCGCACTGTCATTCTGACCAGTGGCATTGTGGGATATAGCATCCAGAATTGAAGCTAAGTCTAAAGTCTGCCACTATGCTGACAGACCAGCTGTGAAGTCAGGAGCAGTCCAGTTACTTGGGCTTTGGAAGTACTGCTTCTCCTTCCTTCTAGAATGATACAACTATGCTTCCCAGAAATCACTACAGTATTTTTATGGCTTTCAAACCTGGTCCAAGAGAGTAATAGTTTGTGTGGCCTTTATAATGAGTTAACTTGTGGTGAACAATAAAAAGTATGCCAAATATTACTTAAAGCCAAGATTATGGTACAAGCCAAATGACATCAAGTAGGATACACAAGCTACAGAGTAGCACAAATACAGTGTTAAGTGTTATGGTTTTTAATAAGCAAAAAAGTGGGCTTATACTCTGATTCCAACATGTACAAGCCACATGGTTTTGAAACTGTTTGTTTAGCCTTTCTGGGCTAGTAATATCTACCTCACAGAACTGTTCCAGAGATGCTCAGTCCAGTAACAAGCTCAATAAACGGCAGCTACAGCTGCTATTATTTATGACTATGTTGTTTTTGTTCTCCTTTCATTCATTTTACCTTATCATTCAAAAGCTGAAGACTTTAAGGATTCTCTTTTGTTTCTTATTCAGTTAACTGGGGCTATACATAATCTATGCATCAAATCAAGTCAGGAATAGGCTCCAAAGGCAGGGATACTTCACCAGCAACTCAATTACCTGGGAATTAGTCTCCTTAGGATCCAGGATGATCTCACAGCAAAGGAGTTATTACAAAGCTAAGCATACGTGCTCTCCATAAACCTGTCTTTGCCATGTGTGAGCATCACACAGCCCTGGTGAAGAAGCTTCAGGTTAAAATTTGGGCTCAGATACTCCTCAATGCCTAAGACCTATCCAAACTGCTCCAAATAAGGCAGTATTGTTGCTTCATCGCTGTTGTTTTGTTTTTTAAACCCAGGGATGTAAGATCCCTTAATATACAACATACACACAAAAATACCTGGATTGTGTTGAAGACTCCCTGAAATATACTCTTACTTCCCCAAAAGATTTTAACTCTTGTGATTTCTTTTCTTTTTTGTTTCTTTGCTTCAATTGTCCTAATCTGACATGTTTTTGGATATGGATTTTTTTTAAGTATTTGAAAACTTTAATAAGAAGAAAATAATTTAGAAATAACTTAGTATGGAATAATAAATAGAACTGAACAAAATTCAGGATATAGTTTTATTAGCTGCAAAATATAAGGCCGTTACACATTTCAAGAGTCAACCCAAAAGAACTTAGAACTAAAACAGTCCAAATTCATTTAAATAAATACATGGAGTAGTTAACAAAAATCTAACAGAAAGAACTATGGACACCAAAAAAATATCTTTATTATTGGAGGACCTTATAAAAAACTCAAGGAATTCTCCATGACAATAAAGAAATACACAGTAAGATGTCTAAAATTCTGCTTAAGGAAGCTGATGAATTTTACAGTTCCTATTGGCATTCTATTTCTGCTTTCTACTACAATCCCTATTTAAAAAATTTTGTTATTTGTCTGATGGAAATGTTTGCCCTTTCACAGATCAAGTTCCCTCAGATTACATTAACAAATCACATTTCAGTGACAATCTCATCAGAACAAAAATAGTTTCAATACTGTAAAAACCATACAACAGCTTCACAGTTTCATTCTAATCATTCTCTGAGAAGCGTGTTCTGAGGCTGGCTCTCTCTTTCCACTCCTGACTTAATTTCCTCTTCTTATCTTCAACAGTGGTTTCAATCTATCTAAACTCAAACTGAACCAATAGACACACATGTTGAACTGGCTCTTTGCTAAGTTGAGAGGTTTTGTGGTTTAGACAGCCTGTAAAGAGCTCACTAAAAAAAATCATAAATTTACTTTATGAAGAAATTAACTCCTCAGCATATGTCCACCTGGTCAGTCAGTATCCTGGCCATCTAGAACTTCTGAGGAATGAACTGCATTGTTAACAGATGAGTTCTGAACAAGTTGGAATCCAATGGGTAGCAAACAGTTTGGGTTTTTTGGATTGGTAACTAAGAAATGTACTGCCTTATATATATACATATATTTTAAAACATAACTTGACCTTCTCTTAACAGACTCTTGCTGATTTTTGTTACTCCACGATACAGAGCGCTACCTTCAAGATCTACCACAGTGTTCAGGGCTAACTCTCAGGCAGCCCACAGTTCCCTGCCGTTGTCCTTTATGAGCTTATGTGTCTTTCCTGGAGTTTTATACTCTTTTCATGTCAGCTGTCACAGCTTCACTGAGTGTAAGTAACTGCACTTCTTATTTCAATTTTTCTACTTGCATCCGCTGTTTTACTTGGAAAACAGGTAAGTAGGTGGCCCTTGTAACAACTGTACCAGTTTATTCCTAGCTTGCTGGAAAGAATTCACATTCAAACACCTTGCCTTCTGTAAAGGACTAAATTTCACTGATTATTTTTATTAGAATTTTGGACAGGCATTATTACTAAACAGGTAAGGTTACACAATGAGAGTACTCTGCACAGTGTTTCACCCACACACGTCGTGGGAACACTCTACTAAATGAGAAACTGACGTATAAATAGCTTATAGATTGAAGACAGTGTTAATGCGATTTCTGTTCTTCAAATGATAAACCAGTGTTTACTTATTTTTATGATTTTTTTTCTCCTCTCTTAATTTCAACCCTAAAGGAAAAAAAGTAACAGTGGACATTATTGAGTATTAACTTTTCTAAGGCATATACATACTTTAACTCATTTAATGTTCATAATAACCCTTTGAGGAAAGCACTATGTTTATCCCCATTTTACAGAAAAGCAAACAGAGATGCTTAACAGTTTGGTAGCTTTTACCATGCAGCTTATAAATGCCAGACCTGGGGCTCCACTAAGTATACTACCTTATCCCCAAAAATAGGTGAGTGATCAATCTTTAAACCAACCCCCCCCCAAAAACAACACACCACCAGTGAACAACCAAACACATTGCTGAGTCAATTCTAACTTACAGCATAGAGCAAAACTGCCCCACAGGGTTTCCAAGGAGCCACTGGTGGACTTGAACTGCTGACCTTTTCGTTAGCAGCTGTCGCTCATAACCAATAAATCCTCAGTATGTGGAAAATGAAAGATAAACTTAAATATCTGGAAACCCAAGCTATTTACATATAATGCACATCTTAGGGAATCTGTCCAATTATTTCTGAAGAAAGAAATCATTCACTAAGTTTGTTAAATTTCAAAAAGTCAAATCAAATGCTACTCAAGTAACCTTGATATTTATCTGTAGTTCAACATTTTTTTTTTTAATTCTACATGTAAAGAGTAAAGGTAAAATTCTCTTAAAGGAACAGCATTCCCTTTTCATTTTGATCATGTGTCAGATTTCTAAGTTTAAACAACGGCTACTGGATGACTCATAGAAAAGAAAACCTAAATCCAACTGGGGATTAAGTAGCTGGCAAAGCATGCTGCTGTTATGAACCTTTTAAAGCCTTCAGTTTTCTCATATGTAAAAAGACAAGCTCTGGACTAGACGATCTTCATGATTCTCAAGTTCTACAAATCCAAACACAAAAGGTAAAGGGGCTCCAAAAACATACCTTGAGTATTCTTGAGGATATGGGGAGGAGTACCAGGTATGAATTTCATACTTTCCAAACTCAATGACAGAGGGGCAGCGGACTTGTGGGTCAGGGGGGCCGGTCACTCCAACTTTCTGTGCAGCCAAGAAACACGTTACAAAAGTTAGCTACATTAAACACACTCAGATGGATTTTAGAAAACACATCTGACTCTAAACGCTATCTTTTCAGGATTCTACAGAAATAACAAAAAAAGTGAAAAGAAATAAGAACAAGGTAGCAAGCTTTGAAATAAGCTGCATTAGTCTTTAAAGAGAGTACCCAAATGAAAACCAAAAGCACCAATAAATCTTAGAACCCAATGTGGCTGGTATCACACTGCATGTTCTATATTTGATAATTAACACTGTAAATGACTTCTGCGATTAAAGAGGCTTTCTCACTGACTTAGCTGTCAAGGAGAAACTACTAGCACTCAGGAACATACAAGAAAGAACACATTTAGGGGAGGTGCAGGGATGATACGCCCAGATTATACACATACCATCTGACCAACAACAATGGAAATAACATGTAAACATACACAGAAAAGAGGGACTGTCTAGTTCTGGAGAGTCAGTATTTAAGAACAATATAAAAAGAGTATGATAAAACAAGTAAGGGGTCTTCAACTCATTTCACACAGCCCTTAAAATTTGTTCCATTAGGAGATGTACTCAGATTTGATCCACACACACATACACACACACCATGTTGTTACATACACATTTTATCCCTTTCTTCTACTTACAGTAAAAACAATCTTGATGACCCTCTCATTCCTGACTAATCTGAACAACTGTACTTTATTCAAGCAAAAGGATGACATTTAAAGCCTTATGACTACTTTGACTTCCACTGCCCAAAACTGTAACGGCCAGGTTTTAAAACCTTAAATTCAAGGGTAATTTGATTCTCTCTGTACCTAATATAGCAACAGATTTCAACAACAGATGCACACAAAAACATACATAAATGTATGTACGTATATAACACGAATGTATGTATGTATACATACCTCCACTTATGCACGTGTGTATGTATTTATCATGGATGTGCTCTACAAATAAACTGACTTCACCAAAGATAGAGTTTGGATTTAGCTTAAGGAAATACAAATGTAAGTATCTCTTCATGAAAACAACACTCAAAATTATCCTGAAACTTTTTTGCTTCAAAGATTACCAAGAGATTACACAAAGTCCTTTGTTGGAACCATCAGACACATTGTTTTACAAAACTAGAAGATTAGAAGTTTTTATTCAGTGTTATTATACCAATTTATTTATAAGGAAGAAGACACTTCATCACAACTCATTCGAGAACTCTCCCTGGTCTTTCTAACTGTTCCCTTTTATAAAAGGCCAAGGGATTTATCTCAGGTTTCACACTGGAACACAGCCAAGAGAAACCTAGAGCTTGTCCTTGGATACCTCAAAACAAAAGACAAACATCTCCAATTAGCCAAATAAACTGTGCTGTGATACTAAGGAGTATGAGGACTTCTCCAAATGCAAACACCATACAGGAAGACACAAGACGGGGTTTAAATACAATACGATGTTTTCATTTCTCAGAACCAAAACAGCATTATGCAAAATGGTTTTAAAAAGATCATTCTTTAAAATACATTCCAGAATCAATTCTTCTAACCCACAAAGCAGCATCTTTTCATCTGTCTTCATAGCTCAAAATAACTACAACAGTAGTGTGGGAAAGTATCCGAATAAACAAATACCAGTAACCAACTCTAACTTCCTGAGGCAGGGTTCAGAAGCACGAAACCCCCAAGGTGGAGCTGGAAACATGCACCTGCTTCAGCACCGCCTGTCGTCTGAGAGCTTTCCCATCGGCTGCTGATCGCTCTTCCAGGCGGATGCCCGATGTGAAAGTGGATACCCAGTTCCAGTATAACTGTTTGCACATCACGGCAGCCAGACGAGTCTGTATGAAACGAGACCTGGAGCAGGCTTCCCCACTGCCTACATCCACCCTCACCCTATATCACTGTGAGATGATCGCTCCTCCAACCGCTTCCCCCACTACCTCCTTCTGCAAGCCTCAAGGGCCAGCACATTTCCGCTGGCAGAGGTGTAGAAGTTAACAAGGCTCTCGGAAGAGAGGAAACAACAGCTGCATTGAAGCTACTCATTAACCCAGTCCTTGCCAAAACAAACTGCCAAATGTGAATTACAAAGTCATCTCTATTTTTACATTTAAGCCAAAATACTCTCTGATATAACATGCAACTTCTCAAAGCTGCAGGTATCTAATATAATCAAGGGCAAAAAATTATTTTTTTTAAAATTTCAACTCAAGTTCTGTCACTTCATGTGCTCCTTCTCATTTTAATATGCTCGATTCCTTAAAAGAGAGCAGCATCCCAAGGCAGAATTGATCTTCTAATCTAACCGACTCAGTGGCAGTGGGCAGTGGTTTAGCTAAGAGAGGGGAGCACTAACAGTACCAGTAATTGGGCTAAACCAAAAGAAAATTTTAAACATGCCTCTTGCCAGATAATGATCTCTTAATTACTAGCAGTTTATACGAAAAGAAATTATTACTCTTCTGCAAAAACTCAGCTTCCACTAAATGACTTATCAAAATTCCATTTCCCAACACACAGAAATTATTCCCTCAGTACCCTCACTGCCAGATGTGGCATAAATAGCAGAGTCAGGAGGAACCCAGGGACAGGCCTGCTCCTTTTCCTGTCCTCCCCTTGATGCTCCCTCTCCATCTTCCCTTTCCATTCCCCAACTGGGGTTGGAGTGGGGAGTATTCTGAGGTGGGAGCAGGGGCCAGGACTGCTCCCTTACTATCAGACTGGAATGTGAGGGTGAGGAGAAGAGATGTCTTTATGGTATTTGACCATTTTCCCACAGAAACATAGTAATAAAAAGTAATCCAGTTAATGAGGACGACCATGTTACCTGATGAAAGAGGCATGTAATGAGCACCCACGCTCCAAAGAGGCAAAAGTACAAACTTAGGGAATAAAAGGAACCGGCACACATGAAGCGCCTACCTCTGAGCCTTGTGTTTGTTCTCTCAGTTAACTCTCAAAACCATCCTTCAAAGATGAAAAGTAAGACTCAGACACAGAAACAGAAGAGTGGAAAATAGCAAGGGTGAAGCATGAAGACAGAAGAAAAAAGTGGGGAAAGGTGAGATGACTGTGGGTAGCCTGCAACTAGTTAGAGCTCTGAATGTGCTTGTAAGTTTTTTGTTTCGTGTTTTCTTTTCACTGAACTTAGTTTTCCAAAGAAATTAAGCTACAAGTCCACAAATTGTTACTCAGAACCCTCGGGGTTGAGTGTGTTTTGGAATTCTGAATTTTTCTGGTTTCAAAAACAAATCAGAATACATATATGCATGTCAAATAAACAGCCCAAGTAGGATCTGGGAAAACATTCCATTATCAGTATTTTTACAGCAAAGCTTATGACTATTCACATCAACTGGGATAAACGGAGAACATCAAGTGTCACATCAGCTGTCAACAGCTGAGTTTAGATTAAGAAGAGGTCTGGTTAACACAGCAAGTCATTAAAAAGTGTTTTCAACTTTCAGGGTTGTCTGCATTTGAGAACTGTGGATGAGCACTGCAAACCTTTATCAAGGCGTGACACACAGCTAAGCCACAAAAGCCTATGTGACTACTGACTTCTTCCTGTCTCTTGAAACTTCCCCGAGCTTTTTTCTTTCCCTTACACTCAGACAGAAGCCCTTGGATAATGCACAGGGTTAAGGTGCTCAGCAGCTGACTGAAAAGCTGGTAGTTTAAAAACACTCAGAGGCCACCGTAAAGAAAGTTCTAGTGATCTACTGCCACAAACTCAGCCCAAGAAGATCGTGAGAAGCACTGGGTAGATAATCATTCCAAAGCTTCTACTTCTTCATCTGTATAATTAGGGCAAATAAAAACAAGGCTGTATTAAGTGCTTACCAAAGTAATTGGCACACAGTAAAAGGGTCCATATTACTAACCACATGGCTTTCATTACTTGTTTACAAATGTCAACTAGACAATGACCTACTAGAGAGCACAGATGCATTTCCCAATTACCTCTGTACTACTAGCACCTGTCACTGAGATAGCTATTGAAAAGCCACACATACTCACTGCAAAGTAAATACACATGGCTGCCCAGGGGCAGATGAAGCAATAACCAAGGTAAGCACCTGCAGTGACCACGATGTGGCGAAATTCACACCATGTTTTCACTAAGTGAAAACAAGTAGGCTTATGCTTACCTTGCCTACTGAGTTATTCGTCTCTGTCAGGGACTCTTAAATACTAAAAAATGCTTTCATTCTACAGATAGGTACTATGGTGCTGACAGATATGTGCTAGACATACAATGGAAGCAGAAATCTTTGATGAGGTAAAAACAAGTTAAATTGTCCATTACCAGTGATCTACTGAATAATCTCTCCCTGGCCCCCTGCCCTAAGTACTTTGCAAATACCAACTCATTTAATCCTTAGGACAAACCTAGCAAGTAATTTCTTTAACCTCTCAGTAGACACAGGATTTAAATACAAAGAGGCCGTTCTGGTATCTAAGCTGTCACTTATCTTAATAAATAATTAGTAAAGTGCTAAATCAAAAAAGAAGCCCTGGTGGCAGAGTGGGTACAAACTTGGCTGCCAACCAAAAGGTCAGCAGCTCTAAATTAGCTGCTCCCCAGGAAAAAGATGTGGCCGTCTGCTTCTGTAAAGATGTAGTCTTGGAAACCCTACAGCCATTCCACTCTGTCCTACAGGGTCCATCAACTTAATGGCAACAGGTTTATTATTCATTCGGTTTCGGCTGTTGTTGATAGACGCTGTTGAGCCAATTTCGACTCACAGTGACCCCACAGCGTGTTCCAGGCTGGTGATCTTTACAGTAGCACCTCTCTAGTCCTTCACCGATGAAGCCCCTGGATGTGTTCACACTGCCAGCCTGTCAGTGAGCAGTTTAACTTTTGTGCTTACCATGGCTGCTCCTGATGTCATCTTTCTAGCTTTCAAAATTCTCCCAAGTACAGTGCTGTACTAGTAATTAAATATACTTCCTACCATTCTCCAGTCCATGCTCCAGCTGTCTTTCATCTCTCTAACTAAATTACAGGTAGTCCTCACTCTGCATAATACCTTAACTGAAACTCATGTGTATTAGAACTGGGATCAAATCAAATCTCAGCTTCCACAGAAGCACATAAAGCAAGGACAGGGTTCCAACATGCATTTGGTTTGACGGGCCAATAATCACAATGTCTCTTGTACTTACAGCGGTCATGTAGGACTCTAAGTTACCTCATTACCTGTTAGACCTGCTTCTTTGTGATCATTTCAGATCACACCAATTCTTACTTAGAATACTGTGAACATATGGAAGATTCTGCATCATGTAATACAGGAGTGAATTACGTCTGATGCTCTAGATCACTGTTTGCTATGCATCTTCCTGTGTACCTTTCCGTATTTGCATTCAGCACATGTCTAACGATACTGGTGTCCCTATAACATATCCAGAAGGTCATAAAAGATATTACCATAATTTATGGGCACAGGATTTGAAGTTACAGAGGCCTGAATTCTACTTCCAGCTGTGCCATTACTAGTTAACTGCATAACTTAGGCAAAATTCTTCATTTGCCAATGTGGCACAAAAGAAGAAATATCCATCAGTAATCAGAACTTGGAATGTACAAACTAGGAATCTAGGAAAACTGGACAGTCAAAAACCAAATGAAACACATACAGATTGATATCCTAGGAATTAAGTGCACTGAAATGACTAGCACTGGCCATTTTGAATTGGACAATCATATGGTGTCCTTTGCTGGGAATGACAAAATAAAGAGGAATGGCAACATATACATTGTCAGAACACTTCATGACCTTCCTGAAGGACAACTCTGTCAGTGCTAAAATCTATACACCTACTTATTCAAACTTACACAGCAAACACTAATGCTAAAGATGAAAAAACTGAAAATTTTTACCAATTTCTGCCATTTCAAATACATTAAATTTCCAAGCAACATGCATTAATAACTACTACAGACTGAAATGAGAAGAAAATTGGAAACTAAAAACGATAAACCAAAAAAACCAATCCCACTGCCATGAAGTCAATTCCAATGCACAACAACTCTATAGGACAGAGCAGAACGTCCCCATAGGGTATCCAATGAGTGACTGGTGGATTTGAATGGCCAACCTTTTGGTAACAGCTGAGCTGTTAACCACTGTACCATCAGGGCTCCAAAAAGAAAGAAAAGTTATTGGAAAATATGGCCTTGGTGATAGAAACAATGACAGAGATCCCATTATAAAACTTTGTAAGAGCAACAAAAGGAGAACATTTACCATTGCAAACACCTTCTTTCAACATAAATGGCCAACTACACACAAGAACACCACTATATTGAATACACGAGATACATCAACTACATCTGTGGGAAGAGATGATGGAGAATGAATGCAGTATCATCAGTCAGAAAAAGGGAGGTGTTGACTGCGGAACAGAGCATCAACTGCAAAGTGATGAAAATTAAAGTAAATCGATGACAGCCAAAATATGAGACTGAATAGATCCCACTTGAATTTAGAGACCATCTGAGGAACAGATTTTACGTACTAAACACTAATGACTAAAAACCAGATGAGTTGTGAGATGACATCAGGGTGTCATACATGAAAGCAAAAAGTCATTAAAAAGACGAGAGGAAAAAAAGACCAAAATGGATATCAAAAGAGACTCTGAAACTTGCTCTTGAACACAATGCAACTAAAATAAATGGAAGAAATGATGACATAAAAGAGCTGAGCAGATTTTAAATGGTGGCTCAAAAAGGCTAAGTGTTATAATAAAATGTTAGGAAGTGAGGGAATATCAACTGAGATGTTGAAACAAGCGTCTACAGTGCTGAAAGCACTCACTTGTCTAGGCCAGCAAACAGAAGACAAGTGCCTCCCCAGCTGATTACAAGAGATTCATACTTCTGCCTATTCCAAAAAAAGGAAATTATTAAACAATATCATTAACGTGCAAGTGAATTTTGCTGAAGATCATTAAAAAACAGCTGCATCAGTACTCAATAGGGAACTGCCAGAAAGTCAAGCTGGATTCAGAAGAAGATAAGGAAGAAGAGAGATGACTGCTAATGTCAAACAGATCTCAGCTGAAAGCAGAGAATACCAGGAAGATGTCTATGTGTTTACTGACTATGCGAATACATTCAATTGTGTCAACTTTAACAAAATAGGGTAAAATTGCAAAAGCAGGGATTCCAAAACACTTAATTGTGCTCATGAGGAACCTGTACATAGATTATGCGACAGTTGTTCAAACAGATTAAAGGGGTACTATGTGGTTTAAGGAAACAGTAAAGTGCTACAGCTGTTAACTAGAAGGTCAGTGGTTCAGATCTGCGAGGTGCTGGTTGGAAACCCTGTGGGGCAGTTCTATTCTCTCTATAGGGTCACAATGAGTCAGAACCAACTCAACAGCAGTGGGCTCTTTCTTTGTTTTTATGTGGTTTAAAATTAGGAAAAGTATGCATCAAGTTTGCATCCTTTTACCATACTTATTCCATCTGTACATTGAGCAGATAATCCAAGAAGCTGAACAACACAGAAGAAAACACAGCATCAGGACTGGAAGAAGACTCATTAACAATCTGTGATATGCAGCTGATACAACCTCACTTGCTGAAAGCAAAGAGGGCTTGAAACAATTTCTAATGAAGATCAAGGACTACAGCCTTCAACATGGATCACACAACACAGAGAAAACAAAAATGCTCATAACAGGATCAATAAGCAACATCATGACAAATAATGACTGAAGTTGTCAAGAGTCTCATTTTAACTGGATCTATCATCAACATCCATGTAAGCAGCAGTCAAGAAATCAACTGATGCACCTACCGCACATGGCAAATCTGCTGAAACCATTACTTTCAGGTGTTAGAAAGCAAAGACATCCCTTTGAAGACTGTGTGCATGACCCAAACCTTGGTATTTTCAATCACCTCATACGTATGTGAGAGCTGGAGCATGAATAAAGAACCTTGAAGAAGTAATGATGCCTTAGAATTACTGTATTGGTCAAAAATATTGAACACACTATGGCCTACCAGATGAATGAACAAACATATCTTAAAAAAGTACAGACAGGATGCTCCTTAGAATTAAGAATGGCACGATTTTGTCTCATGTACTTGGGATATGTTATCAGGAAGGACCAGTCCCTGGAGAAGGACATCACGCGTGGTAGAGTAGAAGGTCAGTGAAAACTAAGACTACTCTCAACAAAATGACGACACAGTGGCTGCAACAACAATCTTGAACACAGCAACAACTGGGAACACAGCACAGGAGTGGGCAGTGTTTCATTCTGGTCACTGGGTGACTACAGTTGAGCTGAGTCAATGACACCTAACAAGAGCAAAGACAAAGTTATTCAACTAAAAGTGTTTCATTATATGGAAGATGGAAAGAACAAGTCTTACCTCACAGATTAACAGAGTTGTTGAATCGAGCTTATTTCTAGTAACTACTCAACTCTTTAGACAAAAAGAAAATAAAAGGTTACAGAATATCAAAATGTTCTGTAACTTTCTAGATCCATATCTTCCCAAAAATGAAGCCTTTCAAAATTAGAAAGCACTGAAATTAAAATGACAGATAACTGCTGTATGGTACCACTTTACATAAAAAACATTCTAAATATTATATGTAGTTCAAGAAGCCTGTTGTGCTTCAATGGAATGAGCTGAATATAAATGCCTCTTTCTGGTGATGAATCTTTTGAGAAATAATTTCTTCTAAGCCCATAGGATCCCTGTTGAACTAAAGTCCCTTAACGAAAGCTTACACTACAAATTTCTTAATGATTCTACTTTTCAGAGAGAGATTTTTTTAATTTTATTATTACCACTGTTTGAAGGTACGTCTTTTATATAGCTAATGATGGAACAGTGAAATACCAGGCACACAATATTCCCTACCTTTCCTACCATCTATGAAGAGCAGGGGAAAAAAATTCATTATCAATTAATACATGACCTTTTTGATAAAAATCTTGCTAAACATTTCCATAATTTTCCAGTTAAACAGAGAATATACCACCCGAAAGCTGAATAACTCAAAATAAGCACTATCAACAAACATTATCCCAGGCAGTAATAACATGGGATTAATTTTTTAAAGTAAGTTTCTTACTAGACTATAATCTCCAAGAAAAGAGAAGCTAAGCCTTTTCTATAGCCCCTGCACGCAGCAGTTTCTGGGAAATAGTAGGCACTCAATAAAGAATGGGTACAGTTGGACAGATTTCGGAATTAACTTTATCACTTAACACTTCCTGGTGCAGGTGTTTAAGACTGCCTGTTGTTTGCTGACAATGACTCGTCACTAATTCACGGTGACCCCAAAACAAGATGCGGCTCAGTTCTCTACCACCTTCATGACGGCTGGGATGTGCAAGCCTATCTTGCATTCACGGTGTTTTCAGGGCCTTCCAAATCTAGGAGGTTCTTCTTCCAGCATTATACTGAGCAATATTCTGTTCTTGCTCCCTCGATCAAATCTATCACCAAGATCTGCTAACTGCGTATCTCCAAGTATATTCTATGTCCACTGACTTCTCTCCCACTTCCACTGCTAACTCTCTAGTCTAAGCTGCTATTTTCTTTTATCTAGATCATTGGAGAAGCCTCTAAATTGGTGTTCTTGTTTCTACTATCATCTAATTCCAATCTATTCTTCATGTAACAGCAAAATAATAATAATAATGCAAATACCATATTATTTCCTTGTTAAAAACCATTCAATGGCTTCTTGATGCAATTATGATAAAACCTAAAATCCTAACTCTGACCCAGCTTCTCTTTCCAGCTTCATCTCACGCGACTTTCTCACTCAGTGCACTATAGCAACATTAGCCTTTTTTCCGTTCCTCAGATTTACCAAGTTCTTTCACGCCTCATGACATTTACACAGGCAGTCCCTCTTTATCTAGAACAT
Source organism: Heterohyrax brucei (assembly GCA_028571685.1). NCBI lineage: Eukaryota > Metazoa > Chordata > Mammalia > Hyracoidea > Procaviidae > Heterohyrax > Heterohyrax brucei. The sequence goes on along the minus strand of CM053160.1, from coordinate 61,927,249 downwards.
TCTTCTCTCTAGTTTGCTGGCTTTCTTATCCATCTTTTAGTCTTAGACTGTTTACTTCCTCAAGAAAACCTTCCCTCTCACACGCCTGTCAACCTCAGCCTCCAGTAATCTAGGTTAGGGTGCATTAGAACCTCTTAGTGCATTCTAATTTTCTTCATACCACCTATCAGCTTGTAACGATAGTTATACAACTGCTTACTGCCTGTCTCACGAGACTGAAATACCTATGAAGGCTGAGTCTGCATCCTTCTGTTCACCCTGGAGCTCTCTAGTGAAGTCCTGGTGGTGTTTCAGCACTCGGCTGCTAACCACAAGGTTGGTGGCTTCAACTAGCCCAGAAGCTTCTCAGGAGAAAGACCTGACCATCTACTTCCCTGAAGAGCACAGCCTAGAAAACTCAAAGGGCCAGTTCTCCTGTTACGTAGGTCGCTGTGCTAGGGACCGACTCCATGGCAGCTAATAGCCGAACAGCATAGCTCTAGGACCATGCCAGGCATGCCAAACACTAAATAAAGGATGGTAATAGAGAAACACCACCATCATGAGGAGTTCCATGTCTGCCAATGAAACTATGCATCAATTAAGACTTCCAATATCTGCTTATTTCTTCAGGGCCAGATACACGCACAATCAAAGGTTTAATGAGATACTGAAGAAAACACTCAATTAGCCAGATTAGTGTCAATATAAATTTGTCTCCACTCAGCATTCCTTTTAAACTCTTCCCTAGTCAGCTTTCTCCTCATACCCTTCTTTCAATTCCTGTCCTGTTTCCCCTAACAAAAAAAATTTCATTCAAATAATCATTCACTGAATAAACATTTATGGAATGTTTTAAACATATTCCAACCACTCAGTATACAGCAGTAACAAAACAAAGTCCCTGCACTAATGAAGGCACTTCTACTCTAGAAATATTTAAATATTCAAGGAGTGGTACGTACTATTTAGAAAAAGGAAGCAGGTCATGTGATATACAGTCGTTAAGGTGGGGTTAAAAGTGTACTATTTTCATTTGTGAAGTCAGGAAAAGGGTCTCGGATAACGCTACACATGAGCAGAGACCTAAACAAGTGAGCCAACTGGATATCTAGACTAAAGGCAGGATAACCCAGGCAGAGAGAAGAGTTTAAGTGCAACGGCTACAAGGCAGGTGTGCACTTGATGTGTTTAAGGAGGCGACGGTGGCCCTGGCTGGCACACAGTGACCAAGGGCCAGAGTAGGAGACAAGTCACCAAAGGAGGGGCAGGAGGAAGATGTGGTGTTGGAGACAACAGTAGTGACTTTGGTTTTGAAAAATTTTAAGCCAGACTAAAAGACCCTGGAGGTTTTTTGAGCAGAGGAGTGGCAGCCAGCTTACATTAGAAAATAACTATCCTGGCAGCTGTGTGAAGAACATACACTAGCAACTAGGGTGAGGGGCAAAAGCAGAAGAAAGGAGTTTAGTCCTGCAGCTGTCATCACACATCAAGTCAGAAAAGGTGGCAGCCTGGACAAGGGCAATAGAAGTGACAGTGGTATGAAGTAGTCTCATCCAGCAGGATTTTCTGGTGGACTGACTATGGAGCATATTGGAGGGAAAAACATCAAGGATGTCACCTCTGTGGACCTAGACAAATACAAAGATACAACTGCCATTTACTCCCACTCTTCACTAAAAAGGAACCAGGGAGCCTTGGAGAATGACTGAATCTAGGGCAGTAACAACATGAGCCTAGAACATTCTACTATGACTGCAAGTAAAAAGGATGATGTTGACATGTCAAAAAAGACAAAGAAATAACTTGAAGAGGCTCCCCCTGGGCACATATGAACATTCTGAACATCAAAATAACCTCTAATAGTAACAGATCATAAAGTAAGAATCTATGCATCCAAATAAATTGACTAAACAAATGGAGAGAAGGGACAGCTCTTTCTCACAGTGGAATGCCAACTGAGAAACACAGACAAAATGATGGAATTAGAAAATCATGTCTAACAACCAACAAAATAAGTTGTTCAGGCAAGAATAAAGCTAGTGGCAAAAAGTTTAATGAGACACAAGACAGTTACATAAGTCTCAAAATATGTCCCCACAAGATTCTTAACTAGAGATAAGAAGTACTAACTGTAAAGGAGAAACCTAGACGAACACTGCCTTAAACAAATGGTCCAAGTTAACACCACCTGTAACTGGACAAACAGATGCCATGTGCCTCCTGCTATGATGCGCAGAGCAGCACACATCATATCTGCAGTATTCCTGCTCAAAAGCCACCACCTGAATCTAATCATCATGACAACAAGTTCAAAATGATGGACAGTTCACAAAAGAAAGGGTTTCTACCTTCTGAAAAATCTTATGGTGAGGAAGCAAAAACTGGTAACTGTTCCCAATTAAAGGAAACTGAGGACACATGACAATTACATGAAACACAGAATTCTGGACCAGGCAGTGCTAGAAGACTGGTAAAATTTGAAGGGAGTTTGTAGATTTGATAATCACCTAATTTTTAGATAATAAGCCTATGTTGAAGTCCTGATTTGATTATTATACTGTTTATGTTCTTGTTTTTAGGATACACACACAAATATTAGCATCATGTCTGCACCTGAACAGTCCAAAGAAAAAAATGCGCATGTGTATTCCAACCAGAAAGAGCTAACCTACCCCTTCCTTTAAACTCCACATAATGTAAGATTTACAATGCTTGACTTTTTGGTAGGGAAGGAAACAGATCTTGAGGGGTTAAGCAACCTGCCCAAAGTTGTTAGGTGTCGTCGAGTCAGTTCCCACTCATAGTGACCTTATGAACAAAAGAAGAAAACACTGCCCGGTCTTGCACCACGTCCACCATCGTTTTTATGCTTAAGCCCACTGTTGCTGCCACTGTGTCATTCCATCCCATCGACAGTCTTCCTCTTTTTCACTGACCCTACACTCTACCAAGCATGAGGTCCTTCTCTAGGGACTGATGTTTCCTGCCCAAAGTAGGAATCAATAAGTGACAAACTGAGATTTCACCTCAGATCCACTAGACTCAAAGCCAATGCCTTATGTCACAATAGGACAGAATGCTGAGTAAATGCTTGCTTAGAGTTTACACTGGTTTTAACTTTGAAGAGTAGGCACACAATGAGGCATCCAAACAGTCCGTGTACCAGTGGATTTCTTAATGCAGAGCTCACCTACTATTCTGGGAAGGAACAGTGACAATCTCCAGAACCAGTCCTACAAACTCTTACTTTCCAGGTGAGAGACACAGAGAACTCAGGAGGGCAGAATCCAGCGTGACTTACGCAGTGAAATGTAAAGAGAGAGGAGAGGCTCAATAAGCATGATCTGTGACAGCCTTCATGACACAGCCCACGATGACTTTTCAAGCTCCTCCTCTGCCACTCTCAAAACCGTGTGTTCTTCATACCTTTAATTTCCCCAGTTACGCTTGTTTTCTCCCACCTTCAAATCTCTGCACTTTCTCCTCCTTCCAATGCTACGGGACTTTACTGCCGTCATCCTGAGTTTGTATGTATCCACTGGTGCACAGATTGTACACAGCAGTGCAATTTCTCTGGCTCTTCTAGGCAGAGGTAGACGCCTGCTCCCCGATCTCCCTAAACACCAACGTATACTGCCACTGTACTTCTCACATTAGTGTACTTGTTGATAAGTCCCTCCCCCCCAAGGGAAGGACATCTGCCCTTCACTTGGCATCTCTAGCATCTCAGACATTATCTATCCCTTCACATCCCACACTGTGTCAGAAAGGATTAATGCAGAAGCATTTACTATTTCTTGAATTAATGAGTATGGGTGCTTTTATCACTCAAGAGAAGCTTGTCTTCTTTTTTCTTTTTGCTCTAATTCCCAACTCTTCTTCACATGTGAGACAGAAAATAAACCAAGCTCATTTCATACTGACAGTGAAAGCAATGAGTTTACCTGCAAAGTCAAGACAGTTTTCCTGAGTGGGAAAGGAATACCCTACTATCAGAACTGATTATAACCACATCTGTGTGTGTATCAGATGGATAAGCTGCTGCCACTGCTTTACCCACAACATAATTAATCCTGTTTCTCACCCATGCACATATGGCTTTTACTGTCCAACCTGCATATCCACCTTTACCTGCAGTGCTTGTTCTTGGATGTCACGGAATAATTCCATGTCTTTCTCGGTCAGGATTTCCTGGCTCCCAAAAAGCCGCTCCTCACTTTCTTGTTTGCCATCCCAGCCGTCCTGATTGTCTGTATGTAAAGAAAGAGCTCACACTATTAATACTACATTTATTTTGATAAATGAACTGGAAAAGTTTTCCAAAAATCTTTATCTCCATTTGAAGATCTAGTATTACTTATGTAACAGAGAAGAGTATGGATTAAACTGTTTCCTAGAAAGATACTACTCAACAAAGAATGCACTCATACTATATCTGTGTTAACAGTGAAAATCCTGAATTGTTTGTTTTAAAGTGTCCTAAAAAATTACATAACTAAATTTAAACTTCATTAAAAGAGATGACACTTATATACTACAAGACAGTCAAAAATGAATGAGGGCATAAAAAGTATAAAATTTATGTTGAAGCTGTAAAAATATGACATTTGTAATAATGGATTTTAACACATCAACATTCAATTATTGTTTTTGCATTCCTTGGCAATACGGAAGATGTTTTAGTGTAAGCAAGACCTAATTTTTATTCCCTGGGAGCCAGAACTGATTTGAGGTAGATGGTTTGGGTTTTACATTTGTTTGTTTAGGGTAAAAAAAACAGGGACATTTGCTCCTTTTAAAAACCTCAATGATCCTGCAGTCTTTACAAGGTCAATACTTTCTTATCTCAGCAAAAAAGATAATCTGTAAAACAGCTACCTTAACTGATAATCAGGAAGTACTAGCTCCCCTCACATCTTAATGCCCTTTCAAAGCACAAACTCCACATACCTGAGGATCACAGACAATAATCCTCAGGGTAAACATGAGGTATTATGATAATCATCCACTAACTAATGCATCACCCTCAAATAGGCAAAGAAATTAGTGAAGAGAGTATTTGGGGATTATGCGGAGCATTATCCTTTGCATTTGAAGATGACACTACTGGTGACATCATTTCCTCTGTGTCAATATGGCTGAAAAGACTAATACATGACAGACAGTTCTTTTCAAATCAACTGCAGGTACTGGCTGTCTGTTATTTGGTACAAGAAGAAAAAAAGGACAAGGACTCACTGTTGACAATAGTCACAAACTTAAAAAAAAGAATCTATAGCTACTGTGTAACTTTACTGCCCCCTAGTGCCTGACAGAGAAGGCTGCAGCACTGACTCATGATACACAAACTGTTCCTTTATATTCTACATGTCATAAAGAAAATGACCAGCTCACACCAATGCCTAAAGCTCAGTATTTGTTCTCCAGACTTGATACACTTGCTCTAACAATTTCCATTTCTAAAACTTTGCAACAAATTTTTCCAATAATCTATCTCCAAAGCAAATCAATGTTTAGTTCAAAAGTCTTTCATTAGGATTTGTTTACTGAGATTCTTTGCCTAATGGCCTATATGTTTTCTCAGATGAACATGCTCAAAGTAGGGATGTCTACAGTCTACACGGCTGATAAAGACATGGAAAGTACCTGAGAGCTTACAGAGTAAATCAGCTGACTGACACTTCGGCATAAGAAGAGTGACCCGACGATGATGGCACAGTGGGTCAAAACTACGGCTGCTACCCAAAAAAGGTCAGCAGTTCAAATGCAGCAGGCACTCCTTGGAGCAGTTCTACTCTGTCCTACAGGGTCTCTGTGAGTTGGCAACAAGTTTGTTTCTCCCCCTCCCCCCTTTTTTTCTGATGATAAGAATTTCCTGTCCTACAGGGGACTAATATGCCACTGACATAGGCGGGAATGAGGAGGCAGTGAATACAATCACTCATCAATGGGACACATGGCTGGGGGGGGTCAGGGGTCTCAAAGTAAGTCTCTTATAGTAGATTAGACACTGTATCTTTGGCCCCTGTGATTCAAGAGTGTATTCCTATTCTCCCACTTAACCTCAACTATTCCTACTTCCATCACAAAATTAGGTTCTCTAAACTCAAGGCACAGCAATGAGACTACTGAAGTTCTTTTCCTCTGCCTCGAAGGTCTGGGCTGGCTTCACTTGCTGTAGTTCTCACCCTTTGACTGTCTGCTGCCTCTCTTCATTTCTCCTGCCCTTTCTTTCTCTTTTTAAGGGAATTCATGAAAAACTATAGTTACTTTTGCTAAGAGCTGAAACGGCAATTAATGTAATGACTTTCACATTTGCCTATATTTGGTCTTTCCTTATGCTTAGATCAATGGCATTTTACCCGTCTCCACTCTTCCCAATGTCCTCACTAGAATGAAATAAGCATTGAGTTGCACTTTACATGATTTAGCTAGTAATTTATGAAATGCACAACTATCTTTGATTCAAGCTTTATACCCCCAAATATTTGTAGGCAGATTCTCTATGGCTCTCCCAAGAAAGTAGCTCCCTTTAGCCTAAGAGAACCTAATGGTTCATTCTCAACTTCATCCCTTGCTCTAAATTCTTGCCATTAGTCATCACCTGTGAAGCATCTAAATCGGAATCTCTAATATGTTTTTATATTCCATAACCAATTCTTTATTATCAAAGATAAGCTTATTCTTGATAACTAGTGTTATTCTAAATAATACACTTTTGGAATATTTCTTGTTTCTAAGTGAACAAACTTTTACCTGTGGGCCAATCTGAAGTGCTTGATTTCCTGTTGCCCTTTTTCCTGATTCTACATTGCTCAGAGTAGTCCACCACTTCCCCTCGGGCTTTCCGCCCATCAGGGGAAGGGGTGAAGAATTTGGTAAGGCCATCAATGAGCCCTTTGGTTTTCTTGTTGAACTTCAGGGGGACACTGCTATCTCTGCAGAAGTCCAAGCCATCTATTCGCTCTAAATATCCTTCTTCTGATGACGATGCTGATTGGCTGGAGAGAGTGATTTTACGTTTCCGACCCCTTCCAGGGCCAGTTCGAACTTTGCTGAAGGGACCTTTTGATCTAAAGAATCAAACAGGGAAAAGGGTAACTATTAAAGAGAAAATTTTATAAGGCTTCTATTTATATATAATATATAATTATAACCTTACAGCTTTTTAAAAAACTATATTGTTAATAATGTTCTTTCAACTATATAGTATACAAATGAGAAGTAATATTATTAAAATGTCGATTTCGAGGAAGCCTAGTTATTGATAGTGTAAAAGAACCCTAGACTAGGAGTCTGAAGACATGCTTGAGTCATAATTCTGCCACTTATTAATTACATCTTTGACAAATCACATCTTCTCTCAACATCAGTGCCCTTATCTCTACAAAGAGAGCTGGACCAGAGAACAACTCCAAACCTTCCAGGTTTAAAATCCTATAACACAGGGATGTTTGTACCAACTCAGAGTTATATTTTTACCTCTAAACACAAGGGATAAATTGTTCTTTGAAAGTCTGAGATCAAAAGATCATTTAGCAGGAAAACTAAAGTTTGACTTAATACTAAAAGTACAGATTACACATCCAGTTCCATGTACTTCAAGCTGCTAGTGCCCACTCACTTCAGTTCTACCTCATTTTCAAGATAACCCAAAATGTGGAAAAGGTGGGTAAAATTTTTGATAACCAAGACAGAGTAAAGGCCTGAAGCTATTTGTACATATTATCAGATTACTATAAAGATACTAAAAAAAGACAGAATTAACTAATAAACCTCGTCGTGCTTCCTCCAAACATAACTCAATCTCCTGGTCTACCAGCGATAGTTACAGTTCTGACTTCTGCTAACAGACGACACACTATACTCCTGATTCCTACTAACAGAAGAAAATTATTTTACATCAGGAGAATATAGAAATGGGACTCAACTATCACCTAAACAGGAAGACGCTATGCAGTAATTAGCTAATGGAAACAAATAAGACCAAAACAAGAGAGAAACCTGTGAATAATGGTAATTTTTATTTTCCGTTTTTATACAAAATAAGCAATATAAGACAATGTTAAAAGCCAGACTTTAGTGCCAGACTATCCAGGTTTTAATCGCTGTTAGCCTTGTGGAAACGAATCTTCCTATGCCTAATTTCCTTCCTCTGAAAACCAGAGGTAACAAAAGAACCCACACTTCGTTGGATCGTTAGGAGAATTAAATGTTTCAACACATGTAAAGCATTAAGAGCTCAACGTAGGTCTTACTGTATAAAACTGCCAGTTGTTACAATGGACTTTTTTCCCAATAAAGAAGACAAGTGAAACCTACACTAGAGAGAAGAGCCTATCCTTTTCTCCCCTCACCTTGCCACAAGTACAACTTACACCGTGTTTTGTTTCTTTAACCTGTTTTTTGGACGTCCTATTGGATTAGCATAGCGCCGTTTTATCTGTGCTGCCTTCTTTTGTAGAAGTTTTCGTCCTTTTTTCCTAGGTCGACATATTTGACATATCCACATGCCTATAAAGACATAAAATTCCACATAAAAGCACCATAGACATAAATACACTGAAAGATTTCAGACTTCAGATTTTAAGCCAGGAGTTCTTAACCTCTTTCAGATAGAAGACTCTCACTGAAAATATGATCAAAGTCCCCTAGAAAATAAACCTAAAAACATGCAAATACAGATAACTGGAAGAGATTCACCTATACCCTGAAGCCCACATGTGGACAAAGTCCAATGATCCTCTGTTAGAATCCCCATTCTATGTCTACTGTCAGAGTACTGTGACTAAATGACTGGGACAGGGTAAATAAGAGGACAACCTGGAACATCTGTGGTGCCAAAAAAATGAGTGCTCAAAAAATGATGGGGGCATGTCAAAAAGACACAGAAGTCAACTCAAAGGAGACAATTATGGCAACAAAATCATCACAGCAGTATATTATAACCCATAGAATTAAAGAAGCATCCATAAGTCCACAATAATAAGTGAATGAATGAATAGTCCTTTTTTAAACAGAATTCCAGTGTCATAAATACAGAAGGAGTGATGGAAACCAAAAACCCATCCATTATGAAACACAGTGTGTAAACACCATAGTAATAACTCTTTGCAAGCAAGAACCACTGATGAATACTAAAGTTTGTGGACAACAGGGAAAAAGAATAACTTAAAGTGTTTGTCAGGTTCTGCACTTTAATCAAGTGATCCAAGTCACCATCACCAGTAATGAGGCATGTCGCTACCACATACCAAGTCACCATCACCAGTAATGAGGCACGTCACTACCCCCACACCTTCTGCGTTCTGACATAGTGAGAAGAGCTCATCATTATTTTAGCGGTGCATCTGTCAAAATTCCTCATTTCAATCTAATCCTAAGAAACCAAGAGTCAAATCCACACTGGGGGATCATCTTAAGTCTTTAGAAAATATTATCTAAAAGTGTCAAAGTCAGGAAAGACAAAGTTTGAGGAAGTATAAATGGGAAGAGTCCAAGGAAAGATAACAACTAAAAGGAATGTGAGATACTGAATTCTGGGCCAAAAGGGAGGGGTGCAATAGTGAGAAATGAAAATAAGGTCTGTAGTTTCATTAATCATACTATTGCAAAGTTAAAAAGTTTTAAAAAGGAAATTGAATTTTTAAAAATCCCTGCTCCAGGGTGCTATAAAACTTCTTTTGAAGAAGTTAAGTACATAGGAAGAAGCCCTTTCTTCTCTTCAAGATTCTCTGAAGGTCTTTTTGTTAGACATAAACAAACTAAAGAAATAGGGAAAGGAAAGTATTTATTCTTCCAATACATAAAATTTAAGAGTTTTCAAAAAGTAACAACCAACAGAATGGCTTCAGAGGACCTCAAGTAAGATCTCAAAGTAGAACAGCTAGGCTACAACCAGAGGTTGAGTCCTTTTCCGCCAACAGCAGGGCTTTCTCAAATCAAACAGACATTATCAAATAGCCTATAAGGATTATACTTGAGAAATACATAAACTAAATCACATCTGAAAATGGAGTATGTAATAAGACAAATATGGATCACTGATTTCTTTAACTATAAGCAAATGATAGCATGCCACAAAATTCAATCTAAAGGCTCTCACAACAAGCAATTATATCCCAACGAAATACCTTCCACACAACATGAGTCAATAGCAGCAGAATAACATTAAGGTGTAGTCTCATGATTTGTGCACTTATTTGTATGCAAACTGTAATACAAATAGTTTTACAAAAAGTGGAAGGAAGAAGGCATCCAGGGACTGAGGGAGGGACAGAGCAAGGGAGAGAAAGAGCAGGAAGAGAAGATGATGAGGAGAGGGAAAAAAAGGGAGGAAGCAGAGAAGGATGGAAGAGGAAGGAAAAGAAACAAAATAAGCCAAAAAATCTATAGGTCTGTTTATGACAGTGATATAATCAATATGACTTAGTATAATTTCATTTCCTCATTTAGATGAAGAGGTATTTCAAGATACTACATAAGGTAAGTACACTGTACTCTAGTGAAAGGACTAATACACATTTATAAATGAGCCACTTTATCCTCCATGTATTCTTAAATATTGAAAATACAGGAAAACAGTAACAAAAATGCTAAGATGCTTAACAGAAAAATGATCCCCACGATTAAGCTGACAACATTCTTCCTAGATCTACAACCCCTGAAACAGATCCAAATTGCTCTACTATTCCAACAAGGCAGACAACCTGTCTCTTTATATTCTTAGTATGATTTCGGAAAATATTTCTCACCTTTCGGCATCCGAGTGAGTGGAGGATCACAACACTCCATGTGAAACCCCCGGTCACACGAATCACAAAACAGCATGTTATCCTGGAAGAAGGGACAGGGTAGATCTGAGTAACCTTCTAAGACACAACACTCAATGCTACAAGGACTGCAAAAACCCCAAGAAGCTTCAGAGATATCAAGAAGATGCGCTTCCATAATAACAAAAATTTCCTTAACTTGTATTAGCTGAGTAAATGAAGAGCACAAGTTTGCAAAACTTGCTTTATCCAATCTCTGATTAAGAACTATATTTTCATTAATTTAAATAAGCAACCAGAAATAAGCTTAACTCTGGTCTCTTGAAATAAAAATGAGAAAAGGACAATGTGGGGTTAACACACTAACTGACCATTCCTAAATAAATGCCTTCCACTGCTTAAAGAATCTGAAGATTATTGCTTTAAAACAGTTTAGTCTCTGCAAATTTAACACATGATTAAGGTCCTTTACAAATGACCTAGAAATAATCCGTGCCTAAAATGAACATGTGTTTTAAACTCATGACACGTAATTCCAAGAGGCTGCTGTTGTAAACTCTGCCTGATCGAGTGACCAAAAACTAGCCAACTACGCTTAACTACCAACACCTGCCAGACGCTTAACTTCTAAGAGAAAGACTCACAACAGAGGCTACTCACTGCGTTTTTGCCTTGATCTCGACAGGAGCTGCATGTTTTACACTCAATGCACTGCCACCGTAAGGACTTCACTCGAACTGTTAGTTCAGAGGAGAATTTTAAACAGGATGGATGACCTATTAAGAAGGGAAGAAAAAAAATCACAAATGAAACAATTACAATTTTTTAATCATAAGAAAGAAATGATACAGGAAAAAGCGACTACCTTAAATACAAAATACTTAAACGAAAAAGATCTTTCTGGAAGCTTGCCATAAATCTCAGTTGAGGACTTGGTACCTCCATTTAGTTTTATTAACGTGAAACAGAATTTAGATGCCATCCTCAAAATCTGATTAGAAAAAGCCTGACAAACTCTACACATTATGCATGCATTAAAGCATTACAGTTTGGTACATGCATACACATGTATGCATATGAAATAATGCTATGGCCACGCCACTTCTGGAAAAACATTTTTATAAAAAACTGTTAACAGTGGTAACATCCTAGGAAGTAATTAGCTCTATCTTGAAGGAGAAGGATTTTACATTTCACTTTATACCCTTTAGGTATTTGTTTTTCAAATCATAACTTCTTTTTGTTTTTGCTGTTACTTTTACAATTACACAACACAAAGTCCATCATTTAAAGTGACTTGTTTGCTCATGATTTAAGGCATTCAAGCTAAAGCTACAACCATACACACTGGAATACTGTGGTAATAACTGATGGCACCAGGAAAAAATGCTTCTCTTATTATCAACTTGATTTTTTTTCTTGTAACAAATTTTAAAACCAACTTTATTAACCAGTTACAAAAGAGACTAAAATCAGCGCAGGAAGAAGTCCTTTAAGACTCAACAAGTGTTGGAATCAAAAATAAATAAGCCTATTTGTTTTACATGAATTTATGGATCTCTTTTCCTTTTAGGAAACTTGTCAGTTTTTAAAATACTGCATGTTAGAACTCAATTTGATTTTTAAAATACAGGAGCAGAGAAGATCTGTCTTTCTCCTCTAAAAGTTGGTATGTTTATTTTTCTCTAATGAGAGAAAGGGCTGGTAAAATTATCTTTTCTCTTTTCATAAAGAATTTTCTGTTACATGATGGTAACAAGTTTTTCTTTCTAAAGTTTACCATCAAAAGATCACTAACATTAAAGGAAAATATGAGAGGAGATGTGAAAATCTTACTGACAATCCCTTCCTCTAGAATAATAGCCATTTTCATGTTCTACTTTTCTTTTTAAACTAGTAAAAAGCACTTGTACACTTTAATTATAATGTGCATATAATTTTGGTTTGGTTTTCTTACATAAAGTTAATTTTTTATTTATATTCCTTAAACTCATTATATTCCACTGACTTAATACACTATAACCTACTTGATAATTTCCTATTTCAAACAGACTTACCCCTAATAGTTAGAGTCAGAACACTAAAATGAATTATTTCATGCTTATAAATCCTTTCCTTCTGTTACATTAACGTTTTATGGTGAACTCCTGAAAGTGACGTTGGTATGTAAAACAAAACACACACTTTTACAGCCGCAGGCACGCACGACCAGAACACCTTTCCAAAACGCATGAGGTGCCGTCAGTGCCACCAGGGAGGCATAGACAGAGGTCTGACAACCGTCTTACCAGCTCCGGGTCTGGGCTCGCTCGGCTGTCAGTTTTCATTACTACACTGCTATTCTGGCACATGTTTCTGCTGTTATCACCTGGGTAAAGCTTTCTTTTTTTCCTGTCATTCCCTCTCACACAAGCTGCTTGTCCACAGGCTCTGTCTACTTCACACTTAGAAATATAAACACTCTAGTTATACTTCTAGAGCTTTTATCCTTTTGCTGTATTTTGACACAATTATTTTCCACAAACTATACTTGCTCTTTTTATTCTGGGTATATTAGCTTTTAACTGAGAAAATATCTTAACTCTAATATACTTGACTGCACACTTTTTCCTCCTTGGTTGCTGTAATCATTGACCACTGCAGTTGAGTCAATTCCAACTCATAGTGACCCTATAAGGCAGAACAGAACTGCTCCAAGGACCACTTGGTAGATTTGAACTGCCAACCCTCTGGTTCATTGCCAAGCTCCCAATTACTACACTACCAGAGTTGCCGGTTATTTTAACAGCCACCCTCAAAGTTGCCCTCCTATGATTCTTGCCCCTGATACTCATACCTATATGTAGTCCTCTCCCACAATGAATAGGGCTGACCTGTGTAACCAAGACAATACTGGCAAAATGACAGGCTGTGTCTTCTTCTAAGGCTAGGTCACGTGTTGAAAAGTAAAGATGTCACCTTGACGACTAAGATGTGCCTGACCCAAGCCATGGTATTTTCAATCATATCATATGTATGTGAAAGCTGAATAATGAATAAGGAAGACAGAAGCAGAACTGCCACCTCTGAATTGTGGTGTTAGAAAAGAATATTAAATATACCACAGACTGCCAAAAGAACAAACACATTTGTCCTGTAAGAAGTACAACCAGGGTGCTCCTTAGAAGCAAGGATGGCAAGACTCATCTTACACACTTTGGACACACTGTCAGGAAGGATCAATTCCTGGGGAAGGACATCATGCTCGGTAAAGTAGAGGGTTGGTGAAAAAGAGGAAGGCCCTCAGTAAGACAGACTGACAAAGTGGCTGCAACAATGAGCTGAAGAACAAAAATGATTGTGGGCATGGAGCAGGACTGGGCAGTATTTTGTTCTACTGGGCACAGGGTCACTGTTGAGTCAGACCTAACTCCACAGCACCTAACAACAACAAGGCTGGGTCACAGAAGACACTGAGACTTCCACCTTGCTCTATCTTGGAAAGATGCTCGAGAGAAGCCAGCTATCAGGATGTAGACACTCATACAGCCCCAAAAGGAGGTCCGTGGGGCAAAGAATTGGCACATCCTGTCACTAAGCAGCATCGACTTACTAGCCATGTGACTGAGCCATTATGGAAGCCTTCAGGTGACCACAGCACCAGCTGAACTCTTCACTGCAATCGCATGAAAAATCTTAAAGTAAGCCAATCCCATATTCAGGACCCACAGAAATAGTTTAAAATAAAAACTGTTAATGCTTTAAATTGCTAAGTTTTGAAGTAATTTATTTCTGTAACAATAGATAACTAATAGTTATTTATTCTACTTCAGATCATAAAAAGTTCCCTCTCCAGTAGTAATTTTCAAATCACGTTCTTCTCTTGTTTCAAGAGACTCAAGGACTAACTCAGATACAGTGCTTCCTAGAAGACAGGGCTACAAGCCCTCCCAGCACCCCGTCCCTTTTTCATTCTCACCTCATTTTTACTAATTGTATATATTTGAGCTCCTAGAAGATTTCATTTTAGAAAACAGTTTGGAAAGCACTGCATTATATGATATGCCACTGTATTTTTATCTAATCTTTGATTTTACAGTTTATTTTAACCATGAAATTAATCCAGAGTTCATTCTGGTTTGCGACAGTATGCTGATATGGTCAACCAGCACTCAAGATCTAATCCTGTTACTGTTGTTAGGTGCCACTGCATCAGTTCTGACTTACAGTAACCCTAGGTACACAAGAACAGAACACTGTCTAGTCCTCTGCCACCCTCACAATCATTACTATGCTTGCTTTAGCCCACTGTTAGCATGACTGTGTCAATCCATCTCATCAAGGATCTTCTTTTCGCTGACCCACTATGTTACCACACACAGTGTCCTTCTCCAGGGACTGGTCCTTCCTAATCACATGTCTACAGTACGTGAGACATAGTCTTGCCATCTTTACTTGATCTAGTCCTACCTTTTTCTAATGGTTCTCTAGCCATAAAAACTGAAAAGCTGAAGAACTTTACTTTCTACGCTCCTTGTGAGCTACGCTCTTGACATGAATTTAAGTTCTACAACTGAATGTATTCACAGCCCTGGCCAAAGGCAAAAATGAAGCAAAGGCAGACCATCTTTCTCTAAGTAATAACTACTTTCTAACGATAAGCGAAATTATAGACAAGCTAATATCCACTCTTCCCCCTCACAGACTTCATGGATTGAATTGTGTCCCCCCCCACCCCAAAAAAATGTGTGTAGCAATTTCACCAGGCCAAGATTCCTGGAAATGTGTGGTTTTCCGACATGCTGTGAATCCTGCCTGTAGGATGCAAAGGATGGAAGGGCAGTGGCTGTGTTAGTGAAGCAAGACTCATTGTACAGAGTGTACTGTGCCTGTAGGAAATCTCTCAGGATATAAAGAAATGGGAAGCAAGTAGAGAACTGGGGACACCATACTCCCAGAAAAGCAGCACCGGAAGCGGGGTGCTTCCTTTGGACTCAGGGTCCCTATGCCTCAGAAGTTACTAGTCCAGGGGAAGATTGATGACAAGGTACTTCCCCAGAGCAGAGACATAATGCATTCCCCTGGAGCTAGCACCCTGAACTCAGATTTGTATCCTACTGGATCGTGAGAGAATAAACCTCTCTTGGACAAAGCCATCTACTTGTGGTATTTCTGATATAGCAGTACTAGATGACTAAGACAATGGTCATCCAGGATCAGCTGCGAAGATGGCCAGATACAGCACCTCAGTATCCAACTACAAACAGTGTGTAAAGAACTCAGTAATTGTACAGTAGCCTCCTGCACCCACATCTCCCAGATGGAGGCAGACACAGTGACTCTCCTAGGTGAGTCAGCTCTGCAGTGCTCCAGGAGTCAGTCCCTGAAGCCCAGCCTGGAGTCTGCCCCTTCAGCCTTTCCAACAATAACCCGCTGCTGTTGAGCCTATTCCAACTCATAGTAACCCTACAGACAGAGGAGAACTGCCCTATAGAGTTTCCGATGAGTGCCTGGCAGATCTGAAGTACCAACCTCTGGGTCAGCAGCTGTAGCACTTAACCACTATGCTGCCAGGGCGTCCATCAATACGTAATACAAATGCGTAATTCCAAAACTAAATTCCTTTTCTCTTGAAGTATCTAGTGTGATTTCTATTTTCTGCACTAAATTCTGATTGTTACTGATATGAAACATTGAAAATTTAGCCAATGATCAACTATAATGCTTATTTACTAAGGCCTCCCTGCAAGGCCTTTTAAAGTTCTTAAAATGTAAAGGAAGAATACCTCCAGAGTTGACAATTAGAAGACTTCTTACAAAAATCTTTCTTATGGCCCAGAATTGTCACTGTTCACTAAACTGCAGTGTCAACCTTTCTATTTCTCAATGTGAGACAGAGAAGTTTACATCAAGAAAAACAAAACGTGTTACCATCCTGATTCTAGTCACAAAGCCTGATGTACAAACCAAGAACGATAGTGATTATTAAAGAAACCAGCAAAAATTTCAAACTGCTATGATTTCAGCAGATGTTTGATCAACAGGAAAAAGTAAGTCCACAGAAAGTTTCTTTTAAAAACCTCTAAAAGCTGACTTAAACTGAATTAACTCGAGTGTCTAAGGTACGTACTCAAATCCCTGTCATGTCTAGATGCTCCTTTCAGTTACCAAAAATAAGAGTCAAATATTTATTCCACAATGACTGAAGATACAGATGCAGTTAAACAGCCTTTCTTTTTCCTTCCTAACCAAGTTTAGAAGGAATACATGGAGAATCAGATCAGGAATCACATACCACTGTTGCCACAATCAGCACAGGAGATGAGTTCCTCTGGCTTCTTATCTCGGTTTTGTTCTTTTGTACCAAGACAGAAACTACAGATGGGGATTGGTTCAGCAACCGGCTGTAAAGAAAAACACAATTCACTTAGGTACTAACGCTCTTTTTTTTTTTTAAGTATTAATACAAACACATAAAATTTTATCACTCTATTACAATTCCAACTAAAACCCAAACCCCACTGTCGCTGAGTCAATTCTGACTCCTAGCAACCTTACCCGGACAGAGTGGAACTGCCCTGTAGGGCTTCCAAGGAATGCCTGGTAGATGTGAACTCCCGACCTTTTGGTTAGCAGCTATAGAATTTAACCACTATGTCACTAGAGTTTCCAATTCCAACTAAGTAAGTAAATTTTTACAAAGTCTGCTCTGGTTGGCCTTTTCAATGGTCATTGTGGTGACAACTTTACACCAAAATAGCATATCCCAATCATTCTGGTCATGCAGAAACTGACTGACACGATACAGATTAAACAGAGTAAATCTTTCACTTAAGATTGAAAAATTCCAATGAATTAAGTGCAAAAAACCAAAACCCACTGCAGTCAAGTTGATTCCAATTCACAGCAACCCCACAGATAGACTAGAACTGCCCCACAGAGTTTCCAAGGAATGGCTGGTGGATTTGAACTGCCAACCTTTTGGTTAGTAGCACAGCACTTAACCACTATGGCACCAGTGTTTCAAATTCAAGAAGATGTAATATCCCTTAAGAGGCATGCAATCTAATAGGAAAGAAAAAGATATACAAAGATTAACTTAATATAAAGCATTAAGTCCTTGAAGATAGATACAGTCGGTGCTCTGTAGACGAGACAGAGATGAACTCCTTCCAACTGCGGTTTGGAAGAAGAGAAGAGTTGAAAGAGGGACATAATATGAATTAAGTGCCAGTACTATATCATGGAATCTTAAGAAGTTTGTCCCAGGACAACAGACAGTGTTTTAAAAACAGATTTTGAACCCAACTGTCTACGTCCCTTCACAACACTGCCTCCCCATCAGAGGGAATGGAGTGAAGGGCAACACAGGTAGCACGGGCTGGATGAACCTAAGTGTGCAGCCTGCTACAGCCAGCAGTTAACGGATACGGTGTCTGTGATGAGATGGAAAATTAAAAAAAAAAAAAAAAGACAAAGAAGCCAAGGCAATTTGTGCCATTGAATGCCTCGTAAAAAGTTAGACTTTATCCGGCAGGCACTAATAATAAAGGGGTTCTTAACACCTATATTTGAGGGGAATAATTTCAGTAGCAGTACAAGAGACAAACGTAGGAAAGCCTAAAGATAGGCAGAATATTTAAACACCAATTACAATTGCCTAGAAAAGACAAGTTAAGAACCTCAACAAAAGTTAAGTAAGTGGAAAGAAGAAATAGCTGTGGACTTAGAAACTAACTAGTTGTGGGAGTGGCAGAAAAGGACATGAGTCAATGACTAAGGTAACTGCAAGTATGATGATGACAGCTGTAACGAAAAAGAAGCCATTTTAAAGGGTAGGAGGAAAGCAACAGAGACCGCAAGTTCAATCCTAGATGCCTTTAGTTGGAAACACCGTCAATTCTCAAGTATTTATAGTAGGTACTGTGCAGAATGGAAACACAAAATCCACAAGATGCTTACAGTCTAATGAGTTGAACAGATAAAGTACAATAAAATATTTATAAACATTATGACAGAACTATTACAATGGGAAATAAAGAAGAAAGTAAGTAACTGGAATGAAAGGATGTCTCGGAAAGGTTTCTCAGAACTATTATTTGAATCAAGCTCTTACAGTAGTATATGATGGGAAGATCTATCAGCTGGGATATTTAGAGTTAGAAAATACATAATTAGGTTGGAAGAGGGGTAATGAGCTTAATTGTGTATTTACAGAGCCTGAAATACTTAGGGAACATACATCCAGTTATTCCCGTGGGCACCTGTAATACCTTGATCTCAAGCTGAAGACAGACTGATCTGGAGATAACAATCTTGAAACCATATTTATACAAACTGTACTAACACCATCAGAGTTGATGAGCTCTCCCACAAAGAACAGGCAGAAGGAAGAGAGCTAATATCAGAACATGAATATTTCAATTGACTAGAAAAGTTAGCACAGAAGAGAGCTAAGAGTGTTGGGCAGAACATCAATATGGAAATGTCCAATGCAAACAAGTTACTAGTAATGCTCAACAGAGAGATTAAATGAAAGATGAAGACGCTATCTTAAAAATTTAGCTGTGGGCAAATGGTCCCAACTCAGCAGGAAAGGATGCTCACCGAGGACCAAAATGACATGCGGTAAAGACAACCGAGAAGACAGAGAGACCCACAAGAGTGGGTGCCTACATCGACTTGGGACCAGAAGAACCAGATGGTGCCCAGCCACCACCAGTGATAGCCATGATGGAGCTCACAGAGAGGAGCCTCACTGGCAACACAAGAATAAAAAGAGGTGCATCATGAGATCTCCACTAAAAGACCTCAATTGATGGTCCAGCGGTTTTGGGGTTCCTCTGAGAGCATGGCCCCCTGCCCTGATGCTGCCCTTTCCCATAAATTATAACAAAGGTCCACTCTTTGGACAGGAATGGATTGGACTTGGCAATGCAGAGTGACCATATATTGGAAGCACTTTATGGTTCTATACATCTATAGGATATCATCTTGCTGACCTCTGGCTGGAGAAAGGGGAGTGGACAGAGAGGAGGGGAAAGGAGGCTGTTGGGAGGATGAGACATGTATGGAGCAGAGAGGAGTAGTGTGCTGTCACCGGACAGGGAGAGCAGTGGAAGCTGCATATAGGTGGGCATGTAAATTTATATGTGAATGTACATTTTCACTCAGTTATGTGAAATAAAAATGAAAATTAAAAAAAAAAGCATATAAAAAAAAATTTAGCTGTGGTAGACTTTTACTACAACCAGAATGCCCTTTAGAAGGATGGCAAGACTTCATCCCACATTCTGTGGATATGTTACAAGTAGGCAGCGATCCCCAGCAATGCCTGGTAAAGTACAAGGCCACTGAAAAGAAGACTCTCGATGAGATGGACTGACATGGCAGCTGTAACAATGGGCTCAAGCATAAAAGTGATTATGAAGGCAGTGCAGGACCAAGTAGTGTTTCACTCTGGTGTACACAGAGCTGCTATGGGTTGGAACCAACTCAATGGCACCTAACAACAACAACAGAAAACTATATACATTTTTTTCTAAAAGGAATATGCTTAAGGGAAGAGAGAAGAGAACACATCTAGGAGTGCAAACCTGAAGTAAACTCTCAAGAAGGCCTGGAAAGACTGCAGAACCCAGGTTATGAGTGTGGGGCTTTACACCACTGACTCCAAGTTACAACTGAATGACTGTTAAGCAGTGGAGTAACATGATCAAGATTTGCCATTTTACATGAGTTGCTCTAAAGCAGCTGAAAATAAGATTCAAAGGGATACGATCTACAAGGCAGGCCATAAATAATGAGGGCCTGTATTAAAACAGAAGGAGTTTTGGTGGTGCAGCAGTTAACATGGTCTGCTGCTAACCAAAAGTGTGGCAGCTGGAACCCACCAGTTGCTCTGTGGTAGATAGAAGAGGCAATATGCTTCCATAAAGATTTACAGCCTTGGAAACCTTGTGGGGTCACTGTGAGTTTGAATCAACTCAATAGCAGTGAGTTTGCATGTTAGTGTCCAAAAAAATTGGAAAATACATGGATCGGAGATATTTAAAAGACAGAACTGGCAGGACCTGATGGCTAATTGATATGGAACCAAGTTAAGGAGAGGGCATGGGAAAAGGAGTACAAAGATGGAAATTAGGAAGAAAACACTGAGAAATGAAAATGCCAGCCACAGAATGGAAATACTACTAACATATTTAACCAACAAAATGGTTCCTATCCAAAATACATAAAGAACTCGTATATGTCAGAAAGAAAAAGATACGCAACCTTATCAAAAAGTCGGCAAGACTTCAACAAACCAAAACAAAAAGAACACATGACTCAAAAATTTCCAGAAGCAGAAAGCAACCAACAGCCAAATGATGGGAAGAGAAAAGTGTCCACTGGTTCTGCAACTGCTAAGTGACTGCAGATCCCACTGAAGAGAGCAGTTTCCAGTGCCAGGGCAGGAACTGAAGTCATGGGAGGCAACACAATGCTGCAATGGGATGAAATGTATGCAGGAGACAGCTAGAAACAGGTGGCAAAAGGCTTTTATGTGTTTAGGAGCTGAAAGACCAAATCTACTGAAACATGAAGAGAAAGACAGGTGATCAAAGAGATTCAAGAAACAGGAAATAGCAGGACCACGTTACATAGTAAGGTCTAGAGAAGTTCTATTCATTATGATAGTTACTAGTCACATGTGGACTTTAAAATTAAACAAAATGTTAAATTCTTCAGTCACCCAAGCTATATTTCAAGCACTCAACAGCCACATGTAACTAGTTGGCTCCAGCATTGGAAAGAAAAAAGAAAGAATAATTCCATCATTAAAGAAAGTTCTATCAGATAGCACTAATCTGCAAAAGAAAATGGACTGTGACACATGGTAGAAGGGCTGGCTTTAGCAGTATGAAGCGACGTAGATACATATTGTTTGTATAAGGTACAGAAGGAATGGGAACATACTGAAGGTGCTTATTTCTGATAGCATCTATTATTTCTGGAGTACAGCAAATTAAGTCAGTTGCAGAAAGTAGGGCAGGCAGGCACAGGCTAGATAATCAGAAAAGTGATAAATGACTGACGAAACTTGAGATTTGGGCCCAAGAGCACAGATAATGTAAGCATCCTCTACTGAAAAGTGGGCATACATTGTTCAGTCAAGAAGGAATCAGAAAAGTATGCTTTAACACAGAAAATAAATTCAGAAATATAAACAAGAAAAACTAAGAGTCTTAGTAAAATGGCCTTTCTCTTTTCACTAGGCAATGTCACTTGCTAAAAGAGAAGTAAATGGGTTTGGGCATTTCTAGAGAGAAGGAAAGCTCCAAAAATCTCTGAGGGAAAGGCAACAGGGAATCAATCAGTGATGGATAATAAAACTGTCAATTATCTCTAACCATGAAACTAATATTGGAATGAATCCATTTGTAATGGATCCATTCAAAACGGGTATTACCTTTCCTTAGTACCTCTGAAGCCCGGAACTAACAAACACAGAACTGAAAACTGACAAGCCAAGGGGTAGGATTCCTAAGGTTTAAACACAAGCACGTCTGAACAGTAGACCACCAAGTTGAGGTGTGGCACCACAAGCAGAAAAGGCTCACGAACTGGAAACACGAAGAGTTATGATACCATAAGAAGCCTGATAAAACTGAAATAAAGGTTTAGCAGAGGTAAAAAGACTGAAGACTGTGGTCAGCAATAGAACTTCAGAATCTGTGACTTGTAAGCATGAAGTACTGAAAACCAAAAGAAACCAAACCTACTGCCATCGAGTAGATTCCAACTCATAGTGACCTTATAGTAATGAAGTAAATGAAGGAAACCTCAAATGGCAAATGTGCATACACTTAGTAATATTTAGCAAGTGCTGTTCTACATCCTGGTGGCACAGTGGTTAAGTTCTACGGCTGCTAATCAAAAGGTCAGCAGTTCTAATCGGTCAAATGCTCCCTGGAAGCTTTACGGGGCAGTTCTACTTTGTCCTGCGGGGTCACTATGAGTCAGAATTGACCTGATGGCGATGAGTTTTGGGCTTTCTGGTTCTAGACACTGAGGGGGCGGGGGGCAGATGAGGCAGACAAAGCTCCAACCTCATGGAGCTCATACTCTAGTGGACTGTGGGAAAAAGAAGTGAACATGAAGTTAGAAAGTCAACAAGATGGTAAAGCCTGATTTTAAAGAATGACAGAAAAAAGTTCAAGTCAGCAAAAATGATGAGTGCCCAATACAGTTAAGAAACCCACAAAGTTAAATTTTAAAGAAAAGAATACTGGTCAATGACAGAAAAAAACAGAGGTCATGGTACTAGCAGACAAGACGAGCTAACTTTACAGCAGGATGTATTCAGTCAGGAACAATAATCACTTAAAGGCAGTGACCATCAAGAAACATCCCAACTCCTTTTCCTGGGTCTGTCCCCATCACCTCCCCGTTTTTTAAAAGTAGGGCTGGGAATATGGAAAAGTGGCTCCACTAGGGAGCACAATTAACTGTAATGATCTACTAGTGACAAATCACAGAAACAGCTCCATATATAAAGCATGTCCTATGATGTGGATACTCTGATTAAGAGAGGAACAAAGCTTCAAAACCAAAATGCTGTGTAACCTCCCCTAAGGAAACTGGAAAATAATTTAAAAAAAAAAAAAAAAGGCTATAGGCTATAGGGCACAGAGGGAGTAGTATCATAATTCACACAAGGTTATCACAACAATTAGCAAATATTAAGTAGCAAAGCACTTTCTTAATTTTCTTCCACTTCTGAGTGGCAGATCAGATCATCTGTTTAAATCATCTACTGCTTAAAGGAGCAAACATGTACAAATAAGAAACGGTATGTTTGAAAAATAAATTGCTGTTGTTCTTCAGCATAGGAAAGTCTTAAAAAATCAGAACTATGTAGTAACCTGTCTTCAAAAATGTGTCTTTATCACCCAGAACTAGACAGTAAAGTTCCTAATGACACTGTACGATATATAAAATTGTATCTAAGAAAACGCAAATAAAACTGTCATTGTACACTGCAAATATTGACTACAGTTGATAATTCTTTTATATATGATTACTGCTTCCTCTTACCAGACTTCATCTACCCCAAACCAAAATAATTCAGATCACTCAAATTTATTCACTGACAAGGAGGAGAAGCAATTCAGGAAACTGGCTGCCTGGTTACTAGAAGCTGTGTAGACAATCTAACTCAACTGTTACAGCACTGTATCAAACAGTGAGCTTTAGACTTTGGCGACTAGCACACAAAACAATGACAAGTTTAAACAGTATCAATACTTACTTGATATTTAGTGCGAAATGTAACAGGCGAAAAAGTGATTTGTTAAGTCAGACTACAGAAATAGTCCAAACACACTGCAATTACACAGAAATAGATACTTTTCAGTAATATGTGAAAGTGCAGCCATAATTTGTTTAAAATATATACTTTCCATTGAAGATGTATGTTCTGTAACATCACTTTACAAGTTTCTTAACCCCAAGCAAAAGCAGTTCAAATAAATCATCTAAGTTACAGCATAATCTATGAGATTTTCTCTAATTTGTTGATAAAACAGCACGGCTAGTCCGCACAGAGTGGAATGTTTTAGAATATGTTTAACTATACTTTTAAGGGCATTAAAGAAAATAACTCACTCACAAGTGCTAATGAGCATGAAAAGCAGTGGAACAGGACTTAAAAACTACATTTGGTTTACTCAAAGACTTGACTGAATTTACACAGGTGGTTGGTTATACAATACAAACCCTGGTGGCGTAGTGGTTAGGTGCTATGTCTGCTAACCAAAAGGCTGACAGTTTAAATCCACCATGCACTCCTTGGAAAGTGTATGGGAGATTTCTATTACGACCTACATGGTCACTAGGAGTTGGAATCAACTTGATGGCAATGTGCTTTGGTTATAGGACAGAAGGAAGAGATAAGATGGTCAAAATATTTCCCAAACATTACTCTACAAGCTGGTATCAATTATCCCATATCACAAAGACAAAATAAAAACAACTGACAATCTGTGAATATAATTTTTCAAAATCTGTGGAGACAGATGATATGCCATATAATCACTGTTTTCAGGATTGTCTCAGCTTAGTCATTGTAACTTACTAGTTCCCAAGATCTATACAAAGTAACTGTTTCTACAGCTAATAAAAACACAGATCTCATCTGTAGCAAATAACTTTTCACACCATTAAACACAGCAGCCAGAGTGAACTAAATGGTAAATCAGAGCAAGTCACTCAGCTGCCCCAAACTCTCCAACACGATGGCTTCCATCTTAACTGCACAATGAACTACAAGACCCCGTGTGATCTGTGCCCATGTGCACGCACAGGTGAGCACATGCACGCACACAGACAAAGCTACCCCTCTGACCTCATCTCCCATTGCTCCCTCCCTCCTAAATTCTACTCCAACTTCCTCGCTTGCTTTTTCTTCAGCAAAACAAGCATGTTCCAGTCACAGGGCAGTTGTATTTGCTTTCCTTCTATCTGAAACAATCTTCCCAGATCCTTTATTCAGAACTTTAGTGAAAAATCACCTTCCCAGTAAAGCTTACTTTAACCACTTCATCTAACATTTCAAAACAACCCACCAAGCACAGTAATTCATTTGTCTTCCCTGCTTCATTCCCCATCCCTTTATTAACATACTACGTGTATCTTGTTGATTGCGTGTATGTACTTCTAGTACTGCAAACAGTGCCTAGCAGACAGTACACATTCAGTAAGTATTCAGAGTTGGGTCTAAGCTCAATAATTACTATAATATATAAATGCTCACTGCTTACAAAGCAACCTAACAGGTGCCTTCCTGGTATCAATTACCACATAAAACTTCTGCCACAGCTACCCACCTCTATTCAGCTTCTCAAAAACTGTAAATGTGTGGCAGAAAAAACTTAGATCATACCATGTCATCGACTGCCCTAGACCATTTTAGGCACAACACTGAAATTTCCATGATAATCACCAGGTGGCAGCATTGAGGCAACACAGAATAAACGAAAACCAAACCTGTTGCTCTCAAGTTGATTCCTACTCATAGTAACCCTTACAGCACACAGGGTACCCAAGGAGCGGCCAGTGGACTTGAACTGCCGACCTTTTGGTTAGCAGCCAAGCTCTTAATTGCAGTGCCCTATAGCAGATGCTCTGATAACAAGCAGACAGCTGAGTAATAACATTCTGCCTTAAGTTTTTGCAAGTAATTTAGAAAAACAGGGATAGTAAATACCTGAGCCAATGATCCCTATTACTGAAAGTTTACTCCATGTGATAAAAAAATTTTGAGAAACCATCATTTGAGTATCTTAAATCAGAATAGTTTTAGATACCCAGACACAACATCTGAGATATTTCCATCTTAAAGTTTAATTTTCGTTTCTTTCTCCCTAAAGAGCTTTTGAAAACCCTGGAGGCACAGTGGGTTAAGAGCTACAGCTGCTAACCAAAAGGTCAGCAGTTCACACTTGCCAGGCCCTCCTTGGAAATTCTATGCAGCAGTTCTACTCTGATCTGTAGGGCTGCTAAGAGTCGGAGCAGACTCGACAGTAGTAGGTTTGTTTTCTTTCTTTCTTTCTTTTTGTTGTTGTTAAAGGGCTTTTAATTTTTCTTTAAGGTATTATACACTTGTAACTGTCTCCATTTTCTAACACCTTCTGAGGAATTCAAATCCACGTGTAAGTTGTCTCAGCTCTTAAACACCGACATAAAAGAACAAGCAAGAAACCATTCTGCTGTATGCAATTATCTGTAGTTTTTACCAGACTGAATTACAGGATAAATTCTAGAATCACAAACCACCAAAATTTTCAGATACACAAATGCCCTTGTAAACGCAGACTTAACAACTTCAGAAACTTCAATGAGCATCGTGTTATAGGCTATCAGGCAATAAAGATGAAGCTTTCTTAACAGTTACACAATTAAATCTTGAATTTTAATGCCACTAGAAATTAGAGAGACAAGGTAATCAATATTAAGAGAGTACAGAAGAAGTACATAATTCACATAAGACTCCCTGTAACACTAAAGACGCATTAAGCAGTAAAGGAAGAACAGGCCACATCATTTTTTCTTAGATTTAAATATAAACCTGGTGGTGTAAGTAGTTAAATACAGCTGCTAACCAAAAGGCTGGCAGTTCAAATCTGCCAGGAGCTCCCTAGAAGCTTTTACAGGACAGTTCCACTCTTTCTGTAGGGTGCACTGTAAGTCAGAATTGACTCAATGGCAATGGGTTTGTTTTTTTTGTTGTTTGCTTTTTTGTTTTGTCTATGGCACATACACAAAGCTTAAGTCAAACTATAATTCATGGTTTTGTTTTTGTGAATTACTGATACAGATGTTTATCACCTCACAAGTCAGATGATTTAAGTAATACGTCAAAATTCAAACAATCAGAAGCAACTACCACAGCTAGTCCTTGCCCTGAAAATCTGCATCTTCACCTGTCCAATAACCAGATTTAAAAATAAGCTGCCACCACCAAAAAAATGAGGAGGAAAAAAAAAAACACTTCACGACTAATAACCATTTAATCTTGGTTACTGAATTTAAATGCTAACCATTTTACTCTTGCCATACCTATACGAAAAATGGTTATTCTTGAATCTAATTACATAACACAGTTCATCCTTATAACTTAATTATTTTATTTTAAGGCAAGTCTAAGACTGAAAAACTATTCAATCTAAAACTAAAAACTTTCTATGACTACCATGTATCTTACCCAGCAAGGTTACTGTGTGCATGAATCTCTATAAAAAATGAAAAAAAAAACCTCATGGCTATCTAAGCCAATTGTGACTCACGGGAATCCTGTAAGCTTCTCTCAAACCTATCCATCTAACTTGATTTTATGGTAGTGCTGGTGGCACAGTGGTAAAAGCACTCAGTTTATATAACTGAAAGGTCAGTAAGGTACAAACCCACCAGCTGCCGCAACAGAGGAAAGACATGGCAATCCATTT
Source organism: Heterohyrax brucei (assembly GCA_028571685.1). Taxonomy (NCBI): domain Eukaryota; kingdom Metazoa; phylum Chordata; class Mammalia; order Hyracoidea; family Procaviidae; genus Heterohyrax; species Heterohyrax brucei. The sequence goes on along the minus strand of CM053160.1, from coordinate 61,899,528 downwards.
CCCTGATGATTTGCACGTAGCCCTGGAAACTAGTCTGTGCTAAAAGGTCACTGAGTCGGAATTGACTCAACAGCAACTGGTTTAACTTGACTTTCTTATTTTTACCTCTTCTTCAAGCTACAGCCTACACTACCTCTTCCCATTCTTCTAGTAGTTTCTACATATTTATTTATCCTGTCCCTTTTTCTCCCAGAATTATATTCAAACAAGCTGAACTTCCAATTAATTTTACAGAACTTGAAACATAACGTTTTCAGTTAAAATATTTACTGTTAACTAAATAAGCATTTGCTGAAATGAAATTAAAATATAATAAAACCATGCTTACGTCCAGAGAGGTTATCATTCACTGATTTAAAGGCTCTGTTCCAAGATTCTATAATCTTTGGGGAAACTCTACTTGGACAGGATACAATCTCTTGAAGTTATTTAGCATGCCACATTATTATTATCAAGCAACTCTACAAACACTTATTAAACATTTTCTTAGGGTAATCTTTTCCTCAAAACTATACAGTTACAAACATACACAGCAATAAAACAACATAAATAGCCTGGTAAAGAGTCTACTTTCCATTATTTATAGCCTATAATACAATAACCCTGTACAATTTTAATCAGTTCCAATATAACTCATTAGCCATTACAAAGCTTTAATAAGAGTCCTAAATTGAATTCATTCTTATTATGAGTTCATTCAATGACTTCTACAATTAGACACAACAATAAGACTATTGGTGAAAGAAAATAAGCTATTGGTATAATAAGAACAGTAAAGATCAATTTCAACTTATTTTTAGTACGTAGATTACTGTAAATTTAAATAAGCACTCATCAGTTAATATAACAATTTCTATTTTCTAATCAGAGGTGACATGAAAATATTCATATACCTAGAATTAAAATTCTGTGCTACTAATTTTCTCATACGCAGCAGTTATCTGAAAAATCTTGAGTTTCCACTACTTTATGCTTGTCTGTGATATTACTCTCTCATTCATCCAAAAATGATGCTTTCAAGTTATTTCACTCTTCTTTAGTTTCCTTTACACAATTATGACTTGTCCAAAGTTACAGTCATATCATATTTAATCTCTTGCATGGATAACTTTTCTAATGTTCCACAGTTGTATTAAGATGTTTCTAAGACTATACATACATACCACACTGCATAATTCCCAATTAAAAAAAATTCTTCAGTGGCGCTTGACTATAAAAGCATTTAGTAAAAGAATTTTTTTTCTGCTACAAATACATAAAAGACATTGCTTAGAAGAAAGGTTCAACAGGGCTTTCATGCTCACTAACTTTTAAAAAGACTATAACTACAGGCATTTATTCCAACCAAACTAAGGTCTAAGAATAAAGTAACACTTGAACAGAATGACAAATTAACATCATTCTCTGTAAAACTTATCAAAAATAATAATTCACACATTATCTACTAGGATACATAATTCTGTTACTATCAAAGTCATGATGCCTGTAACTAGAACGTATCTTCAAAATCATTACATGATCCTCCTTTTACTAAAATGAAATCACTGTCAAAGGTCATACAAGACTAGTAAAGTGACTAAGGTGTCCAAAGTACGCAGGTATTATGACACCAAGTCCACGTCTCTAAATATATTATGTAGCTTCAACTCATTCTGGCAACCATTCACGTAAACCACCTGTAGATAAAATAATTCTTCCCAACGACACATATACAGAAAGACAGGAGGGAAGCAGAGAAGGAAAAAGAAAAGAAACTGGTAGGTTTCCACTATCGGTAAAGGAAGTCCCAGTAAGGGGTTTAAAAAAAGTTGCTGCGGAGTCAATTCCATCTCACAGCAACTCCATGTGTGTGTCGAGGCAGAATACCAGGCATTTCTTTTGAAGTGTCTCTGGGTGGATTTGAACTCCCAACCCTTCAGTTAACAGCTGTGGTAACCATTTGCACCACTCAGGCAGGCACTTCAGTAAAGTAAGTTGTTCTGTTGTTAGGTGCCATCCAGTTGGTTCTGACTCATAGCAACCCTATACACAACAGAACAAAACACTGCCTGGTCTTGTGTCATGTCCATAATCATTTTTATGCCTAAACCCATCGTTACAGCCACTGTGTCAATCCAACTTGTCAGGGTCGTCTTCTTTTTTGCTGACCCTCCACTCTACCAAGCATGATATCCTTCTCCAGGGGACTGATCCTTCCTGACAACATGTCCAAAGTATGTAAGACACAGTCTTGCCATCTTTGCTTCCAAGGGGCACTCTGGCTGTACTTCTTCAAGAACAGAACTGTTGGTTTTTTGGCAGTCTGTGGTACATTCAATATTCTTCTCCAACACCACAATTCAAAGGCATCAATTTTTCTTCTGTCTTCCCTGTTCACCATCCAGCTTTTGCACACATATGACGCAACTGAAAATATCATGGCTTGGGTCAGGCATACTTGTCTTCAAGGTGACATCTTTACTTTCAACACCTTAAAGAGGTCTTTTGCAGCAGATTTTCCCAATGCAATGTGTCTTAATTTCTTGACTGCTGCTTTCACGAGCACTGATTGTGGAATCAAGTAAAATGAAATCCTTGACAACCTCAATCCCTTCTCCATTTATCAAGATGTTGCTTACTGGTCCAGTTGTGAGGATTTTTGTTTTCTTCATGTTGAGGTGCAACCCACAGTGAAGGCTGTGGTCCTTGATCTTCATCACTGTTTCAAACCCTCATCACTTCCAGCAATTAAGATGGTGTCTGCATAATACAGGTTGTTAATGAGCCATCCTCCAATCCTGATGCCTCATGCTTCTGTGTAGAATCCAACTTCTCAGATTATCCGCTTGGCATACAGACTGAAAAGGTATGGTGAAAGGATACAACCTTGATGTACACCTTCCCTGACTTTATGCAGTGCCCCCTTGTTCTTTTCACAAAACTGCCTCTTGATCCATGTACAGATTCCTTCAGAGCATAATTAAATGTTCTGGAATTCCCATTTTATGCAATGTTATCCGTAATTTTTTATAATCCACACAGTCTAATGCCTTTGCATAGTCAATGAAACACAAGTAAACATCTTTTTGGTATTTTCTGCTTTCAGCCAAGATCAATCTGACATCAGGTTCCATGTCCTCTTCTGAATCCAGCTTGAATTTCTGGCAGTTCCTTGTCAACATACTGTTGCAGTTGCTTCTGAATTAGCTTGAGCAAAATTTTACTTGCATGTGATATTAATGATATTCAGTAATTTCCACATTCACTTGGATCACCTTTCCTTGGAAGACATAAATATGGATGTCACTTGACCAGGCAGCTGTCCTCCAAATTTCTTGGCATAGATGAGTGACAATTTCCAGCGCTGCATCTGTTCTTTGAAATATTTCAATTGCTATTGTGTAATTCACAGAGCTGTGTTTTTCCCTAAAGCTTTCAGTGCAGCTTTGACTCCTTCCTTCAATACCATCAGTTCCTGATCATTGGCTACCTCTTCAAATGGCTGAACGTCAACCAGTTCTTTCTGGTGTAATGACTCTAAATGTATTCCTTCCATCCGTAAAGTTAAGTAGCAATACTAAAACAATATGGTCTGACACGATTTAAGCCTACATACTTAAAACTAAAACTGACCAGAGTTCTCCTGCCTTTTCCTAAGAACATCAGTTGTAACAATAAAAAAAAGTCAATCTTTTCTAATTTTACACCCTCAGAGACTAACATGAAAAACTAAAACCTAATGCTGTTGAGTTGATTCTGACTCATAGCAACTCTACAGGACAAAGGGGAACTATTCCACAGAGTTTCCAAGAAGTACCTGCCAGATTCAAACTGCTGACCGTTTGGTTAGCAGATGCAGCACTCAACCACTATGCCACCAGGGTTTCCACGCTGATACAGCAGGGAAAAAAACAAAAATACAGAAGACAGTCCCCCCAAATCGAACCTGTTGCTGTCACACTGATTCCAACTCACAGCAACCTGTTAAGTCAGGAGTAGAACTGCCCTACAGGATTTCCAAGGACTGGCCGGTGGATCTGAAATGTCAACTACTAGCAGGTTCTCAAACACAGCTAAAAGACTAAGTAATCTTTTTCTGTTTTAGCACAGCACATCACACTCTTTGTAGACGAGTAACCAGAAACTCCTCTGCCTAAAAAAATGGGGTGAGTTTTAAGAGGTCAAGAAAAGCAGAAGATGATTTGAATATGCAGAAAGAGTTAGCCAGTGACAAACTGTTGGAAGCAGGGTGGTCAAAAGACCAAAAGCAATTCTAGATTGTTTCCCTGCTACATCATTTTCAAGATATTTAGATATCATAAAATGTACAGTTCACATGAAAAATAAATGTAATTTTGTCAATAATTATACAAAAGGGGGGGGATAAGTTTGGTTCTGCACAATGCCGAACACAGGGAAGAACCCAAGGAGCTAAAGGAAAAGGGAGACCCTGACCTTCAGAATCTAGCCACACACAACTAAAATAATGCAAATCCCTAAGCACTTGTATACATTCTGAGGAAGAATAAACTCTCCCTACAAGAAGACATACGGGGTTTGAAACACAACTGAGTTGTAGTGGGAAGTGCTCTTCTATCTATACAGCATCCTGGATGTCTAGTCTTCTATAATGTATATAAAGAATACCTCTGTTTGCTTTATCATTTTTAGTTTACGCACAAAAACTTTGTTTATCCTAATTATAAAATCATGATACTAGCATTTAAATTTTTTAGATCATAGGCAAAAGGAGAAAAGACAGTAAAATTCTCTCCCAATCTTTCTCTTCCTCTCATAGCTAACGTTTACTGAACACTTATTGCTCACAAGCACATATGCTTTACAGGTATTAATGCTTGTAAACTTCACATCTACTCTATGGGGTAGGTATTATTTTTCAAGTTAAATAAACACCTGGGTTTGTATTTCCATGTATTCTATTTGGTAGAAGTGACTTACATAATGTTCTATGAAGCTGGTATACTTTCACGTACAAAAACTGATTCCCAGAAAATTAATTTACCCAAGGTATAAAAAGATAATGAATAGCAGACTCTGCATACAACACTGGGCAGTCTGGCTGCAAAACCTGCACTCTGCACTCTGATACTGCCTGTCTCTCTTCATGCACACTATTCTCAGCTTTTCCTACAGTTGTTTTTTTTTTAAGAAAGAACACAAATAGGTCCATACTACATTTATAATCTTTCTGTTAAACTTGTATTTCCATATCAATAAATGCAAATCAACACTGTTTAACAGCTGTAGATTTCATTATATGGTGTAAGTTAATAACCAATGAATCCCATAACTGATGCACTTCTAATTTTTTTATTACATGCAATATTTCAAAATCAAACACCCTTGTATATACATCTTTGTTCACTTTTTAGATTATTTCCTTAGGATGTATTTCTTGAACTGAAATTACTAGGTCACACGGTTTGCACATTTCTAAGATTTTTATAACACACTGCCAAACTGAATTTCAGAAAGGCTGTACTCTCGCCATTAGTATCTGTGTGAGGTCTTAAGCTTTTGTATTTCAATTTCACGCTCACCCTACTGTCCTCTGCATTGTAATGTTGGGCTCGTGCTCCGTACACTGCGTTTCTCCTCTGTCACCTGGCTTCCTGTTAGGAGACTGGAAGCTCAAGATGACAAAAGAACAGACTTGCTTCTTTCTGCTTCTTGTATCTGCCAGTGTCATGCCCTTTTTCTCAACACGTGTGATGCCTTTTTCTCAGCTTCTTTCAGTTCACTCAAAACCTACCTTATCATGTTCCCTCAACACTAGCAACGTAGGGCAACTGTCTCCTTTTGGGAGCCCTAGAGTTCCAAATTCCAAGCTCTGGAAATACCAACAGCAACCAGGTACTGGTTTCTCCTCGTAGTTATGAATGCCAGCTCCATGGGCACATCCTTCAAACTTTTAGTTTCTAATAACCCAAACCACTTTTTTGTTTGTTTGTTTCCTCAGTCCTAGGAGTGGTAGCTGCTTCAGTAAGTTATTACCTTTGTATTACCCTCAGTGTTCCCATTTTGCTTTCCAGTTCTACAGCAGTTCTATCAATTTCCTCTAGTATGTTCTCTCTGTGGAAATACCTTGTGTGGTTTGTTTTCCTGACTGGATCTTGACTGAAAAGCAACTTGTTTATCTTCAGAAGGTCAGCTAGTGAAATCACCCCCATATTACCCTCCATCTTCAACGTTAGGTCCACATACCATCACTCATAACCTCTACTGTGTACATAACAACATTGGATTAGGTGCCATAAAAACACAGATGGACTCAACTAGTTGCCCTGCCTCTGGTCTAATAATCTAGTTGTAAAAATAGAACAGACATATTCAATGTGTATTACAATACAGGACAGCGTATGTTAAAAAACAAAAGTGGTGTTGCTTCAAGGCATCCAAATGAACCTATCCAAAATAATGCTTTCCGGAACTATCATAAACTGGGGGGCGGTGGCAGTGTTTCCACCTTACTTTCCTAAAGCACTACGTAACACTTTAATAGCAAAACCTTTTCTTCAGACATCAACTCAAGAAACCTTGTTAAGCTTTAGAAACAAATGAAAGAAAAGCTTTTTCACTCTCTAAAATTACCTAAATTTTACACAGTCTAGATACTCAACTTTAGAATGTCTTGAAAATAAGGATCCGAAAATGTTAGGATCCCATATTATCTTCTTCAATTCGGCCATCAAGTGCCGTCGAGTCAGATCCAACTCATGGCGACCATTCAACAGAAAGTAAATAAGTAAAATCACTCCTGCTCTAGAAATGACTATTTGCAATGCTAATTCATAGTTGCAAACATCAAGGCTTCTCTTAACCTGTCTTCAAAGCCCTCTCCTTGAAAAACAGAAGGATTTTTTACAGTAATTTAAAAATTTCAGGTCGGCATAGCACCTTATCTTCTCTACACTACCCCAATAATTGCACAGAAACACAAGCATACACACACACACCCTAAATTTGACATTTCATCAAATAAGTTTTCCTTCAGACTTAAACATCTTTTGCCTTCAATATTGGCTTCATAAAGTACAAATAAAGTGTTAAGTGTTTAACAAGTCTGAAGCCTGAGGACAGTAGCTTTTTAAAAGAAAAGGCAGTGTAACGAGGGTGGAGAACATAGTGACGTAATGCTCAACAAGGAAAGCCCTGACAAGTGCAGACTGCACACACACAATAAGAGATCAGGAAAGCGAGGCTGAAGCAGCCAGCTTGGTTTCATGCTGCAAATTTTTGGCAGGCATTCAATTCCTTCTGCTGTTTTCCTAGCCGGCACATTTATCTATGTAATGTCACCAGATCTAGGGAGGGAGTGAGGTTGAGAGGAGGAGGAGGAGAAAAACTGTTTTACAGGCTGCCAGCCCCTCCGCACGTGCTGTTACTATACAAAGGATGTCTAGAAAGCCAATGTGCTGCACAGATTCAAATGCTGCAAGCAAGCAAGCAAGCAAGCAAGCAAGGAAACACAGACACACACACACAGACACACACACACAGAGACACACACACACACACAGACACACAGACACACAGACACAGACACAGACACAGACACAGACACAGACACACACACCCCACCCAAAGAGCAACTGCAGAAAACGGAAAGAAGAAAAGCCTATCATTACAGTCTTGATTCACAAGGAAACACTTCTTTGACAATTGAATTCAGTTCTTTGGGGCGAGAGAGGTGCAAGTGTTCTAACCATGTGGGAAAACAACTAGTGTTCTGCAAAAAAGTCTCACCTGATCTGGTCCATGCCAACTACAAGCATATGCTACCACAGTGAAAAAAAAAAGCAACAATAATATTTCTGAAATCCAAACCACCAATTAAATGACAATTACATTATAAATACCTAACTATGTCCAACACCATGCGGAATAACAATTCTAAGAAACAATTTGGATACCCTTGAAATGTATAATATTCTGTATACCTGGAAACCCTGGTGGCATAGCAGTTAAGTGCTACAGCTGCTGACCAAAGGGCAGCAGTTCAAATCCGCCAGGCACTCCTTGGAAACTCTATGGAGCAGTTCTACTCTGTCCTATAGGGTCACTGTGAGTCAGAATCGACTCACAGCAGTGGATTTTGCTTGGGTTTTCTGTAGACCTAGGAAATTCTGCTGTTCTTAGCATGCCTGTGTTCACGACTGTATGTAGGGCAGCACATACGCACATCTGTGCATGCCATGCATGTGTGCACACTATACTAACAAACCTTCAACTGGATGTGCCAACCCCATAACACACTGCAGACGTTGCTTCTACCAAACAGAATACACAAAAATAAAAATGCTAGTATTTACCTTGAAAAATCAGTGAGTCCTCCACAAGACTGTAATGCTGTACCCTCCAAAACAGCAATCTGCCCCTAAGAATGTAACATAAGAAACTAACAGGAAATATTGTGTGTTGAAATCAGAGTTAGAAGCAACTTTGTTCTACAATGACATAGATCATACACACAATACTGTGTCCATCAACTGACAGTAATGCTTACAACTGCCTTCTGATCAAATTCAACAACCCACGAGTCAAGGACATAACCTGACAGAAAACTCAACTGCTTCTCTAGTCCTACTTCTAGTTCTCCAATGATGTGCAACTAACATAAACTGCTTTTCGTAACTGTGAAATAAACATGTTTAATATGATTATCTCTAAAGTTCATTCATTTCTTACTCTCTAAAACTAAGTATATTAAACATAAAACACGGTTTCTTACTTTTAAGGAGCTAACACACTACCTGAACGTAACAGTAAATGAATCAGTAAATAATGTAAGACAGTGACTGGTCCAGAGTACTTACTAACAAGCATGCTGAATTTGTTCAAGGAGGTACTAAAGTGAGACAGTCCTGATATGAAGGGCTTACAGTCTAGAGGAGAGACCAAGTTGGGATAGCTTCAAAAAAGAAGACAAGATTTCTGCTGACACTAGAAAAGTCAGCAGGAGTTTAACTGTTAACCTCGTAACAACCAATTAACTGAAATTCCATGTAGTCAATATCTCATTATCTTCATTTTATTGATAAGGAAAACGATATAAGCATTAAGTCTTCAACGACATAAAACACATAGCTGCAAATTCTGTATTGCTTAGCTGAAAACACTCCTCATTCTAGAATGATTGATTTGTATGGAACCAGAGACTACTAAAAGATTAGGCAGGATGTGACCAAGACAGGCTTGATCTATGGATGGTAAATCACAAAGCTTCCCTTATTAGGGTAAATAATCTAAAGCTAACATTTTAATAAATGAAAACAAAACCCTATCCTCAAGAAATTTTCTTTAATACTGCTTTTTAGAACAGTGTTGTCCCAGAGAACTTTGACAATGGAAATGTACTACATCTGTGCTGACCAGTGCACTAACCACTGGCCAGCCACATGTGGGCATCTAGGTACTTTCAAATGCAGCTAGTGACCTCAATTAATGTTTAACTTAATTTAATTTAAGTTTAAATTAAATTAGCTACACATCACTATCAGCAGCTGTATTGGTACAGTTCTAGAAATACTATGTAGGGTAAAGACATTTTAAAACTATAAAGTTGATGAATAAAGCAATACAAAAGACACAGCAATGTTTACATAGCAATTTTTTACCTTAAAAAACAATTTGCACCACAAACTCTATAGTGCATGACCGTGCATGCCCAGCATTCTGTGCAGTGTTGGTTGGCATTTATACCAAGGTGTCTCACATCATCTACCATTCCTCACCCTTTAATGAAATGTGCTCAGGTTTTATTTTACTCAGTTGCTAAGAATTCATTAATGAAAACACTACATAACAGTAATTAATATGTGAGAAAATCAGCTAGATACCACACTGTTTCTTTTGTTTTCAATAAAGTAGGGATAACAGTAGCTAGATCTGTCTGAATTAAATGAAATAAAATGGAATCATAAAGTACTCCAAACTAAAACCTAAAGAGGCACTGCTATTAACTTTATACAGGAATACAATTTTTGAATAGGATTTATAGTGTTGTAGTTCAAGAAACTTCATATAACTGTGATTCTCACTGAACAACCATATCCAATTCTGTTGTGCTAGCTGCAGGCAGCCTAGCAAGAAGTTTTAAAGAACTACATGAAAGGTCACAAGAAAGGTGACACTAATGATACTAGCATGTATCATGTATTACACTTTTACAAAAATTTTTATGTCTTTTTGTTCTTTCATAAAATACCGAACATTAATATCTTTCGGTAAAAGCACAAAAGTCTTATTAAAGAAAAGCCATACGTTTACCTAACAAAAAACAAAACCCAATTCTGGAGTGATAAGCTTACCTTTAGAGAATCACTCTTGATACACAATGTCATAGCTATTAATCTCAATTACAGCATTCTTATTAACAAGTCCCAGATTAGACTCTACAAAGTAATAACAGAATTCTATGGTATGCAACTGTCTATAAAGTTCTCTCCTCTTCCTAATTTAAGAATTCAAGTTTGCTTTAATGTATGACTTTAAAACTAACATTAAAGCCCCTGACCTTTCCAACCTAACTCACAAACACAGGCTACTATCCACTTGGAAACCCTGGTAGTGTAGCGGTTAAGCGCCATGGCTGCTAATCAAAAGGTTGCCAGTTCGAATTCACCCGACACTCCTTGGAAATACTGTGGGGCAATTCTACTCTGTCCTACAGAGTGGCTATGAGGCAGAACTGACTCAATGGCAGTGGGTTTGGTTTTCTTTTTTTTTTTTAATCCACAGGACAAACTGGCAGGAACGAATGAACTCACTGGGAAAAATCCTTAAACACCAGCACAAAAGTATTCAATAATCTTCCACTGACAACAGACTAAAAGTTTGCTCATCAGGCAACCCATGTATGTTTGGAATGAATACTGTGCCAAACCACAGCACTAGCTTCCTACAGGAAAACAAGAGGACTAGGCTCAGCCTCTAGGATTTCAACCTTATCTATAGGGCAACTACATTTACTAATTAGGGCAGAGCCACAGAACTCTCGGCTCACACCTAAAGTACAGAGCTTGGCTTTGTACAGACATTTGTTCCTCCTACAGACAGTTGGGCAAGTCTCTTCCCAGTTCAAAATTCCCAGGCTCTAAGCACTCAGTCCCCCAGCTGGAATGTCCCTCATCACCTCCTCATCACTAGGGTACAACAGTCCAGGACGACACCCTCTCATCTCAAAGTGTCCCACTACTTACAAACGAATGTTCACTGCAGCATTACTCACAATAGTCAAAAGATGGCCAGCCAAGTGCCGTCGAGACAGATCTGACGAAACAACCCAAATGCCCATCAACAGACGAACGGATAAACACAATGTGGCATGTTCATACAATGGAGTATCAATTAATCAGACATAAAGAGAAATGAAGTCCTGATAAAGGCAAAACCACAGATGAACCTTGAAAACATTATGCCGTGTGAAGTACAGCAGACACAGAAGGACAAACATTGTATAATATCACTTACATGAGATAATATAGAATAATCACATGCACAGACACTAAAGTTTGTTAGGGGTGACCAGGAGCTGCAAGGAGGGCAAACAGGCAGTTATTGCTTAAGGGAGACTGGGTTTCTGTTCGGTATGTGATTAAAAAACACTCCCAGGAATGAATAGCAGCGATGTTTGCAAACATGATGAATATAATTAATGTCACTGACTTGTACAATTAAAAAATGGTTAAAAGAGTAAATGCATTGTTACATGTATTTCAATACAATTAAATAAAAAGCCCACCACAAACTCAGCAGTCACTGCCAGCCAGATTTATAAACTATGTGCACCCAACTATGTGCCCGATCACTCAGTATTCCAGATCTCTCATGTTCTTGAATTTCCCATAGCTGACTAAGACAGAGCAAATAAACTAAGAAGAGGGAAAAATCAAAAGGAAAGTGTTTGAAAGGGACAGTAAACTGAACAGAAGCCCCCAAGGGTAAGTGTAACACAGCAATGTGAAAACAAGTATCATTACTAATGCTTTACAACACCCAGCAGGCCCACTAGCACACCACTCAGTCCACCATACCAAGTAGCTAGAGAAGAATGCTAAATGAGACTCCACTGGCTCATCTTAAATGACTATTTTAAGCTCTTAAATTTTATGTTTAGACTCACGCTCACAATGCATGTTAGAGATTATTTCTACGCCAATGAAAATATTAACAAGTACAATGATTAATGACAACATTACTCAACACTGTTTTCAAAAACTAAAAAAAGTAGTGGCAGTTCACCTGGAACTTACTGTAGTGGCTATTATGTTTATGTCCCAATTTTCACCCTGCTAGTGCACTTAACACCCGGTAAGCCAACCGTAAAAGCGCATGGGCTGCTTTGACTCAGAAATATTTTAGCACTTACCATATGCCCCACATTAGAAACAAAAGCAAACAAGATAAGGCCCTACATTTATTAAGCTTATATTCTAATGAGGGAAGACAAAAACTAAGAGGCATATAAAATGATGTCTAGCTGTAATAAATAGTACTGCAGAGTGATTAAACAAGGAGCTTAGACAGGGATAAGAATAAAGGAGTTACGGAGACCTCTCTGGAGAGGCGACATTTCAGTAAAGATCTAAAGGATGAGAAATTAGTCTTCAAAAGGTTAGAGGGGTAAAATATCACAAGCAAAAGAAACAGCATGTGGAAAGGTCTTATGAAAAGCAGTGTTGCTGCACTTCGAAAGACTGAATAGCAGCAGCAGGAGTTTGGGGACCGCAGTTTCAGGGGACATCTTGGTCAACTGGCATAGCCAAGTTTTTTAAGAAAAAGTTCTGCATTGTTCTTCAGTGAGTGGCATCAAGGGCCTTAAAAGCTGGCAAGCAGACATCTAAGAAGCATCAACTGGTCCCATCCCACCTGGAACAGAAAAGAATGATCGACATCAAAGACATAAAGCATTTATGAGCCCAAGAGACAGAAAGGGGCACAGAATCCGGAGACTCAGACAAGACAAACTACTGGGTGCCCAGACACAACAATGACTGCCCTGCCTGAGGGAACACAACAAACAGTTACTGCCATGGCAGGATAAAAACAGGGTGGGGAGAACTCAAACTCTACTAAAAAGACCAGACTTGATGGCCTGACAGACTCAGTGGTCCCAAACTGGACTATAATACATCAAATAACACTGCTGGAGAGTGTGCTTCTTGGGTTAAGCAGATCCACAAGACTAACTCGGCAGCTTCTGTCCAGAGACAAGATGAGAGGGCAGGGGGGACAGAAGCTAGTAGAATGGACAAAGGTATTACAGGGTGGAAAGGAGAAGTGTGCTGTCACAGTGTGGGAGAACAGCTAGAGTTACATAGCAATGTGTAACTTTCTGTATGATGATGTGACTTGGAATGTGAAATTTCACTTCAAGCACAATAAAATTAAAAACAAAAAGGGTAGTGTTGCTACAAATCAGAAAGCAACAGTGATGGACTTGATGTGGAAGACAAGGAAAGGAAGAGACCAGGAAGACTCTCGTTTTCTGGTCTGCTAAACCCCCTCCCTTTACCTCCCCCACCCCAATATGTGCACAGTACTACTCACTGATATGGAGAAGACCACGAAAATGAGTATCTTTTATTCACATTAAGTTTCAGAGATGTTCCAATAAGTGCGCCAGCTCTTTGCATGCTAAACCAAAAAGACATTTTTCCTAAAGTTTTCTGTGCAGGGTTTGAAAACAGCTCGTTTTTCCTCTACAGTCACAAAAGTGAGAAGATAATGAATCCTAAAATGCCTGCTAACATGATCCCAATGTCTGGAGAAAACCTGTCTGAGATAGGAAACAATGTAACTCAATTCAAACAGAGAAGCAGAGATGAGAGGAGAGAATCCAGCAATAACCTAACCTCTGGATCCAACTGCCCCTAAAACAGTACTATCCCTACGGTTTCTTGCAACTGGGTCATACACACTGACACAGTATCTTTTTTTATACTAGAGTGTCTATGGTTTGCAACCCAGACTTGACAGCACACTAATCTACATAGTTTCCTTTAAATGAGTAAATCAGGAGACCAAAGAAGAACTAAATCTTAGGAACCCAAAAGACAAATAAAATTTGCATCAAGAAAAGGTAAGCATCCCAAGGATTACAAAGCATAAACATCATCCTAATTCCCAAGAGCCTGAGACTAGCTTTGGGAAGAATTTAAAAAAAAAAGACAAAACTCAATGCCGTCTAGTCAATTCTTACTCACAGAGACCCTGTAGGACAGCAGAGAGCTGACTCAGTTTCCAAGGCTGTAAATTTTTACAGAAGCAGACTGTCACATTTTTCTCCCGCAGAGCGCCCTGGTGGGTTTGAACAGTTGAACTTCTGGTTAGCAGATGGGTGCTTAACTACTGTGCAACCAACAGTTCCTCTAGGAAGAATACAATCAAAAACCAAAGCCACTGCTGTCAAGTCAATTCTGACTCACAGAGATCCTATAAGACAGAGCATCTGCCCCATTCATTTCCAACGACTGCCTGGGGGATTCAAACTGTCAAGTTTTTTGATTAGCAGCCACAGCACTTAACCACTACACCACCAGGGTTTCCTTGGGAGGAACAGAGATGCAAACACACAAACAAATTCAACAAAGAAAAATAACCCAATTTTTTAAAATAGGTGAAAGATCTGGAGACATCAGCAAAGAAGTATAAATAAGTACATGGAAAGAGGCCTAAGATTAATCACTAGGGTGACAGAACTAAAACCACAGTAATTTAAAAAATTCTAACACGCATCAGAATGGTTTTGAAAAATAACACTGCCAAATACCTATGCCTATGTTCACGGAGAAACCTATACATGAATGTTTATAATGATCTTATTGATAACTGCCAAAAACTGGAACCAAGCCAAATGTCCCTCAAGTGAAAAAAAATAAATCACGGTATACACACAAAATGAAATATAGCAATACAAAGGAACTACTGATATTCACAACAACACAGATGAAATCTCAAACATATAATCCAGACTCAGAGGCTAGGTATCATTCCATTTACACAGCATTCTGGAAAACGCAAAAACTATAGGGAAAAGAACGGTGCAGTAACCCGCCAGCTCAGAGGTTTTCCACAACCAAAGGTGGAGAGGAGGATTTGACAACTTAAGTGTCGCTCCAGGGAAGTTTTTTGGTGAGATAGTAGAATTTTCTGTAGCTTGCCGGGTGGTGTTGGTTACACAACTCCAGCATGTCAAGACTCAGAAAAGCATACAATAAAAAGAATGGATTTCATTGTATGAAAATTTGTTAAGTCAATAAATGCAGCATTACAGCAGCTTCTGCGATTTACTAGTTTTTGTTTGTTTTTTATATGCATATCTGTATAATCAATCACTTGTTTACAGAATAAACATGCAAATACCAGACACACAATTGCTTGCTCCATTATTAACCAAAGTTGCTAGTCATTAGTGATTTCCTTTCAAAACTGTCCTTAGTGTTTATTTGTCAACCCTATTGCATATAGACAAAGACGTGAGGGAAGACAGTTCAAGAGAAAAATAGTCTAGATTTCTCTCTCACAGAACAGGTAAACTCTGAATTAGCATTTATGTCTTCAGGAATGACACTCCGGAATTTAATAGCCTTCCAGAATTTTGTCAGTGTATACAAAATAAGACTGGCCTGTAATACCATACTGAGCTCACATAGATGCTTCATTTCCATATGGCTCTCTTTCCTACCAAACGGTCCAATACACAGTACAGACCAAAACAATTTCTGAACTGTAGTTTTGTGATCAGGTGTAACAGGCCACTGACGATCACCTATACCAGTGCTACAGCTCTCCAAGGCTAACTCTGAAGGCAATTTATTAAGAAAAACACTCAGAATTGTGTCTTGACATTTATGGGTTATATTCGTTCTTAATGTTGGAAAAAAATGCTGACTGTATCATGGACTGCCAAAAGAACAAACAGATCTGTTTTAGAAGAACAACAACCAGAGTGCTCCTTGGAAGCAATGATGGCAAGACTGCATCTTAACATACTATGGACACGTTGTCAGGAGGGATCAATCCCTGGATAAGGACACCATGTTTGACAGAGTGGAGGGTCAGCAAAAAAAAGGAAAATCCTCAAAGAGATGGACTGGCACACTGATTGCAACAATGGGCTTAAGCAGAGAACAACTGTGGTGCAAGACTGGGCAGTGTTTCATTCTGTTGTGCATAGTGTCACTATGAGTTGGAACGACTCAACAGCTCATACTAACAACAACACTTTCTTAAAATACAAACACAAAAAAGTTTCAGGTATCAATTTTTTAAATAAAATATACAATTAAATTAACAAATATATATACCTTCATTGAAAACCCTGGTGATGTAGTGGTTAAGTACTACAGTGGTTAACTACTAACCAAAAGGTCGGCAGTTCAAATCCAACAGGTACTTCTTGGAAACTCTAGTTCTACTTGTCCTACAGGGTTGCTATGCGCCAGAATCGATTTGATGGCAATGGGCTTGGGTTTCAGGGGTTTGGATCTTTTGTTCCGTGGAGCGGTTAGTTACTTTTGAGGGAAGCAGTGGGAGGAGGGAGGTGAAGCACAGTAGTAACAACACATGGTAGGATGCAAAAGAGGTGGAGAAAGTAAGAAAAACAAAAGAGGTTGGGGGCAGGGAGGACAGTAGAGCAACAAGGTGTTTTGGGTTTGTTTTTTAAAGAAGCCAAGCCAGCCAAGTGCACCAAAATTTAAAATAAAAAAAGAAATTCAGAGATGTTATCCAACTAGGACAAACAAACTCATATAAAAGGGAGACAGAAACTGAATCAGAAGTTGAAACAGCATGTGATCCAATAAAACACATCAGTATATGCAGTTATTAACTTTAATTATAGGTTCAGGATTACTGGGACTCTGAAATGCAAGAATCATTTATTCATAATTCTTCAGCAACCTCCCATCCTTTAAGCCCCTAGAGACACAATTTTAAATGTGATAACCAATGCATAAAAGATGACATCAAGGTAGTTAAGAGAATAACAGAATTCTCACCATCCATGTGGGAGACCTATGTTCGATTCCCAGCCAATGCATCTCAAGCACCATTATCAGTGGACGCCTGCATGTTGCTATGCTGCTAAACCCGTTTCAGTGAAGCTTCCAGACTAAGACAGAGTAAGAAGAAAGGCCTGGACATTTACTTACGAAAAATAAGCCAACGAAAACCCTGTGGATCACATCTGTTCAGTCCTGTTGTGCATGAAGTCTGGGTATACTCAAGGCAGCTGACAACAAGAATAACAGGCCAGAGAAGATGCCAAGTCCAAGGCAGAAGAGCTCAGTTAATGCTGTTCACAAAGACTAAGAAATGCTGACATGAAAACCTGCCTGATTGGTCAGGTCAACAACGTTATTTGTGTGTCCCTTCTGCACTAAGAACAATCTTAGCCTCCTTAAACTGGCAGCTGGAATACACAGGACTGCAATCTACACCCAACCCACAACCTTCAGTCTAAATGGGCTAAGTCAAAGCAGATTTGGGAAGCAGAGTGTAGACTATCAGGAGTAGCTATACAAACCCAGTTCTCATCTCTCAGCTTGTCAAACTGTTGCGGTTTGTGTGTTGCTATGAAGCTACTACGATACCAGTATTTAAAATACCAGCAGTCACCTATAATGGACAAGTTTCAGCAGAGCTTCCAGACTAACACAAACTGGGAAGAAACGCCTGCCAACCTGCTTTCAAAAATTAGCCACAGAAAATCCTATGAATCACAACAGAATATTTTCCAATCAAGTGTCAGAAGATCTGCATTCAAAATATAGTGGCCACAACGATACATTTGAGCGCCCCAACGATCGTGACGATGGCACAGGACTAAAGATAACAACCATACAAACAACTTTCAGTGAATTACGGCAGCCTCTACTCGCAGATCTCAGGAGATTAACACCAGGTTAGGCACCTGAGAGGCATGCTGTATCCGAGTATAAAAAGTCCTTCTTGGCTTAAATTCAGAAAACAAATCACTGTCACCCACAAAACAACACCTGTGAAGTGCAGTAAAAGATGTCAAGGCAAAGAAATAAAAGACACAGAAAACCTGGCCTGAGAAGCAAGTCATGAAACCCCTTTAACGGCAGTCCACAACATCCTGTACAGTTCTGCAGCTACTTTTCCACTCCTGGAATATGATATGTACTATTCTGGCCTTTCAACACAGTTGCTGGGTGGTATGAAGGGGTAACATGTTCAGCTATTAGCAGAAAAGTTGCAGGTTCAAGTCCACTCAGAGATGCCTCAGGAGAGAGGCCTGGTGACCTGTTTATGACAAATCAGCTATTGAAACCCACGTGGTGAACAATTCTACTCTGACACACATGGGCTCAGTCTCAGAACTACTTCAAGAGCACGTATTTTGTTTTTTATCCTCACAGTAGAGAAATGCATATTTAAAAAGTTTGAGCTGAGTATGTATGTTCAGGACATTATTATCCATTTGAATATTTTTCTTTTAAGAATATTCTGAATCATAATTCTGTTTTAGCTACTTTTTTTGCCCCTTCAAATCCTATGAACAATTGAGATGAGAATCAACTCATCTATTACTACTTATTCGAACAATCTGAAACAGTCAACAAGTCTAACGTTCACACAAGAGTTAAGAGACCACAAAAAAGTTTGCTCATGCATTTATATTCAGACCCTAGATTTAGGCTTTTCCAGCTGAAAGAGGACGGCCTTTCTTTTTTTCACCTGGAAAACTCTCACTGCAAATGTAGACAAACATAAACCCTAAACCCCCTTAAAGGACACTAAGGCCAAGTTCCAAGAGAATTATAGCACCTAAAAAGGCATTAACAGCACTGTTTCTTATACAGGTCTTAGAAATAAATTCAGTTAGCAAAGTTAAACAGGCATAGGTAGGGATTAGGCAATCCCTATAACACAGGGTCGCTACGAGATGGAATCAATTCAACAGCAGTGGATTTAGTTTTCGGGGTTGTAATATGCCAATGTCAACCATGAATCTCCAAGAGAGGGAGTTTATGTGCAGGGTTTCCCAAGCTTATTGTACCAACAGAGCCCTCTGCTTCCTGAACATTTATCCTGGAACTGATGTGCCAAGAAAGCTACTTTAGAAACACAACTGTCTTCTACTTACGGTTTTAGAATTATTACTACCAGTATGTAGTATGAAAACTGACAGCAATTTTAGTTGTTTGAGTCAAACATCAAGCCCTCTTATAACAAATATATACAGTATACACTATCTTTTTCAAAACAGTAGATTTACATATGTATAACCTTGAAGTGAAAACACCAGCAAGATGTAAACAAAACACTTATCTCTAAAAACATAAAACAACAGATTGAGGGAGTAATAAACACAAAAATCAGAGTTTAGTATTCATAAAATGAGAGACAAAGAGAACTACAGTATGAAAACGATCAATTCCACTAGTTTAAGAAACAGAATACATTAGTGAAATACCTAGGAATATACATGAGTAAATCATTCCACTACAAAGGCAGAAGAGAGGGTGGAGGTGGGAAGCACTCACACAAGGGAGATGGAAGGTATTTCTGATTTTTCTCCAAAGGTAGCATTTAAGGATCAAAACTTTTCTTAACTGAAAAACAAAAAGCATTTACAAGCCTTCACATTTTTAAAGATAATAAATACAATAATCTAATGAGCATACACAGTTGTTCAAAACATACTTTAAATGTAACTAAACTATCCTAATGACTTTGGATCTCTGACAGGTACCAAAAAAACCATTTGCACTGCATATATTTCCTTCAATTTTTTTTAAATCAGTTTCTCTTCAGTATTTCAAAAATTGCTTCATTAAAATACCCTCAGTCCTGTTTGCATCCTTGATCTAGACTACTGTATAACCAACTGTTGATTATAAATAAAAGGAGAGCCTGTTTTGAAAACAAGGATGCCATCAGCCTTATTGCTGCTCATATACAGCAGGTCTTAGGTCTTCCTTTATCTCTATCACCTGGCACACAACAAGCACTCCATGAATTCAAAGGTTTACTGAATGAATCCAAAACAATGTGTAGTCAGACTGATAATGTTGAGGTGGTGGAAGTTCAGCCTATCCATTCATTTCAACACCCCCGACAGGTACTGAGAAAATAAAGAAATAAAAGGTAAGCCCTTGCCTTTAATGACAGCTGGAGAAGCAGACAAATAAGTACGTGACCATAATATATAGAGAGAAATATGATGGCCTCAGTATGTCTAAAGATATCATGAGAACACAGAAGAGAAACATCTCACCAAGCCAGAGAAGCAATAATGGGTTAGTCAAGGAAGCCCAAAAGGTATCAGCCACTTCTGTTTTCAGTTATTTGGGGGATACCTATCTAGAAGAATAACTTTCAGGCAGGGAGATACATATGAAAACTGGAGGGCAAGAATATGGGGTGCCTACAGTAGATGGCAAATTTTAGAATACGCTGTTAGAGAAGAGCACGGCAAGAGATGTTTCATAAAGGCTAAGGAACCTAAACTTCATTCAGAAAGCAAAGGAAATCCACTAAACCTAAGGATTCTAACCAAGAGTAGAACACAGTATTTTCAAGAGAGCACTTAGGGAAAAAGCATAGACATGAGTTCTAAAAGTCTACATGAGAGGTTGCTCAGTAACGTAAGTTCCACGAGGGTTGGGGATAAGTTTATGCATATGGTTCACTGCTGAGTCCCTGGCATTTAGAACAACGTCTACCTCAGGTGAGGTACCATTAAATAGTTACTGAGTAGATCACAAGAAACTAGCTGTAAGATGACTACAATAACCCAAGAAAGGCCTGCGTGGGACAAATGGGGAGGCATGTCTAAAACTGTTAAATGTCAAGGACTTTACATTTTTACATTTGTCTGGATTCAGTGCCACCTATAAAAAATGGTGTTGTGTCAGGTCTCCTTGAACTTCAGGGGGAGGAGAGAGAACCCCAGTCAGCACTGGCCCAGAGGAGACAAGTCTTATGAGGTGGAGGTCACACGTCTTCACTCGCCAACCCTTTTACCAGCCATCCCTCCCATATCACACTCTAATGCTCTGCTAGCTTCAATAATTCATTGCAATGGACGCACAGATCACAATCCATACTCAGAACTACTGGGTTTATTAAAGAAATAACAGATTACAATTCAGGATCAACTTGGAAGAAACAGGAAAAACTCAGAATAACAGGCACTTCGATTGAGACAGCTTCTTCTCAGCCTGCTGCCACCAAGCCTCCGCCGGGCCCTGACTTCTGCCCTGCTCCACCCACAAGTGTCCAAGGCTTCCCACTCCATCAGCAAGGCTCCTGCCTGAAAGAACACAGCTGTCTCATTCTTCAGGTCGACATGTCCACCTCAGCCATCTCACTCTAGAGGCCAGGAAGCCCAGTGCTTCATTTCACACCAGTCTCCTAGTCCTGCTGTCACTGGACTCTGCTGTGTTTGTTACCATTTCTTGATGTCATGTACCATTCTCTGGTGTTACAGCTGTGTCCTGGATCTATGAAGTTCTCACAGCAGAGACTCCAGGTCCAAAGAAGGCACTCTTCTCCTGGCTTTTCTTATTGATGTAGTAAGTTCCCCCATCTTGCTTTCCAGGTGAGGCTTATTCTAAGCCTAGCAAAATAGCAAAACTGACCAATCCCCCACAAGGGTTCAACATATTTTATTTACTTAGTCCCACCTCAAAGGGGCTCCATATATGTTATTTGCATCAGTAGCACGTTGTCCAGTTGCTTTGATGGTCCACAAGAACTTTATTTGCATAAACCAAAAACCTACTACCGTTCAGTTGACTGTAACTTCATAGCCACCCTACAGACAAGAGTAGAACTGCTCCCATACAATTTCCAAGGGGTGACTGGTAGATCTGAACCACATCTTTTGGTTAGCAGCTGTTGCACTTCACCACTATGCTACCAGGGTTTCCTATCTGCACAGTGCCACCCAATTCTCCCGGGAGAGCCGTAAGACCATGACTAAAAGGACCACACAAAGTAATTCACCCTTCCATTGCAATAAATCAGCTCAAAGAGACTAACATTATCACAAGTTCTAAGCTGGGCAAAAATCCAAGTTAATACACTAAAAAGCTACAAAACTGTGAAAGAAAAGGGTTCCTACTGGCAATATTAAATAAAGGCAAGACTATGAGTAGCTACTCTCCATCTCAGTTGAGGTCAGAAAACTACCTAAGTCAACACTTAGCAAGTGTTTCAAAACACATCAAGTGAGCTATCAGGTGCTAAAACTGAAACATGATGAATGTATTTAGAGATAAAGTTTTAATCAAATGGGAATAACTTTTTGTTAGAAAATCTCTTCTGCTCCACATCTTTAATTACAAGATATAGAGATATCTGTTGTTATTGTTAGTTGTCATTCATTCCAACTAATGGTGAACCTCATGTGACCCCCACATGTACAGAGTGAAACTGTCCCATAGGGGTTTGAAGGTTGTGTCCTTTCTAAAGCAAATGGACAGGGTTATTTCCATGGTGCCTCTGGGTGGATCTGAACTACAACCTTCTGATTAGCAGTCCAGCACTTAATCCTCTGCATCACCCAAGGACCCCTTACCGGCATCTAGGCAAAGTCATCTAACCTCTCTGGTTTTTCATCAAGTTTTGAATTCAAGAATTCCAAAGACTTTCAGTCCTACGATTAAATAATCTCCTTGCTTGTTTAAGACAGCTTTGCTATTAAAAGCCTTCACAAGTCTTTGTATTTGCATGTGACTCTGAAGGTGGTCCTCTTTTGCTTTTTCACCTCCAAGAAAATTTTAAGATTGTTCTGTGCCAGAAACATTTTTTAATTTCCTGCAAGCACATAATAAACTTCTCTGCAGGCATGCTGCAGGGAAAGAAAACTGACAGTGTCTAAGAGTTTACTCCTTACTAGTGCTATAGTACCAAGCTGTCACGCAGTAGATTCCAACTCATGACAACCCCATGTGTGTCAGAGTAGAACTGCACTCCACATAGTCTTCAATGACTGATTTCTTAAAAGTCCCTCACCTCTGGGTGGACTCAAACTTCCAACCTTTCAGTTAGTAACCAGGCACTCTAATGGTCTGCACCACACAGGGGATCTTAAAAGCAGTCACCATCAATCCCAACTTACGATGACCCAAACATGGTATGTCTTCTTATCTCCAAAACCATTATCCCATGAAGAAATACTTCACCCAAGTCTATACAACTAGTTAAGCAGTGAAACCACAAAATAAACTGCAAAGTTCAATTCTGTTTCAGTACACTACATGATGATAACTAATTAAGTGGTCTTCTTCTGGTCCATGAATTACAAAATTTTTCAACAATGACCACCACAGAAAGCACTTGACAAACATGCGTTACTGCAGTTTTGCTGAGATTCTCTAGTCACTTCCATCTGTCTTGGCTTCTTTCTACATACAGTAAATAAGGGGAAACAGCCATTTGTGCTGCTTTTTAGGAATGCTAAGAAAAACTCTGTCCCCCTGAGGACAGAGCTGGAATAAACTCAACAGCACACAGCAAAAACATCTAAAATTCTTTTTGCTGTTGCTGTTGTTGTTTTATTGTGATTGAAAGAAAATGTACATTCCCATATAAATTTCCATGCCCACCTATATGCAGCTCCCACTGCTCTCCCTGCTGGGTGACAGCACACTCTTCCTCTCCCTCCATACATGTCTTATCCTCCCAACAATCTTCTAACCCCTCCTCTATACCCACTCCCCCGCCTCCAGTAAGAGGTCAGCAGGACGACATCCCACAGATGCACAGAACCATAAAGTGCCACTCTGAATCACCAAGTCCAATCCATTCCTGTCTGAAGAGTTGACCTTCATTATGATTTATGAACAGGGGCAGCATCAGGGCCAGGGGCTGTGCTCCCACGGGAACTCCGAGGCCCCTGGACCATCAACTATGGTCTTTTAGTGGAGATCTCAGGGTGCACCCCATTTTATTCTTGTGTTGCCAGTGAAACTCAACTTTGTGAGCTCCATCATGGCTATCACTGGTATTGGCCAGGCACCATAGGTTCTTCCAGTCACAAGGTGATGTAGTCACCCACTCACGTGGGTCTCTTTGTCTTCTGAGTTCTCTTTCCCCTGTGTTGTTTCGGTCCTTGGTGATCATTTATTCCTGCTGGGTTGGGATCATTTTCTGTACCCTCAGATGGCAGCTTTTAAGACCCCTGAAGCCACTCACCAATGTACAGTGCAAAAAGGCTCTCTGAGCAAAATGCTTGTTGTGTCAATCGGCCTCGATTTCCCCTGAGCGCCTAGTCCCCAGTCCCCCAACCCAGGTACTCTATCCTTGCAATACTGGGTTAAGATGGGAGGAGTAATCATGTTACGTTGAAGTTCAGTTAATACTGATCTTCTTTCTACTGTGTGCTGCCACCGATTTCACCCAACCAAATTTCTATCAACTATCTAATCTCAACCCTCCCCACCTCGCCCTCCCTCCCTACCTCGCCCTCCCTCCCTTCCTCCCCAGCCTTGCAGCCGTCAAAGAGTCTTTTCTTCTATGCATGAGTCTGTTTTTAAGTTCTTATCGTAGAGGTCTCATACAATATTTGTCCTTTTGTCTTTGACTACTTTCACTCAGCATGATGTCCTCCAACTGAAACCAGGTTATGACATGTTTCCTAAAATCATCATTGTTCTTTATCATTGCATAGTGTTCCATTAAGTATATATACCATACTTTACCTATCCATTCCTCTGTTGTTAGGCATCTGGGTTGATTCCATCTTTTTGCTACTGTGGACTGTTAAGTCCTGTTTGTGTATTGAACCTTTCAGCAATAAACAGTGTCCATCCTTGTCCACAATGGTGGATTTTACATTAAAATCTATTTTATGAGATTAGAATTGCCACACCTGCTCTTCTTCGTGTATTGTTAGCTTGATATATATTGTTCCATCCTCTAATTTTCAGTTTGTTCATATCTTTAAGTCTAAGGTGAGTTTCTTGTAGGCAACATATGTATGGGTCGTGTCTTTTGATCCAAGATGTCACTCGATGTCTCTTCACTAGAGGGTTCCAGCCATTCACATTCAATGTAATTATTGATATGTATGTGTTTGGTGCTGTCACTGTGACATACTTATTTTTGTGCTGATGTTTTCTCTGTTGTTCTTATTAATCTGTTCTGGCACATACTTCTTTGTGAGTTGATTTTCTCCCTTTCTCAGGGTTAGACTCCTATGTTACGTCTCTTGATTTGGTAAGTTGCATTTTTACTGTGCTTTACAGCTGCCTCTATGATTCCCCTTAATAAACTATGTACAAACCCAATTTTAATTAGTACCAGTCTTTTTTCTCTCCATCTGCTGAACTCTGTGCCCGAACATCTAAAATTCTAAAACAGTTTCGTGACCATTTCAACCCGACAAAACACAATCACAGGCATGATATGTTCTCAGGGGCACTCCTAGGAATATAAACAACTCATGATTCAAGAATGACTATTAGAATGCAAACAAATCTGTGATCCTCCTATAATTTTTAAGTAAATTATTCCTTACTTTATTGTTATTTTCAACATACCTTACAACTGGGTACAACATACTGACTGCTACTCTAGCAGACTACAAGTCACAGGCCAAATCCAGCCCACTACCTACATTCTAAGTAAAGTGTTACTGGAACACAGTCTCATTTACATATTGCATAGGGCCGCCTTGTGGCACAACAACAGAGCTGAGTAATTAGAACGTCCACTACATGGCCTACAAAACCTAAAATATTATCCAAGGTTATTATCTGGCCCTTTACACAAAGTTTGCCAACCCCTGTTCTTGACTAAGAACCAATTCCGGCAAAGCTCTACCCTACTATACTTACGGGGCACTCAGATATCAATATATTGGACAAACTAGATTCAACACCTTTATAAACGTGTAGAAAATCAACTTAAGTATTCACTTTTGTAGAACTTTTACTTCCCATTACCACTTCAACAGTCATGCGCTGCATAATGTCCATTCTAGCAGATTCCAACTGCATACATATACCGGAAACTGTGGTGGCACAAGTGTTTAGGTGCTACAGCTGCCAACCAAAAGGTCAGCAGTTCAAAAGCACCAGGTGCTCCTTGGAAACTCTATGGGGCAGTTCTACTCTGTCTGCAGAGTTGCTATGATCTGGAGTCAACTCAATAGTGGTTGTTTGTTTTACACACACACACACACACACACACACACACACACACACACACACACACACACACACACACACACAATTACAACAGAGTTCAGAAAACCCGAATCAGAGAACAAAACACAGTGGATGTAAACATGCCTCATTCAACAATCATGAAGATCCTCAAAAACAAAGAAAATATTCTCCACGCTGTTGGAGAATGGGCTCCACTAAAAGCTACAAGGCTAACCAAAATGCAGAAGAAACTTACATCAGATAATGGGAAATTGCTACTGATGTGGACTGAGGACCAAATACAAAAGTGAATCCTTTTCAGTACACCAATGCTATAAGGCTGGAAGCTTGCTCAAGATGCTTAAAGAAAAATCTAGACCAAACTAAAATACTGAATTTCAGAGTTAGCTCTGGGTGATTCAAGCACTTCAGATGTTTTTCTCAGCATAATGTGGAAGTGCCCTGCAAGCAGGGCATGGATGCAAAGGCAGGAGGAGAATTTGTTGAAGTCTTAGATAAATAAATTGTGAAGGGAGGTTATTTGCCCCAACAAATTTTTAAGATGGATAGAACCTCTTTAGCGTGAAAGTGGATGCCTGGAAGGACCATTATCCACAATACAGAGTTCAAACCACATCTGAATCACATAAAGTCCTATTTCACAGAACATATCATGGACATTAAGAGAGGAACGACTATATTGTTATTATTTCCTCGGCTTTGCTACTTGACTGAGAGTAGAGTATCTACCCGTATCACTACTGCATCTCCAGCACCTAGCATAATGCTTAGGTTACAGATATTCAAAAACACACCTTCTCAATAAATGTCTGAAGATAAGCATATGATTTAAGACCACCAGTCAAGAGTACACATTGACAAGAATGTCTAAATTGATTTGCTCAGTGCTACAGGGTCTCTGGAAACCCTGGTGGCATAGTGGTGAAGTGCTATAGCTGCTAACCATGACGTCAGCAGTTCAGATCCACCAGGCACTCCTTGAAAAGAAACCTGATGGGGCAGTTCTACTCTGACCTATAGAGTCACCATGAGTTGCAACTGACTCAACAGCACCAAAGAACAACAGCAAAATAGGGTTGCTGTGAGTCACAGTTAAGTTGACGGCAGTGGGTTTGGGTTTCTGGTTTATAGAAACAACAAGCTCTGTGGTGTAATGGTTAAGTGGCCAACTATTACCCAAAAGGTTAAGTAGTTCCACTCAGCAAGAGACAAAACCTGACGATCTGCTCCCAGAAAGATTACAACCTAGGGAACCCTACAAGTTCTACTCTGTTCTATGGGTTGGCTATCAGTAAGAACAGGCTCAATGGCACACCACAACCACAACAACACAGAAACAACAGGAGTCCCTGGGTGACTCAAAAAGTTAAGCACATGACTACTGGCCACAAGACTGGTGACTCCAGCTCACCCAGAAGCACCTTAAGAGGACAGGCCTGGCAATCTGCTTCTGAGAGGTCACGGACTTGAAAATCCTATATAGTAGTTCTACTCTGGCACATACTGGGTTGCCATGAGACAAACGGACTCAATCACAACTCACAGCAACAACATAAAAATGACAGAACAAATGGCTACTGCATGGTTCAAAACTGAAAAGACACACAGTAGGGATGAATTTGTTCACCTTATTCAATTTGCATGCTGTGCAAATAATCCAAGATGTTGGACTATATGAAAAACATGGTATCAGGATTGAAGGCAGGCTCATTCCAAACCAAACCCATTCCCCCTGAGTCAATTCTAACCCACAGGGTTTCCAAAGCTGAAAATTGTTACAGAAGCAGACCGCTGCATCTTTCTCCCATGGAGTGTCTGGTGGGTTTGAACTGACCCACCTTTTCGGTTAGCAGTCAAGCACTTAATCACTAGTTAGGAGGGCTCCTCAGAAGACTCATTAACAACGTGCAAACATGAAAATGACATAACCTTGCCTGCCAAAAGTAAAGACAACCTGAAACATTTATTGATAAAGTCAAAGATAACAACCTTCAGTAAGGATTATACCTACCTAAACGTAAGAAAACAAAAGATCCTTTCAACTGGACTGAAAAAAAAGAATATGATAAACGAAGAAAAAACTGAAGCTGACCAATCATTCCATTCTACCTGGATCAACAATCAACAAAAACAGAAGACAAGAAATCAATTTTTTTTTTACATATTGCATTGGGCAAATCTTCTGTAAAAGACTCCTTAAAGTGTTAAAAAGTAAAAATGTCACTTTGAGGACTAAAAAATGCACCCGACCCAGCCACAGTCTTTTCAATCCCTTCATAATGCATCTGAAAGCTGGACAATGAAAAAGGAAGACAGAAGAATTGATGTATTCGAATCATGGCATTGGCACAAAATACAGATTATAGCATGGACTGTAAGAAAACAAACAAATCAGTCTTATAAGAAAAACAAGCAGAATGCTCCTTAGAAGAAGGAAGCCCAGACTTTAGCTGGCTTAGTCTGGATACATCATCAACGTGGAGGAACACGTGGTTTGCAGAGTAGAGAGCTGGCAAATGCCAAAACGATGAACTCAAACCTAACGACCATCACAACATGGTTTAGGACCACACAATATTTTTTTGTTGCACATAAAATGAGTTGAAGCAAAGGCAACAAAATGTGTTACTGGAAGTGTGTGCTCTGTGGACCAGCTGCAGTTGAATACCTGGGCCCAGCCCAGTGCTGTCAAGTTGATTTCAACTCTTAGTGACCCTCCAGACAGAGTAGAATGGCTCCATTGAGTTTCTGGGAGCTTATTAAAAATGTACAATCTCAAGCCTGACCAAAGAACTGAATCTTGCATTTTAACAAAACTTCAGATGAAAATCTGAGAAGCAGTGCTATAGAACACAGTTCTTGCTTGTATTAGTCATTAGTTTGATTTGCAACAGGGACCAGGTTACTTTGGGGACAAACAGTTCCATGACTTCACTCTAGACTGATCTTGAACATCAAGATACCATATACAGTATCAAAATAACAAAGTAATCTGCTTGTTTGTTTATAAAAGAATTAGGGAGGACATACTGTTACCTCCAGACAACAAAACACAGTCCCAAAGTTGTCAAAAATATTGTGTTAAAAAATAATATGGCCAGCAAGCATTCACACTAATTCAAATGGGTAAGAAATGTTTTTAAAATAATTTATACCTATTTTAAGTCCTATTATAAAAATTTTAAATAAAAATGTTAAATGGTTTTCAAAACATTTTGTTGGTTAATAAACTGATTTTTTGTTTTTCTGGAGAAAGGAGAGGTAGTCAGTAGTGTTTTGTGTATTTTTTAAAGTTAATGGCTAGAAAAGCATGCAGGGGAAAAAAATGCAAACATACCACTTCCAGGATTAAGGCATGCCTGACCCAAGCTATGTTATTTTCAACTGCCTCATATGCACATGAAAGCAGGATAATGAATAAGGAAGACCAAATAACTGATGCCTTTGAATTATGGTGCTGGTGAAAAACACTAAGTATAACACGGACTGTCAGAAATCTGTCTGGAAAAGTATACCCAGAATGCTCTCTTTAGAAATGAGGATGAGCAACTTCATTTCTGGAGCTTTGGCCATGTTATCAGGAACAACCAATCCCTGGAGAAGGATATCATGCTTGGTAAAGCAGAGGGTCAGCAAAAAAGTAGAACCACCTCAACGAAAAGAATTAATACAGTGGCTCCAACAATAGGCTCAAACATAGTAACAACTGTCAGGATGGAGTTCGGGGTCTTTCTAAGATGAAAGTGACTGAATGGGGCCTAACAACAACCACAACCATAACTTACTCAGGCTACAGACCATCTTTTAAAATACAGTTTTACCCTGGAAGACATGGTCCTGGGGTTCTCTGTTTACTAAAATCATTCTCAAAGCCAACTCTTCAAAGATTAGTCTGGATTATAAAATATAAAATTATACCCATGACGTATGTGCTTCTTAGCCCAGGTAGATAAATGAGACTAAATGGGCAGCTCCTGTCTGGAGGGTAAGAGCAGAAGGCTGGAAGGCATAGCCAAGTGCCGACCTGGTTAAATGACAGAGTAAGCCTGGGGTAGAGAGAGACAGTAGGCTGTCACATTGCAACGAGGGCCACATAACAATATGTGTATAAAATTTTGTGTAAAAATTAACTTGAGCTGTAAACTTTCACCAAAAACAAAATAAATGAAGAAATAAAAACAAAGGCAGTTGCTTTATTATTAATTTGGGTACTATTTTATCCCCTTTCATAGAATATGGAAGATGCTCATGAGTTAACAAATACGAAAAATGAGACTAGGACCCATGCTCTTCAGTACTGGCAGGTAATCCCTCACATCACAACTAGTGCTGCAGTAACTCAGAATACGTTCAACTATTTCACCAACTTATCTCAACTTTGACTCTGTCGTGGTTTCTTCTCTTTTTTTTTTTTTTAATTTTGGCCACCCCATACCCTCTGCATTCTACCATGCTACACTTGAGCTATATAGCCTTCAGCAAGTCACAACCTCTGTATCACTTTATTTCATCTTTAAAATAGACAGCCTTCCTTAAAAGATTGTTATGGCCTAAATACAACCAAAAAAACAAAAACCAAACTTACTGCCATCGAGTCAATTCCAACTCACAGTAACCCTATAGGATAGAGTAGAACTGATCCACAGAGCTTCCAAGAGTACCTGGTGGATCTGAACTGCCAGCCTTTTTGGTTAGCAGCCACTTAACCACTACACCACCAGGGTTCCCAAGGTTCCTCCCTGACCAGGAATTGAACCTGTGTCATGGCAGGCAAAGCAATGAATCCTGGCTACCAAACCACCAGGGAACTGGTGGACACTAAATACAACACCCACCATATATTCAAAATTATACAAGTTTTCAAACACCAAGTACTACATATGAAAGTACAATGTGTGTTTTTTTTCAAAGATTGACAAACCAAAATATACTAGACCAAAAAAACCCACTGCCATGGAGTCAATTCCAACTGATAGCAACCACAGAGGACAGAGCAGAACTGCCCTACCACATTTCTAAGGCTGTCCTCTTTAGACAAGCCGAATGCCAATCTTTCTTTTGCAGAGCAGCTGGTGGGTTCGAACCACAGCTGTCAAACACCTGAACCACCGTGTCACTGTGGCTCCTTCTACTAATGAGGCTTTCCCTGTATTAGTGGAAAACAACAGGCTGAGATATTTATATGGAAGAGAAGACTCATTCCATAGGACAGAAATCTATCAGTACAGACCATTTCTTACAAGATCAAGCAAAAAAAAAAAAAAAAGTATTTCCCTGTTAAGCAATGGGCAAAGGAGATGGACAGATATTTCACTAAAGAAGAGATCCAGGCAGCCAAAAAACACATGCGGACATGTTCATGATCTTTAGTTATTAAAGAAATTCAAATCAAGACGACAATGAGATACCATCTCACCCCAACAAGGTTGGCCATGATCCGAAAAACACAAAACAACAAATGCTGGAGACGCTGTGGAGAAAGTGGAACTCTCCTACACTGTTGGTGGGGTTGCAAAACGGTCCAGTCTCTTTGGAAAGCAATCTGGCGCTTCCTTAAAAAAATGGATATAGATATACCATTTGACCCAGTAATTCCACTACTTGGAATATATCCTACAGAATCAAGGCCATTCACATCAATGGACACATGCACAAGAATGCTTATCGCAGCACAGTCCACGATAGCAAAAAGATGGAATCAACCCAGATGCCCAGCAACAGAGAAATGGATAGGTAAACTATGGTACATATGCTCAATGGAGCACTATGCAATGATAAAGAATAATGATGATTCCAGGAAACATCTCATAACCTGGTTTCAACTGGAAGACATTATGTTGAGTGAAGGTAGTCAGCGACAAAAGGACAAATATTGTATGAGACCGCTATGGTAAGATCTCAAAAATAGACATGTATAGATGAAAAGACTCTTTGACAGCTGCAAGAGAGGGGAGGGAGGGACGACAAGGGGGGGACGATTTAGATTGGATAATTCATAGAAATTCAGTTGGGTGAAATTGGTGATGGCACACATTAGAAACAAGAACAGTATTACGCGGATTTCAACATAACTTGAAGACTCCTTCTTAACCATCTTAACCCAATATTGCAAGGAGAGAGTAGCTGGAGCTGTGGGCAGCGGCCCATGCTCTTAGGCGAAATCGAGGCCAGTGGGCACAAATAATGTTTTGCCAGGAGGGCTCTCTGTACACCACATTGGTGAGAGGCGTCTGGGGTCTTAAAAGCTACCAAGCTGCCATCTGAGGGCACAGCAAATGGTCCCAACTCAGCAGGAACGGATGACCACCAAGGACCAAAATGACATGGGGTAAAGACAACCCAGAAGATAAAGAGACCCACATGAGTGGGTGCTACATCACTTGGGACCAGAAGAACTGGATGGTGCCTGGCCACCACCAGTGATAGCCGTGATAGAGCTCACTAAGTTGAGTCTCACTGGAAACACAAGAATAAAAAGGGGTGCACCCTGAGATCTCCACTAAAAGACAGCAATTGATGGTCCAGCAGCTTCGGGTTTCCCCTGGGAGCATGACACCTGGCCCTGATGCTGCCCTTGCCCATAAATCATAATGAAGGTCCACTCTTCAGACACGAATGGATTGGACTTGGCGACGCAGAGTGACCATATATTGGATGCACTTTATGGTTCCATGCATCTATAGGGTATCATCCTGCTGACCTCTGGCTGGAGTAAGGGGAGTGGGTGGAGAGGAGGGGAGAGGAGGGGAAAGGAGACTGTTGGGAGGATGAGACATGTATGCAGCAGAGAGGAACAGTGTGCTGTAACCGGGCAGGGAGAGCAGTGGGAGCTGCATATAGGTGGGCACGTGAATTTATATGAGAATGTACATTTTCACTCAGTCATAATAATAAAAAAAAGATTAAGAAGATAAAAAATAACCACATACAGCTAATGACTACCACATTGAACAGTACAGATAACAGAACATTTCCATTATAATACCAAGTTTATTTTAGATATATATTAACTCTTTAATCTTCACAACTTAGGAGACAGGCACTATATTATCCTCATTTTTTAGGCAAAAATGTGGCAAAGAAGGGCTAAACAAATTATCCAAGGTCATAGAGCAAGCAGTGACAGAGTGCGACACAAACCTGGATGGTCTGATTCTTGAACCTATGCTCTTAATCACAGTAAGATCACTCCGGAGGTAGAACGATGCTACCCGGAGCCTAATGCGGAAGCTATGTACATAAATTGGGATAGAAATGATAAGGACTTGTACTAAGAGCAGCAGCTAAAACGGAGATCTTACTTAAAAGAGATGTTGTTGTCAGGTGCCGTTGAGCTGGTTCTGACTCAGAGTGATCCTACAGGTCTGAGTAGAACTGCCCTGTAAAGTTTCAAATGAGCACCGAGTGGGATTTGAACTGCTGACCTCTTGGTTAGCAGCTGTAGCACTTTACCACTATACCACCGGGGTTACTACTCATCAAAGAACTTTCTCAGAAAAATGAAAGTTCAAGACAGAATTTAGGGGAACTCTGTATCACATAAGGGTCTAATACCTAAAATATACAAAATAATTCTACAGCTTAACAAAATGAAATAACTCAATCAAAAAATGGTTTATAGGCTTGACCTGACATTTCACTAACAAAGATATTCAAATGGTCAACAAGCATATGCTCAAGGTCCTTAGCCATTGTTGCTGCATGCCACTCAGTCAATTCTGACTCACAGGGACCCTACAAAATAGAGCAGAACTGCCCAACAGGGCTTCCTAGGCTATCTCTATGGAGGAGT
Organism: Heterohyrax brucei; assembly: GCA_028571685.1. Taxonomy (NCBI): domain Eukaryota; kingdom Metazoa; phylum Chordata; class Mammalia; order Hyracoidea; family Procaviidae; genus Heterohyrax; species Heterohyrax brucei. The sequence continues at coordinate 61,865,583 of CM053160.1, read as the reverse complement.
CCTGATGACATACTGGTTAAGCATTAGGCTGATAACTGAGAGGTCAGGGTTCAAACTCACCATCTGTTCCTCAGAAAAAAAGACCTAGCAATCTGCTCCAGTAAAGATCACAATCTAGGAAACCCTGCAGGTGATTCTATTTCATCCTACACGGTCACTATGAGTCAGAATCTACTGGACAGCACACAACAACCACCTTCACAAAAGCACACTACTGAGAGCTAACTACTGTTACCACCAGGGCTCTGTCATTAGCCATTAAATTTTCTGACTGTGCTCAAACACATTCCAATTCATAGTGACCCTACAGGACAGAGCACAACTGCCCCCCAGGATTTTAAAGGCTGTATATTTTTATGGTGAAACCCTAGTGGCACAGTAGTTAAATGCCACAGCTGCTAACAAAAATCCACCAGGAGCTCTATGGGGCAGTTCTACTATGTCCCATAGGGGTTGCTGTGAGTCAAAATCGGCTCCACAATAATGCATGTATCTTTATGGAAACAGACTGCCAACACATTTTACTTCTGTAGAGTAGCTAGTGAGTTCCAACCACAGATCTTTCAGTTAGCAGCTGAGCACTTAACCACTGTGCTACTAGGGTTTCTTCACTAGCCATTCCTAAAAACCTGCTGCTGTTGAGCCAATTCTGACTCATAGCAACTCTACAGGGTTTCCAAAGCAATAAGTCTTTACAGAAGCTGAATGCCACCCACAGCATTCTCCTGGAGCAGCTGGTGGGTTCAAACCCACTGACCTTTTGGTTAGCTGCCAACCGCTGTAACCACTATATCACCAGAGATCCTCATTAGCCATTAAAAAACCACACCAAACCCATTGCCACTGAGTCAATTTTGACTCTAAGCCACCCTACAGGACATAGGGTTTTCAAGGAAAGGCTCATGGATTTAAACTGTTGATCTCTGGGTTAACAGCCAACCTCTTAACCACTGCACCACTGGGACTCCCATTAGCCTTTACTGAAAACAAAACCCACTGCTGTCGAGTCAATTCCAACTCACAGCAACCATACAGGCCAGAGTAGAACTGCCCCATCGAGTTTCCAAGGAGTGCCTGGTGAATTCAAACTGTCAACCTTCTGGTTAGGAGCCATAGCCCTTAACCACTAACCACCAGGGTTTCCCCATTAGCCCTTAACCACTAGCCACCAGGGTTTCCCCATTATCCTTTAACCACTAGCCACCAGGGTTTCTCCATTAGCCATTTAAAAAAAAAGAAAAAAAACCTGCTGTTGAGTTGGGTCTGACTCATTGCAACCCTAGAGGTCAGAGTAGAATGGCCCCACAGTTTCCAAGGAGCACCTGGCAGATTTGAACTGATGTAGCACTTAACCCACTATACCACCAGCCATTAGGGAGACGCAAATCAAAATTATGATGATATACCACCTCGCCACCCATTACTACAGGAATGATAAAAATAAGTGCTAGTCAAGCTTGTGGAGAAATGAGAAACCCTTACTCACTGCTGGCAAAATAATAAAATAGTACAGTTATTGTGAAAAACTGCTCGGTAGTTCCTCAAAAATTGGAATGTAGACCTACCATATGATCCAACAATCTCAAGCATATACCCAGAAGACATGAAAGCAGGTACAGGAACAGAAACTTGTATACCAATAGTCTCTGCAGCACTTCTTACAACAGTCAAATGGTGGAAACAGCTGAAGTATCCATCAACAGACAAATGGATAAATAAAACATGGCCTATACATAATAGAATTTTACTCAGCCATAAAGAGAAATGACATCCTGACACATGTCACAACACAGATGAACCCTGAAAACACCACACTGAGAGAAATAAGTCAGTCACAAAGGACAAATATTATTCAACCTCACTTATGTACAGTAAGAATGGTTACTAGGGGAGGAAGGGGGAGGAAAAGGAAAAGTTTCTGCTTAAGGAGCGGTAAGTTTAGGTTAATGACGGTGGAATAATTTGGAAAATGGCAGCAAACAATGGTTGTGTAACTTGAATAACATAATCAACATCAGTGAGCTATACACACAGAAAGTCAAATTTATATATTTTAAGTATATTTCCAACACAATACTAAAAAAAAAAAAGTTCCAAAGGATAGAGAGAGGTAAAGGGGTAAAAGAAAGAAGACTGGGGGAAGACTAGAACTGAATCCAAAAGAGGTATGAGTAAGCACGGAAGATGACACCCAAGTTTTTGTTTGAGGTAGCATCAGGGGCAAAGCCTCCCACCAGTTAGGAAGCACAACAGGTTGGGGCTGTGACGGGGGAATTACAAATTCCATCTGGATAATCATGAATTTGGAAACCCTGATGGTATAGTGGAAACCCTGGTAGCTCAGTAGTTAAAGTGCTACGTTTGCTAACCAAAAGGTCTGCAGTTCGAATCCATCAGGTGCTCCCTTGGGAACTGCATGGGGCAATTCTACTCTGACCTCTAGGGTCGTTATCTACGAGTCAGAATGCACTCGATGGCACTGGGTTTGGGTTTGGTTTTTTGGTAAGTCTAGTGGTTAAGAGCTACTGCTGCTAACCCAAACGTCAGCAGTTTGCATCCACTAGGTACTCCTTGGAAACTCTATGGGGCAGTTATACTCTGTCCTGTATGTCCTAAGGTCGTTATGAGTCAGAATCAACTTGACATAGGCAATGGGGTTAATCATGAATTTGGGCTGACTGAGCTAAAACATCATAAACAGAGGGATATGTAAGTCCAGAGCTGAGAAGAGAGATCTGGAATTAAAATACGAATTTGGAGTCATCAGTACAGAGGACATAGGATTAGAGATAACTCAAGAAGGCTGGAACAAAACAGAACCTTAGGAAACATCACCATGTAAAATGCAGGTAAAAGACAAAAAGCCAGTAAACTGAAAAGGAATTACGAGAAAGATGAGGGAGGGAAATGAGACAACAAGGAAAGAATGATCCCAGAGGTCAAGAGAGGGGAGAACTGTCAACAAGTACCAAGCAGGAATGGGGGAGGTCAGGTAAGACAATAACCGAAAACTGTCCACAGGAGCAATCACACATAGTACTCTAGGGCAAAAACCAGATCGCAACAGATTTGGAACAAATGTCCTCTTTTCAAGAAATTAAGAAACTTTAAACAGAAAGACATAGCTGTAGATAGACATATCTGGAGAGATTTTTTTGCATTTTTTTTTTTTTTTTGGAACTCTAATTTGATGGGAGAGACCCAGAGTGGGTAAGAAGTGAAAGAGAGAAGGACATCTAAGAATCTAAGGACTGGAAACATATCTGATGCAGTAAGGTTCCCGAGGCAGGAGAGAACAGGATTGTGCATGTAAATGGAGACTTTAGCCTTAGATAAGACACTCCTTCACTGTCCTCTGAGAAGATAACAAAGCCCCCCAAAACTAAATCCACTGCCATCAAGTAAGTTCTGACTCATAGTGACCCTACAGAACAAAGCAGAACTGTTCCAAAGAATTTCGCAAAGGAGTAAAAATAAATTCTAGATGTATTTAGGTTGGGGTGGAGAGATACAGGTTGGAGGAGCTCACACAGCCAGATTCTATTTTCTCTATGAAGACACGCTATGGGAGTGTCTGCTGAAAATCAGAAGGGTGACAGGGTTGGAGAAAACAACGAACTGTTTGAGAGGGAAGAGACTAAAGATACAGACCCTAACAGAGGGTAGAGCTAAGATTACAGACCACAAATCTGTAAGTGTCATCCCACCACATGGTTGTGTAGTTTTCTCCAAAATGATAAACAGAAGTGGGGAGGATAATTGGTTGGCTTAATTTCAAGCTGAGGGTTGGGTAATTTGATGTAGGAGTAGGGCCAGTACCTGAGGTGATGAACCATAATAAAGCCAAGCAATTAGAAGAAATGCATTATAGTGGCAGGAGGTAGAGCACCCACAGGAATCACCTAGGGAGCTTTTTCCAAACTGCTTACCAGATGAGACCCTGATGAGACCAAAGAGCAGGTGCAGTGAGAATAAGAAAAGAGGTGGAAGATTAGGGCAGTTCTGGCCAGAGAGAAAGATAAAAAGAATTTAGATTTTCAGAAGTATACTGTCCTGAGTCCAAAGGGTGATGAGAGTGGCTATGAAGTATACTGTTTCATCTCTTTGTCTGAATTTCAATTGTTAGGAAAAAAGTACCTCCCTTTTCCGTCCCTACTACCTCAGCAGGTTATCACTACAAAGATATTGGTTCTAAGCATTGTAGCAGTGGTTCTCAAGCCCAACTGCACATCAGATTCACATGAAGACTTTAAAAAAAAAACAAACTGAAACCTGGGTCCCACTGCCAGACAGCTTAAATTGGTTTCCTGTTTATGTTTTAATGCTGATCAGGTGATTTTACGTGGATTTAGAGTCAAAAACCACTGCTTTAGAAACAAGGCTTTACCTTTACGTTACAAAATTATAAGAACAACTGGCAGGCATGGGAAGGAAGGATGTAAGGTGTGAAAATGGTGAAACAGCATCCATACACTAAAATCAAACAAAGGTGCTCTTTAAAAAGAGAGTAAGGGAAATCACTAACTACATCACACTGAACCCAATTAATAGTAACATTTCCAAGAGTTCCGTCATAGGTTCTAGAAAACTCAGAATTTAAATGCTTCACTGCAGTCAATGACTAAAAAGGGAAACTTGCACTCAGTAGTTGTAAGCAGAAAAAATTAAAAACCACCTTCACAGCATCTCCCTGGGTCACCTACAGTTCACAACTGGAGAAGGAAAAAGCAGCCTACCACAAACACATGGTAACAACCACACAAACGGAATCTACCTCTTCTGCTCAAAAGGTGAGGGACAAAGCACTCAGCTGCCTTCTTTCACACATACAAAGACTGTTTTCTTTTGACATCAGTTATTTTCTCCTTAAACACGTTTCATCAGTGACCTTAAAATCATTCAGTTATTTCACAAATAACTGTCGCTAATCTTAACTTGTAGTTGCCACTATTCTAATGTACTTACTAACTTCTATGACAAAGGAAAATAGAGCCCAGATGAACCATCAGTCACAAAAATCAAGACAAACAAAGATGATCTTGTTGCCTGCTGTAATCCCTGTAAATCTGTTTACCAGTAATATTACAAATTTCTCTATCTCCTCCCACAACCTAAACACTATGTATACACAGCAAGTGCCAGACTACAAACTCCTGATCCACCCATACATAATGACTGATAACAATGACTTAATTAAGAGGTATGTGCCTTTCTATCTCTAGCTCAGTCTCAAGAATTTTTAAATTCTAACCAATATTTCAAGTGTATTACAGATCATCTGTGTTGTAGACCTACTGAAAAGTTGTAAGTGAACTTTTCCAAAACTTACAGGGTACCATTTTCTTCTGTCATTAAGGCAACTCAACATATTCTCTAATAATTAGGACAGAAAAACAAATGGAGTGGAGGAGGGGAAATTTCTTTTAATTTGGTTATGCAAAAAGCAGTCTTTTTCCAAAAATTGTTTTAACTCTAATGAGAGCGTACAGCTACTTTCAAACATCTAAACAAGCAGATTTGACTATTTGTGGTTTACAAAACCACAAAAATTCTCTAGATCAGGGCTTATTCTACAGTTTCCATCAAGGAAGTGAGGGCTAACTACGTTAGTATATACCCACTGCCTTCTAAAACTATAAGCAGTACAACGGCATAATGTAGAAAGCACAGAACAAAAATGGATCCAACCGTTTCTCCCAGATGTCATTAACTTATTGTGTGGAACTGGACCAAACATTTAAATCTCTAACCTTCAGTCTCTTATTTGTGAAGTAAGATGAGAATCACTGTGATCCAAAATTGCTGTTGCCTCGAAATAGATGATTCTTGTTTTTTTCCCCTAAAAATGCATCTATATTTTGGAAGTACAATTCAACTACAAAACATACCTCAATCAATACTACTGCCAGACCTTTTTTTTCCCCCCCTTGGCAGATCTTTCTAAATTGCTGGCAGTTAAAGACTATTTTAACCTACAACAGCATTCTGCACATCTAAATGCTATACCACTATAATCTCTATCCTTAATTTCAAAGCATAACAAAATAGTGCCTTACTATGAACTATTTCGTCACCTGTTCCCTAATGAAGTTGAAAGTAATTCTCTGGACTTAAATTTCATAGTTATGTACAGTGCTGATGAAAGCCATCTGCTGGGAACTATGGCTTTCCTGTCAAAGGAAAAACCCAGAAGGAACAGCCTTCATTTTTCTGGTAACCAGCTGCAGCTGAATGAATCCTAATCCTGCCCCAGCTGGGACTAGCAGAAGGGTAAAGTCGCTACTGGCTACTGGTCTAATTCATCGGCTGAGGATCCTTTGTGAACTGGCTCCACCCCTAAGTAGCCAACTGGTAAACAACTTTACCAGAATGGAGCTCTTACTAATCCTATACTTAACATGCAATTGTTTATTTAAAAAAAAAAGTAAATCACAAATTGTAATTTTTTCTCTAGTTCACCAGAATTTTTTTTTTTTTTTTAATTCAACTTTAACAAACCCACCACTTGCTCTGCGGGAGAAAGATATGGCCGTCTGCTTCCATAAAGGCTTGTAGCTTTGGAAACCCTATGGAACAGCTCTACTGTCCTATACAGGGTCGCTGTAAGTCACAATCAACTTGATGGCAACAGGTTTGGTGTTTCCATTTTTAACTAGAAGATCTGACACCTGGATTCAGTTATCTCACATGGTTAAGAATGGAGTTAACATACACTTCTTCTTTTATTTAAAAAAAAAAACTAAAAGATATCAATGAAGTAAGCATTTATCAAAATCCACAGGTCTACCACGATGGAGCTCACAGAAATGAGTCTCACTGGCAATGCAAGAATAAAAAGGGGTAGCCTGGTACTGGTATAAGAACAGACAGATCGATCAGTGGAACAGAATTGAGACCCCAGAGATGACACCATCTGCCTATGAACAACTGATATTCAACAAAGGCCCTAAGACATTCAACTAGGGTAAAAACAGTATCTTCAACAAATGGTGCTGGCAAAATTGGATATCCATCTGCAAGAAACTGAAACAAGATCCATATCTTACACCTTATACAAAAACCAACTCCAACTGGATAAAAGACCTAAATATCAAACCTAAAACGATAAAGCTCATCAAAGAAAAGGTAAGACCAACAATGGAAGTTTTAATACACAATGTGGACAGACTCCAAAATCTGTCAAACAAACCACAATCATCAGAAGAGAAAATAGATAAATGGGAACTATTAAGAATCAAACACTTTTGCTCATCCGAAGACTTTATTAATAGAATTAAAAGAACACCTACAGAATGGGAAAAAATATTTGGCAACTCCATGTCAGACCAACGCCTGATCTCCATAATCTATAAGATACTACAAAATATCAACAACAAGAAGATAAACCATCCAATTAAGCGATGGGCAAAGGAGATGGACAGACATTTCACTAAAAAAGAGATCCAGACAGCCAAAAAACACATGCGGACATGTTCACGATCTTTAATTATTAAAGAAATTCAAATCAAAACAACAATGAGATACCATCTCACCCCAACAAGGTTGGCCATGATCCGAAAAACACAAAACAACAAATGCTGGAGAGGCTGCGGACAAAGTGGAACCCTCCTATGCTGTTGGTGGGGCTGCAAAACGGTCCAGCCTCTTTGGAAAGCAATCTGGCACTTCCTTAAAAAAATGGACATAGATATACCATTTGACCCAGTCATTCCACTACTTGGAATATATCCTACAGAATCAAGGCCTTTCACACCAACGGATACATGCACCAGAATGTTTATCGCAGCACAGTCCACAACAGCAAAAAGATGAAATCAACCCAGATGCCCAACAACAGAGGAATGGATAGGTAAACTATGGTATATATACTCAATGGAGCACTACGCAATGATAAAGAACAACGATGACTCCAGGAAACATCTCATGACCTGGTTTCAACTGGAAGACATTATGCTGAGTGAAAGCAGTCAGCGACAAAAGGACAAATATTGTATGAGACCTCTACGATAAAATCTCAAAAACAGACTTGTGTATAGAAGAAAAGACTCTTTGACAGCTGCAAGGGAGGGGAGAGAGGTGGGAGAAGGGGGAGGGTTTAGGTTAGATAGTTGCTAGGAATCTGGCTGGGTGATATCGGTGATAGCACACATTAGAAACAAGAACAATATTAAGTGGACTTAAGCATAACATGAGTACTCCTTCCATCTTAAGCCAATATTGCAAGGATAGAGTAGCTGGGGCAGGGGGCAGGGGACCATGCTCTTAGGCGAAAGCGAGGCCAATTGGCACAACTAGTGTTTTGCTAAGAGGGCTCTCTGCACCCCACGTTGGTGAGTGGCGTCTGGGTCTTTTTTTTATTTTTTATTTTTATTTTTATTTTTTATTTTTATTTAACATAACTGAGTGAAAATGTACATTCACATGTAAATTTACACGCCCCCCTATATGCAGCTTCCACTGCTCTCCCTGTCCGGTGACTGCACACTATTCCTCTCTGCTCCATACATGTCTCATCCTCCCAACAGTCTCCTTTCCCCTCCTCTCCGTCCACTCCCCTTCCTCCAGCCAGAGGTCAGCAAGATGATATCCTATAGATGTATAGAACCATAAAGTGCTTCCAACATATGGTTACTCTGCATTGCCAAGTCCATTCCATTCCTGTCCAAAGAGTGGACCTTTGTTATAATTTATGGGAACGGGCAGCATCAGGGCCGGGGACCATGCTCTCAGAGGAACCCCAGAACCGCTGGACCATCAACTGAGGTCTTTTAGTGGAGATCTCATGATGCACCTCTTTTTATTCTTGTGTTGCCAGTGAGGCTCCTCTCTGTGAGCTCCGTCATGGCTATCACTGGTTGTGGCCGGGCACCATCCGGTTCTTCCGGTACCAGGTCGATGCGTCTGGGGTCTTAAAAGATGCCAAGCTGCCATCCAAGGGCACAACAAATGGTCCCAACTCAGCAGGAACGGATGCTCACCGAGGACCAAAATGACATGGGGGAAAGACAACCCAGAAGATAAAGAGACCCACATCAGTGGGTGTCTACATTGACTTGAGACCGGAAGAACCGGATGGTGCCTGGCCACAACCAGTAATAGCCGCAATGGAGCTCACTAAGTTGAGTCTCACTGGCAACACAAGAATAAAAAGGGGTGCACCCTGAGATCCCCATTAAAAGACCTCAATTGATGGTCCAGCGGTTTCAGGGTTCCCCTGGGAGCATGACCCCTCGCCCTGATGCTGCCCTTGACCATAAATCATAACAAAGGTCCACTCTTCGGACAGGAATGGATTGGACTTGGCGATGCAGTGATCATATATTGGATGCACTTCATGGTTCTATACATCTATAGGATGTCATCCTGCTGACCTCTTACTGGAGGAAGGAGAGTAGGTGGAGAGGAGGGGAAAAAGAGACTGTTGGGAGAATGAGACATGTATGGAGCAGAGAGGAATAGTGTGCTGTCACCAGGCAGGGAGAGCAGTGGAAGCTGTATATAGTTAGGCATGTAAATTTATACGGGAATGTACATTTTCACTCAGTTATATTAAATAAAAAATTAATTAAAAAAAATAAAAATAAAAAGGGGTGCATTCTGAGATCTCCACTGAAAGACCTCAACTGATGGTCTAGCGGTTTCGGGGTTCCCCTGAGAGCACGGCCCCCGTCCCTGATGCTGCCCTTATCCATAAATCATAACGAAGGTCCACTCTTTGGACAGGAATGGATTGGACCTGGCAATCCAGAGTGACTACATACTGGACGCACTTTATGGTTGTATATATCTATAGGATATCATCCTGCTGACCTCTGGCTGGAAGAAGGAGAGTGGGTGGAGAGGAGGGGAAAGGAGACTGTTGGGAGGATGAGTTATGTATGGAGCAGACAGGAATAGTGTGCTGTCACCGGACAGGGAGAGCAGTGGAAACTGCATATAGGTGGGCATGTAAATTTATATGGGAATGTACATTTTCACTCAGTCATATTAAATAAAAAAAGAAAGAAAAAAAAATCCACAGGTCTATACAACAGAGTGAACCCTAAAGTAAACTAGACCTTAGTTAGTAGTAACATAACTGATGTTGGTTCACCAGTTGTTACCAGAAGAATGCAAGATGTTCCCAGAAGAAACAACGTGTAGGGGGAAAATAAAACAACAAACAAACAAAACCCATTGCCTCCACTCAATTCCTACTCATAGCAACCCTACAGGATAGAGCAGAAATGTCCCACAGGGTTTCCAAGTAATGGATAGTGGATCTAAACTGCCAACCGTTTGGGCAGCCTGTGCTCTTAACCACTGCAACTGTCTTGCACCATTTTTCTATGAACCTAAAACTGCTCTAAAACTTAAAATACAAAAATCTACTTCTGTAATTGCACGAGAAAAAAAAATGATATCATGGAGATCCTTACAACCTCAAGGAGCCTTTTTTTAGCATTCAAAGTTTCTATTATCTGTCTGCTTTTCTACTAAAGTATGGCCCATGTATCCAGGATGAACTAAGTAGAAACCACGGGTTAAGGAAAAAGGTAATACATCTGACTTTTTTTTACATTCACTTTCTATTTGGATTTGTATAAAAAGCCATCATGAAAATCTGTATTATTAAGCCTTATTAAATAAATAAATCACACCTATAGAACTTAATCATGCACCCACCCCACTGCCATCATGTCGGGTCCGACCTATAGCGACCCTATAGGTCACAGTAGAACTACCCCATAGAGTTTCCAAGGAGCACCTGGTGGATCTGAATTGCCAGTCTTTTGGTAAGCAGGAGTAGCACTTAACCCACTACACCACCAGGGTTTCCTAATCATGCACAGCTCCTCTGAAATACAGTAAGAAGTTACAAACTAAAGAACTGAGAAATAACAATACCCAAGCACATCACTAGCCGTTAACAAATGTTAGCTATTAATACGTGTCAATAAGCAACTACATACATTCCTTTAGTCTACTGATACAGGGCAACACAAAAAGTGAAGCCACGATGGTCAGATCCTCTGGATCTCTATTCCTGAAGCAGTTTATGGTACATGATGTCCTCACTAATTTCTTCCCTGTATTTCACCAGTATGTTAGAAGGTAGCCCAGGCAAGAGTGATGTGTTAGTAACTGAAGTTTAAGAAAAATCTCAGTTATGTGTGTTGGTTAGATACTGAAGTTCTTGTCAGCAATGTCTACATCAGAGGTGGAAACTCTGGTGGTGTAGTGGTTAACTGCTAAAACCAAAAGGTCAGCAGTTTTAATCCACCAGACACTCCATAGATACCACAGGGGGGCACTCTACTCTCTCCTATAGGGTTGTTATGAGTCAGAATTGACTAAAGCAACAGATTTGGTTTTAAAGCAGAGGTTGCCTTGGGTGGAGATAAGCATTAACTCAAGTTTTCAGGTGGGCTGAAAATTAACAAAAAGCACTACCTCACAAGCTAACTAAAAGACCAAAATATCTGTAAAATTTATATTTTAAAAAATTCTGCATTACAGTACAACCTCTTTGAAAAGCAATCTTGCGCTTCCTTAAAAAGCTGGATATAGATATACCAGTTGACCCAGTTATTCCACTGCTCGGAATATATCCATCCTACAGAATCAAGGGCATTCACACCAACAGATACATGCACAACAATGTTTACCACAGCTCAGTCCACGACAGCAAAAAGAATCAACCCAGATGCCCAACAACATAGGAATGGACAGGTAAACTATGGTATATATACTCAATGGAACACTATGCAATGATAGAGAACAATGATGATTGCAGGAAACATCTCTTAACCTGGTTTCAACTGGAGGACATCATGCTGAGTGAAAGTAGTCAGCAACAAAAGGCCAAATATTGTATGAGACCCCTGCGATAAGAACTTAAAAACAGACTCATGCATAGAAGAAAAGACTCTTTGATGGCTGCAACGGTGTGGAGGGAGGAATGGCAAGGCAGGGAGGGTTTAGATTGGACAGTTGTTAGAAATTTGGTTGGGTGAAATCAGTGACAGCACACTTTAGAAAGAAGATCAATATTAACTGGACTTCAACTAACATAATTACTCCTCCCATCTTAACCCAATATTGCAAGGACAGAGTAGCTGGGGCAGGGGGCCGGGGACCATGCTCTTGGGGAAAATTGAGGCCAACTGGCACAACTAACATTTTGCTAAGAGAGTCCTCTGCAGCCCACATTGAAGAGTGGCATCAGGGGTCTTACAAACTGCCAAGTTGCCATCTGAGGGTACAGCAAACAGTTCCAACTCAGCAGGAACGGACAATCACCAAGGACCAAAACGACATGGGGGAAAGAGAACCCAAAAGACAGAGAGACCAACGTGAGTCGGTGACTGCATCAACTTGTGACCAGAAGAACTGGATGGTGCCCAGCCACCACCAATCATAGCCATGATGGAGCTCACAAAGTTGAGTTTCACTGGCAACACAAGAATAGAACGGGGTGCACCCTGAGATCTCCACTAAAAGACTGCAACTGATGGTCCAGCAGCTTCGGGGTTCCCCTGGGAGCATGACCCCTGGCCCTGATGCTGCCCCTGTCCATAAATCATAATGGAGGTCAACTCTCAGACAGGAATGGATTGAACTTGGTGACACAGAGTGACCATATCATATGCCCACTTTATGGTTCTATGCATCGTAGGATTTCGGCCTGCTGACTTCTTAGTGGAGGAAGGGAAGTGGGTGGAGAGGAGGGGACAGGAGATTGTTGGGAGACTAAGACACATATGCATGGAGTAGAGAGAAAGAGTGTGCTGTCACTGGGCAGAGACAGCAGTGGGAGCTACATATAGGTGGGCATGCAAATTTATACAGGAATGTACATTTTCAGTCAATCATAATAAAAATAATTCTGCATTACAAACATATCTCTGCCTGAGTTATTTTCAATTTCTGTTCTGGGGGTTTTTTTTGAAGAAGAAGAACAAGTCTGCTGAGATAAAGTCAATTTCTTATCACAGTTACAATCCACCTCAATGACTTGCTGGTAACAAATCCGTATTTCTAGTCAGCGTCTCTTCAGGGCCCAGCGCATGTGGAGCTACCAACAAATGGTACACAGAACGATGTCAGAAAGGCACTCTATGAAACATATAATTTGAGATCAATCAGTTGCAAACTTGGTAACATTACAAACTCTACATTATCCACTTCACTGTGTCCTTGCCACTACTGTGGAAACAAAATTATCCTGATCTTATATAGCTTTCTCTACAACAATCTTTTCCATACTTGTACACTAATACATCTGGCATCACTCCATTCTCTCCTTCACAATGAATTGAAATTTTCAATTTTAAAAGTTTCTCAATAATCATACTATGTATACATACTTTAAGCCCTGGTAGTGTAGTGGTTAAGTGCTCAGCCACCAACAGAAAGGTCATCAGTTCCAACTCACTAGTTACTCCTCAAGGAGAAAGATGGTGGCAATCTGCTTCTGTAAAGACAGACAGCTTTGGAAACCATATGGAGCAGTTCTACTGTTTTACAGGGTCACTGAGTTGGAATCAACTCCACAGCAGCAGAGTCTGATTTATATATGCTATGTGTACATCGTGATAGTTGCTGTGGAGTCAGTTCCAACTCACTGCGACCCCATGCAGAACGAAACCCTACCCAGCCCTGCGCCATCCACACAATTTACACTTATTAAATACACGTGGGAGCCCTGATGGCATAGTGGTTAAGTGCTACAGCTGCTAACCAAAAGGTCGCTAGTGTGAATCCACCAGGCACTCCTTGCAAACTCTAGGGGGCAGTTCTCGGTCCCACAGGGTCACTATGAATTAGAATGAACTCAACAGCAATGGGTTTGGTTTTTTAGTTCATACATATGTCTGTGTGTGTGTACATATACTATACACGTATTCCACACACGTATATATATTTTTTTGCATGCTCTCCTAAAGGACTGATATACCCTTTAAATTAATAGCTTTTTCCATTTACTTAGTACTATTTCTTCTTTTTCTTGCCGCATCTTTTTTTAAGGTTTTTTGTTTTCTTTTTTTTAACTAAGCAGTCATCCTGTCAAGATGTAAACATATCCCTGAATCTAACAGTGTGGATAACCACCATTCATTGCCTTTTCCCCCCCAAAGTATCAAGCAAAAAAACTGTACAAAATTGAAAATACCAAATTTACATTTATAAAGCACTTACTTATCTGATATCACTATTATATAAAATGTTGAGTTTACTACAGAGCCCCATTTTTAAATTTCTAAATCAAAACTTCATATGGGGGGTGGAGCCTAATCCCCTAGGATCCCCTCCCCCTATTTTAAGTACAGTCCTTAAAATCAAAACACCAAACTCACAGCCATATGGTCAATTCTGACTTATGGCCACCCTACAGGCAGAATAGAACTGCCCCATAGTTTCTAAGGAGTGCTTGGCAGATTTGAACTGCTGACCTTCTGGTTAGATGCCAGCTGTACTTAACCACTATGACACTGGGGTTTCCGTAGGTTACAGTTTTCAACTCTCAGTAACTTAAAAACCATATCCAATCACTATCTCCACACCAAAAACAAGTCCGTGTCAAATCCCACTTAAACTATAAACTTAAACTATCAAATTCCAGTAAAACAAAATAATCTGAACTCTACTAAGACTTTACTGTATGAAGACATAAGTTATATTGCAAGGCTACATAGATTAATCACTGATTTTTCTGTTCCAAGTTATCCAGCTCGGTAATAACCCAAACAACATTAACTGACAATACCATCTTATCCCTTTCCAACTGAATGCTTCAGCAAATCATAATTCTGTTCAAAAATACTACTCCACAGGACAACAACGCTACACCACAATGATTTCCCTGATTACCAAAAAAGAACACATATTTCTGGACTACTAATAAGCAGCATGAACTATATATTCAAGTAAATGATTTCTGTAATAATTATTGTATCTTTAAAACTGCTAAAGTAAAATGATCCCAGAAGTTTGAAATCAAGGTGCAAAGTTTTCCTAGCCAAGGGAAGAGATCCTTCCAAGACTCAGTGTCTAAAGAGAATCTTTTTAATGGACCATCATAATCTCAAGTAATAATTAGCCTCACCCAAGAAATATCTAATTTTTTCTCAGAGATTTACTATGCCTAATTGATATAAAAAAGTTAAGTATATTTTTAAGGTATATTTCATGAAGTAAATACAGGTTTAGAAAAAATTTATTTCACATCTCCATGCTGTCTGCCTTAAACCACTCTCCCCCAGATCCTAAATCCTAAATACCATGTTCATGGTAGGCATTCAAATGTTTGCTGAATGACAATAAGTAAATGGACAAATTATCTTACAATATTACCTATCAAATTTCCAAAAAGAATTACACTGTAAATCACTTACACATACTATCCTCCTCTCACCTATATCCCCTATATCCCACAATTCAAAGGAAAACAGCATTTTATCAAGTGAAAACACTCTACTACAGACATGCAACCAATCCCCAAACTGCAAAACAGAAAACCTGAATGACAACTAAAACACAAAGAAGCACCGAAGCTATCTCAAAAATAAAACGGTACATAGACTAAACTTCTTTTTTATGAACCTCCGCTGCAGAAACTAGATTATTCATCAGCTTTTGCTCCTGAACACAAGGGTCCAACATCAGTTTTGGAATTCATTCCATGACAGGAAGAGAAAAAGGTGACACAAATACTGAATATTAAACTAAAACCCAAACCTGTTGCACAGAAGTCAATTCCAACTCACAGTGACTCTACAGAACACAGCAGAACTGCTGCACGGGGTTTCCGAAGGGCAGCTGGTAGACATGAACTGCCTACCTTTTGGTCAGTATCCATAACTCTTAACTGCCGTGCCATCAGAGCTCCCCAAACAGTGCAAGAGAGGAAAACAATCTGTCCTTTTACAATTAGAGGAGTCCTAGGAAGTTAACAGGGAGGATCCTCCCAACTCTGTACTTGAGTGCCATGATACACATTACATGTAACAACTCTCAACAGACAGCAGGTATTGCAGCTACAAAGACTCAGCAGCCAAACAGCCCATTACAAATCCAAGTTCTGTCTCCTGTTAGCTGTGTGACTTGGGTAAACTATTGGACTTTTGGAGGCGGCCTCAGTTTCTTAATCTATAAAACAAAGGCACCCACAAAGAGAGTTGTTACAAGAATTAAATAAATGTATGTATAGCATTACAGTAATGCTTGGCACATAGTAAGCACCTGTTAAATAAATAAAATCATAATAAGCTACAATCCTAAAGCTCATTCAGAAATTTCCCTTACAGTACACATAAATCATTTAAATCACAGAATCCTAGACTCCTCTCTACCCACCAAAGTGAAAACAGCATGGTCAAGTTCAAGTGTCACCACAATACACAGCTGGCCACCTCAAGAAGAACAAAAGCCACTCAGTTGCTTAAAAATCTAACATACAGTTCCTTCCACGACGTAACATTATAAACTTTAAAAGTGAAAACTGATACAGAAAAAGAGGAATTTGCTCAGGTCACTCCTTGAATGTCATCTCACCCCACAGGTGACCCAGCCAATAGATATACTAGCATTCCAGAAAGGAGAAAACCATTTCAGTTCCAAGCAGAGTGCCTGGCTCACAGTAGGTACTCAGTAACTACTTTCTGAATTAACTGATGTCTAAAGGTGAAATTAGTTTTGTCAACATCTTCCTTTCCCCACTGTCAAATACACTCTAGATAATTTATTTACATTTTTTAAGAAACATCTAGTTTCATAACAGCAACCCAATCATTTCTGAATAGGAATTGATTGGATAGCTTGAAGGAGAGGAAGCAAAGTATACAAAATAAAAGGAGGAAACATACACTGTAATTTGCTTGCGAAGGAGAATAATTCCTCATCCTA
The DNA here is from genome assembly GCA_028571685.1 of Heterohyrax brucei. Lineage (NCBI taxonomy): Eukaryota > Metazoa > Chordata > Mammalia > Hyracoidea > Procaviidae > Heterohyrax > Heterohyrax brucei. Next base: position 61,848,696 of record CM053160.1, on the reverse strand, counting down.
GAGTTCCCTGTACTGTGATTCTGAATGTGACTTTTTCATGTCTTTGGGGAAAGTCACTCAAAAAAGTTCACTACTGAAATAAGACTACATATTAAAATACAGAACTGAAAGCAATCAAACCTCTTGCATTGAGTTGATTCCAACTCACAGCAGCCTTACAGGACACACACCAGAATTGCCCTACAGGGTTTCCAAGGAGCAGCTGGTAGATGCCATTTTTGGGTTAGCAGGAATGCTCTTAACCACCGCTCTACCAGAGCTCGAAAATATAAAACAGACCTCATCTACTCTAATTTCATTGATATTATCATGAAAATAATTTCCCACTGAGATCAGTACACATGCACTGGAAGTGCCATCAAAGAAACTCAATTTTCCCACACACACACTCAGAATTTAGTTAGCTCAGTTAATTCAAATAGGACATATCAACATCACATATTAAAGCTGTGTGACCAAAGTATTTTTAAACAAAGAAATCTCATAGATCTCTACCGAATTAAACTTTTTAAATGCAAAGGTGCGATGCAAAGGCCTTGCCAAAGATTCTCAGCTCAATGTAAAGTAAGGACTGTTGGTCTAAATGATTCTCAAGGTCTCTGTCAAAGGTAAAATTCCAAGATTCTAAATACTGAGCCCTGGTGGTAGAGTGGTTAAGAGCCCAAGCTGCTCACCAAAAGGTCGGCAGTGCAAATTCATTAGCGGCTCCTGGGAAACTATGGAGCAGTTGCACTCTGTCCCATATAGGTCACTTCAAGTCAGAGCAGACTCACTGGGGATGGATTTGATACTACACTGACCATCTTTTAAAAATATGCACAGCTGACATTTTATTTATGGCTAATAGTTTTAAAAATTAAAACTGAAATCAAGGAAGAGCGTTACCAGGAGACTTAATTGAGTAGGTCTTGTCCTGAAGGAAGATGAGAAGTCAGAAGGCAACAGGAGCTGGTTGAATGGACATAGGAAATATAGGGTGCAGGGGAAGAGTGTGCTGTCACAGTGTAGGGAGAGCAGCTACGGTCACATAACAAAGTCTGTGTAAGCTTCTGTATAAGAAACTAACTCAAATTGTAAACTTTCATTTAAAACACCATAAAAAAGGAAACAATTAAAAAAAAAAGTTAAGTGTATTATTAAACACAACTGCCACGGCATTCTAACAAGAACTCACAATACCAAGCATGGCACTGAATTATCTAAATATAAATTCCTGTTGTCTCCAAGCAGTTTATCTGTTAGATCATCTGGGAACATTTGTGGGACTGAAAACTATTACATTGTTCAAGATAAGGGTTCAGAGGCAATGAACTCCAGAATAGTGCATTTCAGTCAACATCTTGAACTTTAACAGCCACAGTCTTAATGCTCAAATGATGTAAAATCATTTTATGAATGATATTCTCTATCAACTCATGACACTATCAGAATCATTATGAAGGGTAACGTCACTAACAAAATGTTCCTATTTCAAAGAAAATGTTTTCAATTTCAATTTTCACAGAGAAAATTGAACTCTACACTTCATCTCTGAACACTCCATCAAAACTGCCATAATTTTCAATTGTTACTTAAACAAAGTTCACAGGCAGTCATTTACTGGGCTGTTAACAACACAATAAATTTAATCAAACCTCAAACATTTTTAAAAACACTCAGTATTCATTTTACAATCTTCTCATAGTAGGAGTAGCTTCCATGGTTTTAAGCAAAACCAAAAGACAGTTTTATTAATGTGTACTAAATTGACAGTAATTTTAAAATACTTCCACTTGTCACAAAACTAACAATTCAGAGCACTTAAATTTACGGCTAAAACACCAGGATAATGTTAAAAAGGAAAAAAAAAAGCCTCTAACAAAATTCTCCTCATCCCTAAAAATCTAGTTAAACACCAGAATTTACTGTTAAAACGTACTTACAAATGCACAAAATAACAGCATACACCATAAAGCCAAGTAAGACCTATCACCTGTACATCACCATAACTCTCAACTCTCCAGAATTGACTGATATGGGACTCCTGATCCATGTTACTACAGCTGTCAGATGCAGTAACACTTAGGACCTCATCACATGCAAACTGAGAACACAAACAGCAGAAACACAAACAGCTAACTTGGCTACTACTGTTGCTCATAAGAATCAGTCTCATTCCTGTCTGATGATCCCCTGCAACAAAATTGGGGAAAAAAATTGCATCTAAGTCAGCTGCTTCTATCAAATTCAAGTTTCCAGTATTTGGCTGCTTGTTAACTCCCAGTACTAAGGTTGTATAAAAACCCTCAAAGTTTAAATGTTGCATGTTTCCTTCCTATTCTAATCTAAACGCATTTTCTTTTTACATAGACTAATATCCAACACTTTGAATCTTAGATATGAAACATATCAGAGTATCAGAAATAATCACAATCTAATGATTTATCACATCTAGAACTACCAACAAAAATTCAGTCTTGATTGCTACACAGAAGTTCCCAAGTATCAAACACAACCAAATTTAACTTCCCAGGAATGTGAACTTGAAGCACCCTGGATCATCAGCTCCAGGAACTTGGATGCATATACCATTCTTACCTTATCTTTTTCATGCGGAAGGAGTGACACAGGAGGTAAACAAGACAGAGACTCACAACTCTCTTTTGCATCCACACTGGCTGCTTTAGTGTTGAGCCGATAAAGAGCTCCATCTTTAAGGAGTCGGCCATGGCCAATGGCACGTTTGATGGCCAGTCGTAACTGCTGGTGAAAGCCAGAGGCAGCGCTGCCTCCAAATAACGCAGACACATCCTTCTGACCTTTCAAAAAACGTTCAATGCTCTTCAAAGTGGAGCCACCAGACTCCGCCAAGCCCTCGACGGCACGTTTGATCAGTTTATTCCAATCCACATTTTGTTTACTATCCAATTTTCCATGGTTTCGAGGTTTAGGAAGTGCTATTCGCCCAGGATTATCAGGATCTTTATAGGAATTGAGTCCTTTATTAGAGACTTTCAAAATCGTTCCATCTTTAACACTCAACTCCAACTGTTCTAAAACAGTTTTGCGATCCAAGCCATGGGATGAAGATACTGCATTGCATATCCTTTCCTCTGAAGGACGCTGTTTCTGCTTCTTTACTTTTTTGATGGCCTCTAAAATCCACTCCGTGTACAGCGGGTTAGCGAGTTTTACCATGGTGAAGGATTCTGTATATCCATAGAGTCGTTATCCCTTATCCTGATGCTGAGTAAGTCTCACACCATGGAAAACAAGATTCTCGAAGGCTGGGAACCAGTCAACCATAGCATACAAGTTTTCTGGCTTGAGTCTTTCCTCTTTTCACAAAGTAGAATGCTTTCTGATTTTATTTTAAAAATCAAAACAACTTGTTACCTAAAACATCTTCACACTTTCCAATAAATTTCTTGATAGCACCACACATGGGTTTCTTCAAAAAGTTGTTAAAAACTCAAGAACACATCATTCCCAGCTTCACATTACAGAAATGTGCATCTTATGCCTGAAAAACAATGAAAGCAAAGTCAGTTTTCCATATCAAGGCCCAATGGAAACGAACTATAACTGAAATACTCTATTCATTTAAGCCAAGTAACAAGTGTTTACTGAGCACCTATAGGAGTTTTAAGATGCTCCTATCAACATCCCAAAACAAGCACATATGTAAACCACTGGGGTAAAACAGAAAGAAAGAAAAAAAAAGATGAGGATGAATAATTAGGAAACCAGAGATGTTCTATGAATGACCTTAGGCTACAACTAAGCAGAAAGGTGCTAGCTATCCTGTACCCAGCAATTTCTGCTCACCAGTCTGAACTGCAGCTCCTCCTTGACATCTTCCCTCAAGAAGTAACTATTCAGACTTCAACAAGTAACCGGATTAGTAGAAACCATCCTGCAATGAGAGTCATAGTAAATCTTTCATCTTTCAAAATTCCAGACATTCAGACTGGATAAAAAGAATCAATAAGCAGGCAAAAATTTTAACTACTTTGTATATTAAAAGAAACAACCATTATAATTTACAGACTAAGCTCATATTTTAAATACACTATTACTTCAAACATTCCACATAGGAACAAAAACGACACTGCAAATGCCCAGGTGTCAAAAAGTGCTTTAAAGAACTTTAAAATATTCCAATTTAATTCAAACTTTTCAGCACAACATGCTTATAGTTCTTTCTAACTCAAATTAAGATACTAATATCCACAATATCCAGTTATTATCAAAGGAATAATAACTGTCAAACTGTTCATAGACAATTTAGAGAAACTAGAAGTGAGAAAGACCCTGGGTCATTGGAATCAAGTATATATACTCCGCATCAAATAAGCAGTACAGAATACAGGCATTTATATACTTACATTTACATTTATGTATATATGTTGTGGCTCAAAGAGGAGTTGGATCTCATAAAAACATGAACTCAAGACTGCTAGACCGCTGTCTTGTACTGAACATTAATGCATAAAACATATCAACAAAGACTGCCCTCTAGGATCAAAATGAATCTTTCACACAGAAGAATCTGTCAGCTACAAATTAAAAAAAAAAAATCACCAGAATAATGAATTCTAAATCTAAATAACTTCTTTGCTTCAAAACACTAAATTTAACTTTACTTCAGTTTGCTTTATATAACGAACAAAACAACCCAGTACCTATATATACATATACATACAAACATACACATACATATATATATATATATATATAAAACACTCCGGCTCTTATTCTAGGGTAGCACTTACCTCACAACGTAAACAACGCTAGAAAAACGGCTTCCACCGTAACTTTTCTTAACAGTGACACGAAAACCCGAAGCAAAACAAATAGGCACTACGAAACCGAGAGTACTTGTTAACAGCGGAAAGGAAGAAAAGGCTGAAGGAAACACTCAAATCCGAGCCAAGATTTATTTTCAAAATAGCCATTTAAAAATAAGGCCCCTGGGAGAACTATACTTCATTCTGGTGAGGGTCTCAAGAGAACAGAAATCACAGTAATACTCCAAGAAAGTTCATTATGCAACATTAACGCTACACTAAATGAGACGCTACAGCCCGAGATTAAGCTGGGTACATTCTAATTGATTCACCTCGCAGGTGAAAGAATGACTGACAGCTACTCATTGTCTCTCCGGCCAAGATTTGCATCCGCTTCCAGGTTTTCGGAAAATAAACAGCCTGCAAGACTCTGTCCTAACTCTCGGGAAAGTACAGAAGCAGCTACGGAGAAACGGCAACTCGTTTCCGACTCTTTCCAGCTCCCATTCCCCACCCCCAAACACAGCTTCGCGCTCTCTTTTTAAAGAGCGAAACTTTAAAAACTTGAAACGGCACAACCCCGCAGTTTGCCAATGGGCTGCTTCACCGTTCCTAGGAGCTGAGACCAGAATCCCAGAAATAAGTTAACAATGAAATCACGTGAAAGAGTTAAGAGTCATGGATCCCCCACTCCCCGCCCCTCCAAACACCACACTCCTCAGAGGCCGGCGCGAGGGAGGCGCGCAGGGCACCGAGGCTCTCCCGGAGCCTGACAGGTCGCGCAGCTCGCGCCCGAAGCGGCCGAGGGTTGACAGGCAGCCCGCCGCCTCCCTCCCGGCGCCGGGGCTGACAGCCCGACAGACACAACACCACACGTGCTGCCTCCTCCGCACCACAACACCCGCCAGCCTGTCACCCCACTTGCCGCCTCAGCCCCGCTCGGAGCTCCGAGCAGCCTGCCGGAGCGCAGAGAGCGAGCGCCCCGGAGGGCGAGGAGAAGGGGCCGGGCCGGGGGCGGCCAGCGGTCGGACGCAGGTGGGGCCGGGGCGGTGGGCGCGTCCCCGAGGGAGAGCGGGCGCCCCGGCACAGCCCAGCCCGAGGCTCCGCGGCCTGGACCGCTCCCCGCCCGCCCACCCGCCGGCTCGCTCAGGCAGGGCCCGGCCAGCAGGCGGCGAGAGCCCTGGACCAGCGAGCGCGGGACCGGCCCGCGGCGCGCGGGCCACAGGGGTGGGGAGGAGCCGGGCGCCGGCTCGGCGCGAGGGGGCGGCCGCGGCGCCCCAGCCCGAGGCCTGGCGCAGAGCAGCGGGAGGCGGCGCAGGCCGCGGCGGGGCCTGCAGCGGCCCGCCGACCCTGTGAGGCGGTGCAGCGGGCCCCGGAGCGGCTCAGCCTCGGGCTTGACGGCCGAGGACTGCCAGGGGTGGCCCCTCGGCTACTTACCGGGGCAGAAGAGAGCCGGGATCCCAGGGCACCGGGCCGGACCGTGGAGATGCCCCAAACTGACACGGCCGCCATCTTGGAGACAGTGAGCTCCGGCCGGGGGGAGGGGAGGCGTGGCGGCGGAACAGCCGCGGGGGGAGGGGAAGCGTCGCGAGGGAACTGCTGCCTGGGGGAGGGAGAGGGAACAGCCTGGGAGGAGGCGAGGGGGAGGGGGAGGGAAGGGGTGCGCGGGAGGGGGGCGGCCGGGGAGCGGGAAGAGCTAGGCCCGGAGCCGGGAAAGGCCGGAGGGCGGGGCGGGGCAGGAGGGAAGAGCCGGCCTGGCGGGTCACGTGGGGCCGGTACAAAAGGCCAAAGCCAAAGTGGGAGGACTTGGTGGGGGCCGGAGGCCAACAACGGGGGGCTGCTTCAGCCTTTCTCACGCGTTTAGGCCGTGCCCGTGCAAGGGGAAAGGAGAAAGCAGTGTACTCCCATTACACAGCTGGGGAAACTGAGAGCAGGGGCTTGGGTGGGGTGGCTTCAGTACAGCGCGGAAATCCGGTGGCCAGACGAGATCGGAACTCTTGGTGGCGTCTGTGTTTACAGTTAGCAGGTTCTCCCTCCCCACTCTGTGCCCTCACCCACTTCCACAGTGACTCCGGAACCTGAGGTCGGGGGGGAGGGGAGGAAAAGGAGGAAGTTGCCTCCCTTCATCTCCCTTTCTGCGCACCCCAGACGTCTCACCCTTACTGGTAGGAAGGAGAGGAGATACGAAGAGAAGGGAAAACGAGGGCGCGAGGGAGGGAAGAGTAGAAACTTAAATACCCGTGTCAAGCCCTTTCACCACAATGACTTCATTTCATCCTCCCCACAACAACTGAGATTTGTTTAGACCCTAGTAGTCATTGTTAAAGAAAACGGCGCTGACTCGGGTCAGGTAACTTGCCCAAGGTCACAGAGTACATAGCACACACCTGAAGTTTGGAGCCTGAATCTGTCTTACGCCAAAGCTTATACTGTTCATGCCCTGTGCAGAATTACTTTTGTCTGTATTTATGGCTGGACCGGGAACTTAGCCCTTCTTACGAAAAGTCGGTCCTGTATTATGGCTGCGTATGTGTTTTCTTTATCACGTCTCTCATCTAGACTTAAAACTCCTTGAGGCAGAAATTGAGTCATAACCCCCCACCTACCCATGCCTTCACTGCAGAGACAGTAAGTGACAAATGACGAGATGTAGTAAAAGCTTACCAATTTTGTGTGGAGGTAAATTCCTGCTGGTAGGCCGTTTGTCTACGTGGTGCCTCCTATTCAGGTATTTCAACACCTCATTTTATCTCAGCCTTACGTTTTAAAGACCACTCTCTGACTTGCTGCCTTACATTTGGTATTCCTGTTCTATTCTGAACTTCTGTGGCCATTTGTCCTATTGTCATTTGAGGTGTGAGTCTTATCTGTGTCTTGTGAATATATTCCCAGATTAATGTTCTTCTAGTATTGCCTCCTTGTATCTCTAGTGCCCACTATACTGACAAGTAGTAGGAGCTGTTTTAAAAAGTTGCTAATATGTGAACATCTTTTAAGCCTGTGAGAAAGCCAGAGAATCTTCACCCCAACTGGAGTGATACCTTGTTGTTAGCCAACCCATACTGTCTCTATAGACCTTCTCCATCTTAATCCTTACCCTCATTACTTTGCACAATTGACTAAACCGTACATAAAAAAAATGAATAAAACACTGCCACAGAGTCGATTCCTGCAGGACAAAGTAGAACTGCCGCATCGAGTATCCAAGGAGCACCTGGCAGATTTGAACTGCTGACCTCATGATTAGCAGATGCAGCACTTAATCACTGTGCCACTCAGGTTTCTGTCTAGACTGTAAAAAGTGTTATGTTTTCAGGTGATGGTCCAGCCAATGCAACATTGTGACATTAACATTAATAACATAAATGCGATGTGGTGAGATTTACTGAATCACCACTGCTTATCACTGGCTTCCAAGTCCCATCCCCAAATTAGAGGAGAAATTTGGAGATAGAAAATAATCTATTGGAAAGGATATCGTTCATCCTAAATGGATCAGACAGAAGTATTCTTAGGTAAAATAGGGCCTCTTTATAAAACTGAAAACACACTCGTAGAAAAAAGACAAATTTGGGAGAATAAAGCAAGGTTTTCGTTTTCCAGAAAGGACAGGTATCAGTCCTATAAGTATAAGAAATAATGTGTCCTTCATGTGAGACTAAAGTATATGGTTTTCAGAAGAAAAAATAGAGATGAGTTATGTTTGCTCTTGGATAGTTTGGAAGAAAACTAGGAACAGCTATCCCTCTGAAAAGAGTTTGCAAACTCTCAGCAGCAAGATTTTAAAACAATTTGCAACAACAAAGCAGTTTAGCTTTTCAAACAGTTTCCATAGAGTGTTTGCTTTATATTTGCATAAGTAAATGACACATTTGTGGGTCTTCTCAAACTGAAAGGTTTGCAACAAAAACAGATTAAAGTCCTCATCTTGTGCCAGTTAGGAAACATTTGCCCCTCTGGAAGAAGAGTTTTCGTAGGGCTGCCTAACTGAGAATTCAGACCAGCAGGCTGGCATCTAAAGCGTACTTCCACCTTACACATTTTGCTCTAGGAAAAGCAGCCTTTTCAGTTGCAGCTGATGACTACATTTTATGTAGAATACAGCTGAGGCCAAACTAAAAAGTTTCTCTGTCCTGATTTGAACAGGAAGGTTTTTTAAAACATATTTACAGTTAATATAAAACAAAACAAAAAAAAACTCGTGTTGCCTTGAGAAAATTCTAATTTCAAACCAACCCCATAATGCAGAGTACAATTGCCCACAGGATTTACACTGCAGACCTCTGGGTTAGCAGCCGAGTTCTTAACCACTGCCCTCCTGCCGAAAACCAAACCAAACCCACTGCCATCTAGTGGATTCCAACTCATAGCAACTCTATAGACAGAGTAGAAATGCCTGATAGAATTTCCAAGGAGCACCTGGTGGATTTGAACTGCCCACCTTTTGGTTAGCAGCTGTAGCACTTAACCACTACACCACCAGGGTTCCTACAGCTAATAGAATTACTGCTGTTATCTACCAGAGGTTCCTTGGAAGCTCTATGGAGCCATTCTACTCTGCCCTATAGGGTCGCTGTGAGTTGGAAGAACTCAACAACAGTCGGTTTGGTTTGGGTTTGCTATTTATATTTAGGATGCTGTGGTGAAGTGGAAGCCCTGGTGGATTGTAGTAGTTATGTGCTACACCTGCTAACCAGAAGGTGAGCAGGTCAAATCAACCAGGTGCTCCTTGGAAACGCTCTGGGGAAGTTCTGTCCCATCCTACGGAATTGCTATGATTTTGATTGTGAGGTAGAATCAATTCAATGGTGGCCGGTTTGGGTTTCTGTGTGGTAAAGCAGTCAAGAGACATGGTTAGCTGTTCCAGTTCACCAGCAGCTCCATGGAAACCCTGGAAGGCAGTTCTACTCTTGAAGTATTGCTACAAGTCAGGATCAACACAATGATAATGGGCTTTAGGTGGTTTATATTTGTATTCATACTTGTCATCTTACTATTTATTTTCTACATGGCTACCTATTTTGTATTTGGAGGTTTTTTTTGAAACTGGAAACACACATAAAAGCCCCACCAAACCAAACCCACAGCCATCGAGTCAGTTCTGACTCCTAGCAACCGTATAGGTCAGAGTGGAACTGCGCAATGCAGTTTTCAGGGGGCCCCTAGCACATTCCAACTACTGATCTTTTGGTTAGTAGATGTAGCACTTGACCACTATGCCACATATTACATTGTTATTATCTAGATACTATACATAGTAGCAGAAACCCTGGTGGCTAGGGTGTTAAGTGGTACATCTGCTAACCAAAAGGTCAGCAGTTCATACCTGCCAGGCCCATCTTAGAAACTCTGCAGAGTGGTTCTGCTTGGATTTACAGACTTGCTATGAGTTGGACCAACTCATGGCAGTGGGTTTGTTTTATATATCTAGGTCTATAACTATATATACATACATATATTTGTGTATATAGTAGCAATTTAATATATATGGCATTGTTAATCATAATACATTTATGCTTTTCCAAAATTTTTTTAATCTACTCTCCTTTAAATGTTAAGCCAGCCAAGTGCCGTCGCGTCGGATCTGACTCATTTTTAGGACATGGATTTTTAAAGGGCAAAACAGTGTCTTCTTTTTGCTTTTTTTTTCCATGTGGGTCTATGTAGTAAATATATATGTAACAAAACATTTGCTATTTTCCCATCATCCTAACAAAAACTCAGGGTGTCTTAAATAATGAGCCTTCCTCTTCCTTTCCCTCCCACCTCTGCTTAATAGCTTCTAATAACTTCGGTCCAATAACTTAGCTTCTAATAACTTTGGTCTCTATACTACCTGGCTATTCTAGATGTTTCATATAATATGTGTCATATGATACATGTATCATATGATATTTGTTTTTTGTGATTGACTTACTTCATTCAGCATATTTTCAAGCCATACAACAAGATTTATCCACATCGTAGAATTTATCAGGACTTCATTTCTTTTTATGGCTGAGAAATAAGCCATTGTTTGTATATACCACATTTTATTTATCTGTTCATCTGTTGATAGACGTTGAGACTGTTTCCACCTTTCCACTATTCTGAATAGCGCTTCAGTGAACATAGGTGTACAAATATCTGTCTGGGTTCTTGCTTGTGTTTTTGTCCACCTTTTAACACTGGGCAGGTTTTCTTTTTTTTTTGTCTTTGGTTTTCAGCAGTTTCACTATAATGTGTTTGCTGTGATTTTCTTTTCTTTTATCCCACATGGGTTCATAACTGGAATGAGTCCCATTGAAGGAGTTCCTTGAATTTGTAGCCTTGATGTCATTGATCTGTTTTTGAAAATTCTTGCTCAGTTTTTGGTTTGTGTCCTCTGGACATTGATGTTGCCGTCTTAACTCATGGTAGCTCTGGATGTGACTTTATATTTTGAAATAGGGTCATTGAAGATGTTATCAGTTAACAGGAGGTCTTACTGGAGTGGGTTGGACCCTAATCCAATCTGAGTGACTCCTTACAAGAGAAGAAACCATAGAAATGTATAGAATTTTCAAAAGATGTTAAAATTAAACTTGATTGTTTAGAGATACAGAGAGACATATCTATGTAAATATGCATTCTACAAGCCAAGGAATGCCTGGGGCTACCAGAAGCTGTGAAAAATAAGAAACATCTACGCCGGGCAACCTTCAGGGAGAACTTGATCCTGTTGACACCCAGCATTCTGGACAACTAGCCTCCAGGGCTGTGAGGCAATGCATTCCTGCTCTTGCAAACTACACAGCTGGCAGTATTTTATTACAGCAGCTCTAAAGAACACAGTCATTAACCTCTTATCTCTTTTCCTCTTAGGACTTAAAGTGTACGTGTTTCAGAATTTTTCATTAAACCACCTGTACATCCTGTCCTTTTTTCCTCCATTTTTCTCACTGTCTCTGTGTGTGAGTTTGTATGTTTTCTATTCATCTGTATAATTGGCTCTTAAGACCATTTATTGAGTTTCTTTATTCTGGTCATTGTATTTTTTAAGTTTTACAATTTTTATGTCTTTTTTAAAAATCCAGTGCATTGGTGAAATTCTCCATGTTTTTATTTCTATTCTCTACTCTTCTATTTTCTGGAACACTTCAGTCCTATTTTACAGCCCTTTCCCATAAATACAATATTTTTTATTTCCTGAAGGTCTATTTGTATCAGTTATTCTTTCCATTGATCTTACACTCAGCTCCTACCCCTGACTCTTGGTTTGTCTGGTAATTTTTGAAAGAATGCCATGTATTAATATGAAAGATTATAAAGGCTCTAGATAATAGTTTCTATATCCAGAGGTGGTTTACTTGTTGCTTCCAGAGGTGGTTTACTCGTTTCTTCAGAAAGCATTTAGAATGAGGACCAATCAACTTAATCAATCAGAAAGTAAGCCAGTGTGAGATTAATTTTTGGCAAGGTTTAGCCTACCTCTGTTTTGCACTGCTCCTACAGTTCATCCCTTCAGGAATTCCAGCTGAGAGTGCATGTGTATTCCCTTGGGCTTCTCGCCCCAGTGGATACTGAATTCTAATCCTTGTTTCCCCAACATTATGAAACTGCCAAAACCTCTACTTTTCAGAGGCTTCATGTTTGGCTTCTTAGCCTTCCGTCTCAAGCTTCTTCAGAATTTAACAAATGACTTGTGGGAACAGACAGTATTGAGCTCAGTTATTCACCTTTTCCTTTTTGCTGTGAATCTGGCCCATCTGGTCTTTTAAATTTTGTCTTTTCAACCATGCTTAACTGCCAAATTTCTGCTGGTATCTTTACCTCTTAGGGCTTCCTTTTGGATTCTGTCCCCAGACTTAGACTCCTGTCTTCTGGCCCGAATTGCCCCAGGGGAAGGAGGTACTGTGGTGTCCTGTCATCCCTGCATGTGGTTTCCCCTTCGCTGAGATTTTGTCTTCTCAAGCCCTGTTTGCCTCACTAGCTTTCTGATTCCTAAAGTGATTATTTTATTTTATCTAGCTTTCCTAATTGTTTTCAGCGGAATTATTGATCTGTTACAAGAACTCTATCATACCTAGAACCAGAAAAAAAAAATTTGAATGAGTATATTCTGGTCTTTCATTTAAGCAAAAAAGCGTCTGAACAAGGCTCTGCCTCAGGTATCAAGGTATAGTTTCCAGCACTGTCTGTGTAATCAGAATCAGCTGCATACTTTTTGAATAATAGTGCAGAAATCCACACTAGACCTAAAAAACTAAGCACAGTGAAACCTGTCACCATCAAGTCAATTCTGACTCATAGTGATTTATAGGACAGAATATGTCTGTCCCATAGGATTTCCAAGAAGCAGCTCGTAGATTCAAACTCCAGCCTTTTGGTTAGCACCTGAGCTGATAAACACCAGGCCACCACAGCTCCTAGACTGGCTAAAACCCAAAAAACAAACCCCAGTGCTGTCAAGTTGACTCTGATTCATAGTGACCCTGTTGGGCAGTGTAGAACTGTTCCATAGAGTTGTCAAGGAATGCCTGGCAGATTCAAACGGCCCACCTTTTGATTAGCAGATATAGCACCTAACCACTACACCACCAGAGTTTCTCTTCAAATTTATGCAAGTAAGATGAATTTGGTTCTGTATTTTTTAACACTCTAAAGTTAAAAAGTTTTGCTACCAACCATGACTGGGCAATGCAGATTTGACGTATCCTCCTCCTTTAAATGACAATGTGGAGGAAAGAATGGTTTTCAGACACAGAGTGATAGGCAGTGAAGGACAGCAGTCACTGTGGGAAGGAAAGCAAACAAATCAAGCTACATGATTGTCACAGCCTACAACCTGGAGACAGTTTCCAGGCCACCTGATAGAGAGGGGAGTCCAGAGTCCAGCAGTACTGCTGAGTCGAGAAGACAGATTATTGGGGGAATTCAGAAAGGCGATGGTTCAGAAAATTTGCAGGGTGGAGAACTAGAGAGGGGTAAATTACATAAACAGAGAATTCCCGTTGTCTATCGATGAGCGGTCCTCTGGTTTCTTAAGTCAAGTCTTGATTTGCACGTGTTTGTGTGTAAACTAATTGTAAACTAGTCGAGGATGATAGCAGGGAGGGGAAAGGTAGGCACAACAATTCCCAGTGCCCTCAGGTAACTGGGAGTGGTTCCCAATCTCCACCCACCAGAATGGGAAGATCTTTCAATGAACAAGACTTTAGGTAGACTACTCAGAAGGACACTGAGTTCACCCTATGTCAAAGAAGAGGGGAGGAAATCATAAAGAAAGAATGACTGAGATTTCCTCAAAATCGTCCAAACCCACTGCAGTGAGTCAGTGGGTCTGACTCATAGCGACCCAGAGGTAAGCATAGAACGGCCCCATGGAGTTTCCAAGAACCACCTGGCAGATTTGAACTGCTGACCTTTTGGTTAGCAGACGTAACACTTAGCCCACTACACCACCAGGGTTTCCAAGAATTTCCCCAGATTTAATAAAAACTATACACCCACAAATTCAAGAAACTCAATGAGCACCAAGATGAATAAATAAAAAATGTAACTACATCAAGGTACATGATAGTAAAACTTGAAAATCACTGATAAAGAGAAAAATCTTTATAGCAACCAGATGAACAAAAATGAGAATTAGATCTGACTTTTCATTAGATAGGAGCCCAGGTGGTACAGTGGTTAAGAGTTCTGTTGCTAACCAAAAGGTCAGCAGTTTGAATCCACCAGGCACTCCTTGTTAACCACTGAGCCACTAGGGCGCCTTACTCTATATATAGTGGAGTATTAAAAAGAAGAGAGCTATCAAACTAAGCCCTACTGCGTGTTACTAAGTCAGAGAAGCCAGTATGAAAAGACTACAGATCGTATGAGTCCACTCATACAACGTTCTGGAAAAGGCAAAAGTATCAGGACACTTAAAAAATAAATAAGTACATGATTGCCAGGAGCTCAGAGAAAGAGGGAGGGAATTTTAAGGGCAGCAAAACATGTTGTGATGGGAGATACATGACATTATACATTTGTCAAAACCGATAGAACTGTGTAGTACAAAGAATGAAGCCAACATCAATGATGGACTTTAATACTAATGTATCAATATTGGTTCATCAGTTGTAACAAGTGTATCACACTAATGTAAGAAGTTAGTAACAGGAGAAAATGTATGGGGAAGAGAAGGTATATGGGAACTCTGTACTTTCTGCAGAAGTTTTCTGTAAAAACCTAAAACTTCTCTGAACAGTAAAGTGTGGACAGATATAGCTACATAGATAGATAGACAGGGAGAGAGAAACAGAGGGAAAGAAATTAACTCTACCACCAGCAGCTCTGAACTGCTAGAAATGTTTAAGAAATGCCTTTGGAAATAAAGGAAATCTGGATTTATAGAAAGAAATTAAAAGCATAGGGAATGGGAAATACATGGATTAAGGTAAATGACAACTATTTAATCTCTATGATGATTGTATCTTTACATGTTTTTATTAAGTATGGTAACAGTGTGTTGTCGGGTTTGTAACTTGTATAGATGTAAAACGAATGGTAGGAGTGGTGGCTGGAGGAGTGGAAATGACTACTGTAAGATTTTTTCTGTGCATGTGCCACCCCCATGGCCACCAAGTTAACTCTGACTCAGAGCGGCCCTACAGAACAGTGAAGAACTGGCCCAGAGTGTTTCCAAGGAAACAGACTGATAAATCTCTCTCCACCTGAATGGATAGTAAATATGAACTGCTGAGCTTTTGGTTAGCAGCAGAGCACTCAACCACTGCACCACCAAGGCTTTTGCCACCATAAACCAAAAACCAAACTCACTGCCATTAATTGCAACTCATAGCAACCCTACAGAGGAGAGGAGAACTGCTCCACAGAGTTTCCATGGAGCCCCAGACGGATTTGAACTGCCAGTCTTTTGCTTAGCAGATATGGTGTTTAACCAGTACATCACCCAGTTTCCCTGTTGCCATGCATGCAGTGTGATATATTATCTGAAGGTAGACTACAGTAAGGTAAAGATATATACAGGTCATGCCCTACTCAAAGGACAGGGCTGTGTTCTGACAACTCTGTCCTAGATCAGTTCTGATATAAAGTGAACACCTCATTTTTAGTTTTCACAGATGTTAACCTCCATTATCAATATCTACATATCTCCTTTTTTTAAATTGTTCTCTAAGCAAAAATTGGCAATTCAAGTCAGTTTCTCATTCCAAAACTTATACATGCATTGTGACCCCAAACGTTCCCCAACAGTGTGAGAGCACACTCTTCCTCTCCAATCTCTATTTCTCTTGTCTATTCAGCCAGCTCTTGTTCCTTTCTGTCTTTTCATTTCACCTCTGGACAGAAGCTGCCCATGTAGTCTAATGTATCTACTTGAGCAAGAATCACACTCTGTACCAGTAACATTTTATATCTTAGAGTCCAGTCTAATCCTTGTCTGAAGAGTCAGCTTCAGGAACAATATTAGTTCTGGTCTAGCAGAACATCCAGGGACCATGTCTTCTGAAAGATTTTGAATCATTTCAATTACCGTTGTGAATGGAGATGGTGTTTCCAGTTTCTAGGGACAATTGTTTGTGTGGTCCTTTTTTTTTGTTCCCTTCATACATTTTGCAGTAACATTCCGTCTCAATTCTGCCTATCAGCTTTAGCAAACTGATCAGTGTTTGGGTCCATGTTTTAAAGCAACTGAAGCCCCTGATTTAATTTATAAAAAATCAAGCTAATCTTTATTATTATTATTATTATTATTATGATTGAATGAAAATATATATTCTCATATAAATTGTGAGTCCACTTTATTCAGCTACCACTGGTCTCCCTGCCCGGTGACAGCACACTCTTCCTCTCTACTCCATACATGTCTTATCTTCCCAACTTTTCAACATAATCTAATCTTTTCAACATAAAAAATTTTGAAAACTTCTCTCCTTCCTCTTCTTCAGTATTTCTTTCCTCTTCAAAGTCCATTAAGTCTTGATCTGTTAATTCTCCTTCAGTATCTATGACCCGTTCCACATTAGTGATATCAAATTCTAAATTCAGGGTTCTTGCCATATAGACAATCTTTCCAGCAATCTTTTCCATCATAATTATCCTGATCAAATTCTTGGAGTGTGTTCACATAACTCACAAATTTTTTTTCCATATCCCCTACATTCAATTTCTCATAAAGTCTTCTCAGGAAGATGCAATGTTCCAGACACACTGATACCAAGCCATAAGTGTAGTTCATGGGAACTTGACTATGTCATGCATCAGGGATTTCCTCTATTATGAACACTAGAGCAACCACTAAAATTAGTAATAATAGTAAAACAGGTATAGTTAATATGCTAATGGTAAAAATAAAAGAGTCAGGAAATCCCAAGAAAAAAAGAAAAAATAAATAAATGAGACCAATGGAAAATCAATAGCAAAATGGTAGGCTTAAAGTAAACCATACTGATAATTCTATTAAATGACAGTGGTCTAAATAGCCTGTTAAAATGGTCAGGTATCACAGTGAATAAAAGCATGAACCAAATATATGCTGTCTAATCCACAATAGAAGAGCCTTGGTGACCCAGTGGTTAAGTGCTCAGCTGCAGAAAGCCTGGCTGTTTGAATCCACCAGCCAGTCCATGGAAGAAAGACGTGGCAGTGTGCTTCTGTAAAGATAACAGCCATGGAAAACCTATGAGGCCATTTCTCCCTTGCAAGTTGGAATCAACTTGATGGTACTGGGATTTTAAACAAAACACTAAAGTGCTTAACTGCTTACAGAAAGATTAACTCCAGTTTGACTCCACTCCGAAGCTCCACGGCCGTTTTTCAGACCTGGCTATTTGATTCTGTAGAGATGACAGCCTAGTAGGAAACCCTATGAGGCAGTTCAGTCAGTTCAACTGTGTCACATGAGGTCGTTGGGAGTCAGAATCAACTCAACAGCACTCAGCAACAAGAACAACAAAGAATACATCTTAAACATAAAGACATGGTAGCCTACAAGTAAGATAATGAGAAAGATGCACCAGGCAAACGTTAATCAGATGAAAGTTGAAGTGGTTACACTACCATCACACAAAATAGATTTTAGAACAACAAATATTACCAAAAAAAAACCTGTTGTCATCTAGTCAATTCAGACTCATAGCAACCCTACAGGACAGAGTAGAACTACCCCATAGAGTTTCTAAGGAGCACCTAGTGAATTCAAATTGCCAGCTTTTTGCTTAGCAGCCATAGCATTTAATTGCTACAGCAATTCAAACGCATGTAACAATTCTAAATGTAGATGTTACTAATAACCCCAAAACCAACCCACTGCCACTGAGTCCAGTCCAACTCTTAGCAACTGTAGAGGTCAGGGTAAGTATTGCTCCTTAGAGTTTCCAAGGAGTGCCTGGTGGATTTGAACTGCTGACCTTTTGTTTAGCAGAAGTAGCACTTAACCACTAAGCCACCGTGGATTCCTGAAACTAATAAAAGACTTTCCAAATACTAAAGTAAAACCTGATCGAATTGAAAGGCAAGATAGATGAATCCACAATTATATTCAAAGAGTTTAATACTCTTGTATTAATAATTGGTAAGAAAATGAGTAATGATCCAGAATGCTTGAAGAATGCTGTTGACCTAAACTAACTGACATTTAAAGACCAATATATCCAGCAACAGAAGAACTTACATTGTGAGTCCACACAAAATATTCACCAAGACATAGTATATTCTGGATTGTAAAACAAGTTTCAGTAAATTCAAGAGGACTTAAATCATACGACCCTATACCTCATCAATTTGTTATGCTTGATGGCTTGCAAGTTGCTGAGATACTAAAAGCTATGACACCAGTGTTTCGTATACCAGCGGGGTCACCCATGGTAGTAAGGTTTAGCTGAACTTCCAGACTAAGACAGACACAGAAGAAGCATCTGGCCATCTACCACTGAGATAATTAAAACTAGTGGGAACCTGATAAATAGCAGCGGAACATTGTCTGATATAGTGCCAGAAGATGAGCCCCTCAGGTTGGAAGATACTCAAAATGTGACTGGAGAAGAATTGACTCCTTTAAGTAGAATCAGCCTTAGCAATATGAACGGAGTCAAGCTTTTGGGACCTTCATTTACTGACATGGCATGACTCAAAAGGAGAAGACACAGCTGCAAACATCCATTAATAATCACAACATGGAGCATGTGAAGTGTGAATCTAGGAAAATTGGAAGTTGTTAAAAATGAAATGAGGCACATGTACATCAATATCCTAGGCATTAATGAGCTCAAATGAACTGGTGTTGACCATTTTTAATCAGACTATCATCATACAGTCTACTCTGCTGGGAATAACAATGTTGCACTTATCATCAAAGAGAACATTTCAGTATCTACCCTAAAGTACAACACTGTCAATGATAGTATAATATCCATATGCCCACAAAGAAGACAAGTTAATGTGACTGTTACTCAAATTTACAGACCAATCACTGATTCTAAAGATGAGGAACTGGAAGATTTTACCAACTTCTGCAGTCTCAATTTAATCAAATATGCAGTCAAGATGCCTTGATCATTATAGGTGCTTGGAATGCAAAAGTTGCAAGCAAAGAAGGAACAGTAGTCAGAAAATATAGTTAGTGATAGAAACGATGCCAGAAATCACATGATAGAATTTGCAAGACTAACAACTTCTTCACTGCATATATCTTATTCATCAACGTGGCATCTATACGCATGAACCTCACTGGAAAAAATACACAACAATCAAATTGTCTACATCTATGAAAAAGACACATGGAAAAGCTCAATATGAGCTCTGACAAGTCTGTGAACTAATCCTAGAAAAAATACTATGCATCTCATTGCTGAATATCACCATGGTCACCTTCCAAGTACTCCCCTTGGGAAACTATACATTGACTTCAGTGCCTAGTTCACCTTTCAAAGCAGTTTTGGAACTCTTTTTCTGCAATGGCCATCAGAGCTGTCGCCATATTACCCTTGATGTCCTGAATGTCATCAAAATTTCTTCCTTTCAGCATTTCCTTTATCTTCAGGTAAAGAAAACAGTCACTGGAGCCAAATCAGGTGACTAGGGAGGGTGTTCCAATACAGTTGTTTGCCGGCTAAAAAATCCCTCAGAGACAGCCATACAATTAAGTTCGTAAACTTGCCACCTTGCCACTACGAGCAATGGCCATTCCGGAAAGAGTTCGAAAATTGCTTTGAGGAATGCACTAGGCACTGGTGTTGGTGCTTAGCTTCCCAAGCAGAATCCTTCAAAGGTGACCATAGTGATACCCAACAATGAAGTATGTAACACTTAGAACAATTAAGTTCAAGGACAAGGTCAAGGGACAACTGTGGAACAGACCATCAAATTCAAGATGAAGTTGAAGAAAATTAGAAAAAGTCCACAAGAGCCATAGTATGATCTTGAGTACATTCCACCTGAAGTTAGAGGCCATCCCAAGGATACATTTGACATATTAAACATTAAAGACCTAAGAACAGACAAGTTATGAAATGATAGCAAGGATTTCATACATGAAGAAAACAAGAGACCGTTGAAAAGAAATAAAGAGCAAAATGGATGTCAGAAGCAACTCTGAAACTTGCTCTTGAATATAGAGTAGCTAAGCTAGAGGAAGAAATGATAGAAGAGTTGAAGAGGATTTCAAGGGGTGGCTTGTGAAGACAAAGTACAATATTACAATGAAATGTACAAAGACGTAGAGTTAGAAAACCAAAAAGCAAATGGTCGGCATGTCTCAAGATGAAATAACTGAAAAGAACATTCAAGCTTTGAGTTAAAATATTGAATATTCTATGAGGAAAATAGTAAATGATGCAGGAAACATCAAAAGAAGGTGGAAGGAATGTACAGTCATTATACCAAAAAGAACTGGTTGATGTTCAGCCGTTGAAGGAGGCAGCGTATGATCAAGAACCAACAGTACTGAAGAAACAGCCCAAGTTGCACTGAAGGCACTGGAAAAAAAAAAGAAAGAAAAAAGGCTCCAAGAATTGGTAGATTAAAATGGAGATGTTTCAACTAAAGTATGCAGCCCTGGAAGTATCTTCTGTGCCATGAAATTTGGAAGACAGCTGCTGGGAAGAGATCCGTATTTGTACCCATTCCAAAGAAAGGTGATCCAACAGAATGCCAAAATTATCAATCAATGTCATTACTTTCACACACAAGTAAAACTTTAATGAAGATCCTTCAGCAGCACATTGACAGGGAACTTCCAGAAATTCCAGTTAGATTCAGAAGAGGATCTGAACAAGGGATGTCATTTGCTAACATCAGATGGATTTTGACTGAAAGCAGAGAACACCAGAAAGAGGTTTACCTGTGTCTTATTGACTATGCAGCCATTCAGCTATGTGAATCACAACAAATTATGGATAACACTGTAAAGATTTGAAACTGCAGAACACTTAATTGTGCTCAGATGGAGCCTATACATATACCAAGAAGAAGTCTTTCAGATAGGTACTATGCAGTTTAAAATTAGGAGAGGTGTGCATCAGGGTTGTATTCTTTCACTGTATTTATTTAGTCTGTTTATTGAGCAAATAATCTGAGGAGCTGGGATATGTGGAGAAAAACAGGGCATCAGAACTGGGGAAGACTCATTAATAGCATGCAATATGCAAATGATACAACCTTGTTTGCTGAAAGTGAAGAACACTGGAAGTACTTATTGGTGAAGATCAAAGACGACAGCCTTCAACATGAATTACATGTCAATGGAAAGAAAACAAAACCCTCACAACTGACTGATAAGCAAATCATGATAAATGGAAAAAAGATTGATATTGTCAAGAATTTTATTTTACTTGGACCTGGAATCAATACCCATGGAAGCAGCAGTCAAGAAACCAAAAGACACATGGCATTGGGCAAATCTGTTGCAAAAGACCTCTTTAAATGTTGAAAAGCAAAGACGTCACTTTAACTGAATTGCACCGGACCCAAGCTGTGGTGTTTTCAGTTGCCTCGTACACACGTGAAAGCTGGACAAGGAATAAAGGAAACCAAAGAATTGATGCCTTTGAATTACGATGTTGGCCAAGAATACTGAAAATACACCATGGACTGCGAGAAGATCAAGCAAATCTGTCTCAGAAGAAGTACAAGCAGAATGCTCCTTAGAAACAAGGATGGCAAGACTACTTCTCACATACCATGACCATGTGACCAGCGGGGCCCAGTCCCTAGAAAATGACATCATGCTTGGTAAAATAGAGCATCAGGGAAAAAGACAAAGAGCATCAATGAAATGAACTGACAAAGTGACTGCCAAATTGGGACAAAGCCTAACAACTGTGAAGACGGCTCACAAACGGCGTATTTCTTTCTGGTGTATGTAGGGTGGCTTTGAGTCAGAACCAACTTGACAGCACCTAACAACAACAACAAATCATATGAAGTGTGATCTCTAACCCAAATGTCATGAAACTGGATGTTGATTACAGAAAGATACCTGAAAAATTAGCAAAGAGTTGAAAAGTAAACAGCATACTTTTAAGTTAACACACAGCTCAAAGGAGAAATTTAAGAAAATAAATCGAATGAAAATAAAAATACATCAAAACTTGTGGAATCCTTAACTAGTAAAAAATGTCTACCTTGACTATTACGCTGTTTTAATAATTGTATAGAAACAAACAAAAAAACCCTGCCGTTGAATCAATGCCAACTCCTAGAGACCCTTATAGATAGAGTAGAACTGCCCTGTAGAGCTTCCATGGAACACGTGGTGGATTTGAACTGCCGACCTTCTGGTTAGCAACCATAGCTCTTAACCACTATGTCACCAGGGTTTCCAAACTGTACATATGGGGCTAAACTGACAACAGCAACTCAGAAGATTCCATAGGAGCCTCAAGGGACAATGACTTTGTGTTAACGGGAGTAACAACTCAGAAAAAGAAGACAAGAATGGATACACAGCTTGAAGCCTGTCATCAGTATCACCAAACTGTATGTGTAGAAACTTCTGAATTGGTGTATGTCTTGCTGTGTATGTTCTTGACAACAAAATAAATAAGAATTTTCAAGATTAAAAAAAATATTTTTAGCTCATGGAATGCCACTACATCAGTGCTTATGAGGAACTTCCGAGTGTTCAGTTCTTGTATCAGAATAAAATATAAGTCTTAAATCAGTTAACTAGGCATCCACATAGAGAAACTAGAAAATGAAGAACAAATCACCTCTCTAGTAAGCAGAGGAGAGGAAATTATTAATAGGAACAACAAGATGAAAAGCAATAGCGAAAACCTGTGAAACCAAAAGCTGGTTCTTTGAAAACGTAATAAAATTTCTAATATTTTGGGAAGACTGATCAAGTAGAAAAGCAAGAGAGAAAATCTATGAAACCAGAAGCTGGTTCTTTGAAAAGATAAGAAAATTTCTGAAATTCTGAGAAGACAGACCAGGAAAACAAAGAGAGCAGACATATGTTAACAATATGAGGAATGAAACCCCAAAACCCATTGCCACTGAGTCATTCCTTACTCATAGTGACACATTAGAACAGAGTAGAACTGTCCCATAAGATTTCCAAAGGCATCTGGTGGACTCAAACTGCTGATCCTGTGATTAGCAGCCATAGCTCTTCATGTTAAAAGAATAAAGAATGTTATGAATAACTGCATTCTATCAAATTTGACAACTTAGATTAAATGAACAAATTTCTATTAAATGGCACATGTAAAACAACAAATAACTTGAATAAGCCTATATCTATTAAAGTAATGGAATTTATATTTTAAAGCCTGCCCACAAAGAAATGTTAGGCACAGATGGCTTCAGTACACAAACTTGTCAAAAAGTTGAAGACTGGGAAACACTTCCCTATTCGTTTTATGAGGTCACTACTATTTTGATTCTCAGACACAACAAAGACATTACAAGAAAAGAAACTGCATACCTATATCCTTCAAGAAATTAAATGCAAACATTCTGGTAAATGTTTAGCAAATCAAGTTCAACAACATGTAAAAAGGATAATATATGATAACCAAGTGCAAGCCTGGCTTAACATTAAAAAATCAATGTATTTCATTTTATTAACAGACTGAAAAAGAAAAATTGTCTGATCTTCTCCCTAGATGCAGAAGCATTGGATGAAATCTCTCAGGAAACCAGGAATCCATGAGCGCTTCCTCATACAGGTAAAGGGCATCTGTGGATACCCTACAAAGAGACCCTAATACAGCGCTGCAACTGCTAACCCAAAAGTTGGCAGTTCACATCAACCAGGCACTGCTTGAAAGCTCTGTGGAACAGTTCTACTCTGTGTTACAGTCACTATAAGTCAGAAGAGACTTGATGGCAGTGCGTTTTTTGATTTATCACAATACTCGGTGATGAAAGACTTTGTACTTTCTAAGACAAGATCAAATCGAAGATGTATACAGTCACCAGCACTTCTATTCAACAGTACACTTAGGTTCTACTCACAGCTGTAAAGCAAGAAAATAAAAAAGTGTCCGACTGGAAGGACAGGGATAAATTGTTTTTATTCATAGATAACATGGTCATCTATCTAGGAAATCGTATGAAATCTACAAACATCTACCAGATTAATAAGTGAGTTTATCAAGGTTTCAACATATGAGATCAATATGTAAAAATCATGTATGTTTTTATACCCTACTAGTATATAGAAATTGGAAATTGAGCTGTACATAAAAAGCATCAAAATATGATCTATTTAGTGATAAATCTGACAAGGGACGTACCAGAATCAGTTCACTGAACACTACAAAATATTACTGAGTGAAATTAAGGAAGATCTAAATAAGAGGTTTAAAAACTCAGTATTCTTAAGATGTCAGTTGTTCCAGATTGATCCGTAGATTTGATGCAAGCACTGTCATAATCCCACAAGCAGATTCTAAAATTCATATGGAAATGCAAGACAGAATTGACAAACAACTTTGAAAAAAGACAAAGTTAGAGGACTTACACTACCTGACTTTAAGATTTACTAAGTTTTTTCATGTAGGGCAAATTAGCAAATAGCACTAATGCCTATCCTACTAGCACGTAGCGTTGTTGTGAGAATTTAAAGTCCTTATAGTTAATAACGGAAACCCTAATGGCATAGTGGTTAAGTGACATGTCTGCTAACCAAAAGGTTGGCAGTTCAAATCTGCCGGATGCTCCTTGGAAACTCTATGGGGCAGTTCTACTCTGTCCTGTAGTGTTGCTATGAGTCAAAATCGACTTGATGGCAGTGGGCTTATAGTTAATAACAGAGATTCTGGTGGTTTAGTGGTTAAGAGCTACAGCAAAAGGCCAGCAGTTTGAATCTACCAGCTGTTCCTTGGAAACCCTATGGGACAATTTTATTCTGTCTCATACAGTCACTGTGAGTTGGAATTGACTCGACAGCAATGGGGTAATGGTGTAGTCAATAATACTAAAAACAGTCTGTTACATAGTTAACACACTGTGTTGTCTTGTTATTGTTACCATTTGTAATATTTTAACTTACATTTACATGATTACTAATGAAGGTGACCTTTTCTCCCCACCATATATATATTGGCCATTGGAATTTTCTTTTCTTTGAAGTTCTTGATCCAGTATTTTGCCTATTTTAAAATAATTGGATTCCTTACATTTTTTGTAGGTATCTTTAGTTCGTATATTCAGGGTACTGATATCCATGTCAGCTACACTTGTTGCATATTCTCCTAGTTTTTACCTTGTCTTTTCACTTTTTTTAACGATGTCTTTTGGTGAACGAGAATGCTTGTTATCACTGTATACAAAGGTGTTAATCCTTTTCTATATAATTTGTGTGGTCATAGTTGGCACCCTTGTCTTGTTTTTATAAGAATGCTTTCAATTTAAGGACAATGATTGCTGTAGGTAGTTTGAGGATGATATTTATGGGGATGAAGAACTTTTCTTTTATTGCCAGATTGCTAAGAGGTTTGGGCATAACCAAACGTCTAATGCTTTTCCTGTAACCAACAACATGCTTGTTGATTTTCTCTTCTAGTCTGCAAAGGTAGTAAACGGCAATGATTGTTTTTGTAATGTTAAATCTACCTTGTGATCCTGGACAAAGAAAACTTCATCATTACAGTATCCCTTTTATACCTGGCAGGATGACATGGGTCAATAATGTCTTAGGGATTTATGAAATTACAGTCATGAGTGAAATTGAACCATGATTTGCCTGTCTTGTACTGTTATTGCCTGTTTGGACATCAGGATTATGCTGACATCATAAAATGAGAAGGGAACACTCCTTGTTTTTTTGCATTCTGGATAGTTTTATAAAATTGAATTATTTATTTTTTAAATACTCAGAAAAATTCAACAGTGACCCCCATTTAGGCCCAGTGTTTTCTTCATGGGAGAAAGTGTACACGCTAATTTAGTTTCATAATGGCTGTAAGATTTTAATTGTTTTCTATCTCTTCTTCGTTCCGTTTGGATAACATATTTTTCTGAGAGTTTGTTTTCAGGAAGCTGTTTATAATATTTCATCATCTGTGTAATATCTGTAGCACCTTAATTGGTTTTTCTTTCTCATTCTTGATATCACCTATTTTTGCTGACCGTCTCTATTATACATTTGTTTTTTGTTTCTGTAGTTTCTTCTCTAATCATCACTATTTCTATCTTAGGCTGAGTTCCTTGGAGAAACAAAACACGTGAAGCATGTGCACATGCGTGTGTGTGTGCGTGCATGTACACTGTGCCCTGGTGGCAATAGAGGTTAAGAGCTGTGGCTATTTATCAAAAGGTTGGCAGTTTGGATCCACCAGCTGCTCCATGGAAACCCTACAGAGCAGTTCTGTCGCACTGTGTTACATATACAGAGAGAGAAAGACAGCTCACACGGCCGTAGAGGCCGGCAAGTCTCAAGTCCCCAGGTCAGGCCTTAGGTATCAGGCTGGAGGCTTCTCCGGACTCATGTAGCTGCAGGGATCGACAAACCCCAAAAGATCACAGGTCAGACAGCAGACTGATGACTCGTGGCTACAAGAGCCAATGAATCCAAGACTGGCAGGAAGATGGCAGGCTGCTGGCCCCAGTCCCCAAAACTGGAAGTCAGATGGTGATAAATTGAATACAGGATCCAGAACACAGTGACAGCCTGTGAGCTTTGACAGAGAGTCCACATCTATTGCGTTTAGTCCACACCTCCAATGAAAACTCACTTCAACTGATTGGCTACTCACAGAAGATCTCATTATGGAGATAATTACATTATATAAGATCTCATCATGAAGATGATTGCATCATTACATGATCGGCAAACTGCACTGTTACTGCCAAACCACTGAGAATCATAGCCCAGCCAGGCTGATACTTAAACTTAACTATCACACTTTCCCTTCTTATGTTTTCTTTGCATTTATTCTTTTTCTAGCTTCTTGAATGAATACCTAGCATATGTATCTAATATTTTCTTCTTTTTTTACATAAGAATTGAACCAGGAAGCCCTGGTAACACAATGATTAAGCACTCAGCAACCAACCGAAAGGCTAGTGGTTCCAACTTACTCAGCAGCTCCATGGGAGAAGGACCTGGCATCTGCTTTCATAAAGATTATAGCCAGGAAAGGTATGCGGCAGTTCTACTCTGTTATGTCAGGTCACCATGAGTTAGATGTTACATAAGTGTCTTGGTGTCTAACAGCCAGGTGCACAGTTTCTGCCAAAGCCAGGGGTAAGCCAAGAGCTGTTTCTCAAAAGAATATCCACCTGTTCTCAGAGCCAAGGGCATTTGCTGTGATTCTACATCAGGATCTCCTTCACTGCACACTACCAGGGCTCCCTAAAGCACCCTAATTTGTCCCAGACACTGATGAAGAAGGGCTTGGGAGTGTGACAGTCACTAGCCACACATACTGGTCTTCATTCAGGTTTAAAGACTTCTCTACAGTACCCAATCATTTTAGTGTAGAAGTCCTTCATGACCTGGCCTTCCTGCCTCTGGATCCAGCTACTGTCACTCACTATATTCCACATCTTCCAGCCGTATGCAATTACTTAGCAAAACCAAACCCACTGCCATCGAATCCATTCTGATTCATAGCACCCTATATATAGAACAGTAGAACCGCTCCATAGAGTTTCCGAGAAGCGCCTGGAGGATTCGAACTGCCAACTTTTCGGTTAGCAAACAGCACTTAACTGTTACACCACCAGGGTTTCTCTAGAACTACTTAGACATTTTAAAGTAACATTTGGAAGGAGCGTGGAAACTCTTTAAAGGAAAACCTACCTTAGTCTGTCTGTATCTATAAATCCTTGATTAAGGGAAAAGAATTTTTTAGTACAATGCCAGCAATTTTTAAAATCATGGTGCAAGTAACATATAATTAACCACTTTAAATTGTACAATTCAGTAGTATTTAGTGTATCCATAACGTTGCACACCACCAGTTCTTTTTAATTTTGAAAACTGTTCATCACCCCAGGTAAAAATTCTGTACCCATTTAGTAATTACTCCTCTCCCACTCCTGATAACCTCTAATGTGCTTTCTGTCTCTGAGGAATTGCCGATTCTGGATATATTATACATATGGAATCACGCAGTATGGGCTTTTTTGTGTCTGGCTTCTTTCATTCAGCACGTTTCCAAGGTTCGTCCAAGTTGTGGCATTTATCAGTACTTTGTTTATTTTTGTGTCTTGTGTGTTGTTGTTAGGTGCCGTAGACCTGGTTCCAACTAACAGCGACCCTATGAACCATAGAAGGAAACACTACCTGGTCCTGTTCCATTCTCAAGACTGTTTTTCTGCTTGCACTCCCTGGATTGTATGTATATACTGTATTTTCTTTTTTTTTTTTTTTAATCCATTCATCTGTTGTTGGGCATTTAGGTTGTTCCCACCTTTTGGCTGTTATGAATAACACCACCGTAAACATGCCATGAGTTGGATCCAACTTGACAGCACTTGGCTTTTGGCTTGGCTAAACATTCATGTACAGATTTCTGTATGGACATATGTTTTCATTTCTTCTAGGAGTGGAATTGTTGAGTTATATAATAATTCAACATGTAACTTTTTGAGGAACTGTCAAACAGCTTTCTAAAGTGGCTACATCATTTTACATTCTACTAGTCATGTACAAGGTTCCAGTTTCTCCATAGTCTCATCAATACTTTTTATTTCTCATCTCCTTGATTAAAGCCATTTTAGCAGATGTGAAGTGGTATTTCACTGTGGTTTTGATTTTACATTTCCTTAATGACCATCAGTGAATGTCTTTTCACATGCACTTGTTGGCCATTTGTATATTTTCTCTGGAGAAATGTCTATTCAAATCTTTTCTCATTTTGAAAATTGAGCTCTTTGTCATTCTGTTGTGGAGTTGCAAGAATTCTTTATACATTATGGATAGTAAACCCTTATAAGATAAATATTGTATTCCATCCTATAGGTCGACTATTTACATTCTTGATAATGTCTGCTGATAACAAAAATTTTCATTTTTATGAAGTCCAGTTTATCTGTCCCCCCCACTTTGGTGCTTGTGTTTTCAGTGTCTAATCTAAGAATTCACTGCCAAGTCCAAAGTCATGAAGATTAACAACTATGTTTTCATCTACAAGTTTTATAGCTCTAGCTTTTATAATTAGTTTATTGATTCATTTGAGTTAACATTTGTATATGGAATTACGTAGGAGTCCATATGGGTGTTTAGTTGTCCCAGCACTATTTGTTTGAGACTATTGTTTCCCTTATTAAATGGTCTTGGCAGTACTGTCAAAAATTAATTGGCCATAAATGTTTGGGTTTATTTCTGGACTCAATCTGTTCCATTTGTCAACATGTATATCCTTATGCCAGTACCACACTATTTAATTACTTAGTTCTGTATAAGTTTTGAAACAGGAAAGTGCTAGTCTGCCTACTTTATTTTTATTTTTTTAATATTGTTTTGGTTATGCAGGGCCCAATGCAGTTTTGTATCAGTTTGAGGATCAGCTTTTATATTTCTTCAAAAATGCCGTTGGAATTTTGATAGGAATTGCATTGAGACTGTAGATTTCTTTGAGGAGAATTGTCGTATTAACAATCTTTCAGTCTTCCAGTCCATGAGCACAGAATGCCTTTCCATTTATTTAGGTTTTCTTTAATTTCTTTCAGCAATGTTTTGTAGTTTTTAGTATACATGTCATTCATCTCCTCAGTTACATTTATTCCTAGGTACTTTATTCTTTTGCATGATGTTGTAACTGTAATTGTTTTCTTACTTTTCTCCAAATTGTTTACCTCTGAGTTATATCAACACTGCTATGGATTGAATTATGTCCCCCTACCAAATGTGTTATAAATTCTAACCTCTGTCCCTGATTATAATCCTGTTTGTGAATGGGTTGTTTATTAAGTAAATGAGGCAGGATTAAATCACGTTGATGAAGATTAGATTATGTTTATTATGTTAATGAGGCAGGATTAGGGTGTATTTTGAGTCAATCTCTTTCCAGACATAAAAGAGATTAAACAAGTAAATCAGAGATGCAGAGATGAGAAAAGAAAGATGCCAAGCCCCATGAAGATCAACCAGGAGCAGAAGTTCAAACAGACAAGGACTTTCCTCTGAGTCAACAGAGACAGAAAGCCTTCCTATGGGGCTGGCATCCTAAATTCAGACCTCTAGCCTCCTAAGCTATCAGAAAACAAATTCCCTTGACCTTTTGGTTAGCAGTCATAGATCGTAACCATTTCAACCACCAGAGTTTCCGCGATACTGAACAGCAGCAAAGAATGCAGACATCCTTGTTTTATTCCCAATCTTGGAAAGCATTCAGTCTTCTACCACTGAGTATGTTATTATTTGTAAACTTTTCATAAATCCCAGTTTTCATGTTAAAGAAGTTTTGTTTATTTCTAGTTTGCCAACTGCTTTTATCGTGAAATGGTGCTGAATTTTTTCATATGGTATTTCAGCATCTATTGAGATGATTATGTGCCTCTCTTCCCTTCATTCTATTAATGTGGTATGGTACACTGATTGTTTTTCTTGTGTTGAAGCACCGTTGCAATTCTAGGATAAACCACACTTGGTCATGGTATGTAATTCTTTTAATCTGATGG
This sequence comes from Heterohyrax brucei, assembly GCA_028571685.1. Classification (NCBI taxonomy): domain Eukaryota; kingdom Metazoa; phylum Chordata; class Mammalia; order Hyracoidea; family Procaviidae; genus Heterohyrax; species Heterohyrax brucei. The sequence goes on along the minus strand of CM053160.1, from coordinate 61,817,878 downwards.
TGAATTCAGTTTTCTCATATTTTGTTGAGTTTGCATCTGTATTTCTAAAAGATATTGATCTGTGATTTTCTTTGGTATCAGAGTGTTGCTGGTCTCAAAGTAAATTTGGAAATATTTTCTGTTCTATTTTGGGGGGGATTTTGAAGACCAGTGCTAATTTTTCATTACATATTTTGTTGGATTCATCAGTGAAGCCATCTGATCCTGGATTTCTCTCTTTTACAGGATTTTGATACTGATTAAATCTCTTGTTACAGGTCTATTGAGGTTTTCTATTTCTTCTTGAATCAGTTTTGGTAATTTGTGTATTTACAGGAATTCGTCCAACTTATCTCAATTATCCAGTTGTTGGTATAAAATTGCTTATTGTACTTTCTTATAATCCCTTTTTCTTTTGTAAATTCCTTAGCATTTTTGTATGTGAATAGCATCTGCAAACAAAGACAGATTTACTTCTTCCTTTCCAATCTGTGTAGTTTTTTTTTTCCCTTGCCTTTTTGCACTGCCTAGACCCTTTCATGTAATATTAAAGAAAAGCATTGAAAGCCAGCATCCCTGCCTTTTTCCCATTGTTAGGTTGAAAGCACTGAGTCTTTTACTTTTGAGTATAAGAGTAGCTTTATAGTTTTGTGAGTGTGTGTGTGTGTGTGTGTGGTTGTGTGTTATTATTATTTGCCATCAAATAGGCTCTGACTCATGGCAACCTTATATGTAACAGAAAGAAACATTGGCTGGTCCTCTGCCGTCTTCATGGCTGGTGATATCTCTCACTCATCATTGTGGCTCTGTGTCAATCCATCCCCCTGAGGATTTTCCTCATTTCGCTGGACCTCTAATTTACCAAACACATTGCTGCCCTTTTCTAGAAATAAGTCTTTCCTGATGACTTGTGCAAAGTAAGCTAGTTGAAATCTCTTCATCCTCATTTCCAACGAACAGTCTCATGTATATCTTCTAAGACTGGTTAGTTCATTCTTTCGGTAATCTGTGGTCTGTCAGCTTGTCACACTAAGGTGGCTAGCATGTTGCTGTGACAGTGGAAGCTGTGCCACTGGTATTTCACATAGCAGTGGAGTCCCCGTGGTGTTCAGCAGAGCTTCCCCAATAGGACAGACTAGAAAAAAAATGACAATCTGCTTCTAAAAATTACTTGGTGAAAACCTTATGATTCCCAATAGGTTTTTCTGTAGATCTCCTCACTCAGGCTGAGGAAGTTTCTATTTGTTCTCTATTTTGCTGAGAGTTTTTTTGTTCATTTGTTTCATGATAAAATGGTGTTTAATTTTAATAAATGTCATTCATATAACTATTGAAATGATCATATTGTTTTTCTACTTTGTTCTGTTAATATATTAAAATATATCACTTGATTTTTTAATGTTAAGCCAATTTAGCATTCCCCAAATAATTCCCACTCATGGTAGATTTGGGTTGCTAGTATTTTGTTGAATATCTTTGCATCTATAGGCCTATTGATTTACAGTTTTCCTTTTGTATCTTTGGTTGTCTGTCTCACAGTAATGTGCTTCTTCTTTCCTTTCAGGAAAACTCTGAGTAGCATTGTCTGTACCCTACCCCATCCCCAATAAATATTTGGAAGAATGTACCAGTGAAACCTTCAGGCCCTGAACTTTTCTTTGTTGGGGTGATTTTGATTACTAAGCTGTAGTAACATCTCCAATTTCTTTTCTTGATTTTGGTTATTTGTATCTTCTTTATTCTTATTTAGTCTAGCTAAAGATTTGTCAAGTTTGTTGACCCTTTCAAAGAACTGACTTTTGGTTTTGTTGCTTCTCTGAATCACTTTTATATTTCTATTTTATCTCTGTTCCTACCTTTATAATTTCCTTCCTCTGCCATCTTTGTGTTTTGTTTACTCTTTATCCCCCCATTTTCATAAAGTATAAAGTTAACTTGTTGGTTTGAATCTTTCTTCCTTTCTTCTCTCTTTTTAAATTAATGCAGATATTTGCAGCTAAAAATGTTACTCTGGGTACTGCTATAGCTGCATTCCACTTGCTTTGGCATGTTGGGCTTTCATTTTTACTTCTCTCAAAGTATTTCCTAGTTTTCCCAATTATTTGTTCTTGCTGCATTGATTATTTAGGAGCATGTTGTTTAATTTCTGTATATTTAAGGATTTTTAAGTTTTCCTTCTGTTACTGACTTCTAGCTTCACTCCATTGTGGTTAGAGAAAATATTTTGTATGATTGTGATTTTTTTTTTTAATTTACTGAGAATTGTTTTCTGACCTGAAATCAAAAGCCAAACCAAACTGATGGCTGCTGAATTGTTTTAAACCTGTAGTGACCCTGTAAGACAGGGTAGAACTGTTCCAAGGGGTTTCTAAGACTGAAAATCTTTATGAAAGCAGACTGTTAAATCTTTCTCCTGAACTGCTGATCTTGCTTTACTGGAGAATATCTCATGGTACATTTGAGAAGAATGTATGTTCAGCTTTCCGTGTTCTGTATATGTCTGTTAGATCAAATTGGTTGATAGCGTAGTTCCAGCCTTTTTTTTTTTCTCATGAATCCTTAGATGTTCTATATATTACTAGAAGTGGGATATGGATGTGTGTAACTCTAAGGTCTTCTAAGTTGGTACCACTTATCCATCTACCTGTTTTTCAGTTTCAATTTAAATTCTTTGCAATAAACTGAATCAAGATCCATATCTTACACCTTATACAAAAACCAACTCCAACTGGATAAAAGACCTAAATATCAAACCTAAAACGATAAAGCTCATCCAAGAAAAGGTAGGAACAACAATGGAAGTTTTAATACACAATGAGGACAGACTCCAAAATCTGTCAAAGAAACCTCAATCAACAGAAGAGAAAATAGATAAATGGGAACTATTAAGAATCAATTTAAATTCTTTTTTTTTTTTTAACTGTACTTTAGATGAAGCTTCACAGAGAAAATGAGCTTCTCACTAAACAGTGCCTACAGGTTGTTTAGCGACACTGGTTGCCAGCCCTACAACATCTCAGCACTCTCCCCTTAGGTTCCATATCACCAGCCTTCCTGTCCCCTTCTGCCTTCTCATCCCTGCCCCTGGGCTGGTGTGTCCATTTAGTCTCATTTTGTTTTATGGACCTGTCTAATCTTTGAAGGGTGACCCTCAGGAATGACTTCTTACTGAGCTAAAAAGGTATCCGTATTTTCAGGGTTTTTCCGGTCTCTGGCAGACCAGTAAGTTTGTCTTCTTCTTCTTTTTGTGAGTTAGAAGCTCGTTCTACAGCTTTCTCCAGCCCTGTCTGGGACCCTCTATTTTGATCTTTATCCAAGTGGTCCGTTTTGGAAGCTTAGCATCATCTAATAGTGCTGGACTTGATCTGGTAGAGTCTATATTGTTGTGGTCCATGAGTCCTAACTGTCTAGTTACCAGAGTTCTTATCTCCTTCCCCATTATCTACATCATTGTTAGAAACATTTATAAAACAAAATTCTCTTCTGCTAGTTTTGACAAATTTTCAGGAGGGAATGAAATTGGATGCTCATGTTTAATTTGCTGTATTTCCCCTACTCTTTGCATAACTATGCATAACTATTTTTCAGAATTCTTAGCAACTGCCAGCTGTACTAGTCACAGGGGATAGAAATTGAGGTTCTCTATACTGTAGTGGTAATGTCCAAGTAGAGGACTTCTCGAATCCTTTGTAATGTTGGAAAGGCAGTTAAGTCAAGACAAGATAATCCTGGCAGAATGAAGGTAATTATTATTATTTTTTTAATACTATGATGCAGCTTTCTGGAGGATTTGTAAATTCAGCATGTTGGTCCTTCATTTTTCTTTCCGTCTCTATTTTTCTTGCTTTCTTCTTTCTCTCTCACATTCTTCCTTACTTTATCAAAAACCTTAAAGCTTTTCATTGAGTCTGGCATCTCAAAAATAGCTGATCGTTTGAATCTAGAATATGTGGACATTCTTTTCTTTGTGATTTCCGATATCAGTATCTTCCCCAAACCTAACAAAATAACTGGGTAAATTCCAGTCTTGACGTAAGGAGAGAAAATAAAAAACATAAAATGTTTAAATATTAAATGCATGATTACAAAGCCAGTAACTGATCCATGATGTAACTCAAAGTCATGCAAGTGGTGGAGCATAAGACCCCGGATTATATGGTATTTCTGTTTCTAGCTTTTAAAGAAAGCACTGTACCATCTTCCATAGCAATTGTTCAGTTTTATTTGCACACCAACAGTGTGTAAGAGTTCCAGTCTCCCCACAACCTTGCCAGAATTTGTTATTTTCTGGGTGTGTTTTTTTTTTTTAATCAGTGCCATTACTGGAAGGGTTGAGATGGTAACTCACTTAGTTTTGATTTGTATGTCTGTGATGGCTAATGATTTTATGTCTTTGTGTGTTTGTTAGCTACCTGAATGTTTTCTTTGATGAAGTGTCTGCTCATATCCTTTACCTATTTTTACACTGTTTTTTTCCTTAAGTGCTGAAGTTTTCTATAAATTTTATAGATTAGACTCTTTTCATGTGTGTCGTAGTAAAAGATTCTTCCAAGTCTGTAGGTTATCTTTTTTGCTCTTTTTGTAAACTCTTTTGATAAGCTTAAGTGTTTAATTTTTAAGAGATCTGTTAACTAGTTTACATTCTGCTGTTTTTTCATTCTTATGTTTGCTGTTTTATTTATACCACATAATGGGGCCTCTATCATTGTTTCTTTTTTTTTCTTTCATGATCTCTTTAGTTTTAGATTTTACATGTAAGTCTTTGATCCATCTTGAGTTAGTTTTTGTGTGATATAGAGAATGGATCTTGCTTCGTTTTCCTGTAAGTGGATATCCAGTTTTGCCAGTACCTCTTGGAAAAGAGCCTATCTCATCCACATTTAATGTCCATAGCTGGATGGATTTACTTCTGGGTTCTCAGTTCTGCTCCATTGTTCTTTATGTCTGTCATTGTACCATTACCAGGCTATTTTGACTACCACAGCTGTGGAGTAGGTTCTGAGGTCAGGGAGTGTAAGGCTTCCTACTTTGTTCTTCATCTTTAATGCTTTGCTTATCCAGGTCTTCTTTCCTTTCCACATAAAGTTGGGGATTAGCTTTTCCATCTCATTAAATAGTGGCATTAGAATTTGGATTGGGGTCGTATTTATTATATTTGTAGAGTAGTTTGGGTAGTATTGACATTTTCACAATGTTAAGTTTTCTTATCTATAAGCATAGTATGTTTTTCCATTTATGTGGGTCTCTTTTGATTTCCTGCAGTCATGTTTTACAGTTTTCTTTGTATCAGTCTTTTATGTTCATTGTTAGTTTATTTGTAAGTCTCTTCTATTTTGGAGGGCTTTTTGTAAAGAGTATTTTTTTCCTGATTTCCTTTTTGAAGTTCTGTTTTTTGCTGTAGTAGAATCCAATTGATTTTTGAATGTTGATTTTGTACTCTGCCAATTTGCTAAATTCTTCTTTTAGTTTCAGTAGCTTTCTTGTAGAGTTTCTGGGATTTCCTATGTATATGATCATGTCACCTGTGAAAAGGGTTACTTCTTCCTTTCCAATTTGTATGTCCTATATTTCCCTTTCTTATCTTATTGCTGTATCTAGGACTTCCAGTAATATTGAATAAGAGTGATGATGAAAGGGCATCTCTGTAGGTTTCCATTCTTAAGGGGAATGCTTTCAGTCCCTATTGAGAATAATGTTAGCTGCAAGTTGGAATCAACTCCATGGCAACAAGTTTGGTTTGTGTTTTATTTTTTATTTTTATTTTTGGATTGGTTTTCTATATATGCCCTTAATTATGTTGAAGGATTTTCCTTCAATTTCTATTTTGCTGAGTTTTTACAAAGAATGAGTGTTGGACTTTATTGTATGCCTTTTCTACACCAATTAAAATGATTATGTGATTCTTGTGTGGTGGATTACATTGATGGATTTTCTAATGTTGACTCATCCTTGCATACCTGATGAATCCCAGTTGGTCATGATGTATTATTTTATTGACATGCTGTTGTATTCTGTTGGCTAGAATTTTGTTGAGAATTTTTACATCTCTATTCTTGAAGGATGTGGACGTATATATATATATATTGGTGGTATCTTTGCTTGATTTCAGTATCAGAGTGATGTTGGCTTCATAGAATGAATTTGGTAGTATTCTTTCCTTTTCTACTTTTTGGAGTAGCTTGGGTAGTATTGATATGAGATCTTCTCTGAATTCTCCAGTGAAGACATTTGGGTCAGTGCTTTTATTGTTGGAGATGTTTTTTATTTTTAAATGACCTCTTTGATCTCTTCTGTTATTATGGGCCTATTCAGATTTTCTGTCTCAGCTTGTATTAGTTTGGTTGGGTATTGTGTTTCTAGAAATTTGTCTATTTCTTCCTGGTTTTTAAAATGCTTGGAGTACAATTTTCACAAAATCTGTTATGATCCTTTTTGTTTCAGTGGGTTCTGTTGTAATGTTACCCATCTCATTTCTTACTTGAGTTATTTTTATCTTCTTTTGTCAGTTTGGCCAGTGGTTTATCAATTTTATTCATCTTTTTTTTAAAAGGAAACCTAACTTTTAGCCTTGTTGATTCTTCCAATTATTTCTGTTTTCTGAATCATTTATTTTGCTCAATTCTTTATGTATCCTCTCTTCTGGCGGGGGTAGCCTTCCTTTGCTGTTCTTTTCCTGTTTGAGTTACACAGTTAAGACACTGATTTTGGCTCTTTCTTCTTTTTTGATATGTGCATTCATTAGCATAAATTGAATTCTGAACAAAGCTTTTGCTGTGTCCCAAAGGTTTTGGTCAAATATTTTTCCTGTATTGAGATGATCTTGTGGTTTTACCCTTGATTCTGTTGATTTAGTGTATTGATTTTCAGATATTAAACCAACAATACTAGTAAACTGAATCCAGCAACAAAGAAAGAGAATTATCATGTATAATAATACATTATAGTATGATATACAATCTTTTTACATGTTAATGGATCCAGTTTGCTAATATTTTATTGAGGATATTTCTGGCTGTATTCATAGGTTTATTGGTCTATGGAGCCTTGTTAGCGCAGTGGTTAAGAGCTTGTTTACCACCCAAAAGGTCAGTAGTTCAAATCCACTAATTACTCCTTGGAAACACTATGGAGCAGTTCGTCTCTATCCTGCAGAGTTAGAATAGACTTGAAGGTGGGTTTTTTGTTTTTTTTTTTTTCTTAAACTGGTCTTAGTTTTCTTTTCTTGTAATGCTTTTACCTAGCTTTGTATTTCTCACACAATGAATTGAGAAGTTTATACTTTCTTTTATTTCTTTGGAAGAGTCTGTGAAGAATGAATGTTCATTCTTTTTTAAATGGTAGAATTTATTGCAGGTATCTAAGCCTGAGCTTTCCTTTGTGGAAAGTTTTTAAATTACTAATTCAATCACTTTACTTGATACAAGTTTATTAAGATTTCCTGTTATTTTTGTTTTGGATCGGTTTTGATATTTTATGTCTTACTAGAAATTTGCCCATTCCATCTAAGTTATCAAATTTATTAATATACAGATGTTCATAGCATTGCTTTGTGCTTTTTTTAAAAAAAAAATTGGAGTGATTTCCCCTCTTTCTTGATTTTAGTAGTTTGAACTTTTTTTTTTTTTCACTTGGTCAGTCTTACTAAAGACTTGTCAATTTTCTTAATCTTTTTAAAGAACCAGCTTTAAGTTTGTGGATTTTTCTCTATTGTTTTTCTAGTCTTTATTTCATGTATCTCTCTGTAATATCTGCTATGGCAAAAATACCATAAAAGGATAACTTTAACAAACAAAGATGATTTTCTTAATAACTTACAAGTCTAAAAGTCTGAATTCAGGATGCTAGCTCTAGGAAAAGACTTTCTTGCTGTGTTGTGTCTGAGGAAGGTCCTTGTTTCTCTCCATTTCTGCTCCTGAGCCATCTTCATGTGGCTTAGCACTTCTCTTTCCTCATCTCTGCTTCTCTTCATTTGTTTGTTTAATTTCTTTTATACTTCAAATGAGGTTGACTCAAAATACACCCTACACTAATTCTATCTTACTAAGATAACAAAGACAGCCCATTCCCAAATGGGATTATGAACACAGGCATGCCTAAAACAAAACAAAAAGCTTATTGCCCTCAAATAGATTCAAACTCATAATGACCCTAGTGGTTAAGATTTATAATACATATTTCTGAGTGGCACAATTTAATCCATAGCAGAGTACAAGGTTCGATTGCTGATTTGAGATCTCCCCACTTTTTAAATATGGAAACCCTGGTGGTATAGTGGTTAAGGGCTACAGCTACTAACCAAAAGTTTGGCAGTTTGAATCCACCAGGCACTCCTTGGAAACTCAATGAGGCAGTTCTACTCTGTCCTATAGGATCACTGTAAATCCAAGTTGACTCAATGGCAACAGGTTGGATTTTTGGGTTTCTTTTTCAATATAGATGTTTACTCAGTGATCTTAATTTTTGTCACCTGCTCAAGTTATTGTATGGCTTTTATTACTGTAGCATTACTACTTTTTTCTTTGCAACTAATAAGCAATCAGTGGGTAAGCACTTCTTTAAACTCTTTTGTAGCAATTGCCTCCTGAGATAGAGTTGTACATTCTTTTTAAGCTAAAAGCAGCCTTTTGAAAGTCTCCATCTACTTACACGTCTAGTGTTGGAAACCATCAGATACCTCATCCTGAGGATAAAAATGTAATTAGAACAAGTTATGTGAGTGGTCCCTATTTGTCAGGCACTGATTGCCCTGGGATAAGGACATAGCATTACTGTTTTTTAGTCATTTGACAAAGGCTACCCTTCTCAATATTCTTTACAATGCTGGAAATGGGACAGGAAATTTTACACAGAGGCTGAGAATCCTCTTAGGGATGTGGGATCAAGACTCTTATGCACAGTGAAATGGGATATCTTTGTTCAAATCCACCAGATGCTCCTTGGAAACTATGGGGCAGTTCTGCTCTGTCCTACAGAGTTGCTCTGAGTTGGAATCAATTTGACAGCATTGGGTTTTTGGTTTTTCCATTTATTTATATTATTTAATTTCTTCTAGCAGTATATTACAGTTTTCAGTATACAAGTCTTGCACTTCTTTTATTCATAACAAATATTTAATTCTTTTTGATGCTATTGCAAATAGAACTGTTTTGTTAATAGAATGTTCATTGGAGCTATGTATTTGTTATTTAACATTAAAATATTGAATTGTAATGTTTAAATATTGATTTAAATGTTTGAATTTAATGTTTAAAACACTTTAAGTTTTAAATAAAATACTTAATATTTATTTAATCATTTCTGTAAGAGGTAGTCTATTTCTGTCATTCCTTCTTTCTTCAGGTACAGTTACAGAATTTTTCAGATATATTGACTCAGTCTGTCTGAGGTCCACCACTAGAAGATCCCAAGTGTCCCCAGGCTACTTCTTTATTATGAAAGAAGGTGAATCTTGAGCCAAACCCTAAACCAAAAAACCAAACTCACTGCCACCGAGTCAGTTCCAATTCACAGTGACTCATAGAACAGAACTGAAGGGCTCCATAGAGTTTCTAAGGAGCACCTGGTAGATTTCAACTGCCAACCTTTGGTTAGCAGACATAGCACTTAACCTCTGCACCACTTGGGTTTTGAGCCAAACCCTAGGAAAGATGATTAGGGAGTCAGTGTAACCCAGAAATCCAGAGCATTGTCATACAGAGGAGACAGGACACTCCTTTTGACCCAGCTGTATAGGCCCTGTGGGTGAGTTTCAAAAGCTAACGCAGAGTGTTTGAAACGAAGAGTCTGAATCTAGGGAACCCCAGGCAGGTAGTGGGATTACCATAATGGAAATGGGGATCACCAGTGGGCATATCAAGGCCTCCAATTTTCTCTCCAATAATGTGGGTTACTTTGAATGTTAAAGCAATGTGACTTTATTTGTGCACCAAACTGGCAAAGCTGGTCATTCCAGTTACACTTTTTTTTCCCCTAGTGTGGCTCCTTTGATTTACTTTTATGCCATGTGGCACACCCAGAAAAAGATTGGCTTCTGAAGTTAAGATAGAAGTCTAAAAGAAATTGTGCTTATTTTGTTTTGTACATGTTAAAAATTAGAATTGGCATGGTTTAGGTCTCTATACATAACAAAACCTGATACAATGCTTTAACTGTATACAATCAAAAGATCTGTTGATGAATAAAGGGCAGTTTTCCAATAATAAAGCTAATTAAAGGGTCTACAAAACTTCCAAAAAGTCCACCAAAATATTAAGACCATTCATTTAAATAAACAGACACGGCTGAGGAAGTAAAGGAATTTCTCTGATGCCAGGAACAAACCAAGATAGAAGGCTGTGAAAATAAGTAAAGAACAACACAGGGGCTGCATAATAACCTACAGCCTCTGCCCCAGGGCAACAGGGACTAAAGATTGAGGCTCAGCAGGATGCTGGTTTAATTGCAAAATTGATTTCCAACTCAAGGCGATTCCATTGCACGTAGAATAATCAGTCCTCACAAATGGAAACTTTGAGGAAAGAAGGAAGGAGGAGAATACACACTCAACAGAGGTTATTAGCAACCGAAATTGTCTGTTTCCACATTGGCTTTGAGCAGAATGTTAAAAAAAGACCCCAAAAAAGTCATCCTTCTACAACCCAATACTTTGTGGCTACCAGCAGCTACTTGCAGCAATACATCAACAGGAAACTGCCAGAAATGCAAGCCTGATTCAAGAAAGAGGACGTGGAACAAAGGATATCATTGCTGATGTCAGATAGATCTTGACTGAAAACAGAAAATTCCAGGAATATGTTTATCTGCATTTTATTCACTACGAGAAAGCATCCAACTGGATGAATACCAAAGGACAAATAATATTGTGTGGAATGGGACTTCCAGAACAGTTAATCTTGCTCACAAGGAACCTGTACATAGACAAATGTACAGTCCTTCAAACAGAGCAAGGGCATGCTGCATGATTCAAAATCGAGAACCTTTTATGCCTCAGGATTGCATCCCTTCATCATGCTCATTCAATCTGTATGCTGAACAAATAATCTCAGAAGCTTGACTATGTGAAGAAGAATGTGGTATTAAGACTGGTAGAAGACTCATTTACAACCTGCAATATGCAGATGACACAACCTTGCTTGGAGAAAAGAGCGTAGCCTTCAGTATGGACTGAAACAACATAGGCAAAACAAAAATATCTATACTTGTATCAATAAGCAATATGATAGATAGATGGAGAAAATATTGAATTCATGAAGGATTTCATTTTACTTGAAAATACAATCAGCACCAGTGGAAGCAGCAGTCAAGAAATCAAATGTTGTATTGCATTAGGCAAATCTGCTGCAAAAGACTTTCTTAGAGTGTTAAAGAGTGAAGATGTTACTTTGAGGACTCAGGTGCACATGACCCAAGCCATGACATTTTCAAGGGCCTCATATGCATATGAAGCTGGACAACCTTGGCCAAAGAATTGATGTCTTTGAATTATGATATTGTCCAGGAATATTGAATATACCACATCCTGCCCCCCAAAGCAAACAAGTCTATCTAAAAATAATTCAGCTGGACAGAGTGCTCCTTGGAAGCTAGGATGGTAAGACTTTGTCTCATGTACTTTGGACATGTTATCAGGAGGGACGTGTTCCCGGAGAAGGACATCATGCTTGGTAAAATAGAAGGTCACAGAGAAAGAGGAAAAGCCTCAACTAGATAGACTGACACAGTGACTACAACAAGGGGCCCAAAGTAGCAACGACTCTGGGGATGGCCCAGGACTGGGTAGTGTTTCCTTCTCTCGTACGTGGGGTTGCTATGAGTCAGAACCAACTCAACGGCACCTACCAACAGCAGGCCTTCTGAAGGAGCCCTGGTGGTGCAGTGGTTCAGAGTTTGGCTGTCAGCACAAAAGACTGACGGTTTGAATCTACCAGCTGCTCCTTGGAAACTCTCTGGGGCAGTACTCTGCCATCCTACAGGGTCACTGTGAGTCAGAATCAACTCGACAGCAATATCTTTTTGTGTTTTTGTTGTTGTTGTTCCCCAGTGACGCAAATGGTTAGGTGCTCACTGTGAGGAAGAAAGATGTAGCAATATGATCCCACAAAGATTTTTGCTCCCATAAAGATTGTTGTTGACATGTTACATGGATTCTGCTCCAACTCACAGTGACTCCTTGGGGCAGTTGAACTACCCCACAAGTTTCTCTAGGATATAATCTTTGCATGAGCAGATTGCCAGTTCTTTTTCCCACAGAGTAGCTGGTAGGTTTGAATTTCAGTTAGGAATCAGGTGCTTAACTGATTCATCACCAGAGCTCTGCCTCTCCAGGGGCTCCTTTGGGGTCGTTCCATTCTGTCCTATAGGGTCAGTTGGAGTTGGAATTGACTCTCCCCAAAACAACAACATCAACAACCCTGTTGAGGGCTTCTGACCTGACTTTGTATAGTTTGCGTGGTCCAGAAAATCACCTGCTAAAAGAGTTTTTGTTTCAAGTGGCTCATATCCAGCATCTGGGGTCTTAAAGCCCTGGGATTGACCATCTAGGATATTCTACTGACCTCACACCTGCAGGAGCAAGAAAGAATGAAGAAAATGAAAGATACAAGTGAAAGCTTAGTCCATATGACTAATGGGCCATAACTGCTACAGCTCCTACCAGACTGATGCCAGCACAACTTGGTGGTGCCCGGCTACCACACTGAGTACTCTGATAAGGATCAAGATACAGGGAATCAGACAGAGCTGGAGAAAAATGTAGAACAAATTCTAACTCAAAAAGAAAGAAGAGACTTGTTGGCCTGAAAGAAACTGGAAAAGCCGGGAGAGGATGGCCAGTGTACATCCTTTTAGCTCAGTAATAAAGTCGCTCCTGAGGTTCACCTTTTAATCAGAGACTGGAGAGATCCATGAAAGAAAATGAGACTAAAGGGGTCCATCAGCCCAGGGACAAGAACTGGAAGGTTAGAGGGAACAGAAAACCTTATTATAGGGAACCCAAGATTGAAAAGGAGAGTGGTGAATTGTTGTTAACCAGTGTCGTTAACCAGTATGTGTACTAACTGTTGCAAAAGAACCTAGTTCTGTAAAGCTTCACCTGAAGTAGAATATTAAAAAAAGAAGAAGAAGAATTAAACAAAATGAAGTAGACTTACATCTACAGTCCAACAGACACTTGGCAAAGCAAAAGCAACTTCTCCTGGAGAAATAAATGTACCTTCAACTTAGGTCTGGCAGCAATCTGGTAGAAAAATTTAAACTAAATTTAACTTTAAACAAAAAAATTAAAACAACAACAACAAAAGTTGTTTACCTGAAATTCAAATTGGCATTCTATACTTTTAATTACTAATTCCCACAACCATAAGAATAGACTTTAAAATGAGCATGTCTTGTATGTTGCAATAAAGGGAGGAATTGAAAAGATATTTGATGAGTGAGAGACATCAGGAGTGGTCAGTAGATAGGAAAAAGGAGCAAATGGAAAACATAAGAATGAAAATGAAAAACAAATGGAAATAATGGGGAAAAGTATACTGATGCTGCAGCTTACTTTGATAGGCACAAAGCTTGGATTAATGGCTACTAAATGTCAGCACATACAGGTAGACATGTGATAGATGTAGTAAAACATTCGTTGTTGACTAAAGACAGTCAGTACATGGGAGTTATAAAATTTGTTCAACTTATCTATACTTTTTATTACAATAAAATGTTGGGAAAAAGGAAAAATTAAAGAGCATATTCAGCAAAGTTGAAATACTGAACTAGAAGATACATGTGAAAGAATTTCAAAGCATACAGCCCAGAGATAAGAGAAGCACTGAAAAATACGTGTTTGTAGAGTGAGAAGTTGCTTCACATGTCCTGTCAGAGTTCTAAAAAGAGATATCAGAGTGGGAAAGACACAATATTCAAAGTAATAGTGGCTAAGAATTGTGCTTAACTGATGAAAGGCAATAATCCACAAATTCATGAAATCCAACAAATTCCAAGAAGGATAACTAATAAGGAATTTGCAAAGAGTAGGATTCGTAAAGAAAGAAAATGACCACAGAAGGAATCTCTGAGATGTGGGCAATTCCAAACAAACATTGACTGTATAAAGTAATAGTAATAATAATGTTTAATTTGTGCAGTTAAAAAAAAAGTTGGATAAAACAGAATGGTTATTAGCATTAAAGGATTATTTAGAATGAGGCTAAAGATCCTGATTTTTTTTTTTTTTTAATTTTGTTCAGGTAGGTAAGCAAGTTAAAGTCCCAATCATAACTACCAAAAAAAAAAAAAAAAATTAAATACGTATCTTTATGGAAAGACTTAAGAAACTCAACTTATTCACCTTTTGGACATGAAGAGATAAATCCAAACATGCCAGTAGTAGTAAGTATAATTATATTGAATAACACTGAAATGAAAACCCACTGCTGTCAAGCCAATTCTGACTCATAGCAACCCTATAGGTCAGAGTAGAACTGCCCCATAGAGTTTCCAAGGAGCACCTGGGGGATTTGAACTGCCAACCTTTTGGTTAGCAGTTGTTGCACTTAGCCACTATGCCACCAGATTTTCCTTATTGAATAACACAGTTAAAAATTATAGATTTCAAGACTGGATAAGTCTGTATGGCTCCCACTCAATTCATTCTCCCCACGTCATCATGCAGATAAATCTTTGTCAATCCCACAGGGAGGAGTGAGACAGGGTAATGAAAAGCAGTAGGATGTGCTACTTTTCTCAGAAGCTCCTCTGCAATGGAAACTATGAGCAACAAAAACTCAGTTATCACTACAGTTTATTTTGTCTTTATGTTATTTCATAAAATTCAGTAAATGTGAATAAAAAATATTCAAAAACATACAAAGAGTAAGATGTATGTCTTAGGCTCGGTGTTTTTAGAGAAGCAAAACCAGTAAAGTGTAACTATGTAAAGAGAAGTTTCATATCAAGGAAGTGGCTCACAGGGTTGTAGAGGCTGGAAGATTCCAATTCCATGGGTCAGTCTGGAGGCTTCTCCTGATTCATGCAGCTACCGGGCCTGGAGAACCCAAGATCAGCAGGTCAGATAGAAGGGCTCTTGCTGTCTAGCTATGAAGACTTGTGAATCCCGGAGTCAGCAGCCAAGATGGCAGGTAATCTGCTAGCTCAAGTCCCAAGAACCTGAGGTTAGAGCCACCTGCAGGATCAAGAGCCGAACAAAAGCCCTTGAACCTTATCATAAAGTCCATCTATATTGAATGCAGGCCACATCCCGAAGGAAATTCCCTTTCAACTGATTGGCTACTCACAGCAGATCCCATCATGGAAGTGATCACATATCAGATCTCATCATGGAAGTGATTATATCATTACACGACTGCCAAACTCCATAACAACTGCCAAGGCATTGTCACTCACGCCCCAGCCAAGCTGGCACTCAACAATCACAGCATACTTGAAAAATGTTCTTAGAAAAATGCTAACAGTCTCATAAAAATCTTGTTAAATATGAGAGTAAAAATATGAACTCATGAAGCTGTACTCCTTTCTTCATTTTCTCATTTCTAATTTGATAAATTTCACTTTTGTAATTTCTCAAGGAGTCCCATCCATAAACAGTAAACTCTTAATGCTTTCAGCCATTAGTTAAGAACATTGCAATACATTGTATTTTGTGACAATTACACCAGAATATAAAAATATCTTCTGATCTGGATTTGAAAAAAAATACTACAGGCAATATTATAGTTAATGCCCCAATATCCATTCATCTCTCTCCAGTGGTAACTAAGCTCAGGGGATGTGATCTGATTAATCTATAGGTATTCTTATCATCCTTTCTACATTTTGTTCAAAAATGAACAGTTTATTGCTTCTTAAACAGTGAGACATGAGAATAAGTTGGACTGAAGTTTTTTGGAAAAGTTTTTCTTTGTTCTTAAGGTCAAGCACAAGGAAACCATACTCATTCTATCCCTATGGTTGTCATGAGTAGACAGCTGACCTCAATTTCATCAGAAGCCATTCTTGCTGGAATACCTTGAAGGCTCACTCGGCCTCTGGATTTCACTAGTTTACCTAATGAAGACCTTTGATAGTTAAACCAGTTTAAGCTCAGTTTCCTATTGTTCTTAGCTGTCTTCCAATTGGTTCTGACCCATAGTGACCCCCCCCACAATGGAAGAAGCATTGTTCGGTCTTGAACCATCCCCATGTTTGGTTGAAGATGGACCGTTGTGATGCACAGGGTTTTCATTGGCCGATTTTCAAAGTAGGTGACCAAACCTTTCTTCCAAGTCTATCTTAGCCAGGAAGTTCCACTGAAGCACGTTCAGCATCATAGCAATCCACAAGACTCCCACCGACAGAGAGGTGATAGTTGTGCTTGAGGTGCACTAGATGAGAATCGAACATGGAAGGCAAGAATTCTACACTAAGCTACCAGTGCCCCGCATAGTTTTCTATTCCTCGGCACAAAGAGCATCCTAGCTTTATTTAATAATTAAGCCTTCACACTGAGATATTATTGCAATACTGTACTATAAAACCACTGCTGAGAGAGTACACACACTTCTTAAAGAGTCTGAAAGCTTAGCAAATAGTATGCTGATTTGCAGATGAAATGAAACTGATCAATTTTTTCTGTACATTTTCAAGTGTATGCGAGACAGTCACTGCTAGTTGCCTACTCAGTGTCTACTTACTCTTTCTTTCTTACTAGCAGAATCTAATTATATTCATTAATATGCTCTTAAGATGACATTTCGCAGTTTCTCTTGAATCTGGGGATACTATCAATCAGATGCAAGCAGAAGTTATTGGATAAGACTTCCAGGAGCCAAAGCCAAGTGTCGTCGAGTCAGATCCGACTCATGGCGACTTCCAGGAAAACTTCTCAAAAAGGGAGCAGAGCCTAACACACCACCAGGGTTTCCTCTCACAGTTTAGGAGGCTAGAATTCTGAATTTGGATCACCAACTCAAGGGAAAGGCTATCTGTTTCTGTTGACTCTGAGGGAAGGTCACTAGCATCAATCCTCATCTGGGTCTAGCAGTTTCTTAGCATAGGGACCCTGAGTCCAAAGGATATGTTCCATTTCTGGCTCTTCTGTCTTGGCATTAGGAGGTCCCAGTGTCTGTTGATTTATCTCTTTTATATCTCAAAGTGATTAACTCAGGTTACAACCTAATCCTATAAATTGAGTACTATTTCATTACCATAATTGCCCGTAATCCTGCCTCATTAACATCATAGAGGTTAGGATTTACAACATACAAGATAATTACATAAGATCAGAAAATGGAGGAAACCATACAATACTGGGAATCATAGCCTAGTCAAGTTGACATACATTATTGGGTGGACACAATCAGAACTGCACTGTAGAGTTTCCAAGGAGCTGGTGGCAAATTCAAACAGCCTGCCTTTTGGTTAGCAGCCTGGGCTCTTAACCACTGTGTCACCAACGCTTCATATAGAGAACCAAAAATGAAATAAGTGGTCTCCAATCAAAGCCAGGAAGCCTGGTATCTCAGTGGTTAACAGCTCACCAGCTAACCAAAAAGTCAGCAGTTTGAATCCACCAAAAACCCTATGGGGGCAGTTATACCGTATCCCATGTGGTTGCCAGGAGCCGGAATCAACTCCATACTGACGGGATTTTTTAAATCTAAGCTCATCTTTCTGTGTATCTTTGGTCACCTAACTACCATTCCTCAAAACTCCCAAGATATTCTATTCCAAATCTGTGCTTCTTCTCCAGGACCTAACCCCTCCCAGCACACACAATTATTATTAGCAATAAAATGTCTGAATAGTCTGCTCCCACACCAACTAACTTCTTTTCAAAGAATAATCTCTCCTATCCAGGGCTAATCTTTCCACATGTGATTTACAGACAGTCTATCCCATCAACTCAGGGATAGGTGTTGGCTCATCAGTTATCCTTTCTCTGCCTCTTCTGCCTTGCAGTGTATTAAAACAATAAAAATTATAATCAAACATGTTGCCAAAGAGTCGATTCTGACTCATAGCCACGCTAAAGGATCCAGCAAAACTGCCACGTAGAGTTTAAAAGCAGTGGCTGGTAGACTCAAACTGCTGACTTTTTGATTAGCAGCTGGAGCTCTTAACCACTACGTTACTAGGTTCCTAAACAATACACAATGCTTCACAAATTTGTGTGTCATTATATAGACACACTCAAATCTGAGCAATCTTAGAAAAATCCGGTAAAACGAAACACTACCCCTACTTGACCTTCAGCATCTCCATGGATTCCTTCTCCTGTGTCACAGAGCCAAGCTGTTTATGAATAGAATGGTCTACACTCACCATGTTGTTGTTAGGTGCTGTCAAGTCTAACTCATAGTGACCCTACACACAACCCAAAGAAACACCGCCCGATCCTGTGCTGCACACAATAGTTTTTACATTTAAACCCACTGTTATAGCCACTGTGTCCGTCTGTCTCGTGAAGGGTCTTCCTTGTTTCTGCTAACCTTCTACTTTACCAAGCATGATGTCCTTCTCCAGGGGCTGATCCTTCCTGACAGCATGTCTGAAGTATGTGAGACAGAGTCTCTCTATCTTTGCTTCCAGGGAGCATACTGGTTGTACTTCTTCCAGAACAGATCTGTTTGTTCTCTTGGTGGTCCATGGTATGTTAAACATTCTTCAGCAACACCACGGATCAAAGGTGTCAATTCTTCTTCTGTATTTCTTGTTCATTGTCCAGCTTTCCCATCCATGTGATGTAATTGAAAATACCATGGCTTGGGTCAGGCACACCTTAGTCTTCAAGGTGACATCTTTACTTTGTTAATGATTTAAAGAGATCCTTTGCAGCAGATTTTCCCAGTGCAAAGTGTCTTTTGGTTTCTTGGCTGCTGCTTCCATGGGCATTGATTGTGGAACCAAGTAAAACAAAATCCTTGACAACCTCAATCCATTCTCCGTTTACCTTTACAATATCCACTTCTAATTAGCATTGGCTACTATTTATTAAACACATACTCTGCCACATCTTTTGTAAGTATACATGCATTATCATCAATCTTCAAAATAATGTATCGCAGTAGAATGATCACTCCCATTTTTACAAACTAAGATACCCGAGGCTCAAAGAGCTCTAACTATCTTGTTCAGGTTTATACAGCTGAACCGGGACAAAATCAAGCTTGGAGTCCAGGTCTGAAAAATCTAAAAACCAAACCTGGTGTCATCGAGTCCATTGTGACTCATAGAGACCCTGTATATCTACCTGACTCCAGTTCATGCTCTTTCCACTCTGTTAGTGGTTCCCAGATCTGATATGACATCAAAGTCATCTACTCTGTTGCTGTTGAGTGAGTTCTAGCTCAGCGACTAGAGATTTTAGGAAATATTTTTAGAAAAGATTTAAATATTAAAAAGATAAAATGTTAAAAAAAAAAAAATCCCAGCTCAGATCTACCAAATCCTATCTGTTCAGGAAGAACCTAGGAATTTGTGTGATAAAATCTGTAATACATACAGCTGGATAAAGGTCTTCCTTCTACTGCTCCTCATTCATGTGTTACTCAACCTATTTTAGACTGCTTTCTCATTTCACTCCTCAATTCAAATTGCTCCTGGAGAAGTCACCAATGACCGTCTCATGACTAATCCACCAGACGTTTCCCATTTTTATCTTGCTTGACTTTTTAGTAGTGTTTGACAAGCTGACCAGTTTCTTCCTTTGGCTTCCGGAATTCCATACTCTACTCTTGGATCTCCTCCCTCCTTTTTAGCCTTTCCTTCTCTCCCATCTATGCCCGAACCACCAAACCAAACCCACTGCTGCTGAGTTGATTCTGATTCATAGGACAGAATAGAACTGCCCCCATAGGGTTTCCAAAGTGCATCTGACAGATTTGAACTGATGACCTTTTGACTAGCTGCCATAGCACTTAACCACTACACCACCAGGGTTTCCCCCATGGATGACCATCTCCTAGACACTGGCACACACACCCGCTCTTCTACCCACTCCTGGTTTCTAACCTCACCCTCTTCCCACTGTAAGTACTGTGTTTGGGTGATCTCATCTCCTCCCATAGAGCTAATTACTATTTATACACGAATGCCTCCCGAACTGGTATTTCTAGCCTCACTCTTGGCCTCTGAATCTATAGGTCTCTGTATGAGGAATGACTGCTTGAATTTTATTTAATCCAAAATCCCAACCCATTGCTGTCAAGTTTCCAACTCATAGCAACCTTATAGGACAGAGCAGAATTGCCCCTAACCTGCCCACCTTTTGGTCAAAGCTGAGCTTTTAACTACCGTGTCACCAGAGTACTTACCAAACCCAAGCCCACTGCTGTCAAGTCAATTCCAACACAGAGTGACCTTGTAGAACAGGGTAGAACTGCCCATAGTTTCCAAGGAGCACCTGGTGCACTCTAACTGCCGACCTTTTTGTTAGCAGCCACAGCACTTAACCACTATGCCACCAGGGTTCTGCCAGGGTTCCTGATCTTGTTCAAACAACTTACTCTCAGGTCTAACTTTATAGGCATGTAGGCAATGTAGTGCACAGGGCCCTGTACTCAGAAGGCCTTTGTGCTTGGAGTTCAATGGTTAGGATTTAGACTTTTGAAACTCTTAATATGCCAAATTTGTATAAGTGAAGTCCTATGGGACAGTGGAGCATGCTAGGGTCTTGGACCCTTGAGTCACACATGCTCTTTCTGCCTGACCTGGGACAGGTTGTCAGCCTATCAATCCACAGATTCCTCCCTGCTTGCCCTGCGTGTTCCCCCATAGCCCCATCCTCTACTCAGAAACCCTGATGGCGCAGTGGCTAAGTGCTGTGGCTCCCTACCAAAGGACTGGTAGTTCAAATCTCTTGGGCAGTTCTGTTCTTCCCTATGAGGTCCAACAATTAAGTCCATGAATTTAATTGTTCTAAGTGCTACATACCTCATTGCTGAATGTCACTGTGGTCATCTTTGAGGTACTTCCCTTGGGAAGCTATGCACTGGTGCCAGCAACTAGTCCACCCTTCAGAGCAGTTTTGGCACTCTTTCTGAAATGGCCATTGTGCACAGTGACATAGTGGCAAGTCCACAAACTTAATTTCTAGTTGTCTGTGAGGGACTTCTTAGCCAGTAAATAACTGTGTTAAAATACACTCCCTACTCACACGATCTGGCCCCCAGTGACTTTTTTCTCTACCTGAAGATACAGGAGATATTGAAAGGAAGATATTTTGATGACATTCAGAACATCAAGGGTAATATGATGACAGGTCTGACGGCCATTCCAAAAATAGAGTTCCAAGATTGCTTTGAAAGGTGGACTAGGCGCCAGCATACGTAGGTGCATAGCCTCCCGAGGAGAGTACTTTGAAGGTAAACGTAGTGATATTTAGCAATGAGGTGTGTGTAGTACTTTTTCTAGGAAGAGTTCATAAACTTAATTGCCAGACCTAATATAGGGTCACTATGAGTCAGAATTCATTCAGTGGCAAGGGTTTGGTTTTTTTTTTTTTTTTTTTGTCCTCTACTCAGTGACTGCTGCTACCTTCTGCTCTCAGTGGTGGGCCCTGTAAATGGGCGCAGGGAGCATCACACTATAGTATCTCAGGACCAAGCATGGAGGTCTGAGCCCCAGGCTGATAGTGTCATGGCATGTTCAGCGGACAATTTGGCAAGGTCTCTACAGAGCAATGGATCACTTGTGGGGCCTTTTTAGCCGTGATTTTGTGACTCCCACCCAAGTGATTGGGCGAGGCTATGCGAAGAAGGCAATTGTGGCCCACCAAGTGTATTAGATCATTTGGCCTGTAAAGAGAGACGATTCAAGGGCAAAGAGAGGATACTGCTACCACAAAGAAAGAACAGCCAGGAGCAGAGAGCACGTCCTTTGTCCAGAAGGTCCTGCATCCCAGGAAACAGAGAGCAAACTAACCTGAAGGCGGTGAGAAGGGGTAACAGAGAAATGGTGGCAGGACAAATCCGAAGACCACACGAAAGACCACCTGGCCCACAAAAGGAAATAACAGAGGGCCTTTGGCCAAGGCCTACAGGCAGAGTGGTGTGCTTCTGGGCACTTATTGGCAGAGGCCGAAAGAGCTCTGTAACACTTGCGGGGCAGAGGCCAAGGGCCAGAAAGCACAGCTGTGAAGAGGCTATCCTGATGTAAGAACTATACCCTGAGTGCTCCAGAACCTAAATTGTAGCCTGTTACTTCCTAATAAACTCTATAATAGTGAGTATTGTCCCTGAGTTCTATGTGGCCATTGTAACGACTCATCAAACCCAGCAGAGAAGTAGAGAGTGCCGTGGCAGGAACAGCTGGTGTCAGAACTGGTGAAGATGGTGGAGAGAGGAGGCCCGTCTGACCTCTGCCTCACAGGAGTCTGCCTTGGGCTGTTGAGCGGTGTTGAGTCCCTCCCCTTGGTGAGGCTGGAGGAGTTCAGACACTCCCCATGGCCTTTTTCTCATCTCTCATTCATTCCCATCCGGGTGTCTAGAGGCTGCCGTATTGCTGGGGGTTGCCTATCTGCTTGGAGTTAAGACTGTGCATCAATGGGAAGGGGATAGGACTGCCTCAACTTCCAGGGGTGTTGGTCCCCAGTTAGCAGGAGAGGAAACCTGGCATCTCTGTGCTCAGTCATGGCATGAGGCCGCTAGGACTCTGTGAGGGTCTTTGCTCATTCATGTGAGAGTATCCCTGTGCCCAAGACAGCACAACATTAAATAGGAACTAAAAATACCACAAGAAATTAAGAGGAAGACTGTGAAAGAAAGGGACAAGATTATTTTCCCCTGTCTTTTCAATAAGAGGCCCCATAGTTTCATTTTGTGTTAACCCAGAAAAAAACAAACACTGTTGTGGTCGAGCTGATATCAACTCATAGTGACTCTATTGGACAGAGTAGAACTGCCTCATAGGCTTTCTGAGGAGTGGCTGGTGGATTTGAACCGCCAGACTTTTGGTCAACAGCCAGATACTTAACCACTGTGCCGTTAGGGTTCCTCCTTTTTTCTGTATCTCAGTGAATGACACCACCACCCCACCCAGTCACTCTGGCCAGAAATCTAGGACTTATTCTTGACTTGTCCCTCTCACTCATGCTCAACAAAAAACTTAATACTTTATCTCCTTGATATCTCTAATGTCTTCATTTCCAAATGCCACTGACTTAGACAGCTTAAAGATATTTGAAATGATCCTGTTTTTTAATGAAGGTAGAGAAGAAAGACACTCAAAACAGCCCTTCGATTGAGGGAGCTGTAGCTTGTGAGAAGGACATTGTCTAAGAACCCTAATGGATGTCTAAAAGACCAACAGTGGCAAGGAGGCTCAGGACCCATAAAAATTTAGTTCAGACATATACTCAAAATCAGCCAAGATCCCTTATAATCTTTAACTGGAATAAAATTTTTAGAATAAACTGGAATAAACTTTATAGAATAAAACATTTTTAAAAACACTAATATTTATAAAAATTATGTAAATTCCAAATTTCCCCTCCCAACTGCAGAGGCCACTGAAGATGTCTGGAGCATGAGCCTTTTCAGAGGGGGAAGGGCCAGATGGTCACCATGAGAACTTGTGGGTGTTTAAAGCGTCCTTTTATAGGCCAGCTGGCAAATGTCCCACGGGTGTGTTAGGCTGATGTAAAGGTATAAGATCCCAATACAAAAATCAAAACACCTTCAAAGTGTTCTTTCCCAGACATCACTTTATCCACCTCATTCACCTGCTGAACAGCCTTCTACAGTTTTGTAATGTGCATAGGTGAAACCTGGTCTCTTTAGGAAGGTGTTCGAGACTTCACTTATATCTTTACCTTACTGTGCCAACTTTTATGTCACTGTTCCTCAAGTCCTAGTCTGTGTGGCTCTTCCAAAAGAATCGTTGCCGTAGAATCGATTCTGACTCATGGTGACCCTGTAGCACAGAGTAGAACTGCCCCATAGAGCTTCCAAGAAGCGCCTGGCAGATTCAAACTGCTGACTGTTTGGTTAGCAGCCATAGCACTGAACTACTGCCCCACCAGGGTACGGCAGTCAAGTCAATTTCCTTCCTGTCCTGCAGATCTGCTATTCTTGTCCCTACCTTAGGAATCGCTTCACTCAGGCTAACAGTGCTTCATCTCATCAAACTGAAGCTCTACCTCCAGTTTTACTTTATTTACCAGACACTTAAATAGCATTTCTATGCATCACTATGCATCCAGCAGTGTTTAAATACTTACATACACCCATCACTTCAAGCTATACAACATTCGAGCCACCGAAGAATTATTATCTACTCCCAGGTTGTAGATGAAGGAAATCAATGTTCCCAAGGTCACAGAGCTGGAATTTGATCCCAGATGGCTGTCCTTGACCACAGGTCATGCTCTCAACCACTATACCAGGCTGCATCCAGTAAGTCTTCCGTGACCACTTTGGGCCATGGTAAATTCTTGTTGACTTGTATCTTTATTTACATTCAAAAATGACTTACTGGTATTTGTATTCAGATAAATCATGAAAAGCTCCTTCTGTCCTCTTCTTACTTCCCATATGTCTTTACTTTATGTATTTTAGGATCCTTGGAGCAAAGTCACTTATGAGTCTCTATACATCTCCACGGTAGAAGGAAAGGGGAGAGACAAAAATATTCAAGAGTGGAACTCTCCTCACATCTCACTGGCACAAAATTCCATTAAACATGAAATTCATTTTTTCAAAGCACAAAATCAATTTCTACAATTCTTGTCCCTACCCCAAGATTCCCTTTACTCAGGCTAACAGAGTTCAATATCAGGTTCAGTAGCAGATGAGCAATGGCTCTGAGTGTCTCAGCAGAGAATGAATTTAATCCAAGGAATCAGGTGCTGCCAAAATTGCTGGAAGGACTGAAAAATAAGCTTTAGGTTGGACCTTTAAGAATGACTTTCAATGTGACACTGCAGAAGTGACCTGCTGAGGGAACTCCTACTTCTGTCGTGGTTAGGGACTTGAGGAATGAGGAAGCCACTGTCCAGAATTCAGGCTGCAGGACAGTCACTGTGGTCAATTTGGACAGGATGAGTCTTTGCTGTAGGGTTCATTCTGTCCCTTGTGAGATTTGTTGGCATCCCAGGCCTCTCTGTACCGAATGTCACTAGCACCTACTCAGTTATGACAGTCAGAAATGTGTCCAGACTGTCCTGAGGGTCCAACTAGTCCACTGCTCCAGGCTGTCATCATTTTAGCCTCAATCAGGAGCTGAGGAAGCCAGTGCCATAGCTGTGATTGCCAGGAGCATCCCGCCATAGCTGTCACCCATGGATCAGCAAGCACCAGCCAACAGTCAGCTCCGAAGCCACACTTTGCCTACTGCCATCCTTCCCCGGAAGTGAATGCCTTGTGCTTCTCTTCCACCTTAACCCACTTTCAAATTCATTTCTGACATGAGTGTATCTAATGGGTGGAACCTAAATCATATGCAGACCCCCAGTTGCAAGGGAGTCTGGGAAACATCATTTTTGAGCTTTCCAGTTTTTGTAGTACAAGAAGGTACCCCAGAAGGAGGTTGAAATAAGTATTGAGACAATCAGTCTACTGTTTACATGCCAGAGCATGTAAACTTTTTGTTCTTGGCAAATGAAGCAGGTAAGATGGAAATGTTAATCTATCCAAGTCGAAGTATTTCAAAGTTGTCCAGAAAAAAAAAATGGGGAGGTACAGGCTACAGCTTCCACCGTCTCCATTAGCAGGAAGAAGATAAATTCTGGGCCATAGCCCTTTGTCATTTGTTATCTTGTGCAGCCAAATTTGAACACTAATAATGCTCTCTGATTTCATTTTACATGTGTAAGGCCTTCCTGACAAGGACAGGGCTATGTACTCCCATAATGTTTAGGCATGTCTGTAGGTATATTGTGGATATTCACTAAAAATTATTAAACATGTTTTAAAAATGTTTCTTATCAGTAAGTTGACCTAGTCATCAGAAATAGTCAGGATTTCTTCTAACCAGTACTGTTTAGTCAGGATCTCAGAGGTTCTTTACTCTTTCTTAAGATCATTTTTCAATTTCATTGCTTTGAAACACCGTGGGAGCTTTAACGTACTGGCAGAAACCTTGGTGGTGTAGTGGTTAAGTGCTAGGCCTGCTGACCAAAATGTCAGCAGTTCAAATCTATCAGGCACTCCTTGGAAACTCTATGGAGCAGTTCTTCTCTAGCCTATAGGGTTGCTATGAGTCGGAATTGACTTGAGGGCAGTTGGTTTGGCTTTGGGAATGTACTGGCTGTTGGCACTGAATTATGAACTCACAGTTTTATTAAAGGTTCAAAATGTAAGAACTTAAAAAATAATTTTCATCTTAAATATGTGCTATGGTTACTTCCATTTCTACTGAACATGGAATGATGGAGACCAGATTTACCCTTCTGCCAAGAATGACAACAGACACAATATGTGAAAACACTAGTTTTTTAAGACCCTGGACATCAGGCAACAAAAGATAGTAGCCCCTGAAGGACAAGAAATACGTACGGTGAAATGTTCAATAGCCTCAGCTTAGCACCCCAGGTCACAGAGCAGAGAGGAGGTATTGAGACAGCCTAGTAGGGTCCTTGAGCTGAGAAGATGAATCAGAGACCCAGGGTTCTCAGGACAGAGCACTGAAGAGGAGACAACTGTTTAGAGAGAATCCCAGAGATCTGCAAAGAGTCCTCCTGAATATTCAGCCAAGCACTCATCAGTGCAGACTTGTGAGGAAACTGTCTGAGGCTCAGGAAAGAACTCTTCCAAAGGATTAAGGGTAACAGTGCCCAGGGTAAACAGAGGAGCATAAGATCTACAAGGAAATATGATGAGAGAGATATTTTGGGACTAGACTGTGATGGGTTTTATATATTAGTGAGTTTGGCTTTGAAACTTGAAAGTAGGGGAAGGGACATACTCAGACCTGATTGCAAGAGTTGTCTAGCTACTCAGTGAGCAGGAAGGATTGTGGCTTGTTGGGGCACAGAACAGGCTGGAAAGACCAACGTGAAGGCTGTTACTCTTAGTTGTCTTTAGGATGATCTAATGGGCACCGTTAGTTGACATCAGGCCTTCAGGATCACAGACAGACCAGATCTGACCAGAAGTGTCTCAGTCAACCGTTGGCAGTGTCATCTGAGGGACTGCAAAAAAATTGGAAAATCCTGGAGGAAGAAGGCCAGTATCGGTGACACTAGGGGGGATTCAATTAGACAAAATTTGTTAAGTGTCTTATCATCTGAGTAATTTTTATTAGAGTGCCTGTATCAGCAGAGGAAAACCTCTACTGATGTAGCGGTTAAGTGCTACGTCTGCTAACCAAAATGTCGGCAGTTCAAATCTTGGAAACTATGGGGCAGTTCTACTCTGACCTCTAGGATTGCTATGAGATGGAATTGACTCGACAGCAGTGGGTTTTTTTTAATTAATAGGAGCCTGAGACAGCTTCCAATAGGAAAAATCCAGAGTAGAGATGAAAAGTTGATCTAGGTAATGGTAAACATAATCACAACATTTTTAAGTACTTAGAACATGTCAGCTTTCTTATTTCACTTACCTGTATTATTATTTTTACATAATTGCAATAATAATAATTACCATTCTTTCACAGCCTATAAAGACAGTAGTAGCGTTATCACCACTTTATAGCTGTGAAAACTGGACACGGTGAAATTACACAAATCCCAATAAACAACACAGCAACTAAATTACAAAGCCGGAATTTGAATATGGGCAGTCTGTCTCCAGAGCCAGGTTCAAGAATACAGATGACACATTTAGAGAGACCTTTTGGAACCAAACAGATAAGGAGTCCTAATGGCTCAATGTTTTAGTCCTCAGTTGCTAACCCAAAGGTCAGTGGTTCTAACCCACCAGCCTCTCCATGGAAGACATATGTGGTAGTCTGCTTCATTAAAAATTATGACTTTGGAAGGGGATAGCTTTACTCTTTCTTATAGAGTTGTTTTGTGTTGGAATTCACTTGACAACAGCAGGTTTAAACAAAGATTTTCAACCCTGTTGACATAGTCTCTAGGAGCTAGGCTGCTAACCACAATGTCTGCAGTTCAAATCTGAATCTACCAGCCACTCCTTGGAAACCCCATAGGGCAAATCTGTTTTGTCCTATAGGATTGCTATGACTCAGTGGCAATGGACTGTGTGGTTTTGGTTTAAATGTAAGTAAAATGACTGTTAACTCTTCATTTTATATTTCTGGGTTCATAATGGCACCATCAATGGGGTCAGGGAATGTAGAAGAAAGAAGAGGAAACGGAGGAGACCTATTTTGGGGAAGTATGTGGGTATGAGGTGAAGGAGGAAGAAAAACAAGAAGAACTAAACTCATTTCTGTCAAGCTCACTCCAACTCAGAGCAACCTCAAAGGACAGAGTAGAATTGCCCAATAGATTTTCCAAGGCTGTAATGTTTAGGGAAGCCAATGGCCACATTCCTCTCCTTCAGAGCCACCAGTGGGTGGGTTGGAATACCGAGCTTCAGTTAACAGCCAAATGCTTCACCACTGAGCAACAAGGACTCCTAGAAGGAGAAATAAAAAATAATTTAGTTTGGGGGCCACGCTGAATGTGCCTGGTATAATATAGATCTAGAACTGCAAGAATTGCAGCTCTAAAATTTAAGGTGATGTGTTAGAGATGTAGATAAAGACTTGAAAGTTAGAAGCACATGAGTGATGGTGGTTAACTAGCTGTCTCAGGGAGATTAGGTGGAGAGAGAAAAGAAGAGGATTAGGAACAGGATAATTAAAATGATGTAGGGTGTAAACAGAAAGAAGCCACGAAGAGAATGAGTGGTCCCGGATGTGGGGAGAATCTAGACAAAGTCTCACACAGGTCAAAAGGTCGAGAGCCTTTTCTGCTTGACTATACTGCTCGATAAACTCATTGGGAGTTCTAGAGGGATTGAACATTTTTCTTCTTCCAAATGAACGCAAACTAACAAATTTCATCCAAACTCATTTTTTGATAGCACTCACAGTAAAAGTAGCTTTTGAATTTAATAACATACATAATTACACTGATCTGTTCATAGCAATTTATTGTTGAAGTTCTTAAATGAATCATTGATCTTACAAGGATCAGCACAAAGCTGTTTCCTATGAGGCAGAGGTTAAAGATGTCCCAGGTGTCCAACTTCTCCAAACTGCTGGAGCATTCCATCGTCTCTAACATCAACTACTCCCCCACGTCTTATGGCCCCCAACTGTGGTCCTTGGGTTCTGCAATTTGATGCAATGTCTCACAGAGCTCAGGACCAAATCATACTTACAGTGAAGTGGTTTATCATGGAAGCAGTAGTACATCTCAGGATTGGGATTCCCTAGGAAGTAATAGGAACGACTCAAGATATGGTGTCTTGATCAGAACAGCTTCTCACTCTCTGCTGCTGGGTCATTATGGGGGTCTCTCTGGGCAAGTGTTACAAATCTTAGCTCCATGGCTGGCAAAGCCTCACTGCAGCCATCCCCCACTGGTCTACTGGTCACTGCCATCTCACTCTGTCCTCTCTCTGTCTCCTAAGTCTAGAGGGTTCTCTGTGTAGACATCTTGGGTCCATCCTTGACTCCTACCTCTTCTTCCTTGGCAGTTGTGAGCCCCAACCCCCATACTCAGCTCCCTTCTGCTTCTGGAATGGCTCATTTTAAACCCTGTGGGATGCAAACAAGACCAGTTTCCAAGTTAAGGTTCCACATATGTTGTTTGCACGGTCTCACAAGGGTGCCATGCATCATACTTACATTACTAGCAAGCTATCTAATCCCCTTGGTGGACCACAAGCACCTCTTTTGGGTTTGGCATAGTCCCACTCAATGGTTTGGTTGGAATTACAAGACCAGGGCAAGAAAGGCCCTATAAAAGCAATCCACATTAGCCTTCAGAGAAATGCAAATAAAAACTACAACGAGATACTATCTCACCGCACCAAGGCTAGAATTAATCCAAAGCACACAACATAATAATTTTGGAGAGGATGTGGAAAGATTAGAACACTTGCGTGTTCCTGGTAGGAATGTAAAATGGCGCAACACTTGAGAAAACCATTTGGCACTTTCTTAGAAAGATAGGAATAGATATATCATATGCTTCAGCTGTCTGAGTCCTAAGAAATGTGTCCTTGTGAAATAGTAGCCGTCACATGAATAGACATAGTCACGTCCATGATCATTGCAGCGTCACTCACAACAGCAAAAAGATGGAAATAATGTTGGTGCCCATGAACAGATGAATGGATAAACAAATTACAGTACATCCACACAATGACATAGTATGCAACAATAAAGAACAACAATGAAACCCAGGATCATCTCACAACGTGGGTGAAGCTGGAGAGCACTGTGCTGGGTGAAATAAGTCACAAAAGAACAAATACTATATCAGACCACTATTATAAGAACTGAAGAAAAGATTTAAACACTGGGGGAAAAATGATGATTAAGAGGATAGGGAGGGAGAAGGAGGAGGATTAACTAACTAAACAGTATAGAAGGATCAACTTTGGTGAAGGGAAGGACAACGCACAGTGTGGGGGAATTCCGTGCAACTGGATCAAAGCAAGAAGGTAAGAAATTTCCTGTACACATTCAAACACTTTGATGGACAGAGTAGCTGGGGACCGGAGTTTCTGGGACATCTAGGTCAACTAGCATACCAAAGTTTATTAAGAAAGTATTCGGCATACCATTGTGGTGAGTCGCACGTGGGGTCTTAAAAGCTTATGAGTAGCCTTCTAAGATGTATCAATTGGTCCCGTTGCACTTGGAGCAAAGGAGAACAAAGAGGATGAACAACACAAGGAAAGTTTTAGCCCAAGAGACTGAAAGACCAGATAAGCCAGTGACCGCACCATCCTGAGATCAGAAGAACTAGATGGTACCCGGCTACCAGCGATGCCTTGATAGGAAACACAACAGAGTCCTGGAGTAGGAGGAAAATGTGGAATAAGACTGAAATTCACGTAAACAGACCAGACTGGATGGTCTGACAGAGACTGGAGGAACCCCGAAACTATGGCCCCTCAATGTACTGTTAATCCAGAAGGGAAACCTTTACAAAAGCCCGCTCTTAAGACAAAGGTTTAGACAGGACTGTAAAACAAAAAAACAATACACACAAAGTGTGTGTGCTTCAATTCTATCAGATACATGTGACCAAAGGGGTGACTCCTGTCTGGAGACAGGATGAGAAGGCAGGAAGGGACAGGGACTGATTGAATGGACACAAGGAATCCTGTGGTGGAAAGGGGGAGTGTGCAGTCACATTGCGAGGCTTGAAACTAATCTCACAAAACAATGTGTGTATACATTTTTGTATGAGAAACCAGCTTGTGCCCTGA
This sequence comes from Heterohyrax brucei, assembly GCA_028571685.1. Taxonomy (NCBI): domain Eukaryota; kingdom Metazoa; phylum Chordata; class Mammalia; order Hyracoidea; family Procaviidae; genus Heterohyrax; species Heterohyrax brucei. Next base: position 61,786,577 of record CM053160.1, on the reverse strand, counting down.
ACTTTTTCCTAAAGGATAATTAAAAAAGGGGAGGAGGGGACTGCAGGAGGGAATCCCTTGCACTGAAATCCTAGAATCATTTTTATCGACCTGAGCAGGTACCATTAGCCAATGGTGGTACCAGGTGTGTCCAACAAGACTAGTTTGTATTTGTCGGCCCTAGTAAGTAAATGGAGGGTCAGTGAGAAAGAGGAAGACCCTCAGCAAGACGGATTGACACGGGGGCCACAACAGCGGGCTTAGGCATTAAAACGATTGTGGACATGGGGCAAGACTGGGCAGTGCTTCATTCTGTTGTTCATAGGGTCGCCATGAGTCGGCACCTAACAACAACAACAACAAATAAGTACATTCGAGTATGTCAAACGTAAGTACTATGTGCATAGTTGTTTCTGTCTCCACAGCAGTTACCACAACCTCTATTACTCCCTTTTGTTTAAGATGACAAAACCCAAAACCAAACCCACTGCTGTTTAGTTGATTCCAACTCGTAATGACCCTATAGGACAGAGTAGAACTGCCCCACAGAGTTTCCAAGGAGCGCCTGGCAGATTTGAACTGCCAACGTTTTGGTTAGCAGACATAGCACTTAACCTGCTATGCCACCAGAGTTTCCGTAGGATGATAGAACACCATAAACAGACCTAAGACACCCAAGTGCCAAGACTCATTGACTGGGAAGCGATACCCAACTCCATTCCATCCTCCTGGTACCTCCTTCCAGGAGGACCATAAAAGGTGAACAGTAAAGCTAATTTTAAACCTTTATGGCCTTGAGGGTGGAGACTTTGAACCTACAGTATCTTTTTCTTTGTTTTTAATATGTATATATAATTTTATTGTTGTGAAATATACTTGACTATTTTTAAGTGTCTGATTCAGTGACACGGGTTACATTCACAATGTTGTGTAACCCTCATCCCTATCTCTTTCCAAACATTTCTCATTCCTCCAAACAGAAATGCAGTACTCCTTAACCTGCAGTGTTTTGTGTAAATCTTGCACACAAGCCAGTGCAGACTAGCAACATTGTGGCAACGCAGCTGAGTAGGGATCAAAGAAAAGATACATCTGTAGAGGAGAGACTTCCAATTAACTTGGTAATCTGAGCAGCTTTCCGGCAAAGAATGTCTTTAATGTTTACAAGTCACAAAGATAAATCAAGCACGTCAATAAACACTACAGTTCTACGTTCAAAAAATTATAAACATCAGCTTATTTGACATACAGAAAAATGACGGAAAACATAAATGAGATTTACATGAGTCCTGGGGTTGAATTTCAGCTGTAACGTAACTGCTGATTATGTAACCCTGAGGAATCATTTCATCTCTCTGAGCCTCGATTTCCTCAATTATTCTTACCTTTTAAGACTTAATTAAATTGCATATATTTTCAGTGTCTGATGTAAAGCAAATGCTCAGCAGATGATAATTATGAGCACATTTGTATGTGATATAAATCAGAAAGGTTTGTGTTATTTGGGTTTAACAGGAAAGATGAAGAGTGGCAAAGACATCAGAACAGAAAGTATCAGTTAATTCAGACAACAAAAATTGATAGAGTCAGAGATAAATCTGCTGGAGGGAGGAAGGCATTTGACAGAGCAGAGAGCACAGGTGCAAAACTCCAAGGTAGAGAGCAAATGAGAGACACAGGTAACACCACTGGTGCCGGCAGGTAGGAAGATGTGAAGATGGGTTTAGCAAGCAAGGATGTCAGGCAAATTCTGGTAGTACAGTGGTTAAGGGCTGCAGCTCCTAGCCAAAAGGATAGTAACTCCAATCCACCAGCTGCTCCTTGAAAACTCCATGGGGCAGTCCTACCCTGTTCTATAGATCGACTCAATGGCAGTGGGTTTGCTCTTTTAGGGGAAGGACGTCGAGATTACTTGCACCAGAGCACGTAGAGTTTCAGTACAAAGCCTAACTGAGGCAAGGAAATTTGGCTATTGTTCTGGAGCATGCCGTCCTAGTCATCTGATGCTGCTCCAACAGAAATACCATAAGTGGATGGCTTTAACAAAGAAAAGTCTATTCTTACACAGTCCAGTAGGCTAGAAGTTCAAATTTAGGGTGTCCTCTGCAGGGGAAAGCTATTGATCTTTGTTGGCTCTGGAGGAAGGTTCTTGTGTTGCGTCAGTCTTTCTTTGGACAGGGAGCATCTTGGCTCAGGAAGCTCAGGTCTGAAGGATGCTTTCTGCTCCCACTGCTGCTTTCCTGATCGTGTGAGCATCCAAACCCTCTGATTGCTTCCTTTTCCTTTTATCTCTTAGGATAAAATGTGGTGCAAGCAATACTCCAGAACTCCCTTTATAACGGAGAAGGGAAGTGACTTTAGGAAGAGTGTTACAGTTCTACCCTAATCCTGTTTATCATAATCCAGTCTACTAACCACAGTTATAGAGATTAGAATTTACAGAATAGGAAAATCACCGAGTGGAGGGCAGTCACACAATACTAGAAATCACGGCCTAGCCAAATTATTACACCTATATTTTGGGGGACACAATTCAATCCGTGACACATACCAAAAGAAAGCGCATTGCTGTCAAGTTGATTCCAACTCATAGCCACCCTATGACACAGGGCAGAACTGCACCATAGAGTTTTCAAGGAGCACCTGGTGGATTCAAACTGCTAACTTTTTGGTTAGCAGCTGTATCACTTCACAACTATGCTACCGGGGTTTCTGTTTTGAAGCATAGAATTTTATATTTACAGTACTTCCTGTTAGATCAGAGACCAAACAGTTTTCCATCATGTCAGTTCTGATTCATGGGCAACCACATGTGTGTCAGAGTAGAACTGTGCTCCCTAGGTTTCTTCAATTTTTATTGTTTTTTATTGTGATTGAGTGAAAGTTTACAATTCAGTTCAACTTTGCATGCCCGCCTGTCTGCAGCTCCCTCTGCTCCCCTTGCCCTGTGACAGCACGCTCCTCCTTTCTGTTCCATACATGTCATATGTTCTTACCAATCTCCTGTCCCCTCCTCTCCACCTTCTCCACTCCCCTGTAGTAAAAGGCCAGTTCCCTAGGGTTTTTAATGACTGATTTTCCAGAAGTAGATCGCCAGACCTTCTTCTGTGATGCCTCAGAGTGGTGTCAAACCACCAACCCTCTGTTCAGCGGTGAAGCACGTTATCGGTAGCACCACTCAGGGACCCGCCCTTCCTCTAGACCGCACTGTAGACAAGTAAGTGCTGTCTTAGAGGGGTTAACCATTCGGTCATGCCTTCTCCAAGTCAGGAGGTCTCTGTCTGCCCCTGGTTTCCCAGGTGAAAGCAGCTTTTCATTGTTGGGTGATACTGAGTATTTAAGATGGAGAATTGCTGCCAACACACATAAAAATTTTTCCGTATAGACTCCCTGAGGCATCTCCCCAGTATTTCCCACCAGGGGAGATTGTGTGATGCCCACACACACAGACCTGAAGCACCTGGGAAGAATTCAGACTCAGGAGACTCAACCTATGTGAGGAAAAACAAGATGGTTCCAAAGTCATATGAACTGAATCGTGTACCCCCTCTAGAAACATGTATGGTAATTCTAACCTCTGTGTCAGTGGTTACAATCCCCTTTAGAAATGGATGCTCTCTGTTATGTTAATAAGGCAGGGTTGTTGTTGTTGTTAAAATGCCCTCGAGCTGGTTCTGACTCATAGCCACCCCTTGCAGAACAGAATGGAACACCGCCCAGTCCTTCACCATACCCACAATCTTTTTTATGCTTACTCCCGTTGCTGTGGCTACCGTGTTGATCCATCTCGCTGAAGGTCTTCCCCTTTCTCACTGACCCTCCACTCTACCAAGCACAACATCCTTCTCCAGGGACTGATCGTTCTTGACAACATGTCCAAAGTATGGAAAGACACAGTCTTGCCATCTTGGCTTCCAAGGAGCACCCTGGTTGTGCTTCTTCTGGGATTAGCACAGCGTGTGTTTTCAGCCAATCTCTTAGAAGCTATAGGAAGAGCAGATGAGGACAAGCAAACAAGCAGAAATGGAAGAACAAAGATGCCCAGCCACATGAAGATTGCCGAGGAACAGAAGCTCAAAGAGATAAAGACTTTCCTCCAGAGCTGACAGAAAACCTTCCCCTAGAGATAGCACCCTGAATTTGAGTTTCTAGCCTGCTAAACTGTGAGAAAACAAATTTATTTGTTAAAGCCATCTGCTTGTGTATTTCCATTACACCAGCTCTAAACTTGTTGCTGTTGAGGTGACTCTGACTTATAGTGACCTTAAGGGACAGAGTAGAATTGCCCTGAAGGGTTTCCAAGGAGTGCCTGGTGGATTCGAACTGCTGACCTTCTGGTTTGCAGCTGTAGGTCTTAACCTCTAAGCTACCAGGGTTCCACGGCAGCACTAGATAACTAAAACACCAAGGTTAGAGGAATTGAGTTACTTAATGGTAAATTTTGTGCATGCAAAACCTGGACAACGAATAAGGAAGACAAAAGAAGAAATGATGTCTTTGAATTGTGATACTGGAGAAGAATGTGGAATGTACCATGGACCACCAAAGGAAAAAACAAATCTATTCTAGAAGAAGTACAACCAGAGTTCTCCTTGGAATCAAAGATAGTGAGACTGAGTCTCTCATACTTCAAACCTGTTGTCAGGAGGGATCAATCCCTGGAGAAGGACGTCGTGCTTGGTAGAGTGAAGGGTCAGCAAAAAAGAGGGAGACCCTCAATGAGATGGGTTGACACAGTGGCTGCAACAATGGGCCTAGGCATAAAAAAGACAGTGGACATGGCGCAGGACCGGGCAGTGTTTCGTTCTGTTGCGCATAGCGACACTTTGAGTTGGAACCAACTCGGGGGCACCTAACAACAACAGTGGTGAAAATATTTAAGGTAACAATCTCCCTTACGTTTAAACTAAGCAAAGAAAGGAACAGCGTAACAAAAGGATTGCCTGTCTGTTGACCAAATCCTCCTAAATGTGCTAATGTCGATAAATAAATAAATAAATGCAGAGATTTTGACTTACCTCTTCTTTGATGCCTGATCAGAAGCGTTTCCATGGTGTCTCTGGCTGGAACACACAGACTGAAAAACATACTGCAAGTCCAAAGGCTCCACCCTTGAAGCAATGATGATTTATAATTAGCGTTAATATTCACCTTAACAAGTAAGGCTTGGTCCTGCGCCCAAAAGGGTGGAGTGGAATCAGACAGTTTCTCCATCAGTGTCTTGGCTCTTGTGTTTCTTAGGGACACTTATGATGTTCTGCCATTGTGGGTATGTACTCCGCAAAATTCTGAACAAGAGGAAGAAACAAGTGCCATTGCCACTGTGAGGAAAGAAAAGAGCAAGTACAGGTTTACTGGGAGAGAAAAGCCTAATGGGAAGGTGTTAGAAACTGGAATCGATGACAGCAGCACAAGGAAATAGTGTTTCCTAGAAACCATTGAGGAAACCCTGGTGGCCTAGTTGTTAAGTGCTATGTCCACTAACCAAAAGATCAGCAGTTCAAATCCACCAGGCACTCCTTGGAAATTCTATGGGGCAGGTCTACTCTGTCCTATGGGGTCACTATGAACCAGAACCGACTTGATGACAGTGGGTTTTTTTTGGTCTTGGAAGCTACTGAAAAATTCAATAAATGTTCATTTGTAAAAGTTAATCAAAGAGTTAATGAGTTAATGTGATGCTAATTGCTGTCATTGCGCAGAGTGTAGTTTTCAAGATCATGACCTTTCTGAAGCAGATCACCAGGCCTTTCTTCCGAGGGGCCTTTAGGTGGGTTACAACTGCCAACCTTTCAGCCAGTAGTTGAGCCCTTAAGCATTTGTGCTACCCGGAGACCCCAGCTGTACGCTAGGCACTAGTATGAAAGTAAATAAAACACAACACCTGCCCTTAAAGCACTCATCTTTAAAGCAGTGGAAAGTTGGAGATTTCCAGTACCCTGGGCTGGGTCTTCCAGCAGGCATTCATGCCAAGTAAGCAGGGAGAAAGAAGTATCATACTGCCTGAGGGAGTCAGGAAAGACCTGAGGCCACAAAATGCCCGGCCTATTACTGGGAAGATGAGCCAGGATCCAACCTGCAGATACAGAGGTCAGGGAACATTCTGCAGACACAGGCTGCAGGCAGGGGCAGAGACGCCTGGGAGAGCGTGAGAACTGTAGGAGGGCTGCATGATCAGAGTGGCTAACCCTTTAGGGTAGGGGGTGAGAAGTAGTGGGTGAGGTAGAAGGCTGTGCAGGTAGTCAGGTCATTTCTGCCTGGGGAAACACGCTGGGAAGTTTATATTCATGAGAAGGAGCTGATGGAAAGAGTTAACCTGGGGTCAAACAACTGCCTTTATTGGAAGTCCTCAGTTTTTGTTTTTTTTTTAGCATTACTATATTTGGGGAAGATTTCATGAGTTTTTCCTGAAAGAGACAGAAATTTTCATTCTTGTGGTTATAGTTATACTTTTTTTTTCTTTTCCTCGTTTGTTTGAATTCTGGGAGCTTGAGTGCCTGAAAGGAGGAGCCGTGGTGGTGCAATGGTTAAGAACTCAGCTGCTAACCAGAAGTTCAGCAGTTCAAATCCAGCAGGTGCTCCTTGGAAACTCTATGGGGCACTTCTACTCTGATCTACAGGGTTGCTGTAAGTCAGAATTGACTTTATGGCCTTGGGTTTGGTTTCTTTCTTTCATTCCTTTTTTTTTTTTTTTTGCATGCCTAGAAAAAATTTGCATTGTGGAAACCTTAGAAAGATATATACCTGTAACGTGGTAGCCAAGGAAAGATTACGTGGGATTGCCATTTTCAAGACAAATGGACCTGACCCCCTAAAAGCATCAACACTCAAAGCTCATTGGCCTGGGTTCAAGTCCAGTATTCAAACTCTGCCATTTACTAGCTGAATGCCCTAGGACAAGTTCCTTAAGTTCTCTGTGCCCTAAGGGGAAACCCTAGTGGCATAGTGGTTAAGAGCTACAACTGCTTACCAAAAGGTTAGCAGTTCGAATCCACCAGGCACTCCTTGGAAACTCTATAGGGCAGTTCTACTCTGTTCTACAGGGTTGCTATGAGTCAGAATTGACTTGATGGCAGTGGACTGTTTGGTTTATGACCCAAGTTTCTCTGTAAAGTGAAGAGACAATCGTGCCTATTAGGTACAACAGGTACTATTAGGGACAATAATACCTAATCTCAAAGGACTGTTGTGGATCAAATGAACTAATATACAGGAAGTGTATAAAGTAGTACCTGACGTGTTTTTATTGTTAGGTATTGTGGAGTTGCTTCCGACTCATGGCGACCTCGTGTACAAGAGAACAAGCACTAACCCGTGCTCACAACCCTTGCTATGCTGGAGCCCATTTTGCGGCCACTACAGTTCATCTTGTTGAGGGTGGAGAGCCTTCCTCTTGTTTGCTGTCCCTCGATTTTATCAAGCATGATGTTCTTTCCCAGCCGCTACTACTCGTTGCTGTCGGGTCCTGACTCAGTGACCCTATAGGACAGCTCCTAATAACATGTCCAAAGTAATGGCACATACCAAAACTAAACCAAACCCACTGCTGTCAAGTCGATTCTGATTCAAAGCAACCCTAGTGGTCTGAGTAGAACTGCCCCGTAGAGTTTCCAAGCAGTGTCTGCTGGATTTGAACTGCCAACCTTTGGTTAGCAGCCACAGCACTTAACCACTACACCACCAGGGTTTCTAAGGGCACATAGATAGCACAGGTACGGGGTAGTATTTCATTCTATTACACATGGGGTCACCATGAGTTGGAAACAACTCAACAACATCTAACAGCAACAACAACAACGTGTCAGGTACTATTTTAAACACCTTCTGCATAGTAGTCCATTTAATCCACAACAGTCCTATGAGATTAGGTGTTATGTAACTTTTTTTTTGTGTGTGTGTGTGTGGCTGTTGAAGGAAAAAATCTGATCAACGAGTTAGAGTTTTATTAAGGGAGATAACTGTTGGTGAACAAGGGGTCTCCTGTCCAAATTGATCAGCTGATTGCACTACAGTTTTGATCAACACACATATATATGTACACATATATATGGCACAGACTGTTAGGGAATTTATGTTATTTATTGTTAGGGGAAATTTGAAATGATTGGTTGCCATTTACTTAATCAGGAGAAGGTGAGCTATCTTTATAAAATCAGGGCTTTTGTTTAGATGAGTTTATTAAATTTGTGTGTCTGCAATCTATAGGCTAGTTAGGGCTTATCCAATTATTTGTAACTGAGTGCTTTCTAAATTTGCTGATAAAGGGTTAAATCTTTACGGGAGTTTCTAGGAAGGGTTAAGCCTTTGTCACAGGTTTCTGGGAAGGGTTAAGCTTGGGGTCAAACAACTGCCTTTACCAGAAATTCTTAGTTTCCCTCTTTTAACCTCACTATATTTTGGGAAGATTTTGTGGGTTTTTCCTGAAAGAGGAAGTGTTTGTTGATGTGGTTATAGGTTTGAGGGGTTTTTTGTTTGTTTGGTGGCCTGTTTGTTTGAATCCTGGATGACTGAGTGCCTGGAAGGAGTTTGGAGATGAAACGAAATGAGGAATGGTGTAGTGTCTGTCCCCCTTCCCAGACTCTGGGACTCTGAATACAACAGTGCCTCTCCAGACCCACGACCAAATCAGGGCAGAGGCTGCTGGAGAATGTCCCCCGCACTCTGCCAGCACACAGTGGCCGGTCATGCTTGGTGGAGGAACCAGAAACTATGTTTATGGTGGCCCCCTATAGCTGAGGTGTCTTCCTTAATTGCTAGAATGCAGTGGAATTTTGACGAGGAGGTTAAGGTCAAGAGCAAGAGCTGACTTGTTCCTCAGCACAAGTGAGACAAGTCTGGGGCTTACTGAAATAGCTCAGGGAGACTTTGAGGGAAGGACTGATGCTCTATAGTGAAGGAGATGAGATCTAAATGTCATTATAATTTAGACTTTCATGTTAAAACGCATGAAAAAACAAACAAAAAGCAACAGTCAGGCTAATTCTGACTCACAGCAACTCTATGCATGCAGAATAGAACTGCAATCCACATGCTTTTCAAGGGTTAGACCTTCAGAAAGCAGATTACCAGGCTTTTCTTCCCCAGTACCGAAGTGGCTATGAACCACCAAACTGCCAGCTGGTAGCTGAGCGCTACATGTTTGCACAACCTAAATCATTCCTGTAGACCATTCAGATACCAAACCAAAAAGCCAAAACTGCTGTCATTGAGGGGATTCCAACTCACAGTGACCCTATAGGACAGAGCAGAATTGTCCCACAGAGTTTCTAAGGAGCGCCTGGAGGATTCGAAGTGCTGACTTTTTGATAAGCAGATGAAGCCTTTAACCAATATAAGAAAATACTATCAGCTGTTATCTCTGGATGGAACAATTATGGATGAGTACAGTTTTTTCTTTGTACTTATCAATATTACCCAATCTTTTTATGAGTATAATAAGCCTATGATAAGAAACAAAAATCATGATAAAAAAAGTTTGGATTTCCCTGTACATATGCAATGGGGTTTTATTGAAGGGTTTCAGGGAGTGGAGTAAGGTGATCATTACTGAGGGAAGTGTGGGGGATTAGTCAGAGAGCAGTAGGAGATTGGGGGAGACCTAGTGGCACCGTGATTGGGAGCTGTGACTGTTAATCAAAAATTCGGCAATTTGAATCCACCAGTTGCTCCTTGGAGACTCTATGGGGCAGTTCTCCTCTGTCCTACAGGGTTGTTGTGAATTGGAATCTACTAGATGATAATGGGGTTGGGGTTTTGGGGGGATGGAGAGCAGGGAATTTAGGAGAATGGAGGTGGAAAGACTAGTTAAGATGACATTTGCAATAGAGCAGAAGGGAAATGATGAATACTTTGGTGGCAAGGATGGAGAAGAAAGGACACAAGAAACATCTAGGAGTTAGCTTGCTTCGGTCACGTGATGTGACAGAAGAGACCAGTGAAGAAGTGGGAACGATTCCTGGCTTCCTGGTGACCCCTCTCTTCCCACTCCTCTGCTGCATTCTAAGGAGCAGATACATGTGGTTGTTCCTGACCCCCAAACTTACTGCCATCAAGTCAATTCCAACTCATAGTGACCATACAGACAGAATAGAACTGTCCTGTAGACTTTCCAGTGAGTACTTGGCAGATTTGAAGTGCCAGCCTTCTGGTTAGCAGCCATAGCACTTGATCACCATACTACCAGGATTTCCGTTGTCCCTGCGGGACCCTGAATTCCAGCATTTGCTGTCACAGCTGAAGCTTCGTCTTGCTGAACTGCGCCAACTTGTCGGCAAAGTCACAAATGAATTTGCTGCAACTCTTCCCCTCCCAAATACACTCATGTAGCACTACCATCCATGCGATCTTGCCTGAAATCCTGCAGGTAGTTAGTCCCACAGACTGTAAGACCCAGCATCTTCATCACTTAGGGCCACTGTAATAGAAAGGTACTTGAGAGGACTCTGTCCCTGGATTCCAGAGAGGTTTAACACAAGCCGTCTTCTCCTGCCATGTCCTCAGATTTCAGAGTCTTTGGCATAAGCCATTACCCCCAAACAGCCCACAGGGATTTGAACCACAGATAAAACATTACGTCTGCACCCTCCTAAATAAAGCTCTTCCCTTATCAAACCATGACTATAAACAAACTGTACCCTCCCCATCTTCTGATCAACACTTTTTCCTTATCAGCCCATAAATCCCCTTACTGGGATTTCTTGCTACCCCCTCTCGTTTTTAATATTTTTCCTTATCAAACCATAAATCCCTAACCCCCCACCACCTCATGGGAACTTTAAAACTATAAAAACCTTGCCTTACTGGCTGGGGACATGCTCAGCCACCTCTCAGCCCAGACCCTATTCTCTCTCTCTCTCTCTTCAAGGGGGCTGAGCTACCTCTCGGCTCAGACCCCACTCTCTTTCTCCTTGAATACGCTTCACTAGACCCTCGGACTGGTGTGTCTCTGCCTCTGCTTCATGCCATTCTCTCTCCAACAGTACCATACATGGGTGTCTTTAAAGAACAAAGCCGTATTTTCACACGGTTCAGGGCATAGCTCTAAGGGGAAGTCCTTGCTTGTTGTCTTAGGCTGGGTTTTCTAGGGAAGCAAAACCAGTAACACGTGTAGGTATAAGGAAAGATTTATAATATATATATAGAGACAGATAGATAGATAGATACAAATATAGGAAACAGCTCACGTAATCACGGAAGCTGAATGCCCCAAGCTCTGGCACAAGCCTCACGTGTTCACGGAAGCTGAGGAACCCAAGGTCAGCAAGTCAGAGACCAGAGTTGCAGATCACCGGTTGTGTGGGTCAGTGGATCCCAAGCTGGCGGCGAGACGATGCAACAGAGGCTGGAGGTCGGTGGATCCCAAGCTGGTGGCGAGGCGAAGTGACAGAGGCTGGAGAACCCAGGATCGGCAGGTCAGGGAGCAGGACTGAGCAGAGGCTGGCGAGCGCAGGATTGGCAGGTCAGGGAGCAGGACTCTCACGTGCCGACTGTAAGGACTGATGAGCCCAACAGCCGCTAGCTCAAGTCCTGGAACCAGACGCTGGAACAAGAGAGCAGGAGCTCCTGGCCACGTGAGCGATCAGCAGCTGTAGTCCAGGGTCACGAGATGAGAGCCGAGGGGCAGGGAGCCACCACAAACCCCGCCCTGCCACTTAATACAGCAGCCAAATAGGTAGTAGCCAAGTTGACATAATCCTGACCACTACACTTGTCTATTTCAACTTCTAATAGTTGCCATTAATCCTCAGTGTTTCTGGGCTTGTAAATGCATCTGCAGTGGACATGTTGTCAGGAGGGATCAATCCTTGGAGTATGACTTCATCTTTGGTAGAGGATCAGTGAAAAAGAGGAAGACCTTCAACAAGATGGATTGACACAGTGACGGCAATGAAGGACTCCAACATAACAATGATCGTGGGCATGACATAAGACCGGTGTTTTGCTCTGTTGTTATCAGGTCGCTAGGGGATGGAGGTAGCTCGACAGCACCTAACAACAACAATAAATTCATCTGTCTCAATCTGTCTTTGTCTTACCACTCTGTGTCTATTCTACTCTTTTTATAACTCAGAAATGACTAGGTGTAGGAACCACTCTACTCTGTTGTGTGCTCATTAACATAATAAAAACAATAAAACCAAACCCACTGCTATAGAGTTCATTTCAACTCATAACGACCCTATGAGTAGGACTGCCGTATAGAGTTTCCAAGCAGCACCTGGGGGATTTGAATTGCCAACCTCCTTGTTAGCAGTTGTAGCACTTAACCGTTACACTACCAGGATTTCCCAACAGGACCCTATTTACAGGGACAGGGTTTAGAATCTCCACACATCTTTTGGGGAAAACCAAAAAGCAAATCCACTGCTGCTGACTTCATTCCATTTCACATTGACCCCATGTGGTTTCCAAGACTGCGAATCTTTATGGAAGCGGATTACTGTGTCTTTCTCCCACAGAGCCTCTGGTGGTTTTGAACTGTTGACCTTTGGGTTAGCAGTCAATTGCTTTAACCACCACACCACTAGGGTTACTTATATTTTGGAGAGGGGAGCACAATTCAATCTGTAATGCTAAGTGATTACAAATTGATTTAATTAATGTAAAGCACTTTATGACACGCCTGACCTAATGATGAGTGACAAGACTGCACTTGGCCCCTGTCAGTCTCAGTTTGAGGGGGAAAAAATCATTCCTTCTATTTCTTTTCCTAAATGGATACGTGAAACCTTGGGGTACTGTCACCTCAGTGTTCAACCCCCAGACCTTTCCACGGTTCCACTGAGCACATTAGCTTTGGGGAGCTACTAGAATTCTTTTTCATTACATCCCGTCAACACCCTCCTCTCTTCTCAAGATCTCTTTTCTAGCTGGGTTTGGAAGTGAGCTCTTACTGATGTTCATACCACTAGGGAAACTATCTGGGCCTTAACCAGTTCCTTTCTGATCTCCTCTAACCTTAAGTATCCAGGTCAGGAGAGAGGAAAGTTTCAGGAACTCCTCACTTGGTTGCCTCTCCTTTCTTAGGCCACGAGTTACTTTCCCGTTCTCTGCCATGGTCTTGTATGCTGCTTCTTCAGCACACTCCTGTTCTACAGTCTTGTTTTAAGTATCTACAGATGACAGATGTTACAAGTGCCTCCTCATGACAACCTTAATCGGCTCATTCTGAGCCCTGCCATCTTCTCCTTAATCAGAGGCAACCTCACAAACCCTACAAATGCTTCTTGAGAAGAAACGATGCAGCGTGAGTTTGTCTACCTGTTTACCTCACCTGCCCAGGCTAACATCTTATGCTGAATAGCCTCCTAGGAGCTCTTTACTGTGTTCTGTAAGGCTCTGCTCTTTGTGAATGGCTCCCTCCTGATCCCCCAGATCTGATTTAGGGAGACTGGCTGATATAAACTCTGGACTGATTGAGCCTCTGTTGGGTAACGAATGGAATACTGCATTCCCAATCCTATTTAGAGAACAGCATACAAAAATTTATCCAAGTCCACAATCAGTTCATTTGGGTTGTTCTAGAGCCACCTCCCCAACATATACAAAGCTTGGAGAAGCATTTTGCCATCCCAGAGCTCTGTCCCAGGACATGAGTTGACTGAACACAAAACCCAGGCTGCCAGGCAAGATTAGTGGTGGAAGTTAAGGACATCTTTTGCTTTCCATAATTCATTAAATATTAAGGAATTACCCACGAATCTTTCAACTTCTCAGCAATAGTGTCTCCTCTTAAACTCAAACCAGTATTCTTTTCTTATTTTCTAATACACCACTTTTCCAAAGGTTTCTGACTACTGAGGTAGTCTTTCCTCCTTGAAATGCCATTTCATTGGAGCTTGGATGCTTGTATATTATGGATAGTCAAGGCTACTGTAGACAATCAGTAGCTTAGCCATCCATTCCTTCTGTTTCAAGAAAACCAAGTTGTAAATAAAGCAGTTAAAGCAGAGAGGCAAGCCAATTGAGTCTAACGGTAGACAGACTTAAATTGTGATGACAGCCCATCCATTTCACACTACGACACTCCAGTACCTGCCACCCCCAGTACAGGTTACTAATGAGTCTTCCTCCAGTTCTGATGCTGTACTTTTCATATAGTCCAGCTTTTTTAATTATTTGCTTAGCATACATGAGTATGCCAAAAGGGTACAATCCTGACACACAGATTTCCTGTCTTTAAACCACAAAGTATTCCTTTGTTCTGTCTGAACAGTTGCTTCTTGCTCATGTACAGGTTCTCACGTGCATAATTAATGTTTTGGAATTCCCACTCTTTGCAATGTTATGCACAATTTGTTGTGATCCACAGTTGAATGTCTTTGCACAGTCAATAAAACACAAAACCAAAAAATCAGACCCACTGCCGTCAAGTCAGGTCCAACTCATAACGACCCTAAAGGTCAGAGTAGAACTGCCCCATAGAGTTTCCAAGGAGCACCTGGTGGGTTTGAACTGCTGACCTTTTTGGTTAGCAGACATAGCACTTAACCCACTACACCACTAGGGTTTCAATAAAGCACCAGTAAACATTATTCCGGTATTCTCTACCTTCAACCATGATCTGTTTGACATTGCTAACAATATCTGTCCTTCTATGTCCTCTTCTTAATTAGGTTTCAATTTCTGGTAGTATCCTTTTGATATACGACTGCAATTGCTTTTGAATGATTTTCAGCATAGTTCTATTTGCATGTGATTTTAATTATCTTGCTCGATAATTTCCACATTCTGTTGGATCGAAAATCTCTTACAGTCCGTTGGTTGGGCAGATATCCTCCAAATTTCTTGGCACGAACAACTGAGCATTTCCAGCACAGCATCTATCTGTTGAAACATTTCAGTTGGTAGTCTGTCCACTCCTAGAGTCTTGTTTTTTGCCAATGTCTTCAGTACAGCTTGAATTTCTTCCTTTAGTACTGTCGGATCTTGATCGTATGCTACCTCCTGAAATAGTTGAATGTCAACCAATTGTTTTTGGTAAAGTGCCTATATGTATTTCTTCCATCTTCTCTTTTTAGTATTTGTTACATTTTTTAAAATTACTGTACTTTAGAAGAAGATTTACAGAATAAACTTGCTTCTCATTAAACAGTAGCTATATTGTCCTGCAACATACCCGTACCACAACATGTTGGCACTCTTCTCTCTTGACCTTGGGTTCCTCATCAGCTTTCCCGTCCTCTCTTTCCTTCTACTCCTTGTCTCTGGGCTGGTATTCTTGTTTATCTCATTTTGTTTTATGCCTCTGGGCTGGTATGCTCATTTATCTCTTTTTGTTTTATGCCTGTCTAACCTTTGACTGAAGGGTGAACCTCAGGAGTGACTTCATTATTGAGCTAAAAGGGTGTCCAGGGGCCATATTCTTGGGGCTTCTCCAGTCTCCATCAGACCAATAAGTCTGGTTCATTTTTTGTGACTTAGAGTTTTCTTCTACATTTTTCTCCACCTCTGTCCAGAAACCCAGATTGTGATTCCTGACAGAGTAGTCGATGGTAGTAGCTGGTCATCATCTAGTTGTACTGGATTCAGTCTGATAGAGGCTATACTAGTTAGTCCTTTAGACTAATGTTTCTGTTGTGTCTTTAGTTTTCTTTGTTCTCTTTTTCCAATAGGGTGAAACCAGTGAAGTATCTTAGACCCACAAGGTTTTTAAGACCCCAGATGCTACTCTTTATTAACTGTGTTATACCAGTCAAGCTACATGTTTCCCAAGACCATGGTCCTCACAGCCCTCATCCCAGGAATTCACCCCCCTCGGGGAGTTTGGATGTGTCTATGGAGTTTCCATGACCTTGCCTTGTACAAGTTGTGCTGGTTTCCCCAATACTGTGCACCATCACCAAACCTACCACTTGTCTATTGTCTATTTAATATTTTTCCATCACCATCTCTCCTTTCCCTCATAATCAGCAAATACTATTTGTGTGTGTGTGTGTGTGTGTGTAAAACTTTCCATGAGTTTTTATAGTAGGGGTCTCATACCATATTTGTCCTTTTGTGATTGACTTATTTCATTCAGCATAATGCCTTCCAGATTCATTCACATTGTGAGATGCTTTACAGATTCATCATTGTTCATTATCATAGCTAGTACTACGTTGTGCTTATATACGACGGTTTACTTTTTCATTCATCTGATGATGAGTATTGTCCTGGATTGAACTGTGTTCACCCCAAAACCTATAGTAATTTGACTAGGCCATGGTTCCTGGTATTGTGTGAGGTTCCTCCATGCTGGAATTCCTGCCTCTATGATGTTAATGAGGGTGGATTGGCTGCAGATGTGCTGGTAGAGCAAGATTCAGTGAGTAAGATTGTTTGGAGCTTTGAGGCAGCCTCTTGGAATATGTAAGGGAAAAGGAGGTAGACTGAGATTTGGGAACATCAAGTCATCAAGAAAGCAGCCCTGGGAGTAGAGCAAGGACTTCAGACCTGGGCCAAGATGCTCCCTGACCAAAGACTCATCTGAAACAGTGACTTTTCTCCAGAGCCGACAAAGAGGGAAAGCCTTCTCCTGGAGTGGACACCCTGAATTTGGACTTTTAGCTTTCTGAACTGTGACAAATAAAGTTTCTCTTTTTAAAGCCAACAACTTGTGATAATTCTGTTAGAGCAGTACCAAATGACTGAAGCAGGCATCTAGATTGTTTCCATCTTTTTGCTACTGTGAACAACAGTGCAATGAACACAGATGTGCCTACGAGGTCTGACAATTAAGTTTGCAAACTGATCCTAGAAAAAGTGCTACATACCTACCTCATTGCTGAGTATTACTATGGTCACCTTTGAAGTACTCCCCTTGGGAAGCTATGCATCGACTCCAGCGTCTAGTCCACCCTTTAAAGCAATTTTGGAACTCTATTTCTGGAATGGCCATCAGAGCTGTTGTAATATTATCCTGAATGTCATCCAAATGACTTCCTTTTAATATTACCTTTATCTTCAGGTAAACAAAAAAGTCATTAGGGGCCAAATCAGGTGAGATGGGAAGCTGTCCCAATACAGTTGTTTGTTTATTGGCTAAAAAAATCCCTCACAGACAACGATAAAACTAAGTCTGTGAATTTGCCACCTTGCCACTGAGTACGATGGCCATTCCAGAAAGAGTTCCAAAACTGCTTTGAAGAGTGGACTAGGTACTAGCATCAGTGCATAGCATCCTGAAGGGAATACTTCAAAGGTGACTGTAGTGATACTCAGCATTGAGGTATATAGCACTTAGGATGATTAAGTTTGCAGACTTAGTTGACAAACCTTATATGTTTATTCTTGAGATGGCTCTTACATCTCTAGGATATATTCCTAGGAGAGAGATTGTTGGCTATTAGGGTATTTTATTTCTAGTTTTCTAAGAAAGGGCCATTACGTTTTCCAAAATGGCTGTATCATTTTTTATTGTCACTAGCAGTGTGTAAGAGTTCTAATCTCCCCATAGACTCTCTAACATTTGTTATTTTCTGATTAGGTTTTTTTTTTTTAATTTTTTTTGTGTGTGTGCGCCAGTAATACTAGGGTGAGATGGTATCTCGATTTACATTTCTGTAATGGCTAGTGGGAAACCCTGGTGGCATAGTGGTTAAGAGCTATATCTACTAACCAAAAGGTTGGCAGTTTGAATGTACCAGATAGTCCTTGGAAATGATGTGAGGGAACTGTACTCTGTCCTATAAGATCCCTATGAGTCGGAATTGACTCAACAGCAATGAGTTTGGTTTTAATGGCTAGTGATTGAGATCATTTCTTCAAGTGTCTGTTAGCTGCTCAGATGCCTTCTTTGGTGAAGTATCCATTCATTTCTTTTGCCTATTTTTTAACTGGATTTTTGTCTTTTTGCTGCAGATGTTGTATTTACCTATACATTTCAGAGATTAGAGCTTTGCTGGATTTATCTAAGATTTTTTTTCCCTTCTTAATTTCTTGGTGAAGCCATTTGATGAGCGTAAGTATTTAATTTTTAGAAGATAATAATTATCACACTTATTTTCTGGAACTTGTGTGCTATTAGTTATGGTTTGTATCTTGTTAAAGCCGATTGTTAGGACCTTGTACCACTGATACTGTTTTTTCTCCTATAATTTTTATAGTTTTTGGTTTGGGATATTTAGGTCTTTGATGTATTTTGATTTAGTTTTTCTGTATAGTGTGAGGTATAAGTACTGTTTCACATTTTTGCAGATAGCATTCAATTTTGCTGGCACTATTTGTGAAAAAGACTGACTTTTTCCCATTTGACTGTCAATCTTCTTTTGATGCTTCCTGTGTTGTTCAATGTTTTCCCCACATAATCCTTTAATAAGACTGAAATTTTTTATTTGGTTCTTTTAGCTTGAAAAAGGCCAAGTGTGTTCTACCCTTTTACTTTTGTAACTCCAGGTCCTTGCACATTTCATTATAGTACTTCGTCTGCTTGAGCTGCTCTTTGAAACTTTCTGTTCAGCTCTTTTACTTCATCATTTCTTCCATCTGCTTTACCTACTCTGTGTTCAAGAACAAGTTTCAGAGTCTCTTCTGACACCAATTTTGATCTTTTCTTTCTTACTGTCTTTTTTTTTTTTTTAATTGTGCTTTGGGTGAAATTTTACTGCTCAATTTCTCATGCAAACATTTATACATATATTGTTTTGCAACACTGATTGCAGTGCCCACAATGTGACAGCACCATACATTGCTTGTGTCCATTCAACCAGTTCCTGTCCCTTCCTGCCTTCCTATCCTGCCACCAGACAGGAAGCACCAGTTTGGTCTCATGCACCTGATTGAACTAAGAAGCACACTCCTTATGTGTATTTTTTTTGCTGTTGTGGTGGTTTTATAGTCCTTTGGGAATGGTTTCAGTTCTGGTTTAATACCACATCCAAGGACCATAGTCTCAGAAGTTCTTCCGATGTCTGACAAACCATTAAGTCTAGTCTTTTTATGTGAATTTGAGTTCTGTTTTTCATTTTAATCCTGCTCTGTCTAGGAATCACTGTAATGTTGCCAGTCAAAGTGGTCATTGGTAGTAAATGGGCACCATCTAGTTCTTCTTGTCTCACACTGTTGGAGTCTCTGGTTCATTTGGTCTTTTAGTTCTTTGGGTTAGTTTTTTCCTTGTATCTTTGGGTTTTTTCCTGTCTTTTAAATGATCCTTTGCTTTCTTCACATATGATATCCTTAATGTCATTCAGCAACTCATCTGATCTTTGATCATTAGTATTCAGTGTGTCAAATCTTTTCTTGAGATAGTCTTTAAGTTTGGGTGGGATATACTCGAGGTTGTATTTTAACTCTTGTGTATTTGCTCTGCTATGGTGTCCATAGTATTTCTACCATATTTGTGTTTCCTCACATCTTTATCTTCTCTGTAACTGACCATATCTTTGTCCATTTATCTACAGATATCTACATCTTCAGCTTCTAGTTTCACAGGTACTCCCTGGCTCACCACTTGTCCCCTCCCTTCTGGCTCAGCAGGTTTGTCTGACCTCAGGGGAGATGACCTTCCACTTAGCTAGGGTCATTTTCCCATACAAAGCCCTCATGCACAAGCCAATTGTTCCAAGATCTTATCTCTACCCAGCCTCCACCTCCTAGAGGGTTAGATGGCTCATTAACTCTTAGGCCACAGTCCCTGCTACAACTGCGATTCGTAACTACTCTGTGAATAGATGTTATGAATTCCATGGAGCAAGTATGGGACAGAATAGGAGAATCATGTCCCTCATAGCTCCATAGTAATGCATAATTTGCCAGACAATTGGGGAGCATATTGACAGAATGAGCTACCTTGGAGCATAAGGAGCCCTCTTGTCTTCATAAGGTGGTTTAATAGCCTAAAAGGCTGGCCCTACTCTAGTGGAGCCAGCCAAAAGCTAGACATCTTACCCAGAAGACAGAGACCCACCTTAGTGGGTGCCTACATCGACTTGGGACCAGAAGAACCGGATGGTGCCCGGCTACCACCAGTGATAACCACGATGGAGCTCACTAAGTTGAGTCTCACTGGCAACACAAGAATAAAAAGGGGTGCACCCTGAGATCCCCACTAAAAGACCTCAATTGATGGTTCAGTGGTTTTGGAGTTCCCCTGGGAGCATGGCCCCTCTCCCTGATGCTGCCCTTGACTATAAATCATAACGAAGGTCCACGCTCAGACAGGAATGGATTGGACTTGGCGATACAGTGACCATATATTGGATGCACTTTATGATTCTATACATCTGTAGGATGTCATCCTGCTGACCTCTGGCTGGAGGAAGGAGAGTGGGTGGAGAGGAGGGAAAAAAGAGACTGTTGGGAGAATGAGACATATATGGAGCAGAGAGGAGTAGTATGCTGTCACCGGGCAGGAAGAGCAGTGGAAGCTGCATATAGATGGGTATGTAAATTTATACGGGAATGTACATTTTCACTCAATTATATTAAATAAAAAATAAAAAATAAAAAAGCTAGACATCTTGCTGTCCATATTGGGGCCAATAGCAAGAGCATGGTGGGGGTTGAAGAGCTGAGCTTAGGATTTCTTAACTGAGTAGAATTTCTGGTACAACAAATACAAAACCAGTGTGGCAGGTCCAAGCCCAAATCATAAAGGAGAGCCAAAAATCAAGGCACAGGGCTCCCAGAAGGCCAAATTGTGACTTTGAATGATGAAACTGCTTAGGACTCAAGGAGAATAGCCCAATGGAAGCTAAAAGTGGCTGACTGCCCACACACAACTGACTGCTAGCTCCTGCAATTTCTGGACTAGTGCCTCGCCTTGCTTGCCTGTAGAGATACACTTGGCTCTCCCTAACTACAACTCTTAGGCACCTCACCACCTACAGGGTCACTTATAAGCAATTCTAGCAGACTTGAAAGCTCTAAGTCACTTCCTGTCTCAGGACATATGGCCAGATTTCAAAGCCATCCATAACCCTCTACTGTCCACTTCCTCCCATTGAAACACCCATTAGCCTGACCCATCAAGTGTGGAAAGAGTGCCTGTGATGCTATGTTACCTACCCATCCAGCAAATGGACTTGTCAGTTTTTCATAGCAAAAAGTCTTACAAGCTCCCATTCACATCTCCACCCAGAATTTACTTAAATCAACCTGTGATCACTTTAGTTTCTGCTTCCCAGACTATTTTCCTTCTCTTCTTGTTGTTCGATGGCACTTGGCTTGGCTCTTGCTGTTTATAGATCTCTTGTTTCTTATGGGGGATGCATCCTATTTGTTTCAAGTGGGATTGACTGTCCACCTTCTCCCACTACAGAGCTGGGCAGATCAACTACATCTGGACAATACACCATCTTCTAGTCATAACTGGTTCAGGAAAGACATGTAAACTGTTAGGGTCCAGATTCCAAGACGCGACGCGCAGATTCTCTTTACAAGTCAAGTTTTGTTAAAAATGTGCCCAATAGTTTTTTTGAAAAAGGCTGGTGCAGCAGGGACACACTCCAAACTACACAGAGCAGGAGGCGACCCCAAGCTTCTCTAGTGTGCAGTATTTAAGCCATGAAACCGTAAAGCAGGGATTGGGAGGCCACCTGGAATTCCTGTTCATTGTAAAATGTGGTCATTAGCAAATGTTTCAGTAGATTGTGGTCAAGGTATAGGGGTCATTTGCAAGGCTGTCTCCACAGTTTGTCTTGTCACAGACAGATGTTTTGCAAGACAAAGGTGAGATTACTCTATGGTATTTCCGGCTATTAAGTTGTTTCCTGGGGCTTTTTACTTTAATACCTTGAATTTTTACTGTGTCCTTCCTCAAAATGGAGTCACTTATGCCTCATTTTAACAAAACCAAGCCAGCAAGACTTGGGACTTCTGCCAGTGCTACTAAGAAAGAAATACTTTCTTTTCTAAGCAATCACTGTCTAAAACATGTAAGCACAATTCAGTCTTGCCAGTAGCCATATTTGCCTCCACAGTGGATGAGCTTGCCTGTGAGTGAAATCAGTGCCGAGTAAAACAGAAGCTATAGAAGAGGCAAGACATGGAGTCTACTGCTTATTTTCTATGAGAGCAGTAGCTCTGAGGTGCTCCCTGTAGTCTGAAGCCAACCAGATGTGGAAGTGAACAGGCTAAACTGTACCAATCAGCCTCCCAAAGCAGAAAGCACGCAGAAAAGAATATAGAGTGGATGTAGAGGACCAACCAGAAGATATCCAACAGAGACGAGGGTTATTTTTCACTATGGAGGGCCCCCAGGTGCCCTAATGGTGGGCCAGCAGAAGTTTGTAGCTATGGTTAGTTGGTCAAATGCATATCCAAAGAGGCCATTTCAATGGAGAGTCAGGAGTGATCTACTCTACACCAGGCTTCTTGAGCCTGTTTTTGGTCTCTGAATTGGCCAACCCTTCAGGTCTACCTTCCTTAGCCTCTTACCACACATAACCAACCAGCAAGAACCCTGCTCTGCACACCACACATCCTTTTCCCAGTCCCACTCATTGAAGACAATGAACCAATATACACACTATATGCTACTCTGGACTCCCGGCCCCCTGAGACCAGCTACGGCAGTGAGTTGTCCAAGAAGCACAATCCTCAGAACACACTTGGGGTTCACAGCTCACATCAAGCATGACTCCCGGCCCCCTGAGACCAGCTACGGCAGTGAGTTGTCCAAGAAGCACAATCCTCAGAACACACTTGGGGTTCACAGCTCACATCAAGCATGACCCCACTTATTTGAATTACATACAGTCTTTCAATGGGAGAACCTTACCGTACCCAGGCTTAAAGAGTAGACTGGGAGATTTGGTGGCCGGGGAACAGCCCCACACAGGATGACTCTGATGGTCAGTACTTGTGCTAGAGCTCCTCTCTGGGTTGGTCAAGGTTTTGCTGCACCTGATTCCAGTTTATGTTCTTCCTCTGCTAACCCTGCCTCCTCGAGTTGCTGTTCATGGATATTGATCCTTGATACTCATCTATGTCTCAGTATCTGCTTCTGGAGAATCCAAATTGTGACAACTAAAGAAGAGTTTCTGCAAACTCTTAGCACCATGTCTACATACCTTTTCCCATCTGTGTCATCGTATGACACCTTTTCTCTGGTTACTGTGAGTCAGCTGTTTATTGTTCTTACTTGGGCCACCTTCTCCACTTGTACACCACATCCTGTGGCAGCTCATCTGGAAATTGACCCCATCCATCAAGTGTTCCCTCTTCTATGTCATTTTTTTTTAACCATTTCTATTGGTCTGTTTCTACCAATGTATAAACCTACTGGTATTTATCTCATTTAAAATGCAAATGAATATTGATCCCACTGTTCCCTCCAGGATCCAACTCAATGGCACTTGACTTGGCTTGTCTCCCTTCAGTCACTGCCTCATTTTTCTTTCTTTATAGCAAAACTGTTTGAACAAGTTGCTCTAATGGCTCATCTCCCATTGTTTCTTTTTTATTGCGGGCAATATGTATAACAAAACGTTTGCCCTTTCAACTACTTTCACATGGCATTAATTATGTTCACCATGTTATGTGACCATCACCATTGTCCATTTGCATATCTTTTCATCACCCTTAACAGATACTCAGTGCCCTCTCCCTTCTTCCCACTCACCCCAGGTAACCACTAATAAAATGGGGCAATTCTACTTGTCCTATAGATCACTATGAGTCAGAGTCAATGTGACTTCTTTTTTTTTTTAATGCATTTGCTTATTCTAGCATTTAATATAAGAAGGACCTACAATCTTAACCTTCTGTGTCTGGCTTTTATCACTCAGTAGGATGTTTTCAAGATTCATCCATGTAGTAGCATACTTTAGAACTTCACTTCTCTTTCTTAGTCCTTCTTGGACTTTATCTTTCCATGGAAACTTATCTGATCTTGGTCTCCCATAGCCTCTATGTTGTTAAATCTGGTGGAAAATTCTCAGTCCTCATCTCATTTGACCTAGCAGCACTAGGTACAGTTTATTTTCTTCAGGACCCCACGTTTGTCTGGTTTTCCTCTCACATGGCTCCTTCTCGGGTTCTTTTGCCCATTCTCTTCACCTTCATGACTTGTAAATGTTAGCCTGGACTCAAACTTCTTTTCTATTTACACTCTCTTCTTAGAAAATTTCATCCAGTTCTGGACTTTCACTTATGTGCTCATAACTCACAGTCTTTTCTCTCTAGCCATGACTTCTCGAATGGTCTGAGTTGAAAAGCAAACCACCTACTCAGCAGCTCCACTTGCAGCCATCTCAAATGTAACTTGTCCCAACAGACCCCTGGAAGCCCTGGTGGTGTAGTAGTTATGTGCTGTGACTGTTAGCCAAAAGGTCAGTTAGAATCTGCCAGGTGTAGGGCAGTTCTACTCTGTCCTATAGGGTTACTATGAGCTGTCATCAACTCGGCAGTAGTGAGTATGGTTTGGTCTAACTGACGTCCTAATAGTCTGTTCTAAGCCTGCTCTTCTAGCACTCTTGCTCCTCTTAGTAAAGAGTAGCAATCTCATACTTTCTGGCCCTCAAGGCCGATGATGTTAAAGTCATCACTGATTTGTCTTTCTTTCATGCCTCACAACCAATCTTTCGACAAATCCTTTTGTCTCCACCTTCAATTATATAAAGACTCCAACTACTTCCACTTCCTCTGTTGATAATAACCTGGTTGAAGCTAGTCTCATTTTCTGCCTTGATTATTGAGGGAGTTTCTTAACTGGTCACCCTGTTTCAGCTCTTGTCTTCTTTCAGCCTTCCTTTGACCCAGGCCATTCCCAGGCAACAGAAGAAAGGAGAGAACAATCAGCCAACTCTTTCACACAGAGGTAAGAGGTATAGAATAAAAAGGTGAAATGCTTACTCCAAATTAGGGAAAATAGAATGTGTACATAAAGCAGCTTAAGGATGTTTCATTTTTATGCAAAGAAGAATACCTTTAAAGATGACTAATGAGATAAGTCCACTCCCTTCCTGAGTTTTGTTTACTGCTAGCAGATTAGGCAGTTAACATACCAATTGTAAAAAATGTGCCAGAAAAAGAATTCTATGGGAAAATTACATCTTGAAGGGGGAGGAGAAGGCTTGAGAAGAATGTGTTTATGAAGATCTTGAAAGAGAAGAATTTCTATGTGTAGAATGGTTAAGAGTGTGACATTAGGAAGACGGAATACCATACTAGAATAAATGCTTGGAGGCAAAGAAGCCTAAGGACAGCTAGTCATCTGGTTAGGGGAGAGATCCCCCCCAAAACAAAAAATCCAAATTCCTTGCTATTGATTCCAACTCACAGTGATGTGATAGAACAGAGTAGCACTGCCCTATAGGGTTTCCAAGGAGTGCCTGGTGAATTTGAACTGCTGACCTTTGTGGTTAGCAGCTGTAGCATTTAACCACTACACCAGGAGGGCTTTTCTGTGGGAAAAAAGAGGCAGGTAATATTTGTTGAGCAAGTGTGCCTGCTCCTTGATGGAAATGGTAATGGGCACTGTATTTACTTCATTTATTGGGTCTTTACAGCCCCTCTGTGAAGTTGGTGTCTATGTTTTACCTACGACAGATCTGTGACTCACAGATGTTAAGAAAAAATAACAGTAATGGTTAATCAAGCATCTGGTGTGGTGTCGGAGTCCTTGGCTGGTGCACGTGATTAATAAACCTGGTAGCTCATTGAAGGCCAGAGGTTTAAATTCACCCAGAGGCACCTCTTCAGCAAGGCCTGGCAGTCTATTTCTGAAAAAGTCAGTCATTGGAAACCTCAAAGAGCACAGTTCTAACATGACACACACTGGCTTGCTATAAATTGGATTTAACTCTGTGACAACTGATTGGCTGGTCGTAAATGGAATCAGGCAGTATACCAGGGAGTTTATATATACTTTCTCTACAGCTGGAAAACAAATCTGTAATGTGAATACTGTGATGCCCATTTTACAGTTGAAGATACTGAAGTTTAGAGAGCTTGGATAACTTGTTCCTGTTCAAAGAACTATGAAGAGAGGGTTTGAACCTGGGTCTACTGTTTGGTTTCTTTGGCACCAAAGTGTGTGTGTATATAAATATATTCTTCTTTGGCACCAAGGTATGTGTGTGTGTGTATATATATATATATATATTCACTTTAGCTGAAAGTCTGCAGAGCAAACTAGTTTCTTGTTTGAAAATTTATACACAGATTGTTTTGTCACCTTGGTTACAACCCCTGCAGTGTGTCAGCACTCTCTCCCTTTCCACTCCAGGTCCCCTGTGTCTGTATGTTTAGTTTTCCTGGCTTTTTGCCTTTGTTGGGGGTCAGTGTTTACCTTTTTTAACTGGTTTACTTGACCAACCTAAGAAATACATTCTTAATATGTACTATTGTTTGTTTTATAGGACCATCTAATCTTTGGCTGAAAGGTGGACTTTGGGAGTGGCTTCAGTTCTGAGTAGCAGGAGCCTGAGGGCCATAGTCCAAAGTACTTATTCTTTCCCTGTTAGTAAGTTAATGGGATCTCAAGGATGGAAAGGAATGTAGTGGTATGGAAGAGAATGCTTCAGAGATGGGTTAACACCATATTTGGAGGACTATGTCATAAGGAAACCCTGGTGGTGGAACAGTTAAAAGAGTTTGGCTGCAAACCAGAAGGTAGACAGCTGGAACCTATCAGTAACTCCTTGGAAACCCTTTGGGGCAGTTCTACACTGTCTTATAAGGTTGTTATGTATCAGAATCAACTTGACAACAATGGGTTTGGTTTTTGGTTTGGTTAAGTGCCACACGGGAGTCCTGGTGTCTCAGTGGTCAAGAGTTCAGCTGCTAAACCATAAGGCTAGCAGTTCAGATACACTAGGCACACCTTGGCAATTTTAGGGGGCACCTCTACTGTGTCCTGTAGGGTTGATTATGAGTCAGAATCAACTTGATGGTGGTGGGTTACTTGGGTTTAGTAAGTGCTGGGATAAACTATTTTTGTTTAACTGTTTAGGAAATCAGTGAGGGTGTAATTAAACTTAGAAGTGAACTCTTGCTAAATTACCTACACAAGAGGTTGGAAGGCTGGATTGGAAGAAGTGAAGAAATAGATTACCATAGTTAAGGGATGACAGGACAATTCTGTTAAAATATTATTGTTTTATTTAGTCATCTAACTTACAAATAAATATTAATGACGGAATTGGCACAACTAGCGTTTTGCTGAGAGAGCTCTCTGCACCCCACATTGGTGAGTGGCGTCTGGGGTCTTAAAAGCTGCCAAGCTGCCATCCGAGGACACAGCAAATGGTCCCAACTCAGCAGGAACGGATGCTTATCGAGGACCAAAATGACATGCGGTAAAGACAACCTAGAAGACAGAGAGACCCACAAGAGTGGGTGCCTGCATCGACTTGGGACCGGAAAAATCGGATGGTGCCCGGCCACCACCAGTGATAGCCACGACGGAGCTCACAGAGAGGAGTCTCACTGGCAACACAAGAATAAAAAGGGATGCATCCTGAGATCTCCACTAGAAGACCTCAATTGATGGTCCAGCGGTTTCGGGTTTCCCCTGAGAGCATGGCCCCCGGCCCTGATGCTGCCCTTACCTATAAATTATAACGAAGGTCCACTCTTTGGACAGAAATGGATTGGACTTGGCAATGCAGAGTAACCATATATTGGATACACTTTATGGTTCTGTACATCTGTAGGATATCATCCTGCTGACCTCTGGCTGGAGGAAAGGAGAGTGGGTGGAGAGGAGGGGAAAGTAGACTGCTGGCAGAATGAGACATGTATGGAGCAGAGAGGAATAGTGTGCTGTCACCGGACAGGGAGAGCAGTGGAAGCTGCATATAGGTGGGCATGTAAATTTATACGGGAATGTACATTTTCACTCAGCCATGTTAAATAAAAAATAAAAATTAAAAAAAAAGATTGCAGCCTAAAAATAATAATAATAATAATACACATAAAGTACATAATACTGTATGAGGTACATTCTAAGCACTCACTATGGCATAGTTGTTATTATTGTTATTTTGACAATAAAGAAAATGTGATCCAAAGAGAAAAAAAAAATATTAATGACAGATAATGCCTTGTAGATGTATGGTGTTAAATAAAAATACAGAATATGAAATAATATATACAGAGTAGCATCAGATATATAAAACTGCATACATAGAAGAATAAAAACATAACCAAAATTACATCAACCTTTATGTTTCTGTGCAATATGACTGACTTTTCTATTCCTTTTTTTGTTTTAGTCATCTGTCATTACAGAAGAAATTGTCCCCAGATTGGGCAGAGAACATTTGCAAGGAGTTTATGTATTGAACAGTGTTTATTATAATGTTTATTCTTTTTACTATGTTTCAATTTCAATTCACTGTTATTTTCTTTTTCATAATCTCTTGTTTCTAATTTAGTGACAGTACTTAACTTCTTATATACTTAAGAGACTTTTCCTGAAGGGGGAAGGAGGGTTAAGATGTTGTATTAATATATTAGCATAAAAAAACATTCAATAGTAAGCTAAAAAAGAGCATCAAGTCTAATTAACTAAAGGCACAATGTTTGTGAGTCATTTCATGGTCATTACAACGTATTTGTGGCTGAAAGGCTAGGTGGGGCGTGGGTTGTAGTCCACGGGTAAAAGTTAGTGCAGAGGTAGGCAAATGTGGGAGGAAACGCCAGGAAAGAGGAGATTTTGACATCTACACTGGGTGGAGGCTCTTTAGGAATTTCCAGTTTATGAAATCATGCAAAGAGGACATTTGGGAATTAGAAATAATCAAGTAACAGTAATTTAAAATTGAAAAAGGAGGGAAAAGGAACATTCCTCTCTATCATACGCAATTACTGTTATTTACTTGTGACTAATAATTTAAGAATATTACTGGGAATTCTTTTAATTAGAAAATGTCATAATATCTTTTCCAAAGTGTTTGCAAGCATTAGGAAAAGACCACAGAAAATCTTATAGCTTCTAGATCCTATCCTATGTTTTCACTTTTTGTAGTATCCTAATGATTATAACTGAATTGTTTTATGGAGGGAGGGGGAAGAATATGCTTTTAAGTCAGAATTTCTAACATATCCATCTTCAAATATCAGTCTTGTTTTGCACTTCAGAAAATTGCAGAAAATGGGGCTTTCAGGTCAGAGTCTAATTTTTTTCTAAATATCTGATTATAAAAAATTTCAGCCATGTGGAAAATTTGAAAGAAATCTTCAGTGAACACTCATATATACTAGCCGATAAAGTATACTAACTTATACAGTTAGAATTTTTTCTTCTATATTTTATTTTATTGTTGAGAATACACACAGCAAACCATACACCAATTCCATATATACATATTGACTGCAATATATACATACACAGTTTAGCAACATTGATTATCTTCTTTGAGGTATGCAACTATTCTCACCCTCCTTTTCTGAGTTGTTCCTCCTTCATTACCATAAACTCACTGCCCCCTAAGTTTCCTGTTTAATTTTTCAAGTTGCTGTTGTCAGTAGGAGCTCAGCTGCTAACTGTGAGGTCAGCAGTTCAAATCTACCAGCCACTCCTTGGAAACCATAGAGGGCGGTTCTATTCTGTGCTACAGCGTCAACCAAATAGCAACAGTCATAGGTTGTCAATTTGATCCCATATAAAGGCAGTTCAAATCCACCAGGCGCTCCTTGAATACTCTGGGGGTCAGTTCTACCCCGGCTCCTAGGGTCACCATGAGTCAGATCCGACTCGACGGCACTTGGCTGGCTATAACCAAAAAAACCAAGGTAGTTCTTAAAAGAGCATAATCCTCAAGGCAGATCTTTTCTTATTCATTACGTTAAACTGTTGTTCAGTTTTAAGATGACTTCAGGGGATATTTTTGGTTTAACCTTTAAGTATTATCGCAGGGCAGTAGTTTTATGGTTCATCTGTCCTCCACCTTTTGGTTAGCAGTCTAGAGTTCAGACAAATTTGAAATTCTGTTGTGCATTTTCCCCCTTTAGATCAGGATACTTCTATGATTTCTTTGATCAGAATGGTCAGCAATGGTAGTTGGGCACCATCCAGTTCTTCTGGCCTCATGACAGAGGAAGCAGTTGTTCATGGAGGCAATTAGCCACACATGCCATTTCCTCCTCCGATTCCTAACTCTTCTTCCTCTATTGCTCCAGGTAAATAAACACTCACTGCTGTGTCTTGGATGACCACTTATTCGCTTTTAAGACCCCAGGCACTACACAATAAAGCGGGAGGTAGAGCAGAAGCATTAAGCATGTTGTTAGGCCTATTAACTGGGATGTCCTATGAAACCATGAACCTAAACCTCCCAACTAGGGCACCAAATGTTTTGTTATTGGCAGCCTCAGCAGCTACTCTATCTTTTTTGTTCATTGTTGTAAATGTATCTGCCACACACAACTTTCGCCAGTTCAACTTTTTACTGGTGTACAACTTATTGACAGCTATTCCAATAATCAGCTCCACAGCCCTGCCCTTAGTCAATGCAATTTTTCCATCACAGTTAAACCTCTTTTTCTTCCCTCCTCCCACCCCTGGTAACTACTAATAAACGTTGTTCTCTGTACATTTGTTTTTGCTTATCTTTTTATATAAGTGAGGCCATACAATATTTGTTCTTGAGTGATCAGCTTATTTGGCTCAGCATAGTGTCTTCAAGCTCCATCCATGCTGAAGCATATATCAAATCTTTATTTCTCCTACTGACTACATAGTATTCTACTGTATATGTGTACTACATTTTGTTAATCTATTCACCTACTGATGGGCATTTAGGTTGTTTCTGTCTTGGGTATTGTGTATAGTGCTGCAATGAACATTGGTGTACACGTCTCTTTTTGAGTCATGTTCAAGTCTTGGGCATTTATGCCTAGGAGTGAAATTGCTAGGTCAGATGGTAGTTCTGGAAAAGCTGGTGGTGTAGTGGTTAAGAATCACAGCTGCTAACCAAAAGTTCAGATCTATCAGGTGCTCCTTGGAAACCACGTGGAGCAGTTCTACCCTGTCCTATAGTGTCTCTGTGAGTTGGAATTGACTTGATGGCAATGGATTTTTTTTTTAATGGTAGTTCTATTTTTAATTTTTTGAGGAATCGCCATATTGTTTTCTACAATGGCTATACCAATTTGCATTCCCACCAGCAGTGAGTGAGTATTCCAATTTTCCCCACATTCTCCCTGAGATTTGTTATTTTCCAGATTTTTTTTTTTAACTTGGCTATCCTAGTGGAGCAAAATGATATCTCACTGTGGTTTTGATTTGCATCTCTCTGAGTGATAATGATGCTGAGCAGCATCTTTTTATGTGTTTGCAGGCCATTTGAATGTCCTCTTTGAAGAAATGTCTATTCAAGTTCTTTGCCCATATTATGATTGGGTTATTTGTCTTTGTGTTGCTAAGCTATCAAAGTTCTGATTATTAGATTCTTGTCAGACATATATTTTCTGAACGTATTCCTCTGTTGGTGGCTCTTCATTTTCTTGGTAAAGTCTTTTGATGAACAAGACTTTTAAATTTTTATAAGGCCTCATTTATTCATTTTGTCTTCTTTTTATTTGTGCTTTTTAAAAAATTCTGTTAGATAGACCCTATGTTGGAAGCTATGTCTGACAGCACTGTCCCTGCTTGTTCTTCTAAGAACTGTATGTTTTAGTTTGTACATTTAATTCCTTAATCCATTTTGAATTTGTTTTTGTGTAGGTGTGAGGTTTAGCAACCTTGTCAAAAATCAGTTGATCATAGATGTGTATGTTCATTTCTGGACTCTCAAGTCTGTTCCATTGGTCTGTGTCCATTGTTACACCAGCACCAGGTTGTTTTGATTACTGTAGCTGTATAGTATGTTTTAAAAATAGCAAGTGTGAGTCCTCCTACTTCATTCTTCTCTTTTAATGTTGTTCTAGCCACTTGGGAACCTCTTTAATTTTTATTATCTAGAATTAATATTTGTCAAAGCCTGTGAGTGATCTTAAGTAGAGTGATAGTTCTATCATAATTATACAGGAAGTCTGCTATTGCTGTAAGCCCAGTGCTTCATAAGAGTTCTGTACAGCAGCCAATTTCAGCAGGACTTTAAACAAGCCAACACAGGTCAGCTGTTAGCTGGGTGGAGGAGCTTCTAGGGACTGCTCCCCAGCTTAAAGAAATGAAATTTCAAAGTTGTT
Organism: Heterohyrax brucei; assembly: GCA_028571685.1. Lineage (NCBI taxonomy): Eukaryota > Metazoa > Chordata > Mammalia > Hyracoidea > Procaviidae > Heterohyrax > Heterohyrax brucei. The sequence continues at coordinate 61,754,540 of CM053160.1, read as the reverse complement.
TGCTTGGTTGTCTCCTGACACAGCTTTCTACTTTCAGAAACAGGTGACTAACGTCCATCAGCGTAAACTATGACTTTCTGGTTGTGCAACAAGGGAGCAACTATCGCTGTTCTTGGCTAGATGGTGACAAGGACAGTGACAAAGAGAATAATTAACTGGCAGTGCATCGCCCCTCAACATCAGCACACTAATCTTGATGGAAATTATCCCCTCTGGGTAGCACGGTGATTTCTCCCGTGCGCTGTCTTCCAGGAGTTCATACAACTTTCTCTCTCTCTGTTTGCCAGAATTAAGTTTTTAGAGGGTCCCAGTTCTTTGAAATCTAAGGCATAGTGGCAAACATCTCTCTACATTGTTTCCAACTATGGTATGTGGCATCACAAGCTATATATTTCACCTCAAATTAATTGCTTCATTTCTGCAAAGCATCATATATCCTTGGCATCTTTCTTCTCCTGGAAAGTCTTGGGTTAAGAACAACCTCAAGCGCAAAGGAATACTTGCCGGACCGTCAGCTAGCTTCTTCTCACAAGGGGAAGAAAGGGGACTTGTGTGACACCTATAGTGATATGTGTACCACAGTTATTCTGAAAGAACTGATGCAGCATTCTCAATGTTAAAAACAAATAATAAAAAAAAACTCTTTGGCACAGCCCAGATGGTACAATTTTGAAGGAGGAATGGAATACCTGGGTGAGTATGAAAATAATGCTTTGAGAATGACGATGATGTTTTTAAAATATGAAAATCCTTTCCTCTTTTGCCTGAGTATGTGACCTTCTTTTTAGATCAAGGATCAGCAAACTTTCTGCAAAGGGTAAGATAGTAAATATTTTAGGTTTTGCAGGCCATATATTTTCTGTTGCAGGTACTCAACTCTGCCACTGAGAGACAGTACATAAATGCGTGAGCATGACTGTATTCCAACAGAACTAATTGTGGACACTGAATAAAGACTACTTTGCTGTTACTGTTAGGTGTTGTTGAGTTGGTTCCAACTCATAGAGACCCTGTGCACAGCTGAACAAAACACTGCCCAGTCCGGTGCCATCCTCTCCATTGTTGATGTGCTTGAGCCCATTATTGCAACCACTGGGTCAATCCATCTCATTGAAGGTCTTCTTTTGCACCGACGCTCTGCTTTACCATGCCTGATGTTCTTCTCTGGGGACCGGTCCCTCCTGATAACATGTCCAACGTACGTGAGATGAAGTCTTGCCATTCTTTCTTCTAAGAAGCATTCTGGCTGTACTTTTTCAAAGACAGATGTGTTCCTTTTCTGACACACCATAGTATATTCGATAGTATCTACCAACACCAGAATTCAAAGACATTACTTTTTCAGTCTTGTTTATTCACTGTCCAACTTTCATATGCATGTGAAGCCATTGAAAATACCACAGCTTGGGTCAGACGCACTTTATCCCTCAAAGTGGCATCTTTGCTTTGTAAGACTTTGAAGAAGTCTTTTGCAGCAGATTTGCCCAGTGCAGTATGTCTTTTGATTTCTTTCTTTCTCTAATGTGATTGAGTGAAAGTGTACAGTCCATTTTAAATTTGCATGCCTGCCTATCTGCAGCTCTTTCTGCAGCTCTTTCTGCTCTCCTTTCCCAGTGACAGCACACTTCTCCTTTCTGTTCTATACATGTCATATCCTCCTAGCAACCTCCTGTCCCCTCCTCTCCACCTTTTCCATTCCCCTCTATTAAGAGGCCAGTGGGATGACATCCTATATATGCACAGAACCATAAAGTGCACACATGATATGGTCATTCTGTGTCCTTGAGTCCAATCTCTTTTGATTTCTTGACTGCTGTTTCCATGGGTGTTGATTGTGGATCCATGTGAAATGAAATCCTTGACAACTTCAGTCTTTTCTCCACTTATCTTGATGTTGCTTACCGATCTGGTTGCGAGGACTTTTGTTTTCTTAATGTCAAAGTGTAATTCCCGCTGAAGACTACCTTAGTTACACACAGAACAAATACCTCATGTTCACTCTCCACAACCAGCGCATGTGAATTCAGTTTACACATGCTAGAATTGAAACTTTTTTCCTTATAATCTCGTTCTCAATTTCTGGATACATGTTATTCAATGGAAACTGTGGTGGTATAGTGGTTAAGTACTACAGCTCGTAACCAAAAGGTCAGCAGTTTGATTCTACAGGTGCTCCTTGGAAACTCTGTGGGGGAGTTATACTCTGTCCTATAGGATTGCTGTAAGTCATATTCAACTTGATGGCAACGAGTTTGGTCTTTTCTTGTTTTTTTTTTTATTTATGTGTAACCTCAGGTAAAGGAGAGTCATATTGGACCTGAATTTTCTTGAAAGCATGGAAGAACAGGCACAGAGAGTTAAAACACAACTTTTAGGATCAGTCAGGTGTGAATTCAAATCCAGGCTTTGCAGCTTATTTAACTGTCTGATCTTAAATAAATGCAAGAACATTTCTATATATCGCCTCATTTATATGATCAGGAAACAGGTTGTTCTGAGGATTACATGCATATCAGACTCTTAACATAGTGTTCAATTAAGCACACAGGAAATGTTTGCTAGGTGTTAAACTTGTGATCTTCGAGTAGTCGCTGCTAAGTTATTTTTATTTGTGTAGAAAGATACCTACGACATTTGGGTTCAATAGTTCATTTCACTGCTTTATTGACATTTTATAATTAGGAAAGTCCCCTGAATGTAATGTCGTATTTGTTTAATTTGGGGATCTGGTGATTCATTTTTTATAATATTCCTTAGATGGTTTATTTTGCCTTCCTCATCCTTGCACACAAGAAGGTGGGAATGGAGACGTGTTTCTTCATGTTTCACATATAGCTATGATCACCTTTACGTATCTCTGGGTTAATGGTATAGGTATATCTATATTGTTTAAATTAATATTTATGAAATACTTTCGAAAAGGAAATCAGAGCTTGTTACAGAAAAGTTCCAAATCTCATTAGATGGGGTGCTTGCATACCAGTGCAGTTTTATTTTAAAGCTCCTTTTGAAAAGCTATTGCCTTTTTTTTTTTATGGGTAGTATAGGATACATAAGTGAGCATTCATAAAGTACAGAAGATTACTCAGTGATGGTAGAGTGCAAAAGAAGTTTTCTTTATCCCCTCACTCCAGACTGTTGCCCTCCAAGGCAGCAATAACTTTCAGAGAAGCAAACGCAAACACGTCTTGTTTTTTACTTTGAATATACCAGAAAATTTTCATATCTCTACAGATAGAGCTGTCTTGTATTTTTCTAATGGCAGCTTAATATTTCATCCCACTGATGCCCCC